>CM070520.1:24940237-25540237 GCA_036346375.1 Guadua angustifolia
CCATAGTTTAGAGATGAGAGGAAATAAGAATAGACAAGTAATAGAGTACTTATGCGAGGGACGAAGGTGTAACACAAAATCTAACTTTATTACTTTATTAATATCTGGGTATGGTTGCTCACAATGCCTAAAGGCCTTGCAACACATACCGATCACTCACAAGCATGAAAGAAGCAAACCGAGCTAACACTCAGGAGTCAAACGCCTCTAAGGGTGACTCTTATTCCAAGACGCGACTCAACGCAGGAGTCTCAACTGCTAATCCTAACGCTCACTCCTCGAGCCAACCCCCACCGAACTTCCTGGTGGATACACCGCGGGTGTCTTTGGTGCGGTACAAACCTATCCCAACGATCCTCAGCTAGGGGCGCCTCCTGCTCCTCCTGCGCGGCCTCAACCTCCTCTGGTTCCTGCTTGACCTCCACAGGCTCGGGCTTCACTTCCACTTGCTCCGACTTCACTTCCACTGGCTCTGACTTCACTTCCACTGGCTCTGGCTCGGCTCGCTGCGGCTCTGCTTGTGGCTCCTCCGGTCTGGTCGTGTAGCTCCAAAGATCGCTCCGGCTCTCGTCCGTGCAAATGTCTCCAGCTTCCCAATCCTCTGGATAGAGTGGGCCAAGTACTCACAAGTCCGCTTGCAGATGAGCCCTAAGCTGTGTGAACTCATCACGAGACCTCTGCAGCTCCTGAACTGTCTCGTCGATAACATCCTCTTGAGCGATGACATATCTGGCAAGGTGGGTGATCGTGGCATCCTCCTCCTCGATGGGCTCTCGGTTGTAGCGAGTGTCTCTGCGTGGGTGGTGACGAAACACTGTGCCATCCAACTCCCTGGGGTAGGTACGAGCAATCTGCCTCATCGCCAGACGCGATGTCTCCTGAATCCCAGCGTCAAATGACAACCTCCTGGCGGTGATGCGGATGCGACGACTCGCCCTCGCCCTATCCCGAGCGTAAACCGTGATAGTGACATCCCAGGCAATATCCAGTCCTGCCCGATCCACAGTAGTCCCCCGGTAGATCGGCCTGTCATATCCTCCAAGCAGCTGCATCATACGCCAAAGCTCATGGCGCACCCTCGAAGGCGCCACCAAAAGAGTGGATCATCCTCATCTGCCAAAGGACACTCACGTGAAACTCAGAAATTTTAAAACAAAGCGAAGACGTGATAAATTCAGCAAGGGGGTATGAAAAGAGAGAAGGGGTAAGTCGGGATTGCATTATCATCTTGGCACATTTTAGCTGTTTCGAAAATAGTTTTATCCTCACTACGACCATTCTAACTAAGGGCCGATCCCATATCCAAGTATGGCTCTGATACCACCTCTGTCGGGACCCGAATTTGCAAATCCGGACCCTCTGTGTTTCAGCACTAGTCCAGGATCACGCTAGTGCACACAGTTTCAACATCGGTACATATCACAGACATATCCAACGAAATAATAAGTACTTTAATTAAATACTCAACCTATTTGATTGACCTTATGGTCAAGTTACAAAGATACGCCTCGCAGGGCGAAGACTTATTAAAATATTCAAATGCAGAGGAAATAAAATAAACTCGTGGCGCCAACCAATTTGCCACGAACAACCGATTGGGCTCGCTCCTAGTTTGTCGGCTCCTCGATACTCCTCCTCTGGCGAGGGTTGCTTCTTCTTCAAGCTGAAGTTGTGTTGTTGTGGGGTGAGTACTTTGAGCACTCAAAGCAAGTCATGCATGTAATGCAAATCTAATATTCTACATGCATGGCTTAGTACAAAGGATAGGCTATGGTTCATGAGTGATCTGACATTCAAGATAAATAAATAATAGATTGCAAAGCAGTAAAACAGTAGTAGGAATAATAACTTTCACAAACATTTCAATCGTAAATCATTTTTCCATCCTAAGTCAAGTTCATCATTACCAACCCAAGCATTTTTCCATCAACAATTCATTTTCATAAAAATCTAACCCTTGACCGGTAATCACCGAGCGATGCTCAATACCGTGAGCCGGCTATTCGAATAGGTTGTACACTCTGCAGAGGTTATACACTTTACCCACAAGATCTGAGTCAAATACCACCAAGGCAAATAACCGTGAAGCCTTTCCAAAGTTCCATCTAAACTCAATCTTGCCGCTAAGGTTTCAACTTTGGAGGGTGGTTACCACACCTGGGCCCCCTCTTGCGCCATGTGAGTTCTCAATCCGCTTCTCCAGGGCCTCACACCACCACGACGGTACCAAAGAATAGATTTCCCGGTTTACTCACTAAGCCCGTCCCATTCACGAGCTTGTGGCTGTATGAGGACTCAGTTCAAATGCTCGCAAGGTTAAGTCCTTAGTTGACCGAGGCAAGACTAACCAAAAATGACTTTAACATCCAAAACCAATAAAACCAAATTCGACCGCCCGATTGCCACTCTTGGCCCACGAAACAATCTTGCCACATGCCTCAGCCTAAATCATTTTCCCACCCCAGTTCTTTACCATAGCACCACGTGCCATTATCAACAATAACACATGTCTAGTTCACAAAGCATGTTCAATATCTCATTAAGTCGATATTCACTTTGGTATTCCAAAATCATGAAAGCGTCCGTGGCGAGGCTAAGCATACTACTTGGTCTACTCAACCCATGTTGGCAAATTATAAAAGTCAACTATTAATCCATATCCTAGGGTGACAAAAGATTCATGGCCTACAATTATATATGACAAGGTGGCATACTGACAACTTAGGCATTTAACTAATCCAAAACTTATTCAAAATCATTTCTATCAAATTAGCATGCAATAGTTTAAATCAAAATAATTTGCTCTAGTAGGTTCAACATGATCAAACACAACTTGCCTTCAAAAAGTCTTGATTACGCTCTGAGCTTGCTCTGGTCGAGAACCTCTCCTCGAAACCCGGGCACTTCAACGTCTCACGCATAGCGTAAACACAAACAATAAAATAAATAAACAGTGGGCAAACAGTGCTCAAAAATTCAATTAAAATTCATAAACAGAAAGATCACAATTTTACAAATTTATAGAAATTGGAATCACTCAAATCGGAGTTAAAACATAAAAGTTATAAGCATTTGAAGTTTCAAAATATATTTAAAATCAATATACCGAATTAAATAAATATTTTCTTTTTAGTAAAATCAATTATTGCGTCATCTGTGACACGGTCGCCATCGAGAGTGACACGTGGCTTTGCCGACGTCGTACGACCGGCTCCGTGATGGCGTCAAGATAGCGTCATCGTGGCGTCAAGACGACTCGGTCCTCACAGCGGCGAGTGGGACCCATCGTGGCGTCGGCATAGCGTCGATGGTGACGTCCGCGCGCACAAGGCGTGCGGTGACGAGTGGGCCCGTCTTTGTCGGCGACTTCGGGTGAACCGTGCAGTCAATGCGGCCGACAGTGGGTCCGCCTTGTCACGACTCATGCCTGATGAGGCGGCGTGGCACGCGGCGGTGGCCCTCGGATATGCATCTAACGGTGGAGATCGAAGATGGGGTTTCTTGTTTTCAAAGCGGCGTGGCGAGATCTGGATCGTTGGCGCGATCGGACGGTGTGGAAGCTTCGGCGGCGGTGATGGGCGGCGGCGGCTTGACCGGAGACGGAGACGATGGCGTCTGTGGCCTTGGGCGCTTCAGAGGCTCCTCGGCGACGTGCGGTAATGCTTCCGACGCGGCTTGACAAGGTGAGTTCGGGATGGCACGGCGGCGGAGAGTGGCCGTGGCGGCAAGCAGCGCAAGGAACTTCGGCGGAAGGCCGGAACCGGCGAGCTCTGCGGCGGCGGCGGCGTCTCGGAGGCGTGACGCAGCGACGGATGGGCGGCGGCGGTGAGTGAGCACGCACGGTGGTGGCGCCTTAAATAGCCCCTCGGCGTCCGTGAAAAGCGCTGGAGACCGAGGCCCACGGCTGGCGGCGGGAATCCGGTGAGATTCGGCAGGTGGCGTGGCGCGATGAGAGCCGTCGGATGGAGATCGAGCAGCCACCGCGTTAGGGTTTTTCGGACGGGCCGCTGAGACTCGGCCCAACACTATTCATCGGAATTTTAATTCTTTTTCGATTTAAAATAATTCCGAAATTCAAATAATTTATTTGGGGCCTTAAAAATATCAGAAAATTTCGGAAAAATTCCCATAAATATTTTAGGACATTTGTGACTCAAATAAAATATTTTCAGCAAAACTTTATTTTAACTTTTCCATTATATAATTAATTTGATAAATGGTTTAATTCAAAATAAATTCAAATAATTCCAATAAATCCAAATAAATCCAAATAAATTCCAGAAATTCCCAAAAATTCAGAATACCAATAAAATGCAAGAAAAGCAAAAATTGGGGTGTTACACCCCCCAGCTCGGGGACCCTCGACCACGACACGAGATCATTTGAGCCGCATGCCCTTGAGAGCCTTGGCCCCGAAGCTTGGTTCCAGACGATCATGAAGCTCGGGTCACTTACGACCTCGAGCTCAGGTCGGCTCTTGCTCGGGGCGTTGTTCCCTTGGATCCCGGAACGTGCATTTACTCGGCAGTTACCAAGACGTGGCTTCGTGGGAGTAACGCAGGAATGCGCGACAAGCTCGGGACGGTTACCAGCCCTCAATGCGCATGAAGGCCACTACCTAGGAATCTCTCCTGTCCGTGGTATGTAGGAAGGATATAAGGCTAAGGAAGCACAATCTGACACGAGAAAAACACACACCACACGCCATACCTCGAGCTTAGACATCGCATTGTTGAACTTGAGCTGTAATACATCCTTGTACTCAGGAACAGCAAAGAACACTGCCACAGGGCGACTGGAGTAGAGCTATTACCTTCACAGGGGGCTCGAACCAGTATAAAACCTCGGTCTCACGCTCGTTGCGCCTTGCTCCGACCATCGTCACGTCAACTCCATTCCTCCGTTTGAGCAAAGCGCTGCTCGGGTCCCGTATCACTCTAACCCCCACCTCATTTCTTGTAGTTGGCGATCCCGATCGTCGACAGAATCTCACAAGCAATACTAGATCGCAGTTTTGGTTTTGAAGAGTGCTGCTTTCTGAACACAGTTCTTCTGTCTTTTGCTCTCTTCAGTCACTGTTCTTGACAAGCAGTACTTTGGCTGGTTAATATTTATCTAAGAGGTGGAAAATTGATTCTGGGATCATTCACCCCCCTCTGATCGCCATTTCCGATCCTTCAATTGGTATCAGAGCAGGTTCTGCTCTTTCTAGATCTTGACCGGTCTCAAGAGCCATGGCGACGGATAAATATTCCACAAAACCCCCGATTTTCACAGGAATCAACTATCCATTCTGGAAGTTGAGGATGGAATCATACATCACTGCTCAGGGCTATTTGATTTGGCAAAAAGTAAAGCTCCCATATGAGGTTCCTGCTGATGAGAACGTCAATGCCACAAACATGGCTGATGTTGAGGCAAATGCAAAGGCAAGGAACATTCTCATGCAGGGTCTTAGTCGCAGTGAGTATGATAGGATCTCTCACCTACGTTCTGCTCACGAATTTTGGTGACCCTCGATGCTTACCATGAGGGCACCACTCAGATCAAGACCGTGAGGCAGGACCAATTTAAGCATGATTATAACAAGTTTGAACAACACGCTGGTGAGAGTCTCGATGAGTGCTTTGCTCGCTTTACCAAGATCCTTAGTGATCTTTGATCAGTTGGTTGCACATACACTAATTCGGAGAATGCTAGGCACTTTTTGACAGCACTCGATTTGAGAGTTTGGGAGATGAAGGTGACTACCATCAAAGATTTCACTGATTTGTCGACCTTGACTCTTGATGGGTTGTATTCTCGTCTCAAGACTCATGAGATCGACGTCGTCTCTCGTAGGACGAGATCTCAGTCGATGGCTCTAGTCACCGATCCCATCGGATCTTCCTCTCGACCCTCTCTTGACTTTTCTTCTGGGTTTTCTCTCTCTGCTCTTTGTGATATAAGCGATGAAGTTCTGGAACATTTTTCAGAAAATGAGCTTGCCCTTGTTGCACGTAAATTTTCCAACATTTACAAGAGGGTAAGAGAGAGGAAGAGAGGGGGGGAAGATTATTTGCTTTGAGTGTGGTGGTCCCAACCACATTCGAGCAAACTGTCCTCGGCTAGAGAAGGGTAAAAACGAACAAGGCGGTTCAGGCAAGAACGACTACATCAACAAGAACCGCAACAAGAAGGCTCTAGCTCATGAGCCGGTGAAGAAGCACAGCAACTTTGCCAAAAACAAGAAGCTCTTTCACCGGGTCCTCTCCGCTCTAGACGACATCGAACTCTCCGACACATAGAACTGGAGCGATGCGGGCGAGGATGATCCGCTAGAGAAGGCGAAGGGCGGCGATGACTTCTCTGGCATGTGCTTTATGGCCGACATCAACGGCATCAGCGACTCCGAGCTCTACAGCGACTCGGACGAGGTACCCTCCTATGACCAGCTCAATGAAGCTTTTTGCAAACTAGAAAAATTTCATGCTAGAGCTAGAGCTAGGTGTACGGAGCTTGAGAAAGAAGTAGGTACCTTGACTCGGGAGTTAGCTTCACTTAGATCTTCTCCCTCTCGAGTCACTGATGACTGCTTGTTGTGTGATGGTATTCTTGTGGAGCTGGAGAACCTAAGGACTAAGCATGATAGTGTTTTGTCTGAACTTGATAGCCTTAGGATGAAGAATACTAGCGATGAATCTGTTGATGCACCTTCTATAGATGCTAGTTTTTCTCATGCTCACACAAGTGCCTCATGTGAAAATTGCCCTAAATTGCTTGCTGAAATTGATGCCATGAGCTCACACCTTAGAAAGCTTTCCTCTAGAAATGATGAACTTGAGATGTATGCTTCTAAGGAATCAGTCAGCTCATGTGAGGGCTGTAAGCAACTAAAACTTGACAATAATGCTTTGAATGTCAAGTGTGATCAACTTGCTAAGGACTTACTAGTTAAGTCACAAACTGGTTGCTTGCTGTGTGTTGGGGTTGAGGATGATGTGGAGAAAATCCATGTCGAGCTTAGGAAGAAATTGAAAGCCCAAGTCCATAGGATTAGAGAAGCCTCGTGCGTTTCTTGTGAGTCCCTCAAGATTGAGGCAGCCGTGCTCAGGGAACAAAAAGCACATGCTGTAAGAGCTTCTCTATCTGGTTCTTCTTCTTCCTCTCTCCCCTGTTCTTCTTATGCCTCTCTCTTCCGGGAGTGTGAATATCTCATGAGCACCCTCGAGAAGTTTGTCGGAGGCAAGAAGAAGCTTAATCTTATCATAGACCAATCTAAGATCAGCAGATTCAATCAGGGTCTAGGATTTGACTACTTGGAGCACGCTAAGGCACATCCTCCTACCATTGTGCGTGCATCCAAGAGTGGTGAGATTGTGGTTGCTCCCAGAATGAGCACCACTGTGTTTAGGTCTGCTGGTATGGTCCAAGGGACTTCTGACCAGAAGGATGCTTCTTCGAGTGCTTCTGTCTCTAACAAGGCAAAGTACACATGCACCTTCTGTAAGAAGGATGGCCACCTAGTAGATTTTTGCTTTAGGCGCGCCAAAATCACTCGGCGCAAGCATGTGGCTGCTCTTAAGGGTATTCAGGGTCATCCTCAGACTTTGAGTGCTCCTAAGGCACACACTGCTTCTAGGCAGGTCAGAGAGTCACCTGTTTTTAGGCAGCGACCAGGACTCGGTTTTCATTCTGATCAATCGGATTTTAGTCCTGGAATTGCTCGTGGTCAGTGTTTCCGCCGTCCTCTTGGTATTCCTCGTTTTTCTCATCGAGGTAGGTATCAGCGGCGTGAGGTGTTTTCTGGTAGGAGATTTAGGCAGCCACGTTGGGTTGGTCCAGTCTTTGCACCACGGCGAACAAAACCAGTGGTAGCTTCTACATCTTCTACTAAAGTTATTTCTTCTGATCTTATGAGAGTTAAGCGTTAGAAAGGCACTAGAGTCCAGTTTTTTTCTTCTGTGGCTGGCACTTTGAAATGACAAGTGATTCAGTATTGGGTTCCCAGATCCTCATTTTATCCCAGTACTGAGTCTTCTCTCTCTCTTTCGAATTGATTAGGTTCGCTGGATGGGGCAGGGAGATGTTTGGATTGTTGATTCCGGCTGTTCTTGTCATATGACCGGAGACTCTCGTTAGTTCTCTTCCCTAGTCCGAATCCCCGGTGATGAGTTAATCACCTTTGGGGATGCGTCTTCAGGTAGAATCATTGCTAAAGGTACCATCTGCATTAATGATAATTTCATTCTTAAGGATGTTGCCTTAGTAAGTAAGTTGCAGTACAATCTGCTTTCCGTTTCTCAGCTTATCGATGACTCTTTCAAGGTAAGCTTTAAGAGTAGTGCTTGTAGAATCCTTGATTCATCAGGAGGGTTAGTTTGCGGGATTTCTAGATTTGGGATAGTCTTTCGTGCTGATTTTTCTACTCTCTCTGGAGACTCTCTTCGGTGTTTGATTGCGTCTGAATCCCGTGATCTCTCTTTTTGGCATAGGAGACTTGGTCACATTGGTTTTGACCATCAACCCGAGTTAGCAATCACGATCTCATTCAGGGTTTGCCCAAACTCAAGATGGTCAAAAACTTAGTTTGCTCTCCTTGCCGATATGGCAAGATGGTTTCTGCTTCCCATCCTCCAGTCACCGTAGTGATGACTAATACACCAGGACAGCTTTTACACATGGACACTGTTGGTCCAGCTAGAGTACAGTCGGCAGGAGGGAAGTGGTATGCTCTTCTCATCGTTGATGATTTTTCTAGATACTCTTGGGTTTTCTTCATGGCCTCGAAGGATGAGACTTTTTCCTACTTCAGGGGTTTTGCCAGTAGGTTGTCTATTGAACTCCCGAGTGCATTACGAACTATACGCAATGACAATGGCACGGAGTTCAAGAATTCCTATTTTGAAAGTTTCTGTAAGGAGTCTGGCTTAGAGTATCAGTTCTCTTCTCCCTACGCTCCTCAGCAGAATGGCGTAGTGGAAAGGAAGAACAAGACTCTGGTTGAAATGGCCAGGATGATGCTAGATGAGTACAGTACTCCAAGGAAGTTTTGGGCTGAGGCTATAGCTACTGCTTGCCATGTTTCTAATCGTGTATTTTTTAGTGCACATTTGTATCGCACCTCTTATGAGTTGAGGTATGGGCGAAAGCCCAGTGTTTCTCATTTTCGTTTTTTCGGTTGCAAGTGTTTTATCTTGAAGTCTGGTAACCTAAATAAGTTTGAGTCTCGCTCTTCTAATGGCATCTTTCTAGGTTACTCGTCTTCTTCTCGTAGCTATAGGGTTTAGAGTGTTGATGCCCATAGGATCATAGAGACCTGTGATGTTACCTTTGATGAGGCTAGCCCAGGAGCTAGACCAGATGTTTCTGGCTCTTCTTATCCCTCCGATACCATCTTTGTAGAGGATGAGGATGATGGAGATGATGGTGCTTCACCTAATCTAGCCCCCTCTACACCTGAGGTGCCTCCTGTTTCTATTTCTGCACCACAGGGAGACCAGCCTTTGCCTTCCGACTCTCCTTCAGCTAGTGGCTCTGTTCCTGCCTCCTCTGTTCAGGAGGTAGAGGCCACTTCTGTTTCTGGTCCTCCCCGACCTATCCAGAAAGCTCATCCACCTGATCAGATCATTGGTGATCTGTTTGAGCGGGTCACTCGCTCAAAATCAGGCTTGTCCAGTTTCTGCCTTCACTCTGCCTTTGTTGCCTCTTTTGAGCCAAAGGATGCTTCTCATGCATTATCTGATGAGTCATGGATTAATGCTATGCATGAAGAACTTGAGAACTTCGAGAGAAACAAAGTTTGGCAATTTGTAGAACTTCCATCTGGTCATAATGTCATTGGGACCAAGTGGGTGTTCAAGAACAAGCAGAGTGAGATGGGGTTGTTATTCGTAACAAAGCTAGGCTAGTTGCACTGGGCTTTACTCAGGTTGAGGGTCTCGACTTTGAGGAGACTTTTGCCCCTGTAGCTAGGTTAGAGGCTATCCGAATCCTGCTTGCATTTTCTGCATCCAAAGGCTTCAAGCTTTATCAAATGGATGTCAAGAGTGCATTTCTCAATATATATATTGAGGAAGAGGTGTATGTCAAGCAACCTCCAGGGTTCGAGAACCCCAAGTTTTCGAGTCATGTATATAAGCTTTCCAAAGCCTTGTATGGACTCAAGCAGGCCCCTAGAGTATGGTATGAAAGATTCAAGTCTTATCTTCTCAGCCATGACTTTAAAATGGGCTTAGTAGACAAAACTCTGTTTATCAGACACCATGAGTCCCATTTTCTTCTTGTCCAGATTTATGTGGACGACATCATTTTCGGTGTCTCCTCTCACTCTCTTGTCTCTCAGTTTTCTGATGAGATGAGTACAGAGTTTGAGATGAGTATGATGGGCGAGTTAAGCTACTTTCTTGGCTTCCAGATCAAGCAGACTCGGGAGGGTACCTGTCTGCATCAAGGAAAGTTTACCCGGGATCTCCTGAGGCGCTTTGACATGTCTGATGGAAGGCCTGTGATGACTCCTATGGCCACCACAGCTGTCCTCGAGCCTGATGAGGATGGTGAGCCTGCTGATCAAAAGGAGTATCGAAGTATGATTGGCTCTCTTTTTATATTTGACTGCTTCACGGCCGGACATACACTTTGTTGTGTGCATGTGCGTCCGATTTCAGGCTTCTCCTCGCGTCTCTCACCGTCAAGCGGTAAAGCGCATCTTTTGGTACCTTCGTGCTACCATTGATTATGGTATTTGGTACTCTTCTTCTTGTCTATCCCTTCGAGCCTTTTCCGATGTAGACTTTGCTGGCTGTAGGATAGATAGGAAGAGCACTTCTGGCACTTGCCAATTCATTGGCACTTCTCTTGTTTCTTGGTCATCTAGGAAGTAGTCGTGTCGGTGTACTTTACACCAGGGTACCCTCTCTGCCGCACGAAAGCAAGTGTGGCCCTCGTGGCAGCCTAGCAGGCGGGTGGGTGAGTACACCCCGTCTATCAGGTGTCGGTCCACGTGGCGCGCGGGCGAGCAAGTGGGCGATCACGCCCTGCTCGCCCGGCACCCAGCCCACGTGGCGGCTTGGCGGCGGTGGGCGCACGCACGCCTACCGGTGTCGGTCCACGTGGCTACGGGCGGCGGTGGCGACCACGCCTGCTCGCGGCGCCCGGCACGTGGCGGCTTGGCGGCGGTGGCGAGCACGCCCGCCTGTCGGTGTCGGTCCACGTGGCGCGTGGGCGGCGGTGGCGACCACGCCTGCTGCGCGGCGCCCGGCCCACGTGGCGGCTTGGCGGGCAGGTGGGCGAGCACGCCCTGCCTACCAGGTGTCGGTCCACGTGGCGCGCGGGCGAGCAGGTGGGCGACCACGCCCTGCTTGTCCCGCCGCCATGCAAAAAGGTGCGATAGGTGGCTTTGTCTCGAAGTCTCTTCCCCCGTCGTACCGTGTCAGAGACAGGTCTGTTGTGTCAGGCCCGTCGATTCCAAGGAATTCTGCTACAAGCCCATTCCTCTGGTGCCTTGTACCTACCCGTCACAGAGGGATCATATTCCGGAAGAACCGGGCGAAGCCATGCGTTGGCATTAATTAGGGCTGGAGGAACGGGACAGCGCATGGAGGTGTAATAAATGCATGTAAGATAAGCATGATGACATCCCTCTCCCTCTCTAGATTCGACCCGTGTCAGCCCATGTGTATAAGGGCACCCTAGAGAGGAGGTCGAAAGAGAGGAATAGGAAAAAAGACTAAGGATCGGCAAGCTCTGTAACCAAGTTGACAATACACAATCGAAGATCAGGCAGGACGTAAGGCTGTTACTCTTCCTTGAAGAGGGCCCGAACCTGGGTAAAAATCGTTGTGTTCATCCCAATTCTAGAGACCGAAGCTCGTTAGTGTGAGAGATACTAGGGTTTCCCTCTACTAGGGTTAGCCAACTGCGAAGACACCCCCTACCAAACCAAAAACCCAGTCCGTAGACTCGGGCCTGTCAGGTGGAATACGCCGACAAGTCGGGTGTTGCACAGTCCACCGCTGAGGCCGAATATGTTGTTGCAGCCAATTGTTGTAGCCAAGTTCTCTGGATGAAATCGACCTTACGGGATTTTGGGTTAGAGATACAGAATGTACCACTTTTTTGTGATAACACTTCTGCTATTTGCATTGCTAAAAACCCAGTGCAGCATTCCCGGACCAAGCACATTGATATTAGATATCACTTCCTTAGAGACCATGTGGAGAAGGGGGATATCGTGCTTCAGTTTGTAGAGAGTGATCTTCAGATAGCCGATATCTTCACCAAGCCTTTGGATAGTTCTAGGTTTATTGCTCTAAGGAGTGAGCTTGGTGTCGTGTGCCCTTACGGTTTTTTATGAGGGGGAGCTAATCTGTATTATTTGTTTATATGTTTATATGCTTATTTTCAGCTTGTCCTTTCTATCTCCTCTGGGTTGTTTTTCACTTTCTATGCTCCTGTTCACCCAGTTTGCAGTTTCTCGATCTTTCTCTCCCCGTTCTGTGTATTTGGTTTCGGTTGAGTTCATCTGATTTCATTTGAGCTTACTTCTGCTAATAACTCAATTTAAACCAGATTTGTGCTTAGAATTGATTCACATATTAAGGGGGAGTTCGAGAATCTGTTCGTACATTGCATATAGACTTCTTTCTCTGTTATGAGCTTTGTCTATTATGCAATTGATTCAATCTTCAAGCAATGCACCTTGCTACATCTTTGAAGAAAATCACTAGCTTAGGTCTATCCGAGTTCATCTATCATACTAAGCTTGTTCAAATCTGAAAATTGAAAATCTTAAATGAAAAACAAGACATGTTGCTTTTTCTTGCTAAGTTTCTTCTCTAGAAGTTTTTACCATGAATTGTGAATGTATGGAGTTCTCTATAGTCCCTATAGCAACTTGGGTGAAACTTGCTTGATCCATATTTAGTCCTTCAAAATTGCTACTATGTGCTAAAGTGAAAACAAAGGAAATTGACTCTTTTTATGCAAAATTAAACTCAGCACTATATATTCTCGAGACTGCCTCCCATTGCATTTGGGATGAACTTGGAATATATCGTGTATGACCAAGATCATTCTCTTAATAGTTACTCTTGGGGTGATCGAACGTGGCTTGAGTCAATCACTCTGAAATGCAAATAACAAAAACATAAGTGGGTAAAGAATGCAAATTCTGTCAAACATTTGCACCCCGCTATGTCTTTCAAAATATCAAAGAAGACAAATTTGCATGAATTGAAAAATGAGCTCGAAGGACTCTGTATGCACTTCAAGATTCCTCAAAGTGTTGAGTAGGTTGAACTCTAGGTTTTCCATTTTATCCTATGAGTGGTGTTTGCTTCTAGCTTTGAAACTTTTTGCTAAATCTTGCACTTGTTCAAATCTTGTTAAAATCTTGTAAACAAAGATTGTGAGCAAAATGAATTTGTTCTTGGAAACATCTTAGTTCGGTCATTTTCTGAATTGACTAGCTTGGTGTCATATCTTGCATTTATGATCACTTGGATAATCCTCAAAGCTCTTTTAGGATGCATTTCATGCATACATCTAAACAGGGGGAGAACGTAAAAGAGGGACATCCTGATGCCTATATTTCAAGGGGAAGAACTTATACCTTGCTGCCTATATTGTCAAAAGGGGGAGAACTTTTAGAAAAGGCATCACACAAGCATGTTTTTAGAGCTTTTGTGGAAAAATTGTTCTTTCTTTGGTTTTGCTCTAAAATTTTTTTTGTCAACTTGGTCTTGATCTCATTCTCTACGACTTGGACCTAGTTTGACTTTGCAATCAAATTGTTCTTTTCTTTCCTTTTCAAACTCAAATTTATGCCTTTTCGGGTGTTTGTCAATATACTCATCAAGAGGGAGATTGAAAGACCATGTGGAGGTCAACCCATGTTTGTGATGAGAAATTGACTGTGTTTGAGCTTTTGGTGCTCAAGGTGAGTTTGTTTTTGAGCATGCATGATCTTGAACAATTTGAGTTGCTGAGTTGTGGATCAGTCATCGACCCGAGTGGTCTGGACTTTGGTTGGTTAAAGTCCATTGGTCAGATGCCGAGTGGTTCAGGCTTTGGTGGTCGAGACCGATGGTCGACTCGAGTGGTTTGGGTGTCGGACAGAGTGATTAGTGGTCGGGCTTTGGTGGTCGAGACCGATGGTCGACTCAGTGGTTTGGGTGTCAGACCCGAGTGATTAGTGGTCTAGGCTTTGGTTGGTTGGAAACCAGCTGTCGGACCCCGAGTGGTTAGGGTATCTGACCCCGAGTGGTCAGTGCTTTGGCTGGTGGGAGACCAACGGTCAGACCTCGATTGGTTGAGGTTTGTTGGTCAGCACAGTGTATATCTTCTGGGATGAGATTACATGTGTTGTTGGACATTGCTATGTGATATGGTTTTCTTGTCTTTGTGGATGCAGGACTTCATTTGGTGGTCATGGTGAGGCGAAGGGAGGCTGGAACTAGGCAAGGGATGGCCGGAGGTTCAGGTTGGCCGCATGTTCGCCGGAAGATGGCCGGAGATGAAGTCGGTGCAGTCCCAAGAGACAAGAGACCTGTGGAGAAGCTGGCTGTTCACTACTTGGATCAAGGAGAGCTATTGGGTTGCAGTTCTGGAAGATAAGGTAGTGGGTAAAGCGCAGCTTGCTTTAGAAAAGCCTGCATTGCAGGTGGTTCTCAAGTTTACCAGAGGGTACCTGAGAAGTTGTTGGAAGTTGTTGAGAGTGGCAGTGTGGGATCAAATCCTGGCTCTTGGAAGGGTGGGAATTGATCCCAAGCCACTATAAATAGAGGGGAGGGGCAGCCTTCCTTCTTAGGGGAGAGGAGATAGAGAGAGAGGCAATAAGTGAGAGGTTGTAGAAGAAGGTTTTTAGGTTTTGTGCTCTGTGAGCTTTGCCCACTGTGCTGTGTGGCTTTGTAAACCTACCTTCAGGAAATGAAAATATGATTTCCTCTCCAATCTGAATTTGATTTCTGCACTTACTTTATGTCCTTACTTCAAGTAGTTTAAATTCAGTTCTTTCATTCTTGCGTTCTCTTTATGCAAGTTGGATTTGCCTCCTCTCCTTCTACTTGCTTTTTGTTCTTGGTGCCAAGATTGAAAGTTTGACTGGAAGAACTTTCACTCAGATCATACTCCAATACTCTAGGCAATCTTGGTTCAAGTTCTGCAAGTAATCGATCTTTTGTCCTTCCATGTTAATATCTACTGTTTGATCGAGATTTTGTGTTGATTCTGTGATTCTTCGCTTGCTGGGACTTGTGAGAAGACACTCAAGTTTATCTTGATCTTTAGAATCTCACAAGCAAGACTAGATCGTAGTTTTGGTTTTGAAGAGTCTTTGCTTCGAACACAGTTCTTGATATACCTTTCTTGATCCAACGTTCTTGACAAGCAGTACTTTGGTTGGTTAATATTTATCTAAGAGGTGGAAATTTGATTTTGGGATCATTCACCCCCCCCTCTGATCGCCATTTCCGATCCTTCAAAGAGAAAGGGAAACTGAAAAGAAAAGGGACATATATAATACATAATATATAGACCAGCTCCCCCTCACAAAAAGCCGTAAGGGCATACGACACCAAGCTCACTTCTCAAGGCAACAAACCTGGAGCAACCAAAAGGTGTGGTGAAGATATCGGCTATCTGATGGTCACTCTCTACAAATTGAAGCACGATATCTCTCTTCTCCACATGGTCTCTAAGGAAGTGAAATCTAATATCAATATGTTTGGTCCGGGAATGCTGCACTGGGTTTTTAGCAATGCAAATAGCAGAAGTGTTGTCACAGAAAAGTGGCACACTCTATATCTCTAACCCGAAGTCCTGCAAGGTCGATCTCATTCAGAGTACAGCACAAAGAATCGGTCAGTAGCAACATACTCGACCTCAGCGATTGGATCAGTGCAACTCTGACCGCTTCCTAGATGACTAAGAAACAAGAGAAGTGCCAATGAATTGGCAAGTCCTAGAAGTGCACTTCCTATCTATCCTACAGCCAGCAAAGTCTGCATCGAAAAAGGCTCGAAGGGATAGACAAGAAGAAAAAGAGTACCAAACACCATAATCAATGGTAGCACGTAGGTACCGGAAGATGCGCTTCACTGCCTGGCAGTGAGAGGCATGAGGAGAGGCCTGAAATTGAGCGCACATACATACGGCAAAGTGTATGTCCGGCCTCGACGCAGTGATGTACAAGAGGGAGCCAATCTTGCTTCGAAACTCTTTTTGATCAGCAGGCTCACTATCCACGTCAGGCTCGAGGACAGCAGTAGTGGCCATAGGAGTCATCACCGGCTTCCCGTCAGACATGTCGAAGAGCCTCAGGAGGTCCCGGTTGTACTTGCCTTGATGCAAGAAAGTGCCCTCCCGAGTCTGCTTGATCTGGAAGCCAAGGAAGTAGCTCAACTCGCCCATCATACTCATCTTAAACTCTGTACTCATCACATCAGAAAACTGAGAGACAAGAGAATGAGATGAGCCACTGAAAATGATATCGTCCACATAAATCTGGACAAGAAGGAAATGGGATTCATGGTGTCTGATGAATAGAGTTTTGTCTACTATGCCTATTTTAAAGTCATGGCTGAGAAGATAAGACTTGAGCCTCTCATACCATGCTCTGGGGACCTGCTTGAGTCTATACAAAGCTTTAGAAAGCTTGTATACATGACTCAGAAACTTGGGGTTCTCGAATCTTAGAGGTTGCTTCACATACACCTCTTCCTCAATATAGATAGTGAGGAATGCACTCTTAACATCCATTTGATAAAGTTTGAAGCCCTTGGATGCAGAGAATGCAAGCAGGATCCGGATAGCCTTTAGTCTAGCTACAGGGGCAAAGGTCTCCTCAAAGTCAAGACCCTCAACCTGAGAAAAGTCTTGTGCAACTAGCCTAGACTTGTTTCTTACGACAACCCCATCCTTGCTTTGCTTGTTTTTGAACACCCACTTGGTCCCAATGGCATTATGACCAGATGGGGGCTCGACAAGCTACCATACCTTGTTCCTCTCGAAGTTCTCAAGTTCCTCATGCATAGCATTAATCCGTGATTCATCGGATAATGCATGAGAAACATCCTTGGCTCAAAAGAGGCAACAAAGGTTACATGAAGACAGAAACTGGACAAACCTGATTTCGAGCGAGTGACCCGCTCAAACAGATCTCCAATAATCTGATTAGGTGGATGAGCTTTCTGGATATGACGGGGAGAACCAGAAGCAGAAGTGGCCTCTACCTCTTGAACAGAAGAGGCAGGAATAGAGCCACTTACTGAAGGAGAGAAGGAAGTCAAAGGCTGATCTTCCTGAGGTGCAGAAATGGAAACATGAGGCACCTCAAGTGTAGAGGGAACTAGATCTGGTGGAACACCGTCATCTCCATCATCCTCTGATAGCATCTAGCCCCCTCAACTTTCTTTAACATGTGTTATTATAGTTTTGGTGTTGATGACTAAGTTAATAATGCTTAAGTTTCGAAGAGCATGTACTAAGGTCAAAGATGAAGCAAGTTGGTCTAACAAGATTAGGGTGTTCTGTTACTAGTTTATGACTTGGGAGTTGATTCAAGTCAAAAGAGCTAGGATTATTTTGAGTTTGGTTGTACTATAAAGGAGGATTTTGCATAAGTTAGTGGATTGGATCATAAGGCAAAGACAAAGTTAGACTGCTTCAAGTAAAACTCTTAGTCAATGTTCTTTGAATCAAAATCTCCCTCATTTCAAAAGTCTAAATATGCGACGGACTAAAATTCAGCTATCCATTTTCTAAGTCTGTTACATGCATAGCCAATATCCTTTTTCAAGTCAAAATCTTCCTTGTCAAAGTTCCTATCAAAGTATCTACTCTCTCGGACAAAACTTCTTATTTTTATATTCTTTAGTCCATGGTAAAAATTCTTTGAAGATATCTTAAACCAAGTGCTTTTCTATCTACGACGGACCAAAAAAATTTTTGGTCCGTGGTACATACAAGTTCAAGTTAGTTTTGTGATACAAAAGGTTTCTCAGTCTTACATATATGACGGACCAAATTATTTGGTCCAGCATACATATCTAAGTCATACATCTTCAACAGACCAAACTCATTTTAGAGTTCCATCTATAGCGGACCAAATATTTTAGTCCGGCACTCATTCAAATTATAAGTCTTTCTTGCCGGACCTAACCTTGGAATTCTATTTATTAAATCCACAAATAGATATACTTCTTATTCTAAGGAATGTTCCTTTTTTGACAGACCATATCCTCATGATTAAAAGTTTAGTATGTTACTATAGAAAATCTCTTAGATAAACTTTTCTATGTCAAAAAGGTCCTTGGCTACTGATTTATGAGATTCCCATGTATGACGGACCAAATTTTTTGGTCCGGCATACATGTGTCTCACTCATTCCTTTGACAGACCAATCTCTCTGAATATCCCATGTATGACGGACCAAATTTGTTGGTCCGTCGTAAATGTCTCAAATTGGTCCGTGATACACATGATCAGTATCGCTAAGTCTTACTGTCTAGTCCGTTGTAAACGTATTTTTTTATATTTTTGATCTTCTGACACGTCCAACGGACACTGTGATAGGTGCAACGGCTATATTCATTCGAAATGCCTATATAAGTATTTCCTGAGCCATCTACTAGACATTTTTTTTGAACTCCTTGACATTTTAGCATTCAAAATAACTCTCATTCCAAAAATGAGTCTGTGCTTCACTTTCAAACTCAAAATACTCATCTCTAAGTGTTTCAGCTCCAAGCTAAGGTCTAGTTGTGTGATTGTGCGAGTGAACCAAGAGACAGAATTTGTGCAAAGTTTATTACTCTTGGATCTTAGTGATCCTAGACAACTTGGAGGAAGTTAGAAAGTGTGACCTGTCCAAAGGTGATTGTGGAAAGCCACTTTGGTTGTGAAAGGTTTGGGGCTCACCTCACTGGAGTAGTGGAAGAGTCACCCAAGTGGAAACAAGGCGTGGGCTCGAGCGGGAGCCAGTCCTTGTAAGGAGCAAAGGCTTGCTCAACGTGGAGTAGGAGAGAGGCTCTGAACCACGGGATAAATCTCAGTCTCGTTTGTGCTTTACTTCTCTTTATTGCTTTCACTGTTATCTTTATTTGCTTCTATTATTACTAGTTCTGTGTTAATCTCTTTAAGAACATAGTAATTTATCTTAAGAAGTTAAAATCTGCAAAAGTTGCCTATTCAGCCCCCTCTAGGCCAACTAGATCCTTTATCCTCATCCTCTACAAAGATGGTCTCGGAGGGATAAGAAGGGCCTGAAACATCAGATCTAGCTCATGGGCTAGCCTCATCAAAGGTCACATCACAGGTCTCTATGATCCTATTCGCATCGACACTCCAGACCCTATAGCTATGAGAAGAAGTCGAGTAACCTAGAAAAATACCATCAGAAGAACGAGACTCAAATTTATCCAGGTTACCAGACTTCAAAATGAAACACTTGCAGCCAAACACACGAAAATGAGACATACTAGGCTTTCACCCATACCTTAACTCATAAGAAGTGCGATGCAAATGTGCTCTCCAAAACACGCGATTAGAAACATGGCAAGCAGTAGCTATAGCCTCAGCCCAAACTTCCTAGGAGTACTGTACTCGTTTAGCATCATCCTAGCCATCTCAACCAGGGTTCGGTTCTTCCTTTCCACTACGCCATTCTGCTGAGGGGCATAGGGAGAAGAGAACTGATGCTCTAACCCATACTTCACACAGAAACTCGCAAAGTAGGAATTCTTGAACTTTGTGCCATTATACTGCGTATAGCTCGTATTGCACCTAGGAGCTCAATAGACAACCTACTGACTAAACCCCTGAAGTGAGGAAAAGTCTCATCCTTTAAGGCCATGAAGAATACCCAAGAGTACCTAGAAATTTCATCAACGATGACAAGAATATACCACTTCCCTCCTACTGACTGCACTCTAGCTGGACCAATAGTGTCCATGTGTAAAAGCTGTCCTAGTGCATCAGTTATCACTACGGTGACTAAAGGATGAGAAGCAGTGACCATCTTGCCATGTCGGCAAGGAGAGCAAACTAAGTCTTTGACCATCTTGAGTTTAGGTAAACCACAAATGAGATAGTGGCTGCTAACTCGTGTCAAATGATCAAAACCAATGTGACCAAGTCTCCTATGCCAGAAGGAGAGATCACGGGACTCAGAAGCAATCAAACAATGAAGAGAGTCTCTAGAAGAAGAAGAAAAATCAGCACGAAAGACTCTCCCAATTCTAGAAATCCCGCAAACTAACCATTCTGATGAATCGAGGATTCTACGGGCATTACTCTTGAAGCTTACCTAGAAAGAGTCTTCGATAAGCTGGGAGATAGAAAGTAAGTTATATTGTAGCTTACTCACTAAGGCAACATCTTTAAGAATGAAATTATTATTATTGCAGATGGTACCTTTAGCAATGACTCTACCAGAAGACGCATCCCCAAAAGTGATCAACTCATCACCGGGGGCTCGGACTAGGGAAGAGAACCAACGAGAATCTCTGGTCATATGGCGAGAACAACCAGAGTCAACGATCCAAACCTCTCCGTTCCCCATCCGACGAACCTGATAAAGTCAATAGAGAGAGATGACTCAGTACTGGGATAAAGTGAGTATCTAGGAACCCAATACTGAACCACACGACGCCTTAGAGTACCAGCCATAGAAGAAGACTGGACTCAAGTGTCTCTCTGACGCTGAACTCTCATAAGATCAATAACACTTCTAGTAGATGATCTAGGAGTCAAAACTAGGTTTGCCCGCCGAGATGCAAAGGTCGGACTACCCCAGTGAGACTACCTGGATCTCCTACTAGAAAACACCTCATGCCGCTGATATCTACCTCGATGGAAAAAATAAGGAATATCAAGTGGGCGACAGGTAGACAGACCACGAACAGCTCCAGGACTAAAACTTGAAGAAGCAGCATGAAAACCAAGTCCTGGATGCTATCAAAAAACAGGCGACTCTCTAGTCTGCCTAGTAGCAGTGCGTGCCTTAGAAGCACTCAGAGTCTGGGGATGACCCTGAATACCCCTAAGAACAGCAACACACTCACGCCGAGTGATCTTAGCGCGCCTAAAGCAGAAGTCTGCCAAATGTCCATCTTTCTGACAGAAGGTGCAAGTATACTTCGCCTTGCTAGAGGCAGAAGTAGCAGGAGGCATAGACTTCTGATAAGAGATCCCATGGACAACCCTGGTAGATCTAAACACAGTGGTGCTCACCCTAGGAGCTACCATGATCTCACCACTCTTGGAGCCACACGCAATGGTGGGAGGATGTGCCCTAGCGTGCTTCAAGTAGTCAAATCCTAGACCCTGATTAAATCTGCTAATCCTAGATTGGTCTAGATTGAGATTGAGCTTCTTCTTGCCTCCTACAAACTTCTTGAGAGTGCTCATGAGATACTCACACTTCCGGAAGAAAGAGACACATGAAGAACATGGAAGAGAGGAAGAAGAAGAACTAGAAAGAGAAGCTCTCTCAACACGTGCTTTTTGTTCACTCAGCACGGCTGGCTCAATCTTGAGGGCCTTGCGAGAAACACAAGGAGCATTTCTAATCCTAAAGGCTTGGTCTTCTAGCTTCTTCCTAAGCTCGACATGGATTTTATCCAAGTCCCCCTCAATCACAGAACATCGCAAGCAACTTTCTTGTGACTTATCTAATAAGTCTTTAGCAAGTTTAGCACACTTGACATTTAGAGATTCATTGTCAAGTTTTAGTTGCTTACAGCTCTCACATGAGCTGACTGGGTCCTTAGAAGCATGCATTTCAAGTTCAACATTTCTAGACGAAAGCTTCCTAAGGTGAGTGCTCATGGCATCAATTTCAACAAGTAGTTTAGGGCAATTAGAGCATGATAGAGTAGAGTGAGCATGGAGAAAACTAGCCTCAACAGGAATAGCATCATCAGAACTAGTGCTAGCTTTCTTCAACCTAAGACCATCAAGCTCAGACAACACACTATCATGCATAGTCCTTAGGTTCTCCAACTCCACAAGAAGAGCATCACACAAAGAACAGTCATCGGTGACTCGGGAGGGAAGATCTAAGAGAAGCTAACTCCCGAGTCAAGGTACCTACTTCCTTCTCGAGCTCTATACACCTAGCTCTAGCTCTAGCATAAAATTTCCCTAGTTTGCAGAAAGCTTCATTGAGCTGGTCATAGGATGGTATCTCGTCCGAGTCGCTGTAGAGCTCAGAGTCGCTGATGTCGTTGGTGTCGGTCATGAAGCACATGCCGGAGAAGTCGTCACCGCTTTTCTTCTCTTGCAGATCATCCTAGCCTTCGTCGCTCCATGTCTCCGTGTCGAAGACGCTGATGTAGTCGAGAGCAGGGAGGACGCGATGGAAGAGCTTCTTTTTCTAGGAGAGTTGCGGTACTTCTTCTCGTGCGCCGGCTCGCGAACTGGAGGCTTCTTATTGCAGTTCTTATCGGTGTAGTCGTTCTTGCCCTAACCACCGGAGTCGTTCTTGCTCTTCTCTAGTTTGGGATAATTCGCTCGAATGTGGTTGGGGCCACCACACTCGAAGCAGGTGATCATGCCACCCCTCTTCCTCTCTTTCACCCTCTTGTATGCATGAGAGAATTTGCGAGCTAAAAGAGCAACCTCATTTTCTGGAAATTTTTCCAGTTGGTCATCGCTTAGCTCGCAAAGGGCAGAGAGGGAGAAACCAACAGAAGAATCAGAAGAAGAAGATCCAATGGGATCGGTGACCAAAGCCATTGACTGAGATTTCGTCTTCCGAGAGACGACATCGATCTCATGAGTCTTGAGGTGGCAATAAAGCCCGCCAAGAGTCAGAGTCGACAAGTCGGTGGTGTCCTCGATGGTGGTCACCTTCATCTCCCAAACCCGAAGATCGAGTGCGGTAAAGAAATGTCGAGCATTGTCCGAGTCAGGGTATATGCAACCGACTGCTCGGAGGTCACTCAAGATCTTAGTAAATTGACCAAAACACTCATCACGACTCTCACCAGCGTGTTGTTCAAACTTGTTGTACTCACACTTGTGCTGGTCCTGCCTCACGGTCTTGATTTGAGTAGTTCCCTCATGGTAAGCATCGAGGGTTCAAAATCTCGTGAGCGGAGCGAAGATGAGAAATCCTATCGTACTCACTGTGGTCAAGACCCAGTATGAGGATGTTCCTTGCCTTAGCGTTCGCCTCAACATCAGCCGTATTGCCGGCCATGACGTTTTCACCAGCAGGAACCTCATACGGGAGTTTCACCTTCTGCCATATCAGGAAGCCCTAAGCAGTGATGTACAACTCCATTTGGGACTTCCAGAAGGGAAAATCAACTCCAGAAAAGATGAGAGGCTTGGTAGAATATTTGTCCGTCGCCATGGCTCTTGAGACCGGTCAAGATCTATGGAAGAACAAAACCGGCTCTGATACCAATTGAAGGATCGAAATGGCGATCAAAGGGGGTGAATGATCCCAAATAAAATTTTCCCCACTCAAAGTATTCCAAACAATCTCGCAATAAAAATCTGAAACACCCAAAGATTTTCGTTCAAACTGGTGCTTCTCAGATTCGCACACCCTCCAAAACCCAAATAACTAGACAACTATGTGTACCCCTAGCTTACATGGTTGAGAACCATGAACCATGTTAGGGATGTTTTAATCACAATCCTGGTTGTCAAGTGTCCAAACAAAAAGGAATCAATTCAAAGACTTCTTTTCTAAAAGAGATAAAGCTAAAAACAACAAAGTCTCTTTTCAGAAAAGTAAAAGCAGATTTCAGAATTATCCTCAATTGGAGCAGGTGGTTGGTGAGTTTCTGTTGCTCTAAAATTTTTGGGAATTTTTTTACTGTGAGCAGTTGAGTCTTGAAATAGTCCACCAAAAATCACGTTAAAAAGCTTTGTATAATATACATGAAAAATCAAGTATTACAAATAGTCAGGAACTTCGACCAGAAAGTTTGAGGCTCGGTTTTCACTTCATAGCGCTCAAACGGTGCAACCAGTGGACTCACAAATTTTTCTAGAGATGGATATATGAGTCACGCACCTTCTCCATTAATAATCACTCAAAAAGGATTTTTCTATATTTTTAAAAATCAAAGACTGACTGCTGCGCGAAGAACAAGTTCTGGACAGAATGACAACTTGATAGAAAACTTGATCTTTAGTCTATCCTAGGGTGCAAGAGAAGTGTAAAACCATATAAACACCCTCAAGACATCTTAGAACAACAGCATTTAGAAGGAGGGGAGGCAAATCCAAATTGCGAGAAAGTAAATTGCGAGAATGTAAATGCGGGAAAGTAAATGCTGAATTTAAATTGCGTAAACTAAAGACATAATGTAAATGCGCAATTTTAATTCACAATAAGGTAAAGAAAATTTTTGTATTTTCTGGATGGAAGGTTTACAAAGCCTCACTTGATGTGGGCAAAGCTCAAAGGAGCAACTCAAACCTTCAAGGGAAAAAGGCCACCCCTTCCTCCCTATTTATACTACTCATGGGCCACCTACCACCTTTGGATGAGTCCCTCAACCCTAGAGCACTTATCAAGAGCTAGGATTAACCCACTTCCATAGCCATGCAAGGGCTCTCCAAAAAACCACATACACAAAGGGTTTTCTTGTACGGTTTTCAAAGCATACTAACTAGACCCGCTATCCTATCAACTAGACCACAATCTGACGGCCCTCATCGATCCGAGCAGCATCTAGCTAGCATCACATCCATTCCTTGTCTTCATGGCTTGCATGGACTCTGTCTCCGATCATCTTTCGGTGATCCCCGACCGTCTGTACCTCCGACGCTCCTCGCCTTGTCCCGGCCATCATTCGCCTCACCATGACCTAGCACCGTCGTCCTGCAACCATCAAAAATAAGGAAATACCTCACATAGCAATGCCCATAATGATATGCAATAAATTCATCACAGTCCCCAAATTAAAATTCATTTTTATTCGTCCTGGCCGGTACTACCACAAAAACAGGAGAAGACTCAAATTGCTTCAAATTCCAATTTAAATCAACCTCAAACCTAAGCACACCTTACTCAAATAAAGTAAAATACTCATCACAAACATGGATGGACCTCCACATGGTCCTTCAAAGCATGACATCATAAAGGTGATTTTCCAGTAGAAAAATAATTCAATAAATTTGGGTTTTTCTATTTTTAGCCTTTTTCTTTTGCTTTAAACTTTGTTTAGCTTGTTCTCCTTCATACGAACTTCGATTGAGATGATTCTAATTTCTAAAAATTTATAAAATTGAGCTATATTTAATGGTGAATTTTATTTAGTTTTTGGAATTGGATTTGATCTCTATTTTTGGTATTTATTGCTTTATCTATCGTTTCGCATAGACGTTGAAGTGCCCGTGGTATTCGTGAGCTAGGAGCCAAGCCAAGAACAAGGTCTAGAGCAGGATCCAGAGCTCTTTGAATGCAAGTTATGCTTTGATCATTTTAAACTTATGTTTTAAACATTATATTGTTTTAAACTATTGCATGCTAGCTCAATTTATATTTGTTTCAATTAATTTAGGATTAGCTATTCATCCAAATTGAATTTATATCTACCTTGTCATTTTGTATGTCATATTTCATTTCTCACCCTAGTATGATTCTTTATTAGTTGGTAGTCATTAATTGTCAATATAGGTAGTTAGAACGCAAATAGTTTGCTTAGCCATGCAACGAGTTATCATGTTATGTGTAAAGGATAATCGTGCATAATGAAATATGGAATATGTTTATGAATGTGTATCAGGTGTTGTCACACAGTGCTATTGATGTTGTTGATGGTACGTAGTGCATGGTAATCAACTGGGGAAATAAAATAATTTAGACTGAGGCAAGTGGCAAGAGTTGTGATGGGCCAGTGTAGCATTTGGGCTATCGCATTGTTTTTGATAATGGTATTTGATGGTATATTAGTTATGGTGAATTTTTTATTAGTCTTGCCTAGGTCAATTAAGGACTTAACCTTACAAGATTTTGAACTGAGTCATTCATACAACCATATGTTTTAGTATAGGACAGACCTAGCTGATTAATATGTTATGTTTAGGCTTTGGTATTGTCGTGGTGGTGTGGGCTCTGGGTGTACAAGTAGACTCAATTGGCGCAAGAGGGGGGGCTTTGGATGTAGTAACCAGTCCCACTAGTGTTGAAACCTTAGTGAGTAGTACTGGGTTTAGATAGAACATTGGAAATGCTTTGTTGAGATCACTCGCCTTTGTGGTGTATGATTATATCTTGTGGGTAAAGTGTGTAATCTTTGCAGAGTGTAAAACCTATTCGAATAGCCGTGCTCAAGGTATTGAGCATTGTTTGGTGATTATAATCAAGGGTTAGTTTTATTTAAAATAAATGTGGGAATGGAGGCTATATACCTATGGAAGTATGGAAATGGATTTAAGGTTGTGAGTTGGTTTATCTAAGAAAATAACTAAGAAATTTATTAATGTTATTATAAGAAATTTATTAATGTTATTATTTGTTTGACTGTCTTTACAATCTATTTATGCTATTCTTTTTATAAATGCTGTGTTATGCAAAACTATGTTAGACATTCATTTGGAATAAGCCATTCATATAAGACGATAGACTTGCCTGGAGAAAAACAGAAACGGAAGCCTTTTTTCGGAAACGGAAACAGAAAATATCGGTACCGAAATGGAAACATAAATTTTTTGTCGAAAACATAAACGAGAGAGCCATTTCTGACTGAAATGGAAACATAAATTCTATATAAATAAATCTGGAAATTCTTGTGGAAACTTGGCCCACTTGGCCCAAAAAGGAGAAGAGAGATTTTCGAATTGAAATAATTTCAAAAATACAAATGGCTTTATAGAAAATATCAAATAGAGTTAAAAAAATTCCAAAAAATTATCAAAAATACTTTGGAACATTTTGAACCTAGGAAATTTATTTTTAGCATAATTTTGGTTTCATTTTCATGAATAAATTATCTAAAAATAGCAAAATGGTATTTATAAAATCTAGAAAATCTAGGATAAATATCAGAAAATCATAAATGAACATTGAACAATAATATGCAAATTTTAGGGCATTACACCTTTACAGTTGGAGGAGCAAGAGGATGTCAATGATAACGATAAGGTGGAAGCTGGGGGACAAATAGTAGCGTTCAGTTGACAAACTTGAGGAAAAAACTTTCTAGTGATATTGGTAAACATAACATTGTTCTTGTGTCCGCCTTGGAGGTGGAATGAGTTACATTATTTTTGCAGTCATGCATATTATGATCTGGTGCTATGTTCTTGAGAAAATTTTCACTTTCGTTTCCGTATCCACTGTGTTCCATTCCGCATCTATTTCCGTCACTATCCATTTCTGTATCTATTTTCAAGGTTTTCGATTTCATTTCTGTTACCGATAAAAGATGTGGAAACAGAAACGGAACGACCATTTACCAACCGTTTCCGTTCTGTTTTCATCCCTACCTGTGGCAAATTGATGGATTTCTACAAATAAATTATTTTCATTGTTTTTTGTTTATTTTTCAGTCTTAGCCCTGTGTGGTATACTCATGTAAGGTGGACCACGGCAAGCCTCCTCCATTCCCGGCTCCTTAGCTTGGCAAGGCTCAAGACCAACCTCAACTACACCGGCTGCTCAAGCAACGCCTTTTCACCGCTCCTCCCCTCTAGCAACCCCCGTCCCGTCATGCCACGCTCTCCGCCCCCACCCACCCCACAAACACACACACGGCGCACGTCACCGGCTAGGTTGGCCTCCTCCATTCATGACTCCCCGCCGCTCCAACCATCCGCCTCTTCACCGCTCCTCCGGCGCCCATCCATGTGTTGCTCTCCGCTACCCCACCCCCTCCACAACACGAGCACGCAAAGACCGGCCTCCTCCATTCCCAGCTCCTTAGCCATGGCAGCCCCGCCCAACCTCAACTACACCGGCCAAGCAACGCCTCTTGGCCGCTCCTCCTCTAGCAACCCGGCGTCCCGTCCACATGCTCTCCGCCCCCCCCCCACACACACACACACACACACACGGCGCACATCACCGGCTAGGTTGGCCTCCTCCATTCATGACTCCCAGCGCCGCTCCAACCATCCGCCTCTTGTGCTCCTCCTCTAACAACCCCGGCGCCCATTCAAGACGCTCTCGGCCACCCCCACACGATCATGCGTCATCGGCTAGTGGCCTCCTCCATTTCTCGGCTCCCGCCGCTCCAACCATCACGACCGTGGCCAAGCAACGCCTCTTGGCATTGTGTTCGGGTTGCCTCATCCCCAAGCACCGATGACGTGTAAAAAATCCCACCTTCAGATATGCAAGAACCAATAACTACCTGTTAATTTGGCCAAAGTTGGTTAGTTTTTGCTTATGTGCTTTGGGAGTGGACTGGAGGACGCATGAAAGCGATAGAGATGAAAATATGAAACCAGTTTCGGTGATATTGCGGAGGTAGATGAGAAAGGAGTAATTGAAGATATAGGGATTCTGCGTGCCTATGCGGGCACATCTTCTGTTGTTTTGCCAATGTGTTATCACTTCAGTCTGACAAAGAAGTGGGTAGAGTGTTGTCAAATCAGGTTAACAAAGAAATAGCCAGTGTATTGTCACTTTGCTCTGAGAAAGCGGGAGCAGCGTGTTGTCAAATCGGGTTGTCAAAGAAATAGCCAATGTGTTCTCACTTCGCTCTGAGAAAGCAGGTGCACGTGTTATCAAATCAGACTGACAAAGCGGGTGTATGCTGTGACATCGCCCTAACAAAGGTCGTTCATGCGTGTTGTCAAATCGTCCAGAGAGAGCATCACCATTTACAGAAATAACATGATTCGATTGTAATCTTCCATATGAACGGAATGAACAACAGATACCATTTGATAATAAATGTGGGGATTACATGCCGCATACAATTTGGTTCATGCCTATGTTCGCGTTGGTACTTTGGATAGTACAAATGGTGGCATGAACCAACCACGAATATGGACAAAAGTACGATAGAAATGCGCCTTTTGGAATTGTAAAAGGGCGTGATGGACTACACGTTAAGGGCGGAGGAGGTTAAGGGTCGAATGGAAAAGGGCCTTGTTGAAAGTTCCTTGATTTGGATGTTTCCCAATTGAAATTCTTCTAAATTGAAAGTTTTCGATTTAAAATTTCTAGTTGAAACTTTCCAAGTGGAAATTTTCTGACTTAAAATTTTTTGAGTTAAAATTCTGTTTTGAATTGATTTTGAGCTAAAACTTCATGTTTAAAATTTCCACAGTTAGAATTTTTTTAATTTGTAATTTTTGTGTTAGAGAGGAAAAAAAAGGTAGTGAGGGAGTGAATAGGGAAAAAAAGAATGGTGAAGATAAAGCGACAAGATGACACCTAACATTCTAGAAAGGCATCTTTAAATATTTTAGTTTGAAGCTCTCAAACAAGTGATATTAGGCCCTATTTGGGGGTTTTTAAGCCAGCTTCAGCTTCTAAAAAATTAGTATATTCCCAAACCGCTTAACTTTTAAGCGATTTTTGGTATAAATTAGAAGTCAAATATAACTAACAAAAACCAAAATTTGAAAACTGGGTGAGATTATTTTTACGGCTTATTGTTGAGAAAAATTAATTATTTGTCAAACAATATTTTATAAAAAAGAGTAAATTTTACGAAACTACAAGTTTTTTATACAAACTATAAGAAAACTACAGATTTTAACTTCTATTTTACAAAACTACAGATTTTAGAAGAACTTGTTTAACAAAACTATATGTTTCTTGTACAAATTACCAGAAAAATTACAGATTTTAGAAGAATTTATATCATAAAACTACAGGTTTTAGAATTAACCGTTTCTGGTAACAGGTCTGACAGTCTAGGCCCACATGACAGTCTCACGCATGAGTGAAACGAGAAATAAGGGCATGTGAGACCACCATGTAGGCTCACACTGTCAAACCCGTTACAAAAAGATCAATTTTAAAACCTATAGTTTTGTGATGTAAGTTCTCCTAAAATCTGTAGTTTTGTGAAATATAAACTAAAATCAATAGTTTTCAAATATTTTGTACAAAAAAACCTGTAGTTTTATGGAATAAGATTTTTTAAAATCAGTAGTTTTGTGAAATAAAATTTAAAATCTGTAGTTTCCTGATAGTTTATAAAAAATTTGTAATTTTGTAAAATTTACTTATAAAAATTTTAATTGCTTTTGAGCTCAAAAAGTTAAAAAAATAGATTTTTGGGATCTAAATTAGGGATAGCAAAAATACCTGTGGGTCCGGATCTAAATTTGGACCCACGGATATATTATTTTGAGTCCGGGTCCGAATTTCATTTTGGACCTATGGGTATCTGGATCTAGACCCGTTACTAGAGTTAGAGACAAATCTGACATCCATCATGCTGCGAGTTTGGAGTTGGGGGCAAGTCGCTCGTGTTTCGGTTCGAAAATTGGCTTCGTTTTTTTGCTCCCCTTTTTCTGCCATAGCATTGCTAGCAAGCTGTAGCCTGTAGGCTCACTTTCTGCCGTAGCATTGCTGTAGCAAGCTGTAGCCTGTAGCATTGCTGTAGCAAGCTATAGCCTGTAGACTCAGGTCGAAAATTGGATGTGAAAGCAGGCTCACTTTTTGCTATAGCCTGTAGACTCAGGTTAAAAAGCAAGCAGGCTCATTAAATTGGATGTTAAAATCAAACTCCTGATGTGAAAGCAGGCTCACTTTTTTCTAGCTCAGTAGCATGCAACCCCGATCAGCAACGGCAGCAAAGCAGCGCCTCTTCAGCCGCTCCTCCCGGGGCGCGCCGCTCTCCGCTACCCCACCCCCCCCTCCACAACACGAGCACGCGGCACCGGCCTCCTCCATTCCCCAGCTCCTTAGCCGCCGCGGCAGCCCCGCTCCAACCTCAACTACACCAGCGGCCAAGCAACGCCTTTTCAGCCGCTCCTCCCCTCTAGCAACCCCCGGCGTCCCGTCCGCGCGCTGCTCTCCGCCCCCCACCCACCCCACACACACACACACACACGAGCGCACGTCACCGGCTAGGTTGGCCTCCTCCATTCCGCAGCTCCCCGCGCCGCTCCAACCATCCGCCTCTTCAGCCGCTCCTCCCGGGGGCGCCCATCCGCGCGCTGCTCTCCGCTACCCCACCCCCCTCCACAACACGAGCACGCGGCACCGGCCTCCTCCATTCCCCAGCTCCTTAGCCGCCGCGGCAGCCCCGCTCCAACCTCAACTACACCAGCGGCCAAGCAACGCCTCTTCAGCCGCTCCTCCCCTCTAGCAACCCCCGGCGTCCCGTCCGCGCGCTGCTCTCCGCCCCCCCACCCCCCACACACACACACACACACACGAGCGCACGTCACCGGCTAGGTTGGCCTCCTCCATTCCGCAGCTCCCCGCGCCGCTCCAACCATCCGCCTCTTCAGCCGCTTCTCCCCTCTAACAACCCCCCGGCGCCCATCCGCACGCAGCTCGGCTAGCTGGCCTCCTCCGTTTCCCAGCTCCCCGCGCCGCTCCAACCATCACGACCGGCGGCCAAGCAACGCCTCTTCAGCCGCTGTGCCCCGGGTCGCCTCATCCCCAAGCACCCGGTACGTGTAAAAAAAATCCCACCTTCGTATATGCAAGAACCAATAACTACCTGTTAATTTGGCCAAAGTTGGTTAGTTTTTGCTTATGTGCTTTGGGAGTGGACTGGAGGACGCATGAAAGCGATAGAGACGAAAATATGAAACCAGTTTCGGTGATATTGCGGAGGTAGACGAGAAAGGAGTAATTGAAGATATAGGGATTCTGCGTGCCTATGCGGGAGAAAGATGGAAACAAACCACATCCTCTGTTGTTTTGCCAATGTGTAGCTAGATATTGTGTCATGTGTCTTTACTGACATACAAATGCGAGTTGATCATGGTCGTCCGTGCCCTCTTCTTCTCAATAAGAAAAACGGTGCGCTGATATATAGGCTGTAGCATAAAAAGGAAATCAACCGGCAACCGCATCTCTCTCTTTCTGTCCACATCCGCTTTCCCTGGCTGGCCCATTGCCCACTTCTCTCTCTATGGCAACTCAAGAGTGCAATTTTATTTTTTAAAAAACAAATGCTGAGAGAGGTCAAGTGATACGGGAGATTGAAACAACCGTAAAATTTTTTAAGCAAAAGTATATCATTAGCAGAAAATAAATCTTGTTTAACAAAAGTAATGCATATCTATTAATCTCACCCATTGAATAATTACATTCGGATTCAATCAAATGAACTTTAATATATTGAAAACTTAAATTGTAATTGCAATTATTTACAAGAATGGATAATTACAAAAGCAATAAAATGAAAATCTCCATCTCTAAAGTCTTCTGCCATCCAAATCTTGAAGCGTCTGCAATCAAGAAAAATATTACAACTGTCAGTAAATTAACAAGCTAATAATATTGTACGGCAGAAAATGTTGTTGCCCTCGGATAAATTATAAAGGAGTACAGTCAATGAGATAAATATGAAATACTGTGCTCAAGGGACAGCAAAGCCAAGTCCATCGAACCAGCCTTCTCCAGAGGCTTCCTTAGGGATATGCATGTATCTCTGTACGTGAGAGCCAGCTCATAAGACTAGAGACTTCTACCATAGGCCAAGCAAACCTCAGGCATTTAAACAAGGGAGTGTATAGGTATCATCCGGATGTTTTTTTGGTTGAAATCACCCAAATCTAGAACCATTGGATTTCGGATCCAAATTCACCGGACCGTTGGATCAAATCATACGATCGGATGTAATCGATACTCCCGAACATCCAAATTCACCGGGCCGTTGGATCAAATCATAGGATCGGATCCAAATTCACCGGGCTGTTGGATCAAATCATAGGATCGGATGTAATCGATACTCCCGAATCTCAATAATGATCCAATGATTCTAGATTTGGATGATTTCAACCAAAAAAACATCCGATTGATGTTTATCAAATCCCTTTAAACAAAGGCCTTACAAGTTACAAGCATTCCCAACCCAAAAGAACTCACCGTTCATGGTGAGCCAAACACAATTACTCACCAGCATCCATCTCCTCAGAGCACACAAGTATTCCAGAACCAAGCCACACAATCCATCAAAACCATTAACCGGGTAAGAGGTAAAGCTCAAATACACCAGAAGCCTCAGATCAATCGTTCTCCTGGAGCTAGAAGCTCACTAGGAGACCAGAGCCATCCAGTGAAGAGGAGCGCAAGGGCTAAATCACAAGGCGAGCAGCAGCCCTTCTGCAACCACTTCACCAACCCCAAAACCTCACATCCTGCCTTCCCTTTTCATTCCTCATATCCAGGTAATCCCCACCCCATAGCCATATTATTTCTTTTAAGCACCAGTAGTATTGCCATCGCTCACTAGATAGCAGTAGTAAAGTAAATTCGGATAAAAGATTGAAAGTGACAGTAGAAGTTTGGGTAGTAGAAATTAAGGCAGTGGTCTCAGCAGCAGCGCAAGGGTTGCGTCGTGTTCCCCAGTAGCCCACTCATGCTTCCCCGGCGCATGGTAGGCTAAGGCTATTACCGCGACACCGTCCAACCTGCGTGCTAGCTAGATGATCATCATAGACCAAAAATATATATATCACTGCTATGTAAATGACAGTAGGGATTGAGTAGAAGAAAAGAAAATTAGTAGTCTCAGATTAGTCCAAATCTTCACAGACCACATGGTTCTCACCATTTTAGTTGCCAAATCAGCATGCATGTAACAAATTGATACTATAGAAAATCATCATAAGGTTTGGGTATTCCAGACCATAGTATCAAAACTGCATTGCTGGGTTGTTCAAGCAGCCAAAAAAATTCGGAAGAAGCCAAACCATGGTCGCGCGGGCCGCCGTGCGCAAGCACGGGCGAGCCATGGCATCGCAGGTCCGGCGACAGAAAATTGGGGAGATCTCAGGAGTAATCCAGCCGGGAAGCCGAGGCGCGACCGTGCGCAGAGCTGGCGCCATGAGGATCGGCTGGAACCAAATCGGGAGAAAAAAGTGAGCAAAATAAGAAGACGGGGGAAAATGGAAGAAGCTAGAAGAGCAGGAGGATTCGGCCAATACATTGAACCACGACTAAATAAATGGGGGGAGAGAGAGAGAGATAAGAGGAGATTAGAAGAAACTAGAAGAAGCTAGTAATCTGGACCGTGACTAGATAGTGAGGAAAAAGAAAGTGGGAAGGAAAAAGAAATAAAAAGAGAAAAACAAGAAAATATAAATTTGAGTAAATTAGCTAAAACAATAATTACTTGTCTCTGTAAAGAAATTAAAATCAATCAAATCAGTTGAAAACTAATAAAACCGATTAAATCAGTCGGTCGAACTATTAACTAAAGCGCGACCATATAAAATCCGATTAAGCTTTAAAAATCACAAAGTTAATTTCACAAATCTCAGAGTAATAAGAAAAGCATGTTGGACAATTAAAATATGAAAAACCTATTCGCCACTAAATATGGCATTTATGTAATTCCAGGAAACAAACTAAATCGGATCGCGGATCAGTTGACGAGTGAAGATGCGCATTTTGATCAAAATCCAGGCAAGCAATCCATGACCATCTTATTTTGATATTAAGATTCTATTTGGAATATATGTGGTATCATTGTTACATGGTAAAATGCTGTTTTAAATAAAATCTAAATCAGTGATGTGTTAAGTGGGGGCAATGTCAGATGCATGTAGTGATGTGTTAAGTTGGGCAATGTCAAGATGCATGGTGAAGAACGTAAAGTTATTGGTGGAGTACTTCTATGTCGAGGCAGTATACTGTTAACCAGCGTAGGTTAACAGAATGTCAACCAGCGTAGGTTGTCTGACTCTGGTCTCGAGATAGAAGTATGCAAAGTAGCTCCTATGTCAAGACAATATACTGTTAACCAGCGTAGGTTAACAGAATGTCAACCAGCATAGGTTGTCTGACTCTGTTCTTGAGATAGGAGTATACTGTTAACCAGCGTAGGTTGTCTGTCTTGAGTGCTAATAACATTTTCTCAAAATAAAATCTGAAAAAACAAGATTTTATTAATAAAACCCATTTTTCGGTATCTGGTTTGAGATATGGTTTTGAGGAATGGAATTGGTATTGGTTCCGGATGATAAAACTCATAAGTGCATAATTCCTATTAATACTTGCTGAGTACATTTTTGTACTCACTCTTGCCTACTCCCTCTTTTCTTAGACTCTGATTGCTATGGATGCTCTGATGAAGAATGGCTAGATGATCCCTTGCAAGAGCAGGGTGACGAGGAAACAGAGTTTGATTTAGAGAACCGGGTGGAATAGAGGCCCTTGCTCTTTAGGGTATATGTTTAATTAGATGTACTGAACTTTTGCTGTAAATTATGTAATATGACAGGTGAAGGACTGTAAGGAGGTACTGTGTTTGGAATGTAATAAAGTTCCTGTAAAGTCTCTAATTAGTGTTCTGCTGCAACACTCTGAAATGGCGTGTTAACTAATAAATTGTCGGGCTTACTCGACGAGATATTAGTTAAGATGCCCTGATCAACGTAATTAACTTGGGATTAATGAACCACTTCGGTCATTATCTGGGGTTAATTATGCGGGTCGCCACAGAGATCGGCTGGTGGGTCTTAGTTTTACCGAGCTAAGAATGTATCATATGGCTTATTTTAGTAAATGCAGGTTAAGTAGGGAGGCCAACTATCACTTTTAAATAAATAAATACTAGTAGGATGTCCATGCGATGAGCACTATAAGTAGGAATGATCCTAAGCCATACGATGAAGTACAATTTCTTTCATACACAAGTCAAGTGAAGTATATCTTGGCAACATCTCAGCCGTTCATGATAGATCCAACAGATCAGATGTTCGGAAGGAGAATGGGCGACCACTATCGACTTCTAATTAGAAGTAATAGAGATCAATGGGAATCTCAACCACTCAAGCGAGACCAACGGTGTCGACGATCGGATCGCTCGACCAAAAAGTGAAGAGGGTGTTAGTGTGTGAGGACCCATTGCGCTTTACTTAGTCGGAGAAAGAATATCAACGCGGTTAAGGTCGAGCAAGGCGGCAACGAAGCGGAGACCGAGATTTATCTTGGTTCGAGCCCTGTGAAGGTAACAACTCTATTTCGCCGCCTTGCGGCGGTGATTCTTACTATATCGATGTATGTGAGGGTGTTTACAACTCAAGACAAAGAATGGTGATTCTCGCTCGAGTGCGGTGTACCGTGTTGTCCTCGTGCCTCTGGAGCTTGTGCACTTAGCCTTATATCTTCCTGCGTCAGAATCAGACGGAGATATTCGGGTGGTGGCCTTCATGCGCCTTGAGGGCGTGCAGAACTTCGAATTTATTATACGCATCCACTCGCCCCACGACCCGCTTTGAGCAACCGTCGGTCAAATCCACGATCCAAATCCAAGGGCGGATCGTGGGCCAACAAGGGTCCGCCGAGCTCGAGGTCGGCGGGCCATGCTTTGGTCTAGCGTGTTCGTGGTCGAGCACCTCAAGACGCACCAGTCGAGGTCGGGTCTTCCGAGCTCGGGGTGGTCCGTTGACCGTGCACCAGCCGGTCAAAGGACGCCCAGCCCTCGTCAGCTAGCCCCCGAGGCTTAAGGTCGGGGCCGGAACACGGGCCGACCTTGAGTCTCCATAGCCGGGATCGATTACCAGGATTTCCTTGAGGTCGAGGTCGTGCGGGAATGTAGCGCCAGGCCTTGAGGATACGACACCTGGCGCCTTTTGATTTCCGCCGACCCAGTACGGATGTGAACGGCTGGTGACACCTGCCGCGCTTCGAGACCGTCGCCCCGGCCTTAATTGCATCTGTCAAATCGCGGCTGTCGAGCCCTCCGAAGCGCTGCGGTCTGGTCCAGGCGACAGTGCTATAAACCCAGAAGACCGCAGTCTCCTGAGGAAGCCTCCTGACCAGACCTCTCGTCTTTCAAGCCCTTCCGTCCAAACAAGAGACCTTCCTCCCCCGCTTCCAACCGAGATCGCCGCGATCGTCATGGCCAAGCTAGGGAGGAGCTCTTTGTCGCCTTCGAGGATGAAGGAACTCGAGACCCTGGGGCTGCTCGACCCATTCACATGGTGGCTTCCGGGAAACGAAACCGAGCCAGCCCCCAGGGACGACGAGATCGTCTGCACCGAGCACTTCGTCCTCTTCGACCTGCGGACACCGGAGAGCGAGTTCCTCTCCGTGGTCCTCACCAGCTGCGAGATTGAGCTCATAAACCTGGTGCCGAACTCCATTCTTACTCTCGCCATTTTCTCCCACCTGTGCGAGGCGTTCCTTGGAATCCTCCCCCACCCCTCGCTCTTCTTTCGGTACTTCAGCCTCTTCCGCTCCGGGAAGGACCCTGTGGTCGGGTGCCTCTATTTCCGACAGCGGACAGGGCTCAAGTGGTCCTTCCCCAAAATCTAGGCTCGGGACTCCCTCGGGCCGTGGTCCGAGCGGTGGTTCTACTTGAAGAAAGGGGAGCTCGGCACGTTGTCGTATAAGGGCAAGCCTGTCGACAAGAAGGTGGAGACTCCAGAGCCGGGCGACCTCGAGGACGACGAAGAGGCCATCGCCGCCATCCACCTTTGCGCCGAGCGCGGTCTCACCGGGCAGGCGATCGCCGTTGACTTCTTGCGGAACCGGGTGTCTCCCCTGCGGATGCGAGCGCATCCGTTTTTCCAGATCCAGGGGCGCATCGACCCGACACGCGAGAGTACATCCGGTAAGCCTTTTTCCTGTTTCGTGGTCTTGCTCGATTCTGCCCTCCAATAGTTCCTGAAAGGTGCCCCTTTTTGCAGCTCCAAAGGAGCCTTGGGTCACCGACCGGATGTATGATATGTTCGGGAAGCTGGCGCACAACTACTCCATGGGCGACTCTGTCCCGAGGAATGTGCTTCGCCGAAAGCCCGAGGTAAACCGTCTAGACCAAGGGCTCGTCTTAGCGGCCCCGGGGTTTTCTTGACCTCTCGCGGCGCAAGTGAGACCATCAGAGTCGTTTGATCTGACCCGGCGGATGCTCCCGCTGCCCGGAGGGGGCAGGGGCAAGAAAGGGAAGAAGAGGCTTCCCGCTGCCGGAGCGGGCCCCTCGGAGGCAAAGAAAACCCACATCGAGTGGGGGGACCGCGCCATGGTATGGATCCCATCGGTCGAGCCCCCGAGCTGGCGCCCGCGCGACCTGTCAGTTGATGGTTTTTTTTTCTTTTTTCCTTTGTGCAGCAACAGAGCGCAGCGGCCGCTGCCCGGGCTTCGAGCTCCAAGCCAGCCCAGGATGCTCGGGCTCAAGGCCCTGGGTCCGCCGCTGCTGGCGACGCGGAGACAGCCCGAGCCCTGAGGTCCCGAGCTAGCGGGGCGCGGAAACGGCGTGCTCCCGTGGCTCCGAGGCGACAAGATCTTCGCCGACCTTCGACGAGGCGGAGGCTGGTAACCCAGGTAAGCCCCCAGCATCTTAGACTGCAACGCCCCCCTCATCTTTCTGGCTTAGTGTATGTTCTTGATCGCAGACCCTGAGCACCCGAGCTCGAAACTTGCCCGTTTTGACGATGGCTGTTATCCAGGGCGAGTCCGAGTCCGAGGATGAGGACACATTCGAATTGGTCCCCCGCCGCCCCTCGCGCCTGTCGCGGACACCGTCGGGGTCGCCGAACTTGGTTCCGGCCGGCGAGTTCGACCAAGGCCTCGACAGCGCGGACGCCGACGACATCCTGCCTGCCACCAGTGAGGATTTTAGCACTGGCGAGGCTCAGGATGCGGCTGCTGTCGCCGACCTTCCTAGCGCCGTTGCGAGGGAGGACGCCCAGAGCTTCACGGCTGCGCCTGGGTCGATCCCCCGAGCTCCTCCGACCTCGGCCGCTCCAGGCGCCGAGGCCGCAATTCCGCCTGCCACCGAGGGTGTCCAGGCCGCAGGGGCTCCGCAGACCTGTCCAGAAGCGGCTGCTCTGGGTACTGAGGCCGCGGCATCCCCGGCCGCGAAGGTCGAGAGTCCTGCGGCAGATCCGGCCGCCGTCGCACCTTCCTGCGTCGTCGACGGGTCGAACCCCCCAGAGGGGGCAGCGGGCGATCAGGCCGCCCCCGGGGCGGGAACTCAAGACCCTGGACCAAGCGCGCCAGCGGCGGTCGAGGTCGACCTCGGCACTGGTACGGCAGTCGACGAGGAGGAGATTCTCCGCAATCGTCTCGACGACCGCGAGGAATTTACCCGCGCACGCCTGGAAGGCCACCTTCGCAAGGTAAGGACCCTCCTGCGCATTTCGTACTGGAAAATCTGAGCTCCTTATCCCCTCTCATTTTGGGCCTTCCTTCTTTCCGTGAAGGTGATCGGCTTCGCTTCTCAAGGGCTCCAAGGCCTCCGTGAGCACGCTGACGTGCTTAGGGGCCTCCTGAACGCGGTCGAGGCGCGAGAAGTTGAGCGCTGCAGGCTCATTCGCACCATCGAGGTCGACCAGGAGGAGCTCGAGCAAAAGGCCCGGGAGCTCGACGATTTGCGCCAAACGATGGTGGCGCAAGAAGTAGCCCGAGCGGCAGAGCTCGAGCAGGCCAGGGCCTCCGAACGCGACCACGGTTTTAAGGCCGTGGAGCAAGAGCGCGCGCAGTCAGCCAAGGCACTTGAGGCCGAGTGGGCTAAGGTAGAAGCCCTGCAAAAAGCTGCCACAGAGGCCAAGATCAAGGAGCTCGAAGAGAAGCTCGGCCGCGCCAACAAGGTGGTGGAGGACGAGCAGGCCAAGGTTGAGGCACTGGAGAAGGCCACCGCGGACCAGTCGTCTTCCTTGGCGAGGGCGTCTCCCGAGCTCGAGGCCAAGGTCTCGGAGCTCGAAGGGAGACTTGAGCGCGCCAAGAAGACGGCAGCAAGCGCGATGGCCCAACTCCAGGAAGAACGACGCCGAGCTGCGGATGCTTCAACGGTGGCCCTCCAGAATCAAAGTGAAGTTTCGGCCCTGGCCCGGGGCCAGGGTCGCCGAGCTCGAGCAAGAAAAACTTGCCCGCGAGATGGCCGAGCTGTAAAAGACGTCTGCAAAGCAAGTAATGTTAAACAGAAAACAGATCTTTTTGCTTAGGGAAACGAGGAAACCTTGTCCCTAATTTGAATTCATGGTCGCGGATGCTTGTCCCTCCGGCTTTGCCCGTTTGCCATGCTCGTGATCTCTTGGTCGTGCGCCAATAGGATAGCCTTACCCAGCCCCCGTTGGGCCCGAGGTTTAGCGACGCGTGCCTTGGGCACAAAACGTAGACACGGACGAGCGGCCACGACCTATGGAGTAGAGGAAAGAAAAAAGCCCGCGAGGGGAGGGACACAAAGCGAGCCCGCTAAGCGGATGGCCACACTTAGATTAATGCTCGAGCAACCATCACGACCGCGCGCATTTGCTCAACAGCCAAGGCGGCGGAGCCCTCGGCTCGGACCCGGGCACAGGGAAGAGCTAGATTGCGAAGAGATTCGGCTTACGCTTAGCTCGTTCACTGGGGGTGAGCGTCAAGCCCGCGACACGTAGACCAAGAGCAAACGTGCTGTACGCGAAGGGTTGCGTTCGAACATACAAAGGGCTCGTACAAAGCATGGTAACAACACAAGTAGAAGCAATTATAAAGGGCGGGAAAGGAGCAATCAGCTTTATTGAAATGCAAGGTATAGAGTTTTACACATAAAACTTCCGGAGCTGATCTATGTTCCACGAGCTAGAGAGCTCTCTGCCATCGGACATCGCTAGCCAGTAAGCCCCCGTGCGATCTGTTGAAACGACTCTATAGGGGCCCTCCCACCGTGGGGACAACTTGTTGGTGTTGGACGAGCCCTGAATCCGTCTCAGGGCTAGGTCCCCAACAAGGAGCTTCCTAGGTCGTACCGACCGAGACGCGTGTCTGCGAAGAGCTTGCAGGTAATGCGTTGATCGTAGCAGTGCACGGCACCTTACTTCTTCTGCGAGGGTAAGGTCGAGGGACCGTTCGTGCTCGAAGTCGACTTGGTCGACCAAGCTGACCCTGGTAGAGCCCAGCGTAACCTCGGGAGGCGGGGCGGCTTTGCATGCGAATCACGAGCCGAAGGGTGTGGACCACGTGGCGGCTTGTCGTGGTACGAGCAGCACCATAGAACGGTGGGAAGTTCGCCCACCTGTGTCTGCCGCAGGCGTTCGAGCTCATCGAGAACTTCGCTTCTTGACATACTCGACAATTTGCCCATTGGCACGCTCCGCTGCTCCGTTGCTCTAGGGGTGAGCCACCGAGGCGAAGCATATTTTGATGCCGAGTTCCTCGCAGAACTCCTGGAACAACTCACTGGTAAACTGGGTACCGTTGTCAGTGATAATTTTGCATAGAACCCCGTACCTGGTGACCACGAACAAGCAGAAAAAACGAACTGCTGCTCGAGCAGTGATGGTCGAGACTGGTTCGGCTTCGATCCACTTGGTGAAGGTGTCGATGGCCACGAACAGGAACTTCTTTCCCCCGGCTGCTTGAGGAAAAGGACCGAGGATGTCCAGCCCCCAAGTCGAGAAGGGCCACGCGAGCGGGATGGTTTGGAGCGCGTGGGCGGGTTGATGCGACTTCCGGGCGTGGAATTGGCAGGCTCGGCAGGTACGGACGATATCACGAGCGTCTTGAAGCGTCGAGGGCCAATAGTACCCCATGCGGAAGGCCTTCCCGACCATTGTCCTGACGAAGAGTCGCGCCCACGAGGCTGAGTGAATGTCATGCAAGAGGTACTTACCCTCCTCCGTGGAAACGCACCGTCGGGATGCCTAAACATTGCGCTCAGAAGCTCTCCTCGACAAGCGTGTACAGACCCGCTCGGCGCTTGATCCAGCTCCTCTCGGCAGGGTCGGGTGGCAGGTCGCCCCGGGCAAGGAAATTGTGGATGGCCTTGGCCCAGGAGGGGGTACGTTCGACCATGGCGAGCGCAACCTCTTGGTCGAAGATTGACGGGGCCGCCAGCGTCTCCAGGATGATGTCGAGTGGGATATCGTCGTCGGAGGAGCCGAGCTTGGAGAGGTAGTCCGCGCGGGAGTTGTCCTTCCTGGGAATGTACCTGAGCTCTAAGTTCTGGAACCACTTCTCCATCTTGCGTGCTTCGGCGAGGTACTTTGCCATCGAGTCTCCCGAGCACCGGTAGTCCTTGTTGAACCGGTTGATGACGAGCCGAGTCGCCCTTCACGACCGAGACGGCGACGCCAAGGCCTTGCAAGCTCAGAAGCCGGCCAAGAGGGCTTCGTACTCGCCACATTGTTGGTGCCGAGAAGCCAAAACGAATTACATACCTCAATTTGTCGCCGCGTGGGGTGAGGATAAGGATCCCAGCCCCCGAGCGCTTGAAGGACCTCGAGCCGTCGAAGAACATGACCCAGGACTTTTCCTCTTCGACTGAAGCTCGGGGCTGGCTGCGACGTCGCCGACCACGGTCACGAGCACTTGCGACTTCACTTGATCGTCGTGCGTGCTACGACCTGGATGTCGAACGCCGCTAGCTCCATGGCCCACTTGGCGATCCGCCCGCCGCCCTCCGGGTTCCTTAGGATGTCCCCGAGCGGGAAGTTGCTCGAGACGACCACGAGTGCGCCGAAATAGTGCCGAGCTTGCGAAGCCACGAGGAGAGCATATAATGCCTTCAGACTGCGGGTAGCGCTCCTTCTGCGTGCAAGACCTCACGACATAATAAATGGGGTCTTCTTTGGGACCCCGCTCCGCCACCAGGCGGCACTAACGGCGTGAGGGTGCCGCGAGATATAGCGATAACTTCTCACGGGTTGTGGCGTTAGGCGAGGTGGGGACGACAGCACGCCTTCAGGTCGTCGAAGGATCGCTGGGCCGCTGGAGTCCACTCGAAGCCCCCGTGCTTGCGCAAGGTTTGGAAGAATGGGAGCCCGCGCTCGCCGAGCCTCGAGATGAACCTGCTGAGGGCAGCCATGCGGCCGGTGAGGCTTTGCACCTGCTTGATCGAGGTTGGGGGAGCCATCTTCTCGATCGCCTCGATCTTCTCTGGGTTTGGTCCAACCCCTGAGCCCCCGATCATATAGCCGAGCACCTTACCGGACACCGCGCCGAACACGCACTTCTCGGGGTTGAGCTTGATCTTGTGCCTGTTTAGGTTGGCGAATGTCTCTTCGAGGTCGCGAACGTGGTCGCCCGCGGCGGGGCTTTTGACGATGATGTCGTCCACGTAGACCTCAAGGTTCCGCCCGATCTGAGGTTCGAAAGTCTTGGTCATCAGTCGTTGAAAGGTGGCCCCTGCATTGCGCAGACCAAATGACATAGTCGTATAGCAATAGGTGCCAAATAGCGTGATGAAGGAGGTCTTGCTTTCGTCGTCGACCGCCAGCTTGATCTGGTGGTAACCCGAGTAAGCATCCAAGAAGCTCAGCATCTTGGCATTCGCGGTGGAGTCCACGATCTGGTCGATGCGCGGAAGCGGGAAGTTGTCCTTCGGGCAAGCCGAGTTCAACCCCGTATGGTCGACGCACATTCTCCACTTTCCTCCCTTCTTCTGCACGATGACCGGGTTGGCTAGCCACTCGGAATAGTTAATCTCACGAATGAAGCCTGCCTTCAAGAGCTTGTCAAGGTTCTCCTTGATGACTGCGACCTTCTCCGGGGAGAAGCGACGCAGCTTCTGGCGTACAGGTTGGGAGCCGAATCCCACCTGTAATTTGTGCTCGATCACCTCCCTCGGGACGCCAGGCATGTCCGCGGGCTCCCAAGCAAATGTGCCTTTGTTGGCGCGAAGGAAAGTGACGAGCTCGAGTTCCTATTTGGAACTCAGTTCGGCCGAGACGTGGACGCACCTGGTCGGGTCACTCTCATCGAGCGGCACGGCCTTCGCTGCCCCACTAGGCTGGATTGCCGCCTTATGGCGGGCGTTCCTCGCCGTCGCCTCTGGACCACGCTGGGGCAGCATGCCAGCGAGGGCCAAGGCCTTGGTCTCGCAGCCATGCGCCGCTTGTAGGTCACCTCGCACGGTGATGACACCGTTGGGACCAGGCAGCTTCATGCACCGGTGGCCATAATGGTTGGCTGCCATAAACTTGACCAAGGCTGGCCGCCCGAGGATGGCGTTGTACGGGAGGTCACCCTCGACCACCTCGAAGGTGATCAACTCGGTGCGAAAGTTGTCAGAGCCGCCAAAGGTGACGGGCAAGACAACCTGCCCCAAGGGGGTGGTCGAGCTCCCGGGAACTATCCCGAAGGATGGTATGGTGATGCTCTTGACCTTTGACCGGGGAATCTGCATACGGTTGAGCGCTCCCGCCTGTAGCAAGTTAAGAGAGCTGCCGCCATCGACCATGACGCGACCGACCGTGGTATTGCTGATGGTCGGGGTCACGATCAAGGCGGTCTTTAGGTCTCGAGCCATACCTGGGAGAGCATCCTCTGGGGAGAAGGTAATGGTGGCCCCAGCCCACTTGCAGGGCTGTTCGACGGGCTTCCCAGCGGCGACCTGGTAGATGGTTCGAGCGGCGGCCTTGACCTCGCGTCTGGACTGATAGGCCGACGAGCCACCGAAGATGACATCGATCCGGCTTCGCCTTGCCGAACTCCAAGTCGAGGTCGTCGTGTTCGTCTTGCAGGTATTCACTCGGTCGGGCTGGTCGTCATCCTTCGGGAGCACCGGCATCTCTCCTCGCCCATCATAGAAAGCGCCCGGCTTATTACGCCAGCCTCGCAGTTCGCGGTCGTGGCCGGCCGAAATCTGTGGAATAAGCGAGCTTTGATTAAATCATATCCCGCGTCCTCGGTCCCTCGCGGCGAAAGCATCACCGCGGGGCCGCACGCGTTAGCCCTCCGCTGAAATGGTTCTTCGCTGGTGTGGTTTGGTCGACCTGGCGAGGCTTAGAGCCTCCCGAGCTTGGCCTCGGACCTCGAGGACCTCGCTTGCCATCCGCCGAGACGATCACCGCGGTAGCCCCCGCCACCTTCGCGATCGCGCTTCGCTTCTTGGTGGTGGTGCCTTGGTCGGCGCCACGGGAGTTGGGAGGCGGCCTCTGTTTGGTTCTGACCAAGCTTATCTTGGTCGAGTCGCTTTCCGGACGGCATCGTCGCGTCCGCTGCACCGCTCCACCATGCGGAAAAGTTTGTTGACGCCGAGCCTCGAGGTGATCTCCGTGTCTTGGTGAGGCGTCGATCACAGACCCGAACTTGAAGGCCTTGATGACGGCCTCGTCGAAATGCTCGGGATCGAGTTCCTTGTGCGGATGAATCGCCGCACAAAATCGCTATGATGGCTCGTTCTTCCCTGGATGACACGATCCGAGTCTTTTTCCGCCCGGCGCCATAACAACTCTAGAAGTTGGAGCGAAGGCGCTCGATCTGGCGCCACGACTGGCGAGCCAAGCCGATTAAAAAGCGAGTCCTAGCGGCCCGCCCGTAATCGGTCGGAGGTAGTTTGCCATCACGAGCTCGTCTCCTCCGGCCGCCAGGATAGCGGTCGAATAGATGGAAAGGAACTCGTCAGGGTTCTTGGTCCGTCAGCGCTTCGATCGTAGCTGGCTTGAATCGCGTTTGCCACCGCGACTCGGCGAAGGCCGCCGAGTACGCCATCACCAGAGGTCGGACAGTGCTCGCCGGTCATGGTCATCGCCGACGAGATCCCTGCTGCTGCCGGTTTCGGAATCGAGGTTGGCCTGGCGGCCCAATCTCCGGCGGGAACGACCATGGCGCCGAGCACGGGAATCTCCTGGTTGGTAACACAGCGATCTCGACCTGCGCGCTGGCGAACGTCCGGGAGAGATCCGCGACTTCTTGCCGGTCGACTCGGAGCGACTTGGTTCAGGCCTGGTCCTGATTGGCGTGGTGCCCGCGGGACGCCGGCGCGTCTGAATCAAAGCCTCGCCCCGAGCCTGTTGCTCGGGGGCTAATTCCTGCGCAGGAGGTGTTCGACGCGGCTGACGGCGCGACGCGTTATCATTACTTCTCTGGGAGCGGGTTCCCGAGTGTTGACTTCGTTGCTGCAGAGGCCGACCTCTGGCCGCAGCTCGATCAAGTTCTTCGGCAGGCTCGTAGAAGAGTTCGACTCGCCTATCGGGGTTGGCTATGACCGGCGATAAGCGGAGGCGCTCCCCAGGGGCACTGGTGGCTCAAGATGTCTTGGCCTTCTCTGGGCCTCCGGAGAGCCGTTATGGCTTGGTTGATGGTAACCTGCACCATCCGGCGAGCCTCTTCCGGGGTCTGTGGATCACGGTCATCCATGATCTCCTCGGTGCCTCGACCGCCCGCCACCGTAACGTCTTTGCCGAGCGGCGGCGGCGAGGGCGTAAACAGGGACACGGAGTCGGAGTCCATGTCCGAGGAAAATCCGTCGATGAAGGGCGCCATGCTCCTTGGTTCTTGAGGTTGTTCCTGCGAATAAGCAAAGCAATCGGGCCCCACGGTGGGCGCCAGCTGTCGACGATCGGGATCGCCTGACCGCAAAAGTGAATGCAGGTTAAGTAGGGAGGCCAACTATCACTTTTAAATAAATAAATACTAGTAGGATGTCCATGCGATGAGCACTATAAGTAGGAATGATCCTAAGCCATACGATGAAGTACAATTTCTTTCATACACAAGTCAAGTGAAGTATATCTTGGCAACATCTCAGCCGTTCATGATAGATCCAACAGATCAGATGTTCGGAAGGAGAATGGACGACCACTATCAGCTTCTAATTAGAAGTAATAGAGATCAATGGGAATCTCAACCACTCAAGCGAGACCAACGGTGTCGACGATCGGGATCGCCTGACCGCAAAAGTGAAGAGGGGTGTTAGTGTGTGAGGGACCCGAGCTGCGCTTTACTTAGTCGGAGAAAGAATATCAACGCGGTTAAGGTCGGAGCAAGACGGCAACGAGCGGGAGACCGAGATTTATACTGGTTCGAGCCCCTGTGAAGGTAACAGCTCTACTCCAGTCGCCTTGCGGCGGTGATTCTTACTACATCGATGTACAGGAGGGTGTTTACAACTCAAGACAGCAATGGTGATTCCTCGCTCGAGCTGCGGTGTGTACCGTGTTGTCCTCGTGCCTCTGGAGCTTGTGCACACTTAGCCTTATATCTTCCCTGCTCGTAACGGACGGGAGATATTCCCGGGTGGTGGCCTTCATGCGCCTTGAGGGCCGGCGGTAACGGCTTCCGAATTTATTGTACGCATCCACTCCTGCCCCACGACCCGCGCTTTGAGCAACCGTCGGTCAAATCCACGATCCGAAATCCAAGGGCGGATCGTGGCTTCGAACAAGGGCCCGCCCGAGCTCGAGGTCGAGCGGGGCCGTGCTCGGGTCTAGCGTGCCCGTGGTCGAGCGCCAAGACGCACCTGTGTCGAGGCCGGGGGTCTTCCGAGCTCGGGGTGGTCCGTTGACCGTGCACCAGCCGGTCAAAGGACGCCCAACCCTCGTCAAACGGATGGGGCTTGTTCAATACCTCTGCCTGCATTGGGTGTTGGTCTCCCACGTCTCGACTCTTGTGTGTTCAAGCATGGGTTGAACACTTCACATCAGCCTAGTAGACAAGACCACCGGGGGGAGCCTGAATTGTAGATCTGAACAAATGCTTATGTTAGAGATTTAGAACTGTGGGGATCGATTGTATTAATAAACATCAGGAAAGGAAGTTTTTAAATGATGTTTAGCACATGTTTATTTGGATAAGAGTACGCTACACTAGCGAGCAATAAATTGTACGCATCCACTTGAGGGCCGGCGGTAACGGCTTCCGAATTTATTGTACGCATCCACTCCTGCCCCACGACCCGCGCTTTGAGCAACCGTCGGTCAAATCCACGATCCGAAATCCAAGGGCGGATCGTGGCTTCGAACAAGGGCCCGCCCGAGCTCGAGGTCGAGCGGGGCCGTGCTCGGGTCTAGCGTGCCCGTGGTCGAGCGCCTCGGCACGCACCCAGGTCGAGGCCGGGGGTCTTCCGAGCTCGGGGTGGTCCGTTGACCGTGCACCAGCCGGTCAAAGGACGCCCAGCCCTCGTCAAACGGATGGGGCTTGTTCAATACCTCTGCCTGCATTGGGTGTTGGTCTCCCACATCTCGACTCTTGTGTGTTCAAGCATGGGTTGAACACGTCACATCAGCCTAGTAGACAAGACCACCGGGGGGAGCCTGAATTGTAGATCTGAACAAATGCTTATGTTAGAGATTTAGAACTGTGGGGATCGACTGTATTAATAAACATCAGGAAAGGAAGTTTTTAAATGATGTTTAGCACATGTTTATTTGGATAAGAGTACGCTACACTAGCGAGCAATAAATTTTTTGTACCATGTAAACTAGGAAGGCATACAAGTAAGAGATCATAGATCATTACCACTAGATGTATAGTGCAGTGGAAGAAGAGTTAGTGTAGCCCGGTCCAACTCGTGCTAGTCGATGTAGTGGAAGTAGTCGATCGTCCAACGTCCTTGGCCGCCGATCGTCTCTTCCAGTAGCCCCTCGCATTCATCACATACGTCGTGGATCGTCCTCGTTCAGTGCAATAGCAACCACAATAGCGTCTCTACAGTATCTACACATCCATGGATGGAACACTATGCACTGATGTGCTACCACCAGCACGCATGGTGGGCCTTTGGAAGAAGGTGGCTAGGGTTTTGGTGGTAGGGTGACGTACTCCAAAAATCCCCACGCCTCCCCTTATAAAGAGTCATTTTAGTGGAACTAGGGGGCCCATTAAGGTGCAAAGCCCACTTGGATGGACCATATCCAAACCGGTTTATTCCAGCCCATTAACTGTGCGACACTGTAGGTTCATGTATTCTCGACTGTGACCTAGAAACCCTTTTCCAATCCACAAGTTAGTAGTGGTCCCTAGCAGGGCATAACGACCCCCTGAATACACATAAAGATCATATCAGGTGAACCTGTATAGTGCTCATGCGCTGATCCCTTTGTCTGATGATACCAGATTGAACTCAAGGCGAGATGCATGCCATCCTTTGATAGCTTGATCCTTCACTCAATTTTTTAGTGGATTACTTAGTTGTTGTTGACTCCTCAATCATATTTGGTATGGTCATGCACTTCTCTAATCCAACCATATCAAGGGGCCTAGAGATATATATCCCATTAAAGAGGATGGGCAAATTCTATGACCACTCACATTCTTCCACATCTCATAATAAACTCGAAAGCTACTTTTATGACTACCTATTTACAAAGTAGCATTTGAAAACCCCTAAGTAAACTATTACACACGTAGTATAACGACCTCAAGTCTAAAGATCCAACATACACCATGCATCAGACCAACTGATAACACGTAAAAATATAAAAATCCCCTCTGTGTCTCAACGTGGGTCAATTTAACACTTTGTTCTCCAATATATGTCCACATTATTAATTTGATATCACATATCCACAATCCATGAAACGTGATCATTAGTCAATACATATATTGATCCATAAATCTGAAGTGTCCCACATAATGATATAAGTTCAGATATGTTTAGAATAACATCATAAACACAGAATAGAGAGTTTCACGAACAAGTCACATACTTTCCAATCAATATAAATGGTAGTTCATTCAAGGGACAAAATAGCATATTATTCAAAAGTTCATAAACATAGAAGCGATACAATCATCTCGATGATTGCCTCTAGAGTATATCACTAAAAATATTAATTAGCCTAGACCAACAGATAGTGTAGTTAATGAAATCAAAGTGAAATGCTCCCCCAATTCTTCTTCTTCACTTTAAACCTGGATGTATGGTTAGCAGGGATGAACATCATCATAAGCTTCATATTTTCCTCTTTAATTAGGAACAGCATCAAGCAGTGAAATAAACCAATCTGATATAATTTTTGTAAGAGGGTACTTACTTGGAAGCTGCCATATATCTTGCTTTATTTGCCTAACGGATCTTGCAAATTTGTAGCTGATGGTGGCATGACAACCATCCTCCTTAGTGGCATGTAATTCAGGCTGCTCCAAGCTTACATGTGAATGGAATTAATTTCGTATTATATAGTCATAATCAAATGGATGGTTGACTTAAAATAATTGTTCTATGCATTTTATATATATTTTTTTTATCATTTTTCCCTTATTTCGATCAATTTTAACATATATCAACTATATTGATGCACTTGTTGGTTTGATGGAAAAAAATAAATGAACAGGATCAAGGACGTTGACTATTCATTTATCAATGGCTCCAAAAAGGCGTGGGAAGGAGCCAGCTGTGGTTGCCGCCCCCTCTACTAATCTTGATCCATTGTTAGTTCCTCCTTTGTCGCTTCATATTTCCTAGTTATGCACATGCTTCTATCCATAGCAACAGTATTTCCATATTTGACAATGTTGTAATATGATTATATTTTCGGTGAAAGATGTATTTGACTTGCTTTCTTAACATTGGGCTTCAATACTGACTGCTAAGGAACTCTACTTGTGCAGTTTTTTTATATAAAACTTGTACCATGTAATTATATTGAAAGGTTCAAACCAACGATGATACATGTTAAGAGTATATTTGGTTATATCAGTTTTTTCATAGTTTTGTACGAATTATTTAAATGCATGTTCTTTTTCTAATGTTACTATAGTATCTAATGTTCAGTGTTAAAAATTTGCATAAACATAGTTGGTGAAATATGCATGCTATATGGTTTATTGTTTTACTAGAGGATTTTTACGTTGTTGAAATATTATAAATGTCTTCAACATAAGTGATGATAAAAACCCAACAGAATGTAGTTAGTATTTGGGCTCGTTTGATAAGTTGAAAATCTCTTCTACTAATAGCTCCTAGATCCTATGTGGTGTGGCTTTTTTTAACAACTTGAAACCCTACTAAGCTAACATCATTTATTTACTCTTTCAGAAATACAGTTGAAGTTATCCCTTGCTCGCAAGATGATCTGGTAACTAATTTCATATAACACCCATCTATTCCATCCCAATCATTTGACAAATAATGCAATCCATGCACCAAATTGTCAACTGTATCTTTTCTACAGGGTGAGATCGTAAAGGAAAAGAGGAGGCTTATTTCCTACCGGGATGAAGTCCCAGGATCTCGAATTTCCAGCTCCCCCTTTTTCTATGCTTCAGTCCACGACAACTTGTCAGGGTGGGGTCCTACAGGGCAGTGCGTTGTAATGCGGAGAAAACCATTGCAGGATGCGTATGATATCATCAACTTCCTCAACAGCTGCCAACACCCAAATATCCTGAAACCTTATGGAATCTGGGTGGACGACTACAAGAGGGACTTAGCGTACGTCACATTCCCACTTCTTGATGGCACACTCAGCAAGCTTGATGCAGAGTATCTGTTTCTTGTGGAGATCGTGAATAACATAACTCATTTGGAAGGATTCACGGAGCATGGCTTCAGAGCTTTCAGGTACAACGAATTAATGATAGCTTTCAGTTACACACTGTTCAATTATCCATATTTATGCAGTGTAAACATGTAGTGGCATCTTGATTTCTGGTTGCCTAGTTGTGTTGATGTGAGACTGATTGTGTTTTCTCGCCGTGTTTTCGTATGTAGACAAATCATGAGTGCGGTGCAGCATGTGAATGTGCGATATAATGATGCATTGGCTGGCACGAGCTCCGGCGGTAGCAGAAAGCCACCATCTGCGCTGTTGCCACTGAAACTTGGTGTGGATAGGATCTTTTATGAGAAGATTCCTACCGGAGAGTACAATGTCTTGCTGGGGGATTTTTACACTAGCAACGGCGATGATTGGCCAGCAGGACTAACAAAGAGTAAGTATTTTCATTTAATTAATTAAGGGGTATGCTTGGGTAAACCTCTTTTTAAAAATATTTATATATTTTAAAGCAAAATATTTACACGCCGCACCCGTCCTGACGCAAGGATAGCTGGCTAGGATTAAAGATTTAATTGGTAGTTTGTATTACTTTTCATATTACAGCATTTAAGTTGAGTTTGGATTAGACTCCGAATAAGAGTTGGATTAGACTCCGAATAAGAGTAGGATTTGTATTAGAATCCGAATAGGATTACTATGTTTTGCACCGGCTATATAATTAGCCACCCATGAGGCAATAAGAAATCAAGTAGCAGGAATACCTGTTGTCTTCTCCTCATATTGTCGCCTCCCTCTTCCTTGTGGCGGCTGCGCCTTCCTGCTGGCGCCGCACCGCCGGCGGCCAGGGCAGCCGATCCACAAGACGGCGCACGGTTACGCCCTCAGGAGCCGGGCCCATACCAGTAGGTGACATTAAGAGTTTAGTTTCATTTACTCTATGTTACTCTGCCAAGACTGTTTGAATCTGTTATATGCTCTCAAATATGAAGCTAGAAAATAGACAGCAGAAACAACTACTTTAGATGCAGTTTTGCCTTGCTAACCAAATTTCTGAACCGTTTCTAACAACAGTATTGTTAATATGTGAATATGTAGAGCCTACAGTGCAAGACATCTGGAGAGCTAATTGGAACGGAGTTGGACAGTGTCTCAAAACGCTCATTGGAAAGGGTGTTCCCAGTGCAGAACTAAAACACCTTATTGATGTCTTGACAAACCCATCCATAAGGTAAGTTGTTGAAAATGTTGATTATTGTTAAAGTTAATTGAATAAAATGCATTACAGGATGTCCTCAAGCTTGTGTAGTTGTGTTATTTGACTCGCTAAAATTCAAATTTTGATTGGTAGTTCCCTGTATTTGTGTAAGTTCACCACTTAGTCCTGAGCTTTCTTAGTTATACTCCTATGTCCCTGCCATGTACGTTCTTTTCCATCACTTGTAAACTTATAGGTGGGCCTAACTGGAACACTTTCATAAGTAGTATATCTAGAAAACTAAAATTGGATATACATAAGTAAAGTGACACAGCATTACAAATTTGAGGCTACCCTGCGCAATTTATTCAAAGAGATATGTACCTTTCTGGTTTGCACATATGTATGTGTCGTATGTTATATTCCATGCATGGTGCAGGTTCGATGACTTGCTATGGGAGCCAGCATTATGGGATGCAAAAATGAAATTGCAGTTCTGCGGGGAGATAATTTGGTGTGTTAACTCCGACAATACAGGAGAAAGACGGAAGACACTCTCCAATGAGTCTTCCCTTGGGTTGAAGCCCTGCATTCAGAAACTGGGACTACACTACACAGAAGACAATTTGTTGGGTTCTGTCACTTTCCTGAGGAACAAAATTTTAGCACACGCGGATGATCCATACCTCCATTACCCCGGTCCCAAGGTGAGAAATAGCCACGACTACTACATACATATACTCTTTTGCATGGCATCTCAATATCTATGATCATTGAATTGATAGGTGTAGGTATGTCAGGAATCAATATCTATTCTCGCAATAAAGGAATCAACGTTTATTGTGTGACATTATATACGTGTAATACCATGAAAATTCAAGAAATAAAAAGATAGTCGACTTTATATGTTTTGTCTGTGTTCTTAGATGAAAAAAATAGAAACAAGACAATTTGAAAAAAAGATGATTAAACATATAACATAATTGACCTAGTTTCTAGTAAATTTATACTTTTAAAACCTATTGTACAACGAATTAGTGCATAAAATTTAGTCGAGTTCTTAAGATAGTACGTTAAAGAGTGGAAACACCCTTCTACATAGTTCATATTGCACTTAGTGTTGTCTAGAATGTAGCTTTTCTGTAATTTAAGTTTTCCCATATTATTTGTTTTATGTTGTCTAAAATATAGCTTTTCTGTAATTTAAGTTTTCCCACATTATTTGTTTTAGGAGAACATTGGATTGGACAAAGCCACCATAGAAAAATTTGTGGCTAAGGAAAAACCTGATTATATGATAAAGCTTATTAAGGTGATTCGACAGTTGAAATGGATCAAAGAATCGCCCCTCGGTAGGTTTTGAAATTAGCACTATAAACTAAGTGAAACAACTCGAATTTATAAGTGTTACTTACTATGATTATTGTTAATGTCTATATATACAGGCAAAACCAGCTATATACAACAGTTCAAGACTACTTGATGTTGATGACCATTGGGATCCTGTTGATTATGTACCACCATGGCTTTGTAGGTGATTCTACCATGTTGGAGTCATGTGAGAGGGAGTGTGAGAGAGACAATCAAACTTCTTTTATTTGCCTATCACTGATAGCAACTCTACAGCATCAGCAGAAAAAAGGCACAACCCAGGTTACGCAGCCAAAAACTACCATGAATAGCACTATCGGGATTGATATTGATCTGGGTTTAAAAAAGTTTTGGGTTTTAAATATTCAGCTCCATGGTTGATAGTGAAATCTGAACTTTTGTGATGGCCAAGGTTAGTAAAATATACTTTTCCTCATGTGGCCAAGCTAAATATTTTTGTGCATATCAGTAGTCCATTTTAAAAGTTATGACCGCAAACCTTTTAAAATGCCACTTGTTTATGGATAAGGAGCAGTTCCATACAGTTGATGTCTGACAGTCCAAACTAAAGGAAAAAACATCATACCCTGAACAAGATGTTGTAATAAAGAATGCCTCACATAAAAAATTATGCTCTGCAAGGAGGAGACAGCCCATTCCTTGATGGCAAGTGATTGTTTCACCATTATCCTGTACCATCAGTGAAAGCACTTTCAAGACCAGAAAAAAATATGATAGTTAAAGTGCTTCTCGCAAGCAATTACATATACCATTTGGTAAAAACAATTCTCACACATTAAAATGATTTGAGCAAAGACGAAATGTATGATAAAAGGAATACAAAAATTGATAGTGCAAAAAGAAGAATACCGTGACTGTCATGCTCCCATTACTGTTCTGGGATCTTTTACCCGACTCGCTGCTGCTATTCTCACTACTCCCGTCAGATATTCCTGGCTGCTTCTGTTGCTGCTATTGCTGCTCTCATCAGATTCTAGACAACAGATCAGCCTCTTTTGTGCACTCCTATACTTTGATTGTGCTCCCAACCCCAATCCGAAACAAGAGATAGGTACAGGACCATCTATCGGGAAAGGAAGGGAATGGTGGTGGGGATCTGGTGAAATACTATAGGACAAGTTCTTGTTTTTCAGAGGGTGATCAATTTGATAGATTTGATGCTTATGAGTTGATCTACCAATCCGACGAAATACACCATGGGACCAAACAGATCTTGGGGAGGAAGGGGCAAAATATGAATAGGAAGGATAGCACAGATTTGGGGAATCTTCTAGACAGGAAAGAGCAATGGATAAGTCAATTCTTTCATCCTCTGAAACCCAAGACCGCTGCATTAAACTTTTATAAGGCATTGGAGATGATGGTGATGATGGACTAGAGTGCAAGTTGAGGTCAAGAGCAAGAGAGAAATCTACTCTTTCACCTCCAAATGCAGAAGGCGTCTTTCCTAAACGAAGAAAAGTTGTTCGAGGCGATGATGTGGGCTTTAGAGCTAGTGGTGGCATCAACTGCACCTTCATCTTCACTTCCTCTGCCCCCTGCTAGAAGGATAAATAATAATATGAAATAAGAAATGTGCACGGATGCTATTAAGTTGCATGCACCAACCAGTTCACCCAAAAGCTTAAGCTGATAAGGAAAGGAGGGCAATTCACTTATACTTCAACACTCCCCCTCACGTGCAGGCTCCCTCAGGCCTAGGACGTGGAATAGAAGTGGACTGCAATTTTTTTTTAATTGCGTCAACCGGGTCTTGAACTCGAGACCTCTTGGCTCTGATACCATATTAAGTTGCATGCACCAACCAGTTCACCCAAAAGCTTAAGCTGATGAGGAAAGGAGGGCAATTCACTTATACTTCAACAGATGCACACATCCATTGAGAATTTCGTAGCATTTATTAAGTATTTAAGGTGTTAGTCTTTTAGTGACAACCAGCAGCTATACACAAAGAACTATATTTTATACAACTAGTCATATGCCCGTGCGTTGCAACGAAAACTCAATTTGTGACAAAATTTATTTGCAAAAAGCACTAATCTTATCTGAATAATACTGTTCAATCTGTATGTACAATGATTGAAACTCAATTTACGATAAAAATTTATTTGCAAATAGCACTATCGATGATAAAGGTAGGTAATTAAAGAACAAAGGACAAAGGTGGATAATTAAAGAGCAATAGCAAAGATCAGTAATTTTAATAAAATAACACATGAAGAAACTCTTATTTTATATAGTAGAGATTACATTGGTAAGCACCTCTCGATGTCGTTAGCATCTCGATCCGTCTGGTATGGTAGAATGCAATTCATGTCGTTGATATGTCGCCCTTTCGCAGCTTTCGCTCTCTTTCATCTGGTCGCGCCCTCTTAACGAAAATGATGAGTCCCTAGGAGAACACCGGTTCGGTCTCATACATATCGCTTAAGTTTGAAAGTAACATAATGCTTCTCATTGTGAGTATTAATTTCTTGGATAATTTCAATAGCTTACAATTCTAGATATATTCTTAAAACAATTATGATTTATGTGTCCTTGCAAAAAAGAAAAGAAAAGAAAAGAAAACATTTATCGGGTAATTTCGCATAATTTGCTAATTTTACAACACTACAAAGGAAAAAAGATCGATCAAAACTTCATGCCTTGTAAGGCTTAGCAAAAACCAAGTTGTAGCACGTCGGGTTGCGAGGATATTCGCAATCTATCTCTTTCACTTCTCTCTGTCAAAGAACCAGCTCCAATCGCTCGCGATGGTCTATTCACCGTAAATAATAAAGTTAGCATGGCAACCATAATATTGCAAATGAACCGAAATTTTTGCATCTTCACATTCATAACCCGCCGCAAGTGTTCTATGTGACGAATGGAGACATGCTATCCAACATATGAACAATTGAACATACAAGGGGAACGTCCCGTGAGACTGCATTGAATATTCCTTTGGGGGTATGGGCCAATGTACTCATGTACAGATGAAGAGGATTGTATTCTTTTATAGATTGCGAGTACTCTCAAACTGTTTATAGACTCTCCCTTATCTAGTCACTGACAGGCAAACTTTTTCTAGTTCCTCCAATAATTTAAACCCAGATCGCCAATATCTAATCGGCTTTACTGTAAAAATATTAAGATAGCTGATGGTTACCATAAATTTGCAAAGGCCAATTCAACAGAGGTTAACCTGTAATTTGTCAAATTGATATAAAATGTAATGCTTCTTGTAGTGTAGTCAACATTTTTTTCTTTTTACTGTTTTCTTCGAAGACAAAAGTGTTACCTTATTGTTGACTCTAGGAGAAGATGGAGAGTGCCAAGTCAACGAGTTCATCGACTGGCAGTGTACAAAGCACGAGTCAATAAAAATACCCCAAATTTTTCTCGCTTAAGCTCACTTAGAGCGTCATGTAATTCTTTCCTAAAACTCGCAAAAGTTTGAATTGGCAATAACAAAACATGACTACAAATTCGAAAGCCAAATAAGTTAATTACATAGTAAGTTTAAAGGTGAGTCAACCTTGGAGAATTGCAAGTTGGTTAGAATTACACTTGCTAATATCTAGCCTGCAATTGAATGTTGAGGGTCAGATGCTTCTGGAGCCAACACATGTTGTACCTGAAAACAAAATTGTAATTACCATGTTGATATTCATATTTTAACACAACAAGAAAATACCACCGATGGATGAGATAACGATATGCAACCTATTTGAATGTCGATGATGAAAGTACTTTGTAATATAAGCAGACATCCAGAATCTCCCAGATCCAACCTATTTGAGTAGTAGTAGTAGTAGTAGGGTTTGGGTAATGGCCACCATATGCAATGGGCTTTCCAACTTGTCCCCCACCTATAATCAATTATTTGCCAAACAAAGACTGCATTTAGTTTCTTTGTGATTAAATCTCGAACAATTTCTTCTTTGGCATCCATCAAATCTTCATACGAAATCCCACAAATGGTCTATCACCACCTACACACCTTAATAACTCAACCAAAGGCTAAGGTCACAAGGAGAAGTGAACCTTATATAGTGGTATATTGCTATTGGGCCTTAGTGGCCTAGTAGGTCGGGCCAATAAAATGATAAATCGCCAAAATTGCCACCGCGATATCTTGATGAAATTTTAGGGCGGGCCTAATTTTGATGATATAATGCCATATCGCCGCTATTTGCAACCTTGCATTTGAATCATGTCTACAGTTGAAACTCAAAATAAGCACAAGTGTGAAGGAATGACTGCTTAGCATGCCCAAGCCCTTTGGCGTAAGTTCATTCATAATCGCTTCCCAGACACGCCCTCTCCTCGAAAAAAATATAGTACCTATGCAGCTACCAACATCGGGCAATGGTGGTCATAACCCTAACACTTGCTTTGCAAAGACTTACAAGGTTCGACCCTTGAGAGCGATGGAAGTTTCTCTGTAAAAGTACAAAAGGTGTTGACATGTTAATGCAACAACTCTAATTTCAGTTAGCTACTTAATAAAACTACTCTATTTAAAACTCTACTTCTCGACACCTCACTCGTGCATATAGCATCCAAGAAATCCTTGCACCAAACTTCTTCTAAAAATGAAGATTCATATGCAACAATGCCGGGATCACCGTAAAAAATCCTGCAATAAGAAATTCAAACTAAACCCTCCATCCCAAATATGGTGGTATGCTAATAACATACATTCTAAGCTTAGAATTTGCACAACAATAATGTAAAGTGACTACTTCTAGCTTAGACTCACTTAAGTGCATTGTGAAAAGACATGTTCAAGAAGAAGAGCTAACTCAGAAGTCCCCATAGAAGCAGTGCACACTCAGCATTAATTAGCCTGTCTAGCAGAGAAGATGTGTCTGCAAAACATAAGACTAATTACAAAACTATAACAGAAGCTAGATACACTCATTAACCTATAATGTCCTACTCCCAAATGGCATTAGCAAATTATGCATAATCGAAGCATTAAAGCGTATAAGCTACACGCCTGCATACCAGAACCATTTATGGCACCTCATCTACAATACAAGTGATATACTAATGGCATGTATGATTGCATTTAATCTAACTAAGCTCTAGCAATGCAAGCATCAGGAACGGTCCTCAGCTTCACCAAAATCAATGCAATGCCACAAAAATAGCATTAATCTATAGCAACAAACAACATCCCAATGACATCCTACCAATGTGCTGACATACAAGAATGCTAACCTTATAATCAAAAATCACACTACCACATTGCAGCGACATACTATGCAATTTCTAACAATCTGCAAAGTCCAACCGATGCAATGCGCCAAGATTTCACCTGTCCGGATGAAGCATACGTAGACACCCCACAAGAAGAGGATGTTGAACAAAGACGAGCAATGGCCGACGCCGCCACCCCGATGAACCTTCTCCGAACTCCGCCACCACAACAAACGCCAGATACACTAAGCTCAAGAACACGCAACCAAAGCAAGATCAAAATTGCGCTAAAGAGAGACAGAAAGCAAAGCGAGCCAGATCGACTGCGATGGGGAGCATGGCGAGGAGGGAGACGGAGGGAAGAGGCGGGCACCATGGCCACGGCGAAGGCATGAGAAGAGCACCAAGCCACAGGAGACCGGCGCCGACCACAAGACCTCCTATGGCGATCTCCACACCGGTGGAGCCCCGACGCCACCGCTTCATCGCCAAGAACTCGTCCTCCGGATCCCAAGAACCATCAACACGACTCAACTCCGGAGATCCGGCCGGGCGGGACGGCGAAGCGCCGGATTCGGTGAGATTTCGATCTTGCGGGATTCTGAGAAGGAAATGAAGTGGGGACTGGGGAATCGAAGGAGATGGGAGCGAACCTTAGTGGACTCGCGGGGGAATTTCGTCGAACGTGTAGTGGGCGGAGCTGCGGAAGTATAATGGTCGAACATAAGCTTCCCAGATTCTCCTTGGGCGGCCGGTTGCTCCAGTTCGGCGACGAGTCCCGCAGCGACGAGGTCGCCGGCCGCGTCGAGAAGCACCTAGCCAACCTGGGCGCCGCGGCGCGGGGGAGATTGGGGGCGATCCGGGCTGCGCGTGTGGGGTTTGGGGTTTGAGGGGCAGCGCAGAGAGCCAGCGACATCGCGCGGAGTGGATCTCGCCGCCGCTGGGTCTGGGTCTCGGGTCTGCCGTAGCGTGGGTTTAGGGTTTGAGGGGGCGGCGGGAAGCGTGGATCGCGGGCGGGGGCAGCGCGGAGAAGTGGGGGGCGGCGCAGAGGAGAACGCGAGGAGCCGCCGCGCGTGGTTTAGGGTTTGAGGGGGGCGGCGTGGAGAAGTGGGGGCTGGCGCGGAGAGTTTTGCGCCCGGTGGTTTCGGAGACAAACGCGCGGAGAGAGAGAGGAGTGCTCAGCCGGTGCGAAGCGCGTGTGGAGTGGAGTGAAGAACGTACCATGCCACCAACTCGTGCATTATATTAGTAGAGATATCCAATTATCAAAAGGAAACATAGAGCTCACAAAACCATCCTAGAAAATTTTGCTGCATGTATGTGTCACCACTCACTAGTTTGCAACATATGCAATATGTGTAGTGCTACATATGAAAAATGGTTTATCACGATACAGTACACCATGACCTCCCCTTCCGCCTCTATCCAAGAATATTGCATTATGACCGAAAGGATTCAAACCAATAAAATCACATGTCATAAAACCAGAGACTGATACCTGCGATCTTCATTGATCCAATTATACAATTAGAAACTGGAGAGCTAGGTGTATAGCTATCACTATGGTGCATGCATGACTTTCCTACCTTAAAATAGTCCATTATAAACTTTTTTGTTTATCTCAGCTGAAATAAGATCAGAATGAATGGCTCCAACGCGCAAACTAGTCAATTGGTGGTTGTTGTTGTTGTGCGTTGGGGTTCCCCGGGGGGGCGACTGCACCAAGACCTACTTTTTGTTCTGTTGAGATTAACTACAAAAAAATATTTGACTGAAGCAAGAGCATATTCCAAGCGGGAAAAATGTCACCAAGAGATTAAACTAAAACAGCATATTATAGTTAACCTATTTATCTTGGGCAAGCTTTCATCAGAAGATAATTATAGTATGTACTTCACCTGTTTTCTCTACAGCTATACTTCTCAAGTTGTTCTTTGTAGCTAGCACAGGTAAGTTCCTGTTATGCTTGTTCTGTTCCTTTGGTTTTGCTGTTTTGCACAATGCATCCTCTGACGCAGCTGTTGCACTCTTCGAAGCCAATTCATTAGGGCACCCAACTACCCCTACTGTTAAATTAAGAAGATCAGCACTGCTAAGTTTCTCACTCCTGAATTTCAGGAGATGCTGCAAATAAAAGAAACAAATGATTACTATGTAATAATTATGCTAGATGAATCACTGCAAGTAAACAAAAGAATTATGGGCCACAAGCATCTTAGAGTAATTACACAAAGCACAGTGAGTAAGTACAGAATTAAGGACCTGAAGCATCTTAAGGCCATGGCATTGAACCTCATGCGGGAAGTCCTTGCTGACCAGCAAAAGTGAAACCCTAACCAATGACTTCACATATGCTTCCACTTCATCTTTTAGCTAGTCCCACAGTAACGAAACATCACTAACACATTTTTTGATAGAAGAAAACAAAAAAGAGAAAATTTAAAGCAAGCACACCGGTGATGACTTGTAGGGATAATTGAAAGCGTACCTCCAAATCGGTGAGCTTTTCTTAAAAAAAATTAAAAAAAAAAGCCATCAACTTCTTTGGTAGTCACATACCCATATCCGATTGGTGATGTCAACGAACGGCATCGCCTTCAGAAACTACGATGAGCTCTAGCGCTCAAACGACGGCGACTCTCGCGAAGACTTACCGATCAACAGGTGCGACGCAAGCTGACGAACCTCGGGGTGCGGGCTGCGCCTTAAATAGCCTCGACGAGCGCACAGAAAAGGCAACCCTAGACACACAGCGGCGGCGGCAGCGTATCGGAGACGGACTCGGAGTCCCGATCAGAGACGACTACTGTGGACCATCCGATATGCGATCAACGGCTGAGATTCCACCCTAGACAATTCGATCTGATCCGCACTTTCCAAATCCAACGGATGCGATCTCCTCTTTCCTAACTAACGCGAAGCAACTCCACTGCACGATCTTGATCCAACAGCTCATAGGCGTTAGGGTTTCCCACTCCATCTTCAAATCACAGACGTTCCTTCTCGATCCTACTGTTGATACGGCTCGACGTCGCGGCTTGATGAAGACCGCCCGATAAAGATCCAACGGCTCAGCACAACGATAAGGAGAACGTGGCCAAACAGGCCGCACAGCGACGGGCTGAGCAAGCACAGTTCTAGGCATCGGCCCAGTACTATTCACAGCGATTTTTCTCGTGTTTTTGATTTAAAATAATTACAGAAATTAGTTTAATTAGTTTTAGGCAATAAGAATATCAGGAAAAATCTAAGAAATTTCTCATAAATACTTTGAGACATTTTGAACTCAAATAAAATATTTTTGGCAAAACTTTATATTAGTTTTATTTACATATAATTAGTTTTCACAAAAGGTTCAATATACTTAATTAAAATAATTTCAAATAAAATCCAGAAAAATCTAATAAATTCAGAAAAATCACAAGTTGCACAGATAACAATAATATAAGAATATAGGCAAATTTTTGCGATGGTACAGTATGCTTGCAGGTATCGAGTATCTATGGTGTCGGCGGGTAAAGCCACCAAGGCGAGGAGGAAGGCAACGGAGGCCCTTCTTGTGGCTAGTCACCGCCATCTTCTTGCCCAAGCTTAGTTCGCCGATTGTAGGGCGTCTTCGACCAAATATCTTCCTCCCTCCCTCTTGCTCAATTGAGGCTCCTGGGATCACTGGAGTGGAGCTTGGCCAGGAGATCCAGTGGCGTCTCCAATTTATCGCACTCTCGTTCACCTTAGACAGGGGAGACCCGGTGAGAGGCGAGCATATCCAGTCGGGATTGAGTTGATCCATGGCTGGCGGCGAAGATGTGAGCAAGCCTCGAGCTGCTACCAACCTTTCCCACATCATGTGTATTGGCCATGAGCGAGAGGAGGGAGGTCAGCAGCTACGCTGGCGCAATGCTCTCACACAAGTACACATTTGTGAGAAGAAGTGGTTGGAGAGATAAGAGCATCTCCAAGAGGAGCCCTAAATAGGTTGCTAATTGTAATTATAGGGCTTTGATGGAAAAAAAGCACTCCAACAAAGGTTGTATTTTGAGAAAAATTATCAAAATAGGTTTAGGACTCGGAGCCCTGTTGCTATATTTAGCAACGCTCCTCTCCGGCCCTATCAATGGATGAATGAAGGATTGGAGATTTAGGGTCTAATTGCTGGAATCAATAGCTATCTTGGGTCCTAATTTTTTTAATTTATACCCTATTTTGAGATATAGAACTCTATTTTAAGACTTGACTATTGGAGATGCTCTAAGGAAGGGAGAGAGGATGGATCAAGAGGGTTACACGTCGGGCTAACTATTCAGATGGTCCCCACAACCGTGATTTTTGTGGCGCTTTTCAGAAAAATTCTGAAAAATGAAGACAACAAACAATTTCTATGGATTCAAAATCATCTAATCCATAATCATGGGCAAATGTATAAATATACTCTTGAAAGAGAAGTGGGTAGACAGCCATGAGGGTGGTGATCTATGCCGCTCAAGTGGCAAATAGCTGGGTCGAGCCCACCTCCTGGCCCGGTTGTGCACATAATTCGAGGTGTTTGTTTTTCAACCAGAAAATTCAATCATATCTTTTAAACCAAGTGTCCCATTCATGATCCATTTAAACTACATCTCACCTACACATATTTAGACATCTTCTAATCCAAGTGTTCCATTCATGATCCATTTAAACTACTTCTCACCTACACATATTTACACTTAATAAATGGTATCAGACAACAAAATGTTTCGTGCTTCCCCATTGTTCCATCGCACCTTTTGAATTAGGCCGGTGGAATAAATCAAGTAGGAACTGGATGTTCTGGAAGGTAACGAGATGTTCCACTTATTTGATTTCGATTTTTCAATAGCTTATCAACAATGTTTAACACATTAAGTTCCAAGGGAGAATAGACCAATATTCCAAAATTTTGGTTTTGATGTTCCAACAGTTATAAGCAAGGTTTTCGAGTCGGTAAGTCGAGTCGAGTCGCTAGGGTACCGACTTGTAGACTAGTCATTACTAGGTCAGACTAGTCGCTGACTAGTCGATACAAGTCGATGACTATACTTTATTATTTTCTATAAATATACCAACATAATGCATACAAAAACAGAGAACATAGAAGTAGAGAAGAAGTGAAGAACTTGGAGTTGTGCAGCAGTTGTTTCTTGTTTGTCAATTCCTGCATCTCCCCATGCAACAACACCCTGGAAATGATGAGAAAATGAATTGGTCACTGCTGGACAGCGAATTAAAATTATTGTATCAAGCTTTTCAATTAGCACATCAAGTAAAATATAAAGTACATAAGTTGCTAAGTGTCTAGTAAGTCCAATAATAAGCAAGTTCAACAATCTAGATGACATGTTCATCATAACAAAATAACAAATTAGAAACTTAAACATGTCCTACATGTCCAACATAGCAACTTAAACATGTCCAACAGACTAAATGTCCAACATAACAGCCGCTGCTACCATTTGTTGAGAGACTTGGCCATCAGCTGCTACCATTTGTACCTTCTAGCAAAGCAATAGAGTACTGGTTAGAGCACAGCAGCAGAAGAGCACAGCAGCAAAGCAATAGAGCAAAGCAGCAACAGAAGAGCAATAGAGCAATAGAGCAAAGCAGCAGCAGCAGAAGAGCAAAGCAGTAGCAGCAGAAGAGCACAACAGCAGCAGCAGAGCATGGCGGCAGAGTAAAGCATCAGCAGCAGAGCACGGCAGAGCAAAGCATCAGCAGCAGAGCATGGCGGCAGAGCAAAGCATCAGCGGGAGATGGAGCACAGCGGGAGAGGGAGCACAGCGGGAGAGGGAGACGGAGCACACCTGTGTGGCGGCGTTCGGCGGTGAAGCTCCGGCGGCGGCGACGGCTGTCCTCTCCAGGCGGCGGCTCCCTCCGCGAGACCACGAGGCGGCGCTGCTCCCTCTAGGGTTTGAGGGCAAGGCCATCGGGCTACCTCCGGCGGCGACGCCGGCGGGCTACCTCCGAGCGGCGACGCCGGCGGCTGGGCTCCCTCCAGGCGGTGGCGGCGGCGGCTGGCCTCCCAGGCGGACAAGGCTCTAGGGTTTTCAATATTCCTTCTGCTCTGCGGTTCTGCGTAGCTTCATGTACTGAACATGGGCTTTAAGTCCCCATCTGGCCCAGTCGGCCGACTACCAAGCGCCGACTAGTCGCGGCTAGTCGCCGACTAGTCGGCGAGTCGAGCGACTAGCTTTGCTAGTCGAGCGACTAGCTTTGCTAGTCGAGTCGGTCTCACCGACTAGCTCCAGAATTCCGACTTGTCGACTAGTCGTCGACTAGTCGCGACTAGTCGAGCGACTTTAAAACACTGGTTATAAGCAATGTTCCAACAGTTTATCGAACCTATTAGTAAAACAAATCAAAATTATTAAAGGGCATTAATCTTAATTTAGAGAAACAAATACCGAAATATATGTAGTTTTATCTGCCATCTTCAATTTTGGCATGTAGCAGAAATTGAAGGCTGCGTCACGCGGACGCGGGCTGTGAGGGTGCAGAACTTTGCTATTTGCCGGGTGCAAGACATACAAACAAGCAATTGCAGGTTGCAGCCAACAGCGAAATTTCTCTCTACAAAACAACGATATTACTCATCGCTCACCACAATACAATTCAGATGGTACTGAGTTACTGCTATGACTAGGAGTGAAAACGGATGGAATACGAACGGTTATTGCTCTTCTGTATCCTAACCCATAAATTTTTTCCCGAATTCGGAATAGGATACGTGTTAGCCGGATCCAGATACGAATCTAGATAAGTCAGAATATGGACATGAGTCAGATATATGACAGATTCAGATCGGGAAAGGATAAAGATGCACAGATAATACATACATTGAGTAATATATGGTGAATCAAACCACATAAATACAGAACAATAATAACAAGTTATATATCAACCAAAGCTGTCAGCTATGTATTACAAACATGCCTGTGTTGGAGGCTGATACCGTTGTAGAAGCAACCCTTGGTAATTTTAGTTTTGTACATTTTCCAACCGACTTGAGAATAGTTGGTAGATCAGCATTTAGATGCAAAATGTAAAAAGGTAAGAGGAAGGACGATGCAGCTACAAAATGAACGAACAGGGGCCAAGCCTGGCATCTTTATTTTAGCTGTCTATCTCAAGGGTTCTTGAGACTACAGAGGATATGTTCGTTCTCTCTCAGTACTGCATAGGCTCCTCATTTATCTTGACAGGTTTGGCAGCATCTGCTTCATGATCTTTGGAGCTTTGTCAAGATAAACCTGCTTCATGATCTGCTTATCAAATCATAGTGGAGGCAATCATGTTGATTAGGTACCTAAACCGAAGATTGATTGCACGATTGCACCTCAAGAAGTGATTGCACTTGATATTTTGCCTATATTATTCTCACTAGGATTCTCCCCTACTTTTTCTGTTCCAAAAAAAGCTATGAATTGACTACTAAGCGTGGATAATACTACTATCATTATTTATTTGATAAGCTAATTCCTGAAATGATCATTCCAATATTAGTAACTAGCTCCACAACATGCAAGTATATCTGGTAACAATGGTATCTGGAAAGAGCCAACAAAATTAGCATAATAGTACCACCGACATATTTGGGGTAGTCCATGGATAAAAACATATGCTGCCAGATTTACCTTTTTCAGCTAGGAGAAATCACTACCATATGTTTGCAGTAATAACAAAAAATATAGCAGCAAGTAATATAAACTTTCAATCCTTGAAGAAGGATACAAACCTGATCCAACGGATTTCTAATGATGTCATAGTAGTGGTGCTCATAGTATCCTGTTTCCATCCAAAACTGGACAAACATGAGAGAAATAATAAATAAATGAAGTGACCATATGAGAAATAATAAATAAATGAAGTGACCATGGTACAAATGTTTTTCATTTATGCACTTTACAATCACTTTTTCCACCATCCACCGCTCATGCTATAAGTGGGAAGTGAGAAAATGAATGGAAAAATATGAAAATTATGTACCTACCATAGCCAACAGTGATAGATAGACCCAGCAATTGATCAGGGGGGTGTGAGTTGCAACATTGCTATAATTGCTCTAACCGGTGTATTTGTATAACATTTCATATTTCGATATTCTTTTCACAGGCCTCCACCACCCAAAAAAAGGAGAAAAAATTGCAGCTACACCAATGGAACCATACTCAATCAAATAAACACTAAATCTATGTTCTTGTACCTGTTCAGAATTTTTAATCCACCTGGCACATACTTCATCAACAACCTAATAGAAGAAACCAGTAAGTTCTATATTTCATTGGAAGACATATACAACCTAATAGAAGCAAACAATAAGTTCAATATTTCATTGAAAGGCGCTCTTTCATCAACAACCTAATAGAAGAAACCAGTAAGTTCTATATTTCATTGGAAGATGTATACAACCTAATAGAAGCAAACAATAAGTTTTATATTTCATTGAAAGACACTAAAATATTGACCTGAAAAAGGCTTAAGCATCATACCTCTTCGAAAGCATCTTGCCAATGGCTACGCCTCCACATCGAGATTAACCGGTAATCCTGACATTAGTTGTAATTTGGCTGTAGCATCACTAATTTGAAATACAAGACAATAATAGCCATAAAAAACGTACAATGATTCCTCTGATCACATAATGGTTGGGAAGCGAACGCCCATCGAAAACTATGTCATTGAATTCATCTACAAGTTCTTTAAAACGTTTTTCCTCCTATAGAAGCAAACAAGCAATTAGTGCATGACAAGTTAACTATTGGAATAAAGAATTTATCATTATGAGAAGTACCCAATTAATAGAATCATCATCGGTGTCAAAAAAGCCTTCTGTTTCGAACTCATTCATCAAAATTTTGAGGCGATCATTTAGCTGAAATTATCAATATGCATTCAGAATTTTGTCAACAGAAATAAAATTATAAAAACATCAAAAGCAAAGTAGGCATGTTGTACTGGGCACACTTTTATTAAATTGATTACAGAGATAAATACATCAGATATAAAATTCTTGCATGATGTTTACTTGTACATACTACAGTACTAAGGATGCACGATGATACATATTCTTATGCTGCAAAAGAACTAAGCTATCTAATGCAAAGTTTGTATTCAGTTATCTTTGCTAAATTGTCTTGGTGAGGAAATGTACAGATTTTCTAGCTCTGAAATGTCATTTTAATACAGTATGCAAATTACTAGGAACATCACGATACATGTAAGATTTTCCAACTAAAGAAAACTCATCTCATGATATCAATACAAGTAGGACTCTATGTAATCGGCTATTAAATAAACTAGGGATCCAATAGCCAATGCAGAATGCTAGGAATCAAATAAGCACAAATGAAGAACTTTAAGGATATCATATGTATGCTTTACAAATACAACCAAATTAATCTGTCAAATCCATCAGATTCTTTAGCCCCTACCATCCTTTTTGATCTTTACAATAAGAAAACAAACCTTACTGTCAGTTTTCAATGACATAACAGAGATTATACATGGTTTGTAAAACAAAAAGACTTGACAAAAAAATATAAAGACAAAGAAAAGAACAGACAAGTCAGAAATCCACCAGAAACATTCAGCAAAGCTGAGGGACTGGCACTACTTTATTCTGTACCAGTTTTTAAAACCCTTAACCATGCAATGTTTCAAGCACTGCAATTCAGATCCAAAAGATCCAGGTGTATCGAAACCCATCCAAATGAACGCACCTTCAATGCAGCACATACAGCAAACCTCACAACCAAGCGACTTGTCTATCCCATTTTCATGGACAGATAGGAATTTTATATCTCAAAGGTGGCGACATTTTCGGTCAGCATGTATTGTCCAGCAGTTCAGTTCCAATATAACACAGTAAACAAAAAAATACCTACACACTGGACTTCAACTGCACAAGAAAGCTTTATTGCCTTTCATATGACTAGATAAACATAACTGTACTAATGAGATAGTAATTCAGAATTTTTCTTGTGATTGTTTTACGAATGTTGAATTACCTTTACAGCAACTCCCTTTTGACATGATTTAATATGTTAGATTCAGAAGTTGCCACAGAAAAACACTTCTAATTCTTGGGCACAACAGAAATACAGGTAACTTCATGTGTTTGGTAACATTAAAGTTGCACTACAATGGAAACTGTATTTTGGTATCAAAGCTGTTAAAGCATATTAGAACTTTATTGCATCTGGATTTTGTAAATAAATGAAAAAAGATGAGCTTATTTGCATTACTTTGCTACTGCCCCACAAAATACAGCATTTTGAAGTACATGATTTTGGACCATTGTTTTTTATTTTTTATTATTTGGCCATTTAGTCACCATCAGCTGTCAAAGATGAGCATCCGTAAGGCAACTTGCAAAAATAATTACATATTTACACATAGCTTTCAAGGAAAGTGAAAGGAAGATAGAAATAAAAGCTGTTTTTACCAACTCACGATAATAAATTGCAATGAAATGTTGTATTGCATACCGGTTCATTCTCAAGGAGACCTCGTAAACATTCAGAGTAGGTGCAAACTTCACGACGAATTTCCACAATCTCAGCTCTCCGCTGTAAAGAGGAGAAATGTTTAAAAGGGATATTATAAAATATGTAATAAAGCTATGAAATATTGCAAGAATCATTAGCACCTCGAATGACAATTTTAAGAGAGCATAGTCCAAATTTGAAAACCGTGTTGTCGCCATCTCATTTATGACAAGATCCTTTACAAAGTCATCCTGTGAATCACAAATAGAATGAAAAAAAAATGATGTTTAAAATGTGTACAGCTACAGTTATGCAAACCCACAGTAATATCTCTACCTTTGAAGACATAAACTCATCCATACGATGATCCAGTTCACCAGAAGCCAAATATTTGTCAAACTCTTCGTGCAAGTGTATTTGCTCTATTGCGCTAGAGTACTAGAAAAAAAAGGACAGTTTCTTTACAAAATTGAAGCTGATATAAGAAAGAGTAAAGCACAAGTACATAAATATTTAGAAAACCACCTAACTTAAGTTTAGAATTTTTTCTAATTCATATTTAAATTTCTGGATCCCATTGGTTGCTATGAACAGTTGGTAGATAGTGATAACTAACCAAGAATTGTTGCGATTTAAATTCGTATTTAAAATTTAGTTAACACACTACCTAGTTCTTGGATTTGAATCAATTTTAGAACCTTGGTCTATATTATTCCATATTAGGCAGTCAAGTATCAAATCTACACGCAATACGAACATAACAAATACACGAATAAGACATGTAGAGTGATGCATTATGATCAAAGTTATTCTTCTAACCATGCATTGAAACTTGTGGAAACAAATTGAAGGCGAGAGGGGGGGAGCATAGCACATCTTATAAGGTATAATTTTTGTTTGACAGAACAACCTGATTAAATTGATCAACAAAAAACTTCAAAAGCTATATCAGCACAAGATATCATTTTCGTAACAAGATTCCCTAGGGTGTACAGACATGCAGTAAATAAAGTTATCAGCTTAAATTTTGTAAAGGTCAGTTTCAGCAAGAAAATAGAAATCACAGCTCTTGATTCAGTGAAATTTTCCTTTGAAAACCTGCACAGCCAGTGTTTTGTTGATGGTCATAGCAAGTTCCATAATCTTTGTTGTTGCACAAAATCTCTCTATTCTCTACTCCTTGCAAAAAAGAGTTGGTGGTGACTGGTGATGGCACGTCGTCCCCCTTCATTCCTTCAGAAAAATCGTACGCTGAAAGGTGGGGCCAAATGGTCAGTCTCCTCTTCACTTCAGCATGTCGACCACACGTCTGTGCTCTTCCGTTCCCTTCACAACTAAACTCCCACGGTTCTCGTTGCCACCCCCTGTTCGTCAACCCTCTTCTATGCTCCCCCCTCCTTCACGCGAGCTCATCTGCACGCTTATCAGCATCATGCTCACCAAATTGCCATCCACATTGTTCTATAGATCCAGATGGCAATGAGAAGACGGCATGGGAGAGGATGGCGATGGTGGCACACGACTAAGCGATGCATGAACGGGCACAACTCAACAACAGGTGGCAACGGCCGAACCTTTGGCATAGGTGCTGCATCCAAATTTAGCCCTTACCACATGGGTCTAGTATGTGGGATCTTGTTAGACGCGGTACCAACAGGATGCCCGTTGGGAGGCAGCAACGGAAGGTCAGCTTGCAGGAGGCAGCGAAGGAAGGTGTGAGGGTGCAGACAGGGGACTGCGTAGGACAGCCCAGCACTCGCTTTCGAGTGGTTTAGCGAAGAGCAAAAAAAAAACAAAGTTAGAAAATCCCCCTTTCTCTCTCCCCTACCATCTGCACTCATTGTTGCGACCAAGGATACAAAACACGGTTACCAGTTCTACCGGTAAAAAAATCAGTCTGAAAAGTTCTAAATTTGGATTTCAAATTTAAAATGGTAGAAAACATGTTACTATATGCATGTTTGCAAGCTAATGGAATTATTAGAGCTAAGGTAATGAAGTTAAATTGTATGAAATCGAGCAACAACATAAAAGATTCTTATCAATCGATTTCTTATCAAAATTAAATTATTTGTCAAACTTGTTTCCCTATTCACTTGTAACCAACCGGTAACAGATCAATTCCAATCGGTTACCTATCAAACATACAAATTTTCATTAGAGCATTCAATTCTTTGATAAAAATTTGGCAGGTTTAAAACCAGTAACCATCGGTAACCGATACTGGGGTTGGTCCGATTTTTTTTGTGTCTGGTTCTTGAATCCTTGGTTGCGATTACACCATCCAGCGGCCAACGATCGATTTTTGAGTTCCCTTTCAAGTTAACATTGTCCTGTAGGTTGATTTGAGTTGCAAATAACATAGAGTTCTTATTCAAGCAGTTCCCAATTTTATTGGGTTACAAATAATATTGAGTTCTTATTCAAGTATTTCCTAATTTTTGCCACATGATTGCTGCTTGATTTTTGAAGTACTTGATTCTTGAAGAGATTTAGTGATATGTTTATGCCTAATTTCCTAGAAGACTAAAGAGCATTCAGGAAGCATGCTCTCATCAGAAACTATGATTGTTGCCCATTTAACGTGCTCATTCATGATTACTATATGTTGCCAGTGCAGGTTTGATTTGTATTCAAATTTTAGTATTTGATGGACCTGTTTGTTCTCTAATAGTTCTTCAGTTCATTTCCTACACTTGTTCTTGCATGTATAAGTGTGTATACTGTCAAAGATTATTATGGTCTCTAAGTAAATTGGGTTGTTCGGCCATTTGCACCCGCGTTTGCAACCTTGGTGGTGAGTCTGTTATGCAGTTTCTCTTGAAGAATGCAGGTTAGTTTGAAAGGATAAGGTCAGTTAGACTGCTTGAGTTTGTTTGAGTTAATTGCTGCAAGCAATTTTCTCCTATGTTGTTTGGCTTTTACTAACGAGTAAAATTACAAAATTAGTGAATTGGTCGTTATATATGTTATGAATAGCACTTATATTCATCATGAGACCAATAGACCAGAATATATACACGTACATGCCGGTACAAAAGGAAAGCCTATATAAGGCAATATCCATACAAGGCAATATGGGATACTGGCAATCTCTAGACAAGGCAATATGGGATACAGTACTGAAAATCCCTGTTTTTGTGAGTAGTAACCGAACCGAATGCTTGAACAGTTCCGAACTTTGTCCTTTTCCCTCTATATATTAGATCTATTGTGTTTGTAAAGACGAGACTCCAGGTTAATAAGATAGCTTTTGCATCTATTAAGCGTTCTTCGCTTGTTCTTCCTCGTTACATACGCATAGAGAGGGGGAATTGGGCGACTTCTACCAAATATTGTTCTGCCTTTCCACTAGGAATTGGAGGATCGATATACTTCACTCTTAAGTTTGTGAAGTTCAACACGTGTGAATTTGGCGAATCGAAGAGTTGTAAGCCCATTGCATTTGGCAGCGAGGGATCAACTTGTGTTCATCAAGAGAGCGTGTGAGTATCCAAATCATACGTCGTGAAGATCAGGCAAAACCCTTTATCACACGGACTCACTAGAAGGATAGGGGAGTTGGAGTTGCTTGCCAAGCTTATATCCCGCGCAATCTAAAGTGGTATCACCAGACAGACCCTAAAAGACCACGACGAACTAAAGAAGACAGATGCGAACCACAAAGATATCCCAAATGGTGATAGCACTGAGCCCAACGACGCTGTGGAGAATGCAACGCAGGCAAAGGCAGAGGAGACGGAGAGACTGGCAGGGGTAGCGAAAAGGAAGCCCGTCAAGCTCCTAGAAACGTTGTGTGTCACGGCGGTAAGGGCTAGTACCAACCAGAAACCCCGTGTGGCGATCCTAAAGACAAACAAGAGTCAGAATCGAGGATAACACGACAGTCATGATCAGTGAGCTGGCTAGTGGACATAAGCTGCATAGTTAGTTTTGGAACATGAGAACCAATAAGAACATGGAAAGAGGAAGACAAATGAGTGCCTCATCCAAAGAGTGGTACCATCTGTGGTCTAAACAGTGATAGGAACAGCGAGAGGACTGATGGAATTAAGACCAGTTGATTCAGATGTCATGAAAAGAAGCATCAGAGTCAAGAATCCAAGGTGAGATAGCTGAAGGAGATGTGGAAGGTGGTCTCTCATTAGAAGACTAAGTAGCAGAATCAACAGCCTGTTGGTGCAAAGGCAGCCATGCAACATAGCAGCGTGAGAATCTCATGAGTAGTCAGAATAAACAAAGGTCCTTTGAGGGGAAGCGTCCAAGCCTCCAGCGCCCTTGGGAGGGTGACCACCTCAATGAGCAATATTGTTCTTCCAGTAACAAAACTACTCTACATGTTCATTCCTATCACAAAACTGGTGGAGGGGCAGCACGAGGGACAACAGATGTGGAAATTGGTGTACCCACAGCCAAGACCGAAGGAGACACCAACAAACCCGCACCACGAAGGCGAGTCTCCTCAGTACGAATAGCTACAATAGCCTCAGATGAGTGCTGATGTTGACAGCATTAACAAGTGTGGCAAACCTTTGGTCTAAGAGAATCAAGTTGACGCCACAACGAGGACAGCTGCACACACAACTCATCCACGGTAGAACAACCTACTGCAGTGACTACTACTATCGCACAACAACAAGATACAACGAATCGCCAACAGGCTCATAGCAGTCGCGAAGATGCACACATATTAATTGTGCCGAAGACAAAGCAACCACGTCTCCAATGAGATGCATCTCTATGCTATCAACCAAAATAGCACAGGCACGAGTATCATCATCAATCCACATCTTGTAAGCAGCAAACTGAGTTTGAAAAGACTCCACAGCATCATCATGATCATTAGACACCTTCTTTCAAGCAGCAGCATCAACCTCCATGGGAATAGCAGGCGTAGCAGGGGGAGCTGGAAGAGGCAGACAAGGTAGCATGCCGATGAAAAACTCCCAAACACACAGACCACACATGTGAAGGTGCATATGTAAAACCCAGTCTCGATAATTGAGGCCATCGAAAATAACCAGGTGTTGACCCAGCTGTTCCAACCGAGCTAAGAGTTGACCCAGAAATCCCAAAACAGGATTTAATAGAGGTCTTGGCTCTGATTAGGGGGAGCCGCAGGAAAGTAGGCATCGCGGGCTGCCAAGCGAGCGACCGGTAGGAGCTTGGGCCGAAACAGGCAAGGGGCGACCGAGAGAAGCCGCAAGCAAGTGAGAAGCGAGCGGAGCTCCCCAGTGCGGCGAGGCCGCGTCGCGGCAGGCAATGAAGCCGGAGCTCCCAGGCAGGCGGTCCGACCAAAGCTTGGGCGGGAGTTTGGAGGCGGCACGCAACCGACAGGAGCTTGAGGCAACACGTAGTAGGTAGGCGGCACGATGTCGACCGAAGAGGAGCAAAGGAGAGGGAAAGCTAACAAGGCTGCAGGAAGAACCGCAAGAAGAGCAGCGGTGGTCAGCCAACGAGGAGATGGTGGATGGCGCAAGTACAACACCGGGAAAACCCTAACCCTAAATTTGCTCTGATACCATCTTATAAATAGCACTTGTATTCATCATGAGGCAAATAGACTAGAATATATACACGTGCATGCAAGTACAAAAGGAAAGCCTATATAAAGCAATATCAATACAAGGCAATATGGGATACTAGAAATCTACAAGGCAATATGGGATACTGTAAAACAATATATTTCACACAGTCAAGAGTGAACTCCTTGATAACATATTTTTTCAAAATGTCATTGCCGTTGCTAAAGGAAAATTGATTGTCATTGAACTGATATGCTTGAAAGTTGTATACTTGTATGTAGGTTCTAGATCGCGTGCTTTAGTAATGGGATGCTTCTGTCTAAGGACCAAGCACCATAGGGTGCTATAAGTTTAATATCATACCATAATGTTCTGAAATGAAAGAAAATTTTACCAGATCATTTCAATCGGCACTCAGCTATAGAACATTTAATATGATTCTCTTTCCATCCGCAGCAACGCACGGGCATTCAACTAGTACATGAGAAAATTAACTAAGTTCGTATGTCTGTAACAAAGAGGCATCACATGTAATACAGCCATGTGGCCCATGTTGGAGTGGTGGTGCGATTAGTTCCACATTACTTGTCTAAAATGAGTTGTAGTAGCATATAATATATGTTGGGTACAAAGGTAGCACCTCTAGGTTAACCTTTTTACACGAAGCGAGGACAAAAGTGTAAACATGATACATACGTGGGCTCGTCACATGATGTGCTGGGCATTGATCGAATTATGGGCTAGGGTGTTACAAATGGTATTAAAACATCAAACTTAGTTGTACAAGCGTGTGTGCGATAGAGGCATGGGCATATGGCGCATGGCGTGTGTGCGCAGAGTGGAAACATGGCATGGAATATGCGTTGGCACTATATGCATGGACGTGTACCGAATGGTGGTTCTGGGTATCTGTTTTGTATTTGGTAAGCTGTTGAAAGCATCAGCCCTTAAGGGCGGGCGTTGAGTGTAATATCCCAGCGCATTAGTGTGGAAGCCCATATGGCCTATGTTGGAGTGGTGGTGGGATTAGTCTCGCATTTCTTGCTAAAGTTAGTTTCAGTAGCATATAATACCCGTTGGGTTTAAACATAGCATCTCCAGGTTAACCCTTTTACATGATGCAATGACAAAAGTGTAAGCGGGGTGCTATACATGTGTGGGCCCATCCCATAGTGGGCTGGGCATTGAGCGAATTTTGGGCCAAGGTATTACATCACAACAATTATTTACTAGCCACAATTTTAAATTATTTTCCACATAAATATTATTCTTAAGAATTCTACAAAATGTCAGCTTTCCAAAACGGAAAAATCTAAAATATTGTTCTTAGGCATTATTAAGCATACTATATATGTCAGCTTCATATCAAATGCCAAATGGTATGAAGTTACTGGTTTAAGAGCAATACACCAAAGAACTGTACACAAAAGTCTTCTGCAGAAGTGGAAAAAGTAAAGTAACAAAGATGTTGTTGACAATGAAGAATGAATTCCAGATGAAAATAAATAGTCTCAGGTGCAGTCACATACCATGGCCTCCTTAAGCTTAGTGTTAATAAATGCAGATGCATAAGGCTGCAAATGTAGTGGGAAATCACCTGTATATGGCACTACTTGCTGAAAAAAAAAGAAGGAAAAGGACTCCTAGTTATATCAAAGTTCTAAAAGGTCAGAAAAATAGTGCAAGGACATACCTTAGAACATTCTCTCTCACTCGCCTTGATATGTCGATGAACTGTTCTGAAGAGTATTTCCATGTGGCCCTAAACAACAAAAATATTATTTAATTTGCACAATGATAAGCAGTCAGCAAATGAAAAAAAAGGGATAAAGCTATGAAATTTCCATAAGTCACCTCACGTATCAGAGGATGAAATCTAGGTTCCAAGAAAAACAATACAAAACGAAGCAGAAGCTGAAAAGAGAAAGGAAGTGTTAAGATTAATATTCAAATAGAATACTTCTAACTAATTTTAGAAGCAGAAGAAATGCCCACCATAACTGATGGTGCCACATTATGGTCAGAAAGTTCAGCTGGTATCTCAGAATTTTCTTTGAGACGTTCAATAACACCATAAGGACAATCAAAGCCCTGCAAATCATCAAGATATAAATTATGCACTGTTCCCCTAGGCAGCCACCTAGCTCATCTAGGCGGCGCCTAGGTGCAAGGCCCTTCCCTCCCACCTAGCCGCCTATGCGGCGATTAGGTGCTAGGCGCCAGTCTACCGCCCAAGGTTACACTAAAATTATGGTGCTTTAACTAATATGAAATGCAGGTACTCAAGAATTCAGAGAAATACCTTAATGTAAGGTTTAAGCTTGATTAGTTTCCTAACAAATCTGATTATTTGTCTGCTGCGTATGACACTAATCATCGAATAAAATTGTCGCTTCAGGAACAACCCAAAAAAAATTCTGTTAGACATCATAGATGTACACATGCACTCTTTCTAGTGTGTGTGTTTGTTTGTTTGAAGATAAAGAATATATCAAAATGCTTACTTGCCGCAAAGACTTGATGGTCGTCATATAGGGGTGCATACAACTGTTGATGGCATACTTAGATCTGAATTCTGGCTTCAATTTCTGGAAGAGAGTTTCTTGTTTTGCATAATCACGCTGCAAGCGTATATAATCAAATATATTGTATTGTTCTTTCAATGTCCCAAAAACACATGGACAGCTAAATGTCTTACGACGTCCCCCAAAAAATGTCTTATGAAGAACCAACATATCTTATTCTACTATCCCCTATCATTTCACACAATACATGTAAAATCACATGTATGGTGAGTTTTGCTAAATTTTGAAGTACTATATGTTATCCAACTGACTATGAGCAAGTCAGATGGTACATTGTGAAAATTTAAAAACATATCCCTTGGAAATGGAGGTTTGATGCTATATAAAAAGGAAAGTCTGACCAAGACAACCCCACTTGTCTGTGTTGGATTTGCTTTCAACTATCAAACAATTTATAGACTTCTTAAAGTCAGTTTTATTAAATGATTATGCCGTTGTTATGGTTGTTGTTGTCTAAGACTTGCATAGTTTGTCATAGTCTACATCATTGCATCAGATGTCCAGAAAAATTATTCAACTACTCTTTTGGGGGTGTCAACTATGGACCCGGCCAAGGTTATCCACCTGGCTACCAAAGAGTTACCCATTATCAAAAAGGCAACTTCCACCTACCCGCTAAACTGTTTTTATCAAAAAAAAAAACTGCAGAAGCCTCACTATCATAACAAAATACTATAATTATTTGTTTATCAAATTAAACTACTTTCCTAGAGCAATAGCTGGTTCAACAAACAAATTACCTCCTCACTGTTATCCATAGCAATAGCATCCACTTCTTTCAACATGTCCATATAAATAAGAAGGTACCTCTGAAATTCTTCTTCGAACTGGTTGTAACATAAAAGAACATGATGTAATATAGAAATGAGTACCGAAACATATAAAGGAATGAACATGTGGGATGCTCAAATTTCAAAAATAGAAAGAAAACACACCTCCCAATTCCACTGAAGTCCCTCGGGAAGTTCCTTAGCAGGAGAAGATGCCTTTACTTGAAGATCTTCCTTTTGCTTTGCCAACCAGACTGTAAAATTGTTTTCAGCACGGCCACAGTCTTTACCTTCTCCGGCCAAATCCTATCACAAATATATGAATGAACTGGTAGAGCAAAGCCATTAAGTTATTCGTCAATGTTCAACAGTGTGCTAGCAAGTCGACTTCACACCTTTAAAATAACGGCAGACTATGGACTCTGGTAATTACAACTTTTAGTTACAAGGGAAGTACAAAATTTTCCTTCATTAACATTTTTTTCCACTCCCAAGCACTCCCAATTGTAGGATAATTAGTGGATGGTGGGAGGTGTGTAAAGTCCACTACCAAGCACTCCCAATTGTAGGATGATTAGTGGATGGTGGGAGGTGTGTAAAGTGCATAAAACATGTACCGTTGTCACTCTCTTGAAATAACAATCAAGTTCAAGAACAAGTATTGATCACATACCTGTTTTAACAAATAACCATGTAATTCTTGACAAAGAATAACAAGGTCCCTGCTAGCATTATCACTTGCACTTGAACTTAATTTGTGTATTAGGCGTTGGATTGCACATTGAAGCTGATTGTCTAGACGTCGGATTAGACATGGAAGCAAATCATTTACAATGAAAAGCCTAAGCTTCACATCATTAGTAGCAACTGCAAGACAAATGAGAGACCGACAAAATGGAATTGCCTTGATTGCTGTTTCATCATCCACGAAGTACCCAAAGAGGCTCATCCTCAAACTCCCAAAGCAATCGTGAAATAAAAGGAACCTGCAAGAAATTTAGTACCTTTTACATTTTTTCTTCAAATCTAGTTTATAATATATGATAATTATACAAAACAGCATAACAGAACATAGATTGGCTAAAGTTGTACCTAAGGAGAGAAGATGATGACATGGACTCCAGGTCTTGTAAAGAGGTAGTCACCTTCTTATCCTCATGTGCTAAAACTCCAAGTAAACCTGACATTTCACGAGTAAACTCAAGGAGTAGCTTATGTTCCAATTCCTTTACTTCTTCATCTAACCCAGCAAGACTACCAAAATAGTATGGTATTCCAGGTCGTCCGTCGTACAGAAGACTAAACCAAGCCAAATGAAGCATATCCTCACAGTAGCTTAGTAAGGGCTGTAAGAAGTTGATCACCCAGTCCTTCCAGAATTTATGGGGGCAATGTTTCACCAAAGGAATAATTACAAGATGTATAAGCTTCCCCAAATGCCTGAATTCCATAGACCCTAAATATTTCACGAAAGCAACACTGACAGATAGACTATCGAGTAACTCAGTAAATGCACCATCAATGGAGGTACATAAACCTATGACATTGTACCTACAGAATGATACAAGCTGTTATTTCGCAAAATACAAAAGCAGTAACAACATGACTATCATAATTGATATTAGATATGTAAGAGTTAGGTTCATGGCACTAAAAAGTTCACATCTTCGGAAAATCTCGCCACAAATTTTTGACTTGTATTGTTCTAAGTTGAGCTAGCTTTGCCAAGCAACATAACCACATCTTCGGAAATGCTGAATTCAACTATAAACATATTAACAGACTTATGGCGACATTACAAAGAATCAAGCAGGGTGCTTTCAGAAAAATCTCTGCAAATCATTCTGTATCAACACCTACTCAAAATTCAACTAGCGTTTAACTTCTATAGGTCAAACAAAATTGAGCTTCAATATAATAGCCACATGACACATTGATTTTGTGCTTGGCTGGTAGTAAATCGAAGGGACATGTACATCCCAACATTGCACTCGTTCACAAGTACCCCAGCATCAATTAAATCAACAAAAACGTAGAAAATAGAAGTAAAAAAACATGAAAGTAGAAAAGAAAATTAGTATATTGAACCGCTATAAGCAACATACTTACACCCTCTGTCGAATTCCCTCCAATAACGCTCTTGTCTTGTTCACACAGAAACATTCATCATTGTCAATGTTATACAATCCATCAGTACTTTCAAGCATGTGAGCAAGCTCCACACAGCTCAAGCTTTTAGCTCTTTCAAGTTCTTCAGACAAATCAGTAGGATCTTGCGTATCCCAAAGCGCATGTATACATTGAAGCAGCTGAAAATAAAGTCAAAGTAATAAATATAAGCACGTAGTTATATGCAACTTAAACTCTGTTGTGTATTTATTATCTTGGTTTGAACCAACTTGAGGTCTAGGTGGAGATTTACCTGTAAGAAAAGGGGAAGGATTGATTGTAAAACGGTTACTGAGCAAATTTCACAAGCATCAGACTCTTCTATTTTGCTCTTCTTGAGTGCTTCCTCATAGAATTTCACCACATAATAAGCCATCTTCAGAAACTGAGCGTCAGAAAATAGATGTGTCAACCCAGATGCATAATGCAGATATTTGCTGTTCCACTCCATCTGGGTCCATATTTTGTTGAGAGAATTAAACAAACAGGGAAGTAAACTCAAATATTGCTGAATCCTGTAAAGAAATTTAACAAGGTATGTGGTAAGCAATCACCTTCTAACAATATTAATTTCAGAAATAATATGATAGTAAAATTTCAAATATAAAATCCTTTTTATGAATATACTGGTATAATATTTATGTGGTGGAAAAAATCCATATTACCCCCTTTGACAATTCCAAATGTCCAGTTTCCACTGTCAAGTCTCAACTATGAAACCAGGTATTTAAAACTGCCTCCCAAAAAAAAATACAAATATCCTGTTGATTATGTACCACCATGGCTTTGTAGGTGATTCTACCATGTTGGAGTCATGTGAGAGGGAGTGTGAGAGAGACAATCAATCTTCTTTTATTTGCCTATCACTGATAGCAACTCTACAGCATCAGCAGAAAAAAGGCACAACCCAGGTTACGCAGCCAAAAACTACCATGAATAGCACTATCGGGATTGATATTGATCTGGGTTTAAAAAAGTTTTGGGTTTTAAATATTCAGCTCCATGGTTGATAGTGAAATCTGAACTTTTGTGATGGCCAAGGTTAGTAAAATATACTTTTCCTCATGTGGCCAAGCTAAATATTTTTGTGCATATCAGTAGTCCATTTTAAAAGTTATGACCGCAAACCTTTTAAAATGCCACTTGTTTATGGATAAGGGAGCAGTTCGATACAGTTGATGTCTGACAGTCCAAACTAAAGGAAAAAAACATCATACCCTGAACAAGATGTTGTAATAAAGAATGCCTCACATAAAAAATTATGCTCTGCAAGGAGGAGACAGCCCATTCCTTGATGGCAAGTGATTGTTTCACCATTATCCTGTACCATCAGTGAAAGCACTTTCAAGACCAGAAAAAAAAATATGATAGTTAAAGTGCTTCTCGCAAGCAATTACATATACCATTTGGTAAAAACAATTCTCACACATTAAAATGATTTGAGCAAAGACGAAATGTATGATAAAAGGGAATACAAAAAATTGATAGTGCAAAAAGAAGAATACCGTGACTGTCATGCTCCCATTACTGTTCTGGGATCTTTTACCCGACTCGCTGCTGCTATTCTCACTACTCCCGTCAGATATTCCCGGGCTGCTTCTGTTGCTGCTATTGCTGCTCTCATCAGATTCTAGACAACAGATCAGCCTCTTTTGTGCACTCCTATACTTTGATTGTGCTCCCAACCCCAATCCGAAACAAGAGATAGGTACAGGACCATCTATCGGGAAAGGAAGGGAATGGAGGTGGGGATCTGGTGAAATACTATAGGACAAGTTCTTGTTTTTCAGAGGGTGATCAATTTGATAGATTTGATGCTTATGAGTTGATCTACCAATCCGACGAAATACACCATGGGACCAAACAGATCTTGGGGAGGAAGGGGCAAAATATGAATAGGAAGGATAGCACAGATTTGGGGAATCTTCTAGACAGGAAAGAGCAATGGATAAGTCAATTCTTTCATCCTCTGAAACCCAAGACCGCTGCATTAAACTTTTATAAGGCATTGGAGATGATGGTGATGATGGACTAGAGTGCAAGTTGAGGTCAAGAGCAAGAGAGAAATCTACTCTTTCACCTCCAAACGCAGAAGGCGTCTTTCCTAAACGAAGAAAAGTTGTTCGAGGCGATGATGTGGGCTTAGAGCTAGTGGTGGCATCAACTGCACCTTCATCTTCACTTCCTCTGCCCCCTGCTAGAAGGATAAATAATAATATGAAATAAGAAATGTCCACAGATGCACACATCCATTGAGAATTTCGTAGCATTTATTAAGTATTTAAGGTGTTAGTCTTTTAGTGACAACCAGCAGCTATACACAAACAAAGAACATATTATAGTTAACCTATTTATCTTGGGCAAGCTTTCATCAGAAGATAATTATAGTATGTACTTCACCTGTTTTCTCTACAGCTATACTTCTCAAGTCGTTCTTTGTAGCTAGCACAAGTAAGTTCCTGTTATGCTTGTTTTGTTCCTTTGGTTTTGCTGTTTTGCACAATGCATCCTCTGACGCAGCTGTTGCACTCTTCAAAGCCAATTCATTAGGGCACCCAACTACCTCTACTGTTAAATTAAGAAGATCAGCACTGCTAAGTTTCTCACTCCTGAATTTCAGGAGATGCTGCAAATAAAAGAAACAAATGATTACTATGTAATAATTATGCTAGATGAATCACTGCAAGTAAACAAAAGAATTATGGGCCACAAGCATCTTAGAGTAATTACACAAAGCACAGTGAGTAAAGTACAGAATTAAGGACCTGGAGCATCTTAAGGCCATGGCATTGAACCTCATGCGGGAAGTCCTTGCTGACCAGCAAAAGTGAAACCCTAACCAATGACTTCACATATGCTTCCACTTCATCTTTTAGCTGTTCCACAGTAACGAAACATCACTAACACATTTTTTGATAGAAGAAAACAAAAAAGAGAAAATTTTAAAGCAAGCGCACCGGTGATGACTTGTAGGGATAATTGAAAGCGTACCTCCAAATCGGTGAGCTTTTCTTAAAAAAAATTATAAAAAAAAAAAGCCATCAACTTCTTTGGTAGTCACATACCCATTGGTGATGTCAAACTGCCCCCTCTTAGCCCATATTTGGTGCTGCGCGGCTTACGAGGCGCTAGTAAGTTGGCTCTTTAGGCTTTTTTGTGAAATTAGCTTCATGAGTAGTTCGAAAAAGCAAATTTTAACTTTATGTGCTATTCATTCCAGATTAGATTTTTGTTTTGATGAGATTAGGGTTAGGGGTTTTGGGTTATAGCGTGGGGTTTGAAGCAAGATGCTCTTATATGAGAGCAGCAGGGTAGGAGCCTACTAGTTATACATATTAGAAATCGCCCTGCAGCTGAATCGCGCCCCCGCTCATGCGCCCTGGGCATGCAATCACGCCCTGCATCGTGACTTGCGCCCTCCGCCTACGATAGGACTATGCACCCGAGCAAACCGGCCGACGAATCGAGGGATGGAAGAAAAGACCAAAATCAAGAAAGGAGAATATCGAAAGTTTACCTCGGATTCGGTTCCGTCCTGCACTTGTGCGCTCGCATCCGAGCCCGGCTCCTCCATGCTGGGTAGTTCCACCCGAGGGGGAAGGGATAAAGTACCCGGGAAGCACGATTCACGCACCTCCCGGTGAAGTCCGCTGGGCAAGAGTGGCTCCTTAGCTTCCGACGGGGTAGATGGATGCCGTTTATACGCAGCTCGCCGTGGGGTTGTCCCGTCGACTCGGTGCGAGCTGGCGGCTGCACCGGACAGGAAGAAGCAGCGGCGGTGGCTCCCGGACAGGTAGAAGCGGCGGCGCTGTGCTGACGGTGACCTAGGCCGGTCTTAGGTTTCTTACGGCCTGGGAGGAGGGAGGCCTGCGGGCCAAAACGGACGTACGCCGGGCCGAGTGCTCGTTTTTAGCCTACTAGTAGCAACAACAACCTCTGATGAATGCAATGTACATAACTAGACATTCCGCACTTGTAAAATCGCAGCAACACCGTCAGAACAACATTTAACAAATTAATCTACCATATTCCAGAGATTCATGTCCTAAGTCAGATGACAAATCCTCTACATAAATTAAACTCTAGACCAGCACACAAAAACACAAAATCCTCTGACTTAGCAACATCGATGTTCAAACAATATAATCATCGAATAAATCAGGTAGCTACAAACATCAGGTAGTATCATACCGCTCATCTAGTCGCAACTGCGTGAGATAGTTGACAAAAAAAGGCACTAAATACCACAGATCAACATAGGAGTTGTGAGGAAACACCACACAGCCAAGGAATCAACCATCTAAAACTCGTTCAACACGCAGATGTATACCGCTAAACAGGAGCATGCTCACAGATCTGAAGCTAACTGCAACAATTTACCAAAATATCTAATCAGGAGAGGGGGGATCTGGAGACTCACCTCGAAGGAGAAGAACGGGGTGTCGAGAGGCGGCGGCTGCGGGGGGGAGTGAGGTGTTCCGTCTAGCGGAATGGCCCTATATATAGGCAGAGACGGGCGCTAGGGTTCCTTCTGGCCGCCTGATGTTCAGCTGATGGTTTTCGGTTCAGGGAGATCTCGTCCGTTGGATTGGAACGTACGGATAATGTTGAGACACGTCCGTGACTCATTTTTGGATATTTCGTAGTGGGTATGTTCCAAGGATCAAAACTCCAAATTTTGGGAAATTTCGGTAAAATCTCAGATTTTGACTCTCTACGAGATTTATAATCCCGGTGTTATAAAAAATGAAATAAAAATTAAAATTGCTATGGTAATTTTGAAAATTTTGACGAGATTTCGGCTGTTTAACGGAATGTATTGTGTTTGGACCAGATCTGGCGAAAAAATTTTGGTGGAGAATTGTTATGCCATTTGTAAGCAACTAAAAATGGTAGCGTGCTATTGCACGCCATGCTGTGTGGACGTGAAAATAGGGACAGAATGTAGGTAAGGTAATAAAGATATATATAAGTGTTAAGGCGAAAGGACCTATTCATGATCCGTATAAATATCTCTTTCGACGAATTACTTGGAAAATATTGGAAATCGAGTTGGAAAACTGAGGTGGGAAAAAAGTCTAGAGGAAAAAGGGTGAAAAAATATTAGAGATGACAACTTTCTTTTGTCGAGTCTAACGCTCTACGCACTCGCCGAGCAATAATATCGAAAACATTTTTCCCGGGAAAAGGACCTACGAAAGAACCGGAGCTCGTCTTTGAATTTATGAGTTGCGGGTATTTTTGCAAAATAATTAGCGAAAGGACCTGTTCATGATCGTAGAAATATCTCTTTCGATTTAATTACTTGGAAAATATTGGAAACCGAAGTTGGAAAACAGGGTGGAAAAAAAAGTCTAGAGGAAAAATGGTGAAAAAATATTAGAGATGACAACTTTCTTTTGTCGAGTCTAACGCTCTACGCGCTCACGGAGTAATAACACGTGTTCTAAAAAATATTAGAGATCGAGCTGAAAAATCGAGTTGGAAAAAAGGTCTAGAGATACATGATTCGAAAAATCATGTAGATCGAATTGGGGAAAAAAACTATAAAGATACAACCGTGCACATATTTCTCACTCCGATAAATATCAGAAACCGAGTTACGGGGAAAAAATAGAGACATAGAGTTGTAGAAATATCTCTTTCGACGAATTATTGAAAAAATATTGGAGATAGTCTAGAGGAAAAAGGGCGAAAAATTATTAGAGATGACAAACTTCTTTTGTCGAGTCTAACACTCTACGCGCTCGCCGAGCAATAATATCGAAAACATTTTTCCAGGGAAAAACGGAAAAAGGACCTAAATGTAAGGAGTAAGGACATATTTGTTATGTTTTTGGACCTATCCGCTATCCTGAAAAATTAGAAAATGGCTCGCCCGCGATTTGAATCTAACGGGAGGTTTTTTCCGTAAAACCGCACGCGAGGGACATAAACACGAAAAAAAGAAAAAATCTTTCCCTCACAAAAAATCGCGAAGGACCTATCCGTAATCTACAGGGACCTATCCGTAATTTGAAGGAACGGAGGGGCTTTCTCGCAAAAACGCGCAAGAGGATAGGTGGTCGGCTGAGTACTCGGCAATTCCAGGCGCCATATAATGGTTCATATTATGATTGTTCTATATATATATAATGGTTCATATTATGATATATATATATATATATATATATATATATATATATATCATCCCTATATTATACCTTGCAGAGTTCCTGGCCGGAGAGATGGTCCACGTGTCCCCCTTGGCAGTTTTGCGAAAAACTCCCTGCGTTTCTTCGAATTACGAATAGGTCCCTATAATTACAAATAGGTCCTTCGTGATTTTTTGTGAGGGAAAGATATCTTTTCGCGAATCGCGTTTAGGTCCCTCGTGCGCCATTTTACAGAAAAACACTTACGTTAAATTCAAATCGCGAACAAGCCCTTTTATAGTTTTTCAGGATAGCGGACAGGTCCAAAAATATAACGAATAGGTCCTTACTACTTACTCTAGGTCCTTTCTCCGTTTTTCCCCGAAAAATATGTTTTTGTCGCCAAAAAATATGTGTGTATCTTTATCTCTAGACTTTTTTCCCGTCTCGATTTTTCAACTCGATCTCTGATATTTTTTAGAACATGTATTATTGCTCGGTGAACGCGTAGAATGTTATGGTCGACAAAAAAAGTTGTCATCTCTAATAATTTCTCACCATTTTTCCTCTAGACTTTTTCCCCACCTCGGTTTTCTAGCTGTAATTTTTTCTCCACTTCGTTCTATAGTATTTTTCGAAGTATGTATTATTGACGGGTGAATGTATAGAGTGTTAGATTCGGGAAAAGAAGATCCTTTCTCTGTTTTCCCCGGAAAATATGTTTTCGTCACTAAAAATATGTGTACATCTCTATCTCTAGACTTTTTCCCCGGCTTGATTTTCCAACTCGATCTCTGATATTTTTTAGAATATGTATTATTACTCAATGAACGCGTAGAATGTTATGGTCGACAAAAGAAGGTTGCCATCTCTAATAATTTCTCACCGTTTTTCCTCTAGACTTTTTTCCCACCTCGGTTTTCTAGCTCAGTTTCCAATATTTTCAAAAAAAAACGCCGAAGGAGATATTTTTTACAACTCTATCTCTCTATTTTTTTTTACCGTAGCTCGGTTTCTGATATTTTCTATAGTGAAAAATATGTGTACGGTTGTATCTTTGTATTTTTCCCCACTTCGATCTATAGTATTTTTCGAAGCATGTATTATTAACGGGTGAATGTATAGATGTTAGATTCAGGAAAAGAAGATCCTTTCTCCGTTTTTCTCGAAATCTTTTTAAAATTACATGGAATTTATCCTAAAAGACCCAGATATCATGTTATGGCTAGCACTCTGCGGCGCGGCGTGCGCCGCGCCCACGTTGCTAGTATATATGATAAGCGCCTAGAATCGGTGAGCAGCCAGCGACGCCACGTCATCGAGCTTTCGAAGAACCCCTCCGCGAAATCGGAAATCGTGGCAACATCCCGTTGCCGTCCGATCCGAAGGATCTTTGTGCAGCATGGGCTCATAGCTTTACACCTTCCGGAGACCTCCACACCGCGATCTTTCCGAGGCCTCTTCTCGCCTCCTTCGCTCGTCGGGCACGCTCGCCCTCCACCCACCCTTAGTCGCGTCCCCCGCGCCTCGCCTCTCTCGCATGGTCCAACAGCTTGAGATCCCCAGCACAGATCCCACCGCCGCCGCCGCCCCCAGGTCCCCAGTATCTTCTGCGGGCACAATCACTCTCCAACGGTTCCTTCTTCCCCGCCTCGCTTGCATCGTCCGTTCCCCCCGAAAGCTCCACCGGTCCCCTGGTTTGCATCACCACTACACCGGTCAGGCCGCTGCCCCCGTCGCCCTCCCACACTGCTACGGCCACCTAGCACTCCGTCTGGTCGTCCCAGCTCTTGCTCCAAGACGCTGGCCTATATGCCCCAGGCCCCTACTATGCGTTACTCCGCTGCTGCACTGGCTGGCTCGTCGCCTCCGTCGGCTCCCGCCGCCGCTTCATTGAGAGCTTCCGTCCTCAGGTCTTTCCCTGTTGTCGCGCTAGCCACGCCGCCTGGCTGCCCCCTCTCCCTTAAGCTTGGGTGTTCAACATCTATATGTCTCTACCTCTAGCAATGTACCTATCCCACTTTGTCCAAGAAATCGGGTTTCGCCTTTTACCAGTAAGTTAGTCGATCTTGATTTGTTCTCCTGTATTATTCTGACTGAGCTATAAGGTTTACGTCAAGATCCTATGACATAAGGTTTTGTGTTTGGGGCTTATTATATGAAGGATCGGAATGGCGATCAGAAGGGGGTGAATGATCCCAAAATAAATTTTCCACCTCTTGGATAAATACTAACCGGATAAAGTCTCGCTTGTAAAGAATAAAGGATCAAGAAAGCAAAAGACAAGAAGAATCGTGTTCGTAAAGCAAAGACTTCAAAAGCAAAACTGTGATCTAGGCTTGCCCGTGAGATTCTGATGATCAAGGTAGATCTGAATGCCTTCTCACAAGTCACAGCAAGCAAGGAATCACAATAATAAAAGACCAAAACTCGATCAAACAGTGATTTATCATGAAGTGACAAAAGATCAGTTTCTTGCAGAACTTGAACCAAGATTGCCTAGAGGATTGGGATATGATCTGAGTGAAGGTTCATCCAATCAATCTCTCATCCTTGGCAACAAAAACCAGAAGCAAGTAGAAGGAGAGGAGGCAAATCCAACTTGCATAAAGTAAAAGCAAGAATGTAAAAACTGAATTTAAGTTGCTTGAAGTAAAGACATAATGTAAGAGCAGAATTTAAATTCAGATTGGAGAGGAATTTAATTTTTCATTTCTTGAAGGAAGGTTTACAAAGCCACACGACACAGTGGGCAAAGCTCACAAGAGCACAAAAACCTCTAAAACCTTCTCACTACACTCTCTTTCCCTCTCCACGGGGAAGGCTGCCCCTCCCCCTCTATTTATAGTGATATGGGATCAATTCCCACCCTTGGATGTGTTGCTTCAATCCTAAGCCAACTTTCAAGAGCCAGGATTTGATCCCACACTGCCACTCTCAACAACTTCTCAGGTACTCTCTGGTAAACCTGAGAACCAACTGCCATACAGGCTTTTTTAAAGCAAGCTGCACTTTATCCACTACTTTATCTTCCAAAACTGCAACCCAACAGCTCTCCTTGATCCAAGTAGTGATAAGCCAGTTTCTCCACTGATCTCTTGTCTCTTGGGACTGCACCGACTTCATCTCCGACCATCTTCTGGCGAACATACGGGCGACTTGAACCTCCGGCCATCCCTTGCCTAGTTCCAGCCTCCCTTCGCCTCACCATGACCACCAAATGAAGTCCTGCATCCACAAAGACAAGAAAACCACATTACATAGCAATGTCCAACAACACATGCAATCTCATCTCGATCTCAACAGAAGATATACACTGTGCTAACCAACAAAACCCTGACCACTGGTCTCCGACCAACCAAAGCACTGAACACTCGGGGTCTAACGCCCTAACCACTCGAGGTCTGACTACTAGTTTCCAACCAATCAAAGCCCAGACTACTAATCACTCGGGGTCTGACGCCTTAACCACTTTGGGAGTGCGACATCGGTCTCCCACCGACCAAAGCCCTAACCACTCTAAGATCGACCATCGGTCTTTGACCAACCAAAGTCCAGACCACTCGGGTCAGATGACTGGTCTCCAAACAGCCAAAACCCAGACCACTCGGGTCAAATGATTGGTCTCCGACACAGCAACTCAAATTGTTCATGATCAAGCAAGCTCAAATCAAACTCAGCCTTGAGCACCAAAAGCTCAAACACAGTCAATTACTCATCACAAACATGGGTTGACCTCAACATGGTCTTTCATTATAATCTCTTTTCTATTTTATAGGTTGGAATAAGTTCTTGACATTCTTAGGATCACAACTACCGAGTTTCATGAATCTTTGTCCATCCAATCAAAAGTTAAATCATTTTTGTTTTTGGTGTTCGTGATGATTTTCCCTGCTGTTCTTGAGCCCACCATACCACCGCAACTCAAAGGGAAGGCGACATCACGCCATAGCCCCCAATCCCGGGAAGGCGGTGTGCCCATCTCGGTCCCGAGTCGGGAGGAAGCGGCCAGTCGCCGAGGCAGCACTAGGAGAAAAGCTTGGCCCAGCGGAGTACCCAGGCGAGCACCGAGTGGTCGCCACACTTGGCCAGGAAAATCGGTGGATGGATCCTATCCTAGCTTTCCAGTGTGACCAAGTGATCCCCGACGATGATGCCTCAGCTGAGAAGATTGCACGTAAGGCCAAGTGCTATACTCTGGTAGGTGGGGACCTATATCGCCGGAGTAAAAACGGAGTTCTCTTGAAGTGCATCACTTTCGGGAAGAGGGAGTAGCTTTGCTCTCGATATCCATGGAGGCGCGCGGGAGCCATATGTCCGCCAACGCCGCGTCGGAAAGCTGTTCGCCAGGGTTTTATTGGCCTACTGCCTCCAGGATGCTTGCGAGCTGGTGAGGACATGCGAAGCTTGTCAGTTCTTCACCAGGCAAATCCACCGGCTAGCCCAGGCTCTTCAAACCATCCCGCTCTCCTGGCCGTTCGCGGTCTGGAGGCTGGATATCCTGGGCCTGTTCCCGCGGGCCACGGGGGGATTCACCCACCTCTTTGTCGCCATCGACAAGTTCACAAAGTGGGTTGAAGCCGAGGCAGTGCGTGCCATCACGGCCGCCGCCGCCGTCAAATTCATACGCGGGATCTTCTCCCGCTTTGGAGTCGCCAACCGCATCATCACCGACAACGGGACCCAATTCACTAGCGCGGCTTTCCTGGATTTCTGCGAGGAGATGGGCACCAAGGTATGTTTCTCCTCGGTGGCCCACCCCATGAGCAATGGGCAAGCAGAACGCACCAATGCGCTGGTGTTGAAGGGCCTCAAGACAAGGGCGTTTGATCGGCTCCACAAGCGGGGTGCACGGTGGACTGAGGAGCTCCCGACGGTGCTGTGGTCGCTTCGTACCACGCCTAGCCGGGCCACGGGTGAAACACCCTTCTTCCTGGTGTACGGAGTGGAGGCTGTTCTCCCCTCTGAGCTGTCGCTCGGTTCTCCGCGCGTCTCGGCGTTCAACGAAGAAGACCAAGAAGAACTCCGGCGGGAAGACGTCAACCTTTTGGAAGAGGTACGGGATCGCGCCGCTCTCCGCGCCACGTTACACAAAGAAAGCCTCAGCGATACCATGCCACCCGGTCTCGAGAGAACATCAAGCGGTGGCGACTGGTCTTCGCAGACCAGACGCATGTCGGTCAGATAAATCTCCTCTCTGGAGGGCCCTTCAAGGTGGTTCAGATTCGGCCGGCGGTCCGGTTGGCCAATGAGGACGGCGAAGAACTGATGAACTACTATAACATTGAGTTATTGCGGAGGTTCTACCCCTGAAGAAGTTGTAAGTACCCCGCAGCTTGCCCTGGTCGGCCATGAGGTAAGCTTCTCCCTTGGCTGGTCGGTGGCTTCTGGCGGTTAGTAAAGTTGTTGCCTAGAAGGCTTTTACTTTACCATTGTTGTCCCTTTTTGTGCCCTTAGCGGCAAGCTGCTTGCATGGATGTCATTGGTTCCATATGTTTGCTAATTCCTTGATGATCTGTAGAGTCACCTGGTGTTTGTGTCCGGCAAAGACGGGTAACCAGGGGCGGGCTAGACACGGTGCACAAACGCGGCTCGTACGCCTCGGGTTGGCTCCCTGAAGCACCGCTGGTTGTCACCGCGAGCATCGTCGGTCTAATACCCCTCCTGGAAGCCCGCCGATTTGGCGCACAGCACCATGGTTCGATCTCTAAGGAAAATCGCAAGAACTTAGAAATCAAGAAAACGAACCAGGGCTTACTCCGTGCAGGAACTTGGGTCGTTTAAATTTACCTTACACATACAGCGCGCGGAGCCTACTCATTCTGTTGGCAGCTATGTATGAGCACAGGCTGAAACTTGCAGGCGCCGGTCCATTACGTGAAAATCCCCGAGCCTCTTCATGGTCGCCCAGGCGCTCGGGGGCTGGTCGCCCCGAGCCTCTTCGTGGTCGCCCAGCGCCGAGGGTCGGTCGCCCTGAGCCTCTTCGTGGTCGCCAGCGCCGGGGTTGGTCGCCCCAGCCTCCGTGATCGCCTCGATGCTTGGGGCCGACGCCCAATGACTTGTAAAGTAAGATAAGTGCTCTATGCCGCATTTTTTGACCACTTCCTTATGTGCATATGCTAAGAAAGGGTCAAGCTGCGCGTGATTGTCACGAGTGTTAAAAACCAACGGCCCTTCATGGTAGATGGAAATATGCTAAAAGCCTTAACGTTTGGTACGGCCAAGCAACCGAAGTGCGAGTCAGGCGCGGTACTCAAACACGGCTCAGACGCTCGGGTTGGCTTCTCAAGCACCGTTGGTTGTCCTCTGCCGAGTATCTGTTGGTCTAAAACACTTAGGAAACTTGTTGCTCGCCGAATTCTGTGATAGCACGCTGCATAATCATCGTGGTCCGAGTTCCAGGAGAATTTGAACCAACTGACAATCCCGCGTAAGAACCGGGCACCCAGAACAAGCTATGTTTGTGTCTCCTGTCGAGCTCAGGGTCGTTTTTTGCCTAAGTCTCGTACGACTTGTATGATATGTACTTGTGTTTGCAGCAGCCGCGCGCGATCGCTGGCGGACCGCTAGAACGCTACCCTAACTTAAGGCGCTCCTCGCGCGTCCCGGCCAAATTAAAAGGCTGGCCGCCTAACGATTGAATCTAGCAAACTCAATAATACAAAACGAATGAGCATACAGATAACATTAACCCGGAAATATCTGTTCTACTAAATGCTGCCTAAGTGTTCTTGCATACAGGTAGGTTGATAAAAGAGAGCAAAACAAAATGAACAAAGGGGCTGTCCGGCCCTTCACTCCTCATCACCGTGGCAGATTGCCGCCTCGCCGCTTCAGCCCCTGGGGTGGAGACATCCATGACCGGCCGCCTCACCTCAAAGATCCCGGCCACGCTGCTCGCGGCGCACGTGCCTGCGTTCTCCGTCAAGGCCGTGTCCCCTCAACGCCGGCCGTTACCACCGCCATGGGATCAAAGGCGGCGTCATGGTGCCCAAAGAAGTTAGCGTGTAGGTCGCGGTCATGATCGCGACCTCTCGTCCTTCCCTGGCGGAGCGGGCGGCCAGGGCTTCGGGCAGCCCCTAGAGTGCTTCCGCGGCCTGATCGGTCGCATGGGCAAGTTGCAGGGCTGAGTCTTCCGGCGGCGTGTTCAGTACCACCCCCAAGGGCTCCAGGCACCTCTTCGTGCGCTGGAAAGCCTTCTTGAGCGTGGCGGACAAGCTGCGCCGCAGGCGAGAGGACTCGAGCTCCAAGGTTTTCAGCGCCGCCTCGGCCCTCTCTGCCGTGTCGCGTGGCGATGCGTCGATTCTCTCTGCGCCCGAAGCCGCCTCGCCGCGCGTCGCCCTCACCCGCTCTCCTGCAGCTCGCCCTCACCGACGCAAGCTGGCTGGTCATCTCGGCCCGTGTCTCGGTGCGGCAAGAAGGGCGGTGCCTAACGAGGCATGCCTATCCCCGAGCTCGGTGAAGAGCTCGACGTGGCGCTCGGCGGGGGCGATGGCGGCGCGAGGGGTGAGGCGTCCGGAAGCACTGACGCCAGGATCGTCCACTTCGACCCTCTCTGCGGCAGCAGGCGGAGGTGCCTGAGCGGAGGTGTCCGCCGTCCCGGTGGGCGCTGGGGGTGTTGGCACCCTTGGCGCGTCCTGAGGGGCCACCTTGGGTGGTACCCTCAAGCTGAGCCTGGCCGTCGGGAGTGTGAGGCCACCTTGGTTGGCGGGGGCCTGGGCTCCTGTGGCCGGAGGCGTTGGCGCCGTAGTCTTTGGGGCCGGCGCCGGAGGAGGAGGTATCGGTGAAGGCTCTGGTGCTGGTGCTGCAGGAGGCGACAAAGACCGAGACGGTCATGGTGGGCGGCACGTGTGTCGCCGTCCTTAGAAAACGCCGCCGCATCAAAGCCGGGCGACAAGCAGGTTGGTCGATGGTCTGCCCTCTTGGGGTCTGAGCAAGTGGCGTCCCGGCATCGGCCGCTGTGCGTGTGGCACGATCATCGGTGGCGGCCGTGTCCCTGATCACCAGAGGTCCACGGGCCGGCACCACGGCGGGGCCCGTAGAGTCCATTGGTGGAAGCAGCCTGACGACCCGTAGGCGTTCCGCGTGATCCAGGTCGGTGAGTGGCCGGGCCGCCGCCGGGAAGACAAGGTCGCCGGGCGGTTGCACCTGTGGCGAGAAAGCCACCGCTACACGGGCTCCTCAAGTTTCGCTACCGCAAAAGATGAAAAATGGTTGCCGGTTGGTAGGAGGCAGTAAAAAGAAGCTTATATGCAAGAAAAAGCTAAATGAAAGCGAAGACTTACGCCCTGGCCACGTGCGTGTCATGTCGTCGTCACCCGTATATTGCCAGGCGGGACGGGCGCGGCGGCGAAGGGGGCTGATCCTCTGGGATACAAAATCCCGGGCCACCAGCGCCCCAGATAACCCGGCGTCCCGCAGCTTGTTGATGCGGGCCGCCATTACAAGGAGCTCCGCGGTCTCCTCAACCGGTGAGCTCCGATCCTCGAAACCTCGCTGCTCCAAATAGCACCCCAAAGCGTCGACCCTCATTGCCGTTGACGTCTGACGATCGGCGCACCATGCCTTCCAGTTGGATTTGGGCTGGAAGGCAATGTAGCGGGAGGCCATCCCGTCTCGAAGACGGAAGTAGCAACTCCCCACTACCTCATTGTCGTTTGAGGCGCGGCAGAGAAAAAAGTGGTGAAAAAGAGGAAGGTTTGGCATCACCCCCATGAACATTTCACAGAGGTGTGCGAAGATGGCGAGGAAGACAATGGAATTGGGGGTGAGGTGAAGATGATGGATCCCATAGAAATGGAGGACGGTGAGAAAGAAATCGGAGAAGGGCGGAAGCAAGCCCGCCATCATGGCCCAGGTATGGAGAAGGATCTCATTGGAGAGGCAACGTGGCGTGGCGGTCCCCGATCGGAAGCGAAAGGCGCCTTCCGGTGCAAGGATAGCCATCCTCCTCATCGAGGCGGAGTCCGCAGTGGAGGCAGGGATGGAACGTGCCATGGAGGCAAAGAAGGCAAAGGGCTTTGAGCAAAGAAGACGAAGAAGCAAAGGTGTGTGGGCGCAAGAAAGCAGAAGGCGTAAAACTATTTAAAACAAAGGTATCTATATATGCCCCACTCGCTCCGACGGTTCACGAAGAGGCAAGATCGTGCGTCGTTTCGGGTCCCAAGAAAAATCGGCGGATACGGAGGAGAACCGAGGCGGTCGTATCCTCATAAGTGGTGGCCCCGCCCAGGAGCACTCAAAAGGCATTTAATGAAAGTTCCGAAGAGGCTCGGCGGCGCTCGTAGGCGGCCCGGCTACTCTTGTCAGATACTCTACACGGTACCTCTCCATCGCACAAAGCGCGTGGGCAGCGTGGCGGTTTAAGCAGCGGCGAGTACGCATACGCCGCCATGTGCCGGCCCACATGGCGGCGAAGCAGCAGTGGCGAGACGCCGCCGCCCGGCGCCCGACCGCGTGGCGGCTTGGCGGCGGTGGCGAAGCACGCCGCCCGCCAATGCCGGCCCACGTGGCGGCGGCGGCAGTGGCGGACGCGACGCCGCCGCCGGCGCCCGTCGCGTGGCGGCTTGGCGGCGGTACTGGCGAAGCACGCCGCCCGCCAAAGCCGATCCACGTGGCGTCGCGGCGGCAGTGGCGAGATGCCTCGCCGCCGGTGCGTCGCGTGGCGTCGCGGGTGGCAGTGGCGAGATGCCTGCTCACCCCGCCGCAAGGCAAAAAGGCAGTGCGAGGTTCCTTCACCTCGAAGCCTCCTTCCCCATCATACCACGCCAGCGGTGCGCAGGCTGTGTCAGAGTCGTTGATTGCAAGGAATGCTGCTGCAGGCCCAATCCTCTGGCACCTGTCACCTACCTGTCGCAGAGGGGTCCCATCCCGTGCGAACTGGGCGAAGCCATGCGTCGGCATTTAATGAGGTGGGATGGCACGGGAAGGAGTAATAAATGTGTATGAATCAGCATGATGACCCCCCTTTTACCTACCCCCATTAGCCTGGCCTATATAAGGGCGCCTGGGTGCATGGGAAAAGGGGGTCGATGGAAGAAGAAGCAGGGAACCAAGAGCACAAGTAGTAGAGTCTAAGACACCCCTTGTAACTCCAGAAAAAACTCTGTACTGACAAAAAAAACCTTCAGCAAGCAATCCAGCAGGACGTAAGGCTATTACCCTTCTCACAAGGGGGCCTAAACCTGGATAAACTCACGGTGTCACTCCTAGCTTGTAGATGCCAAGTTCCTCCGTGAGGGGGTTTCTAGGGTTTCCCCTTGCTAAGGTTAGCCAGCCGCGAAGACGCCCTCCTTCCGAACTAAACCCGGTCTGTAGATTCCGGGCCTGTCAGGCGGAATACGCCGACACATGTGGTGCTTGGTAATCAACTGGGGTGGTTATGATTTAGATTAGGGCAAGTGGCAAGGGGCAGTATACCAAGGTGTGCCGTATGGCAGAGGGTATGTGGAAGTCTTGCCCTAGTCACTCTAAGGACTTAACCTTGCAAGCCTTTGACCTGAGTCAATCATGCAACCACATGTCTAGTATGGGATAGTCTAGCTGATTAATTTGCAATATCTTAGCTTTAGTACTGCCAATGGTGGTGTAAGTTCTGGGTAGTGGTAACCAGTCCTTACACGGGTAGACTCACATGGCGCAAGAGGAGGGCCCTGGATGTGGTAACCAGTCCCACTAGTGTTGAAACCTCAGCGGGTAGTACTAGGTTAAGCCATAGCATTGTAAAGGCTTTGTCATGATTACCCTGCCGGCACACCAAAGGAAATGTGCTAATAACTTGGCAACATGGGATGATCATGTCATGTGGGTAAAGTGCATAATCTCTACAGAGTGTAAATCTATTCGAATAGCAGTGCTCAAGGTATTAAGCAATGCTCGGGAATTATAGTCAAGGGGTAGATTTTGCAAAATGAAAACTTGGGATGGGATAGCAGGTTGCCATGAAAAGTTGCAAATTAACTTAGGATTGGATACCTTTGTTGCTTGAGAAATGCTGAATCTATCTATTACTGTTATTTGTTTTACTATCTTTTCAATCTATTTATTGTATTTATTTACAAATGCTGCTTTATTGCAAAATAGCAATGTTAGCCATTCCTTTGGAATAAGCCTTGCATATAGTTATACTAGGATTGCATTCTATGCACAATTTGTTGAGTGCTTTAAGTACTCACCCTTGCCAACAAGAAATCACCAGTTGAGGAGCCTACATCGGTATTGGAGGAGAAGTATCGGGAAGAGACGAATGTTTAGGGTGCGAGTCTTGTCAGTTGCTTGTGGTATATTGGGAGGCTTATCTACGTTTTCATTCCGCTGCAACTTAATTTGTTATTTGGCCTTGCAAGGCATAACCATGTAAGTGGACCATAAGGTCTTTCAACTAGTAATATTTAATACATAATGTCTTTTATCTTATTTCCGTCATGTATGATTGTGATATTTACTAACGTTGAGCCTGTGTGCACTAGCATGATCCTGGACTAGTGCAGTATACACAGAGGGTCTGGATTTGCATATTCGAGTCCCGACAAGGGCAAAGGGTTTGCGAAAGTCTTGCCTCAGTCATCCTAAGGGCTTGCAAGCCTTTGAATTGAGTCAACCATGCAACATGTCTGGAATGAGACGGACCTAGCTGATTAATTTATAATGGTTTAGCTTTGGTACTACTCGTGATGGTGTGAGTCTTGGATTATACAGATCAACTCACATAGCACAAGAGGGGGGCCCTACTGTGGTGGTTATAATCCTTCAGTGTTGAAACCTTAGCGGGTAGTACTTGGTTAAGACAGGGCATTGTAATGGTTTTGTTATGATTGCTCAATTGCATACTCTTACATGGCAAGTCACAGCTAACGTGGTGAGTTGATGTATCTTGTGGGTAAAGTGCATAATCTTTGCAGAGTGTAAAATCAATTCGAATAGCCGTGCTTGCTGTATTGAGCAATGCTAGGGAATTACAGTCAAGGGTTAGACTTTGTAAAATGAAAACATGATTGGGAAGGTAGGATGCCTTTGGAGAATTTGGAACGTTATTTAGGGCTAGTTGCCATGTTTACCTAAAAATGTTGAAAGTTATAATTTATGTTATTTGTTTTATAGTCACTCAATCTACTTATTATAATCTTTCATAAAATCTACTTATTGTAATCTTTCATAAATGTTGCTTTATTGCAAAATAGCCATGTTAGCCACACCTTTGGAATAAGCCTTGCATATAGTTATGTTAGAAATGCATTATGTACTCAATTTGTTGAGTGCTTTATATACTCACTCTTGCCAACAACAAACCACCAGTTGAGGAGTCTATACCAGCTTTGGCGAAGGAGTACCAAAAGGAGACGAATGTTTAGGGTGCGAGCCTTGTCAGTTGCCTGTGGTATATTGAAGGGTTATCTACGTTTTCTTTTCACTATAATTTAGTTTATTATTCTTAGTTTAGCCCTGCGTGGTATATTCATGTAAGTTGACAATATTTGTAATTAATATATGGACTCTTTTATTATGTTTTCGCTGGGTATGATTGTGATATTCATCTATGTTGAGTCTATGTGCACTAGATTGATTCTGAATTAGTGTGGTATACACAGAGGATCCAAATTTGCATATTTGGGTCCTGACAGCTGCTACTAACCCAACTTCAGCTAGAGGCAATGGGCAATGGTGTCCTCTGTATAAAACTCCTGGCCATGACCTACGAAACTGCCATACATGGCAAAAAATTATATGACTTTTATGCAGGTGGAGGTCCAATGCCTACTCCACCTAAAGACAATGGATCACCACTAGTCTAAATCATTGTCAAAGATCAAGAGATGCCATACCAGAAGCCCGACAACCATGTCAATGTGATATTTGGAGGTTCTGCTGCTTATTCATCAAAACAACAGTACAAGTTGGCCTGGAGAGAGGCCAATAGTGTTGTGACCTCCCCTAGTTAACTAGTCTATTGCCAAGAACCAAAAGCAAGTAGAAGGAGAGGAGGCAAATCCAACTTGCATAAAGTAAAAGCAAGAATGTAAAATACTGAATTTAAATTGCTTGAAGTAAAGACATAATGTAAGAGCAGGATTTAAATTCAGATTGGAGAGGAATTTAGATTTTCATTTCTGGAAGGAAGGTTTACAAAGCCACACAACACAGTGGGCAAAGCTCAACAGAGCACAAAAACCTTCGCACACCTCTCTTTTCTCTCTCACTAGGGAAGGCTGCCCTTCCCCCTCTATTTATAGTGACCTGGGATCAATTCCCACCCTTCGATAAGTTGCTTCAATCCTAAGCCAACTCTCAAGAGCCAAGATTTGATCCCACACTGTCACTCTCAACTACTCTCAACAACTTCTCAGGTACCCTCTGGTAAACCTGAGAACCAATTGCCATACAGGCTTTCTTAAAGCAAGCTACACTTTATCCACTACTTTATCTTCCAGGATTGCAACCCAACAGCTCCTCTCGATCCAAGTAGTGATAAGCTAGCTTCTCCACTGGTCTCTTGTCTCTTGGGACTGCACCGACTTCATCTCCGGCCATCTTCCGACGAACATACGGGCAACTTGAACCTCCGGCCATCCCTTGCCTAGTTCCAGCCTCCCTTCGCCTCACCATGACCACCAAATGAAGTCTTGCATCCACAAAGACAAGAAAACCACATCACATAGCAATGTCCAACAACACATGCAATCTCATCTCGATCTCAACAGAAGATATACACTGTGCTGACCAACAAAACCCCAACCACTCGAGGTCTGACCGCTGGTCTCCAACCAACCAAAGCACTTACCACTCGGGGTCTGAAACCCTAAACCACTCGGGGTCTGACACCCTAACCACTCGGGGTCTGACTACTGGTCTCTGACAAGTCAAAGCCCTGACCACTAATCACTCGGGGTCTGACGCCTTAACCACTCGCGATCGGCATCTGACCACTGATCTTCAACCAACCAAAGTCCAGACCACTCGGGTCAAACATCCTATCCACTCGGGGTCAGATGACAAGTCTTCGACACAGCAACTCAAACTGTTCATTAACAAGCAAGCTCAAATCAAACTCAGCCTTGAGCACCAAAAGCTCAAACACAGTCAATTACTCATCACAAACATGGGTTGACCTCCACATGGTCTTTCACGTAAGTCTCTTGAACTAGTTGATGAGTTGCCTCCGAAAGAGCTCACTTTGGAGAACATAACAGGGATAGTAGCCAAATGAGGAAGTGAAGAAAGTTTTATTGGATCCAAATGACCCGTCCAAGATAGTAAAGATTGGGTCGGGTCATGATGAAGAATAGCAACTTGCGCTCATTGCCTTCGTCTATGCAAACTCAAACATCTTTACGTGGAATGTCTGAGATGCCTAGTGTCTCTAGGGAGATAATCCAGCACAGACTAGCTATACAGCCTGACATAAAACCTATTAAACAGAAGCTACAATGCTTTGCTCCTGATCGGCAGGAGGCCATACGTGTATAACTAGATAAACTCCTTGACGCAGGCTTCATTCGCGAGGTCGATTATCTAGAATGGCTTGCCAATCCAGTCATCATCAAAAAAATCCAACAGTAAGTGGCGCATATGCATCAACTTTACTAGTTTAAATAATGCCTATCCTAAATATGATTTTTCTTTACCTCTCATTGACCAACTAGTCGACTCAACTACAGGGGTGAACTGATGAGCTTTCTTGATGACTACTTTGGCTACCATCAGATAAGCATGGCAAGAAATGATGAGGAGAATAATACCTTCATCACTCCATTCAGTGTCTACTGCTACAGGAAGATACTGTTTGTGTAAATAATACTGGGGCCACGTACCAATGTTTGATGCATAATACCTTCATGCAATAGCTCGAGCACAACCTTGAAGCCTATGTAGATGACTTAGTTGTCAAAAACAATAAAAGCTCTAACCATCTAAAAGATTTTGTGGAGACATTTTGTAATCTGAATAAACATGGAATAAAATTAAATCCCAAAAAGTGTACCTTCGGAATTTCTTCTGGCAAGTTGCTAGGTTTTCTTGTTTGTTCATGTGAAATCAAAGCCAATCCTGAGATAATTTGTGCCATTGGACAATTAAGACCACCTACAAGTGTTAGGGAGGTTTAAACTTTGACTGGTCAGATGGCGGCTTTAAGTCGTTTTATATCTCGATCAGGGGAACATGGCTTGCTTTTCTTTAAGGTGATCCACAAAACTTCTAAGTTTCAGTGTTCTGAAGAAGCTAATAAAGCCTTTCAATACTTAAAAGCTTATCTCAGTAATCCTTCAGTCTTGGTATCTCCCCAAACAGGTGAACCATTACTAGTTTACTTGGCTGCAACGCCAAATGTGGTTAGTGCAGTTTTAATTGCTAAAAGAGATATTCTACTATGTTAGCAAAGTCCTATATGGACCAAAGGAGTGTTAACCAAAGGTCCAAAAGCTGTTATACGCTATTTTGATAACATCTCAAAAGCTGAGGCACTATTTTCGATCCCATAAGGTCACGGTACCATTGTCCTTTCCTTTTGGAAGTGTTCTGCACAACCAAGAAGTAATTGGTCATATCACTAAGTGTGTAGTGGAGCTTGGAGAATTCGACCTCCACTTTTTTGCCCAAAAAGCAATCAAAAGTCAGGTATTGGATGAATTTGTGGCTGAATGGACTAATATTGAGGAAACCACTCAAGATGATCTTAAGCCAGACGATCATTGGACTCTGTACTTTGATGGCTCCCGTGAACTTAAGGGCTCGGTGGGCTGGATTTATACACTTGACACCATAAGTTCATCAGCTTCAATATGTCATCCAAATACAATTCCCTACTATGAACAATACGACAGTGTATGAAGGCCTTCTAGCTGGTCTCTGGGTAACAAAATCCCTTAGAGTCCATCAACTTTTGGTGAAGGGATAATTGCAATTAGTCATAAACCAAGTTAGCAAGGAATACAGGACGTTTGATGAGACAATAGCTCACTACCTGGAAGAAGTGAGGAAGTTGGAAAAACATTTCAAGGACTTCAAAATCCATCATATTCTATGAAAGGACAATTCCTTAGTGGACCAATTATCAAAATTGGGTTCCTCACGAACAACTGTTCCAACAGGTGTATTTATCGAATATTTATCAAAACCCTCAATTCCAACAAGATCAACCACTCAAGAGGTTAGGGTCATCGAGTAGGATGCAAAGTGGATAAAACCATTGTTATCGTATCTGTCATTAGGGACTCTGCTTGACGACTCACATGAAAGGGATAGGTTAATTTGAAGAGCATGCATGTATAAGCTAGTAGGAGGATCACTATACAAGAAAGGAGCACATAATGTTCTTATGCGGTGCATCCCTCAGTTCTCTAGGATAAAAATACACTAAAATATACATGAGGGTTTGTGTGGAACACATTCTACCTATAGAACATTAGTTGGTAAAGCGATCAAGCAAGATTACTACATGCCTACTGCTTCAAATGATGCAATGTAGGTTGTCAAAGCATATGAACAATGCCAGTTCCATGCTCAACGTTCATCAACCAACTAATAGCCTATAGACTATACCTTTATCATTGCCTTTTGTGACTTGAGGTATAGACATCATAGGACCACTCCCAAAAGTACCTAGTGGGTACAAATTTCTCTTTGTGGCAATTGATACATTCACCAAGTGGATAAAAGCTGAGCTAGTTGTTAATATAACAGTTGCAGCAGCAAAAAAATTCTTTATAAAAAACATTGTCACTGGGTTAGGAGTGCCCAGTCGGCTCATTATTGATAATGGGTCATAGTTTATAAGTGGCCTATTCCAAGACTACTGTGAAGATCTTGGGACCAAAATCTGTTTCACTTCTGTTGCTCACCCACAAAGCAATGGAGCAGTGGAACGAGCCAATGGACAAATTATGCAAGCCAACAAGAAAAAGGTATTCAACGTCTTAAGGTATGCTCAGAAGCTTTGATGGACAAGTTCTATTCAGTCCTATGGGCTCTACGCACTGCACCCTATAAAGCAATTGGAGAAACACCATTCATACTAGTCTATGGTGCATAGGCAATTTTATCTAATGAAATCCAATTAGGTTCATCACAAATAGATCTTAAAGATCAAATAAACAAAGAAGAGCATCATGAAGACAATATTAACTTATTGGAAGAAAAGCATGACCGTGCATTGGTCAAATCAGCTGCTTATCTGCTAGCATTAAAACAATACTACAATCGAAGAGTTCATCCAAAAACATTCAAGGTAGGCAATCTAGTCCTAAGGTGAATCCAGAACTAGGACAACTTAAATAAGTTATCCTCCAAATGGGAAGGCCCATACACTTAGTATCGATTACAAGAGTTTGATCAGTAAAGTTAGCTATGGAAGATGGTAGAGTTCTTTCTAACACATGGAACATTGAACATCTCCAAAAGTTGATGCATAAGCATCCTGTTTATATTTAATAAATGTTATTATGTTCAAATACTACTATATGAATGCTCTTCATTATCACATATTTTTGTGACCTCAGTTTCTTGAGTGATCACGACCTCTCTAGTGTTACGGCCTTTCTAGTGGTCACGACCTCTCTAGTGTTATGACCTCTCTAGTGGTTGTAATCTCTCTAGTGGTCACAACCTCTCTAGTAGTTGTAACGTATCTAGTGGTCGCATCCTCTCTTTAGTGGTTGTAATCACTCTTGTGATCAAAATCTTCTCGATGATCATATTTTCTTTAGTGGTCATATCTTCTTTTGATATTAAAATTTTCTTGTCTTACAACAAAAAACCTGAAGTTAGGGCTGGTGAATCATGATTTTAGTGGCCATAGTTTCTTTACTTATAAACTATTATACATTTGAAAAGATGACAACCAGATGAGATCCCTCCTGTAAGCTAGTTCTCTCTGCATAAGACCTCACTAGCTTGACCTCATCTTACCAAATACACACTGGTCTAGATCATTTGCATTGTAAAGTTATAATGATCACTCAGCCATTTTCTTCACCTGAAATAACCTCTCCCTTTACTGGATAGAGTGTTCCAAGCGGGGAGCTACATGACTACATGTATAAAAACAGATAAGAAAATAAAATGCAAAGTGCATATATTTATAAACCAAAAAATATTTACAATTGTTTTCACAAGTTCACTCACGACAAATCATCAGTTTCAACATTTCAACATTAAATAAATATCTTTAATCTTTCCTAGCTCTAGTTTGACTGGAAGATTGACCTTGAGAAGAGGCAGGGACTTGTTTTGGCTTATCTCTCAAGGAAAGTGTCAGGACCCAAATATACAAATTTGGCCCCTCTGTGTATATCGCACTAGTCCAGGATCACGCTAGTGAACACACTGCAATTCTCGAGCATTTCTCAATACTACGAGCATGGCTATCCGAATAGATTTTACACTCTACAAAGGTTACGCGCTTTACCCATATGACATGAATATCTCTTTGTGCAATCTTTATTAGCACACTTCCTTTGGTGTGCCACAGAGATATCATGACAAAGCCTTTACAATGTTCTGTCTTAACCCATTACTACTCCTAAGGTTTCAACACTAAAATGACTGGTTACCACAACAGGGTCCCCCTCTTGTGCCATCTGGGTTCATAAAAAGGTTGAACCTCACCACCACTAGTAGTACCAAAACTAAGACATTGCAAATTAATTAGATAGGTCTGTCTCATTCCAGATATGTGGTTGCATATTTGACTCAGGTCAAAGGCTTGCAAGGTTAAGTCCTTAAGATGATTAGGGCAAGACTTCTACATACCCTCTGCCTTTCGGCCCTCCTTGGCGCACTACCCCTTGTCACTTGCCCCATTCTAAATGATTACCACCTCAGTTGATTACCAAGCACCACATGCTATCAATAAGTTAACATCGATGCGTGACCTCCTCTGTCATCACAACTCTACAACATTGCATGACAACACCTATTCATAAACATGTTCCATATTCTATTTCTCAAGATTAACTTTTGATATTCCAAAGACATGTGGTATACGTTGCATAGCTAAGCATACTAACAAGGTCTAACCAATCCATGTTGATTGTTAATATTAACTAACTAGTAATGAACCAATCTAGGGTGACAATTAATCATGGCATACAAATGACAACGTAGAGTATAGATCAATTAGGTGGATTAACCAGATCCCAAACTATTTCGAAACAGTTGTACAAATAAAATAACATGCATAGAGTAAAATAACATAGCAATTTTGTAAATTGGGTTCAACATGATCAAAACACAACTTACCTTAGAACAACCCTTATTCTTGCTCTGGACCTTGGTCTTGAGTCAATGATTCCTCCTCAGACACGTCAAACACTTCGATGTCTATGCAAATAAAGAGAAAATGCTAAATAAATACAAAAATAGAGATCAAACAAACTCCAAAATAAAATAAAATAAAATAAACCATTAAATGTATCTCAATTTTACCAATTTTTAGAAATTTGTATTGCCTCAATCAAAGCTCGTATGAGAGAGAACACACCCTCAGAAGATTCAAAAATCATAAAAATCAGAAAATTGGAAAATACCAAATTAATCAAATTATTTTTATACTGACAAATCAATTTATTGCCCAAGCATGACGTTAGCCCTAGCCTCAACCAATTAGACTGCGACACATGTCATGGGTCCACGGACCCAATCCATCGAACCATGGTATGCCGTGGACTCAGTCCATGTCGCATGGAAACCCGTGTTCACACGTCAAAACCCAATTGGCCTGACACAAGGCTCGATCTAGGCCACTCATCACAGATTTGATGGCCAGATCTAATCCTGACATTAGGGACACGCGGCATGGTGAGGAATTGGCCAAGCGTCGCACATCCCATGACCAACTACCGATCCAACAGCTGAGAGCGAGCTCGAATCAACGAGATGGCGTGATAGTGATACCCACAGGAGTTGGAGAAGACAACACCCGCAACAACGTTTAGACGATGATTTTGCTTCGGGTTCCACTGGATTCAATGTGGCTCGAAGACCTCAGATATGTGCATAGCTTTGTCAAAAACGCGGTGACGCAGAAGATCTAATCAAAGAAGTCTACAGCGGTGCAACCAAAACTCCAGTGATGACTCTCGAGCAAACGGCAGCACCTTGGAAATGACTTATTAGGGCAAACAGTGCGCAAACTCACAACAATCCTCAGACAGGTGATAACGTGGCTTTTAAAGCCCTCAGCTTCTGTGCAAAGGCTAGAGACTTGAACCGACATGGCAGAGGAGTTCACACTACTCATGGCGATGCCGCTCTAAGTTTCCCACGGAGACAATGACCGAAGATCGCTTGATCACCAACGAACGGCTATGATGCAAGCTGATGCGACATAATCCGATCCATTCGTAATGCATTAATGACTGGATCGAGCTAGGGTTCACATCGGCCCCAAGTAATCGCGACCGCTCAGGCTTGATCCAACAGTTAAGACACTTAGTGCTTCACGGCTTTCTAAAGACCAATGGATTGATATCTAATAGCGGTCGGTTGATCTTCTAGAACACAAGCCAACAAGCCGCATAGTACTGGGCTTCTGTCCAACACTATTCTAATATTTTTCCGCGGATTTTCAATTAAAATAATTCTAATAGTTAAAATAATTTGTTTAAGGCAATAAAAATATCAATCAAAATCCAGAAAAATTTTCATAAATATTTTAAGACATTTAGAACTCAAATAAAATATTTTTGGCAAAACTTTATCTAAACTTTGTTAATATTTAAATATTTTTCACAATATGCCATATTTATTAATATTAAATAAATTCAAATAAAATCTAAAAGAATCCAATAAATTCAAAAAATCATAAAATGCATATTAAATTCAAATAAAGCCAAAAATAGGATGTTACAAACCTCCCCCTTAATGGAATCTCACCCCCAAGATTTAGGGCCGATTAAGGAACAGGTTAGCAAATTCTAACATCAGATATCCTCACGCTCCTAGGTAACTTCACTTTCCAAATGATAATTCCACTAGACTCTACAAAAGTGAATTGACTTGTTTCTAGTCTTACGCTCCATCAATTCTAGAATCTTGATCAGTTGATCTTTTCTAACATCCCAAAATTTGAGTTTTGGAATGTTTAAAAGTCAAAATGAACCATTTTCAATTTTTTGAATTAATCCCAGCTTAATTTAAATTTTCCAATAATGAAAAGATTTAATTTAATTAATCTATTTATCAAATAAAATATTTCCAGTTTTAGTTGGGTTCATTGTGCTTCAAGGAATTTTTTTGTATTTTTGGAAATTTTTTTCTGAATTTATTTGCTATTTATTCGAATATCTTTGCTTTTATTTGGATTTCCGGGAATTTATTAAATCGGAAATGATTTTATTTTCTAAAATCCCCTTCGGACCAAATCTCCCGCAGCCCATCCCTATTCCCCTCCACCCCAGCCCGTTTTTCCTTGGCTTCGGCCACGTCGTGGCGGCTTCGCCGTTTCACTGTTAAACTGTTACCGCGTCGGCTAACTTCCCGACCCGCTTCATGACTAAGCCTGCTTACCAATTGCGGCGCCCCACCATTGCCGCTAACCTAGCGCCGCCCGCGTCGAAACCACGTCTGCGCCGCCTCTCGGAGTCCGCTCCTGGCACACGCCCAAGGTCCCTCCGTCGCCGGGAACGAGCTTGCCGGAGTAACGCCACCGCCGAAGTCTCTTTTTCCCGGTGGGCAGCCTCTCCGGTTGGTCTCTGCCAAAGTCGCTTGCTTCTTCATGTTGCCCGCGTCTCCCTCTTCCGGATCCGCAAGGAGATGCGCTCGATCCGTCACTTGGCCGTCGTTTTCCTCGTCGTCTTCGTCGGGTCTGGCGGAAAAGCACCGCCGCCTCATCGTCGATTTGCTCCACTGAGCCGTGGCTGTCTGATCGGTAACAGGCGCTCCCGATTGCGCCATGCCACATCCACCGCAGCCCTGCTCCTTGGCCACTCGATTCGATCGCGGTCGCCGAATGCGCGACATGTGGCCAACTCGCGTCAGCGCCGAGTCGGCGCCTGGTCATCGCCCACGTGTGCACCACGTCAGCCCTACCGCCGTGTGTCACCTCGTCAGCAGTGACGTCGGCGATGGCATCAGCCTTTCCTGTTCCCATGAGCCCAGTCTACCGTAGACCGTAGCCCCTCCGTGGACTTGGTCCATGGACCGAGGGTCCCACATATTAGCCTAATAGAATTTTTTGATTTATTTTTATTTTGGAAAATTGATTGCTGACGTCAGCGTTGTGCAATAAATCGATTTTCCAAAAGAAAAATAAATCAGGAAATTTGGATTTTCTGATTTTCAGCCTTTTTCTCAGATTTAATCTTCTGGAGGCTCGTTCTTACTCATACAAACTCCGATTGAAGCGATCCAAGTTTCTAAATTTTTCTAAAATTGAGCTCTATCTTCCAAAGCCATTTATTTTTAATTTTGAGTTGGTTTGAGTCTCTGTTTTGTATTTATTTAGAATAGCAAGGCAAGTCATAGCCCTTGACCATATTGATCCCATGTTTGCAAAAAAGTATTTTGCTTTCATACAATTGCATGCTATTTGTGTATCAAATGCTTATTTCATGTGATTAGTTATTTACCCAGTTGACAATTATACCACCTTGATTATTGGACATGTACCCATTGTTAACCTTAGGTTGGGACATTACTAGTTGGACATAATCATAGTACCAACATTGGGTTAACGTAGTTATGCTTAGACCGGCTTAACTGTACGTGGGATTCATATCACATGTGAAATAATGTTAAACTTGACTTAATGAGATATTGAATCGTGGCCGTTAGCCACTGTTGTAAAACTTGTTGTACCATGGTGGGGTTTGCCATTGGTCTTTGGTTGAACAAAACTGTTTTCCCTCGGGCAAGTGATTGTGCAGTAAAGGGGGTGCTTTCTAGCACATTGGGATGTGGTTGTCTTGCCCTAGACAACTTAAGGACTTAATCTTGTGCGCCATTGAACTGGGCCTAACCGTGCAACCACAAGTCTGGTATGGGACAGACCTAGCTGATTAATTGGCAATGTCTAGTCTTGAGTGCTGCCAATGGATGTGTGGGTTTCGGGATGGACGGGTAGATCCACATGGCTCAAGAGGGGGCCGGTGAGGCGAAACCTTAGAGGGCAGTACCAGGTTTAGATATGCATTGTAAAGGCTTTGTCATGATATCTCTGCGACACACCAAAGAAAGTGTGTTAGTAACGTTTGCACAAAGAGATGTTCATGTCTTGTGGATAAAGCTGTACAACCTCTGTAGAGTGTAAAACTATTCGAATAGCTGTGTCCGCGGTCATGGACAAGCCCGGGAATTTCACACGAGATATAGAGTGTTTCGTAACATGTTGGAATGTAGAATTGTTGGGATGTGAACGGGGAGTTCACTGCTGTTTTGTTGTTTAAACCTAATGCTGTTAAATTTGGTGGTCGATACTTGTTTTAGATGGTGTAGGGTGATGCCTCGCCATTCTGTTCATGTTGTCTACCATTGATTTACCAGTTATTTATTATCTTTTCACAAATGTGCTTTCAATCTATTTATTGTATTTCAATTCAAATTATTGCTTTCTGCAAATGAACCATATACTATCCTTTGTTAAGCCTTGCATGAATATTGCAGCATTTCCCTACGGCTTGTTGAGTACATTTTGTACTCACGGCTTTATGCCTATGTTGTTCAGTTGCTGTGGAAGGATCAGGGATTAATGAATATCAAGAGGAAGAATGCTATGAAGACTACATGGACTAGGAAGGCGTTCCCCAGACGATTGCCTGTGGCATGTCGTATGGCCCAAGATATTTATTTTTCCGCTGCAATAGTTTATTTGTTTCTTAAGCCATGACGCACAGTTGTACGAACCTTGGCCATAAGGTCATTTGCTCTATTTAATAATAATCTGCTTCTTCTTAGTTAATTCGTTGTATGGAATGATATTACACCTGTGTTACCACTGTGTGCACTAGCGTGATCCTAGACTAGTGCAGTATACACAGAGGGTTCGGATTTGCAAATCCGGGTCCCGACATCTTTATAAGGCAAATCTTCTCGTAGCTCAATTGCTTCCAACAGTGTCTACTCTATTGGCACTCTAAGACACTTCTTAAGCTGTGACGCATGTAACACATCATGCACTCTACTAATGAATGAGGCAACTATAATTGGTAAGCAACCTCCCCTCAATTGCTCAAGACTTTGAACGGACAAACATATCTTGGTGCAAGCTTTTCTTTAACGTGAACCTTTTTAACTCATTTATGAGTGGTAACTCTGAGATACACAAAATCATCTGGCTTAAGGCTCAACTCTCGATGATGATTATCGGCATAACCTTTTGTCTTGACTGAGCCACTTTCAACCTTTCTCTAATCATAGCAATTTGTTCTTTGGCTTCCTTAAGAATATCAGGCTTAAACACCGAACGCTCTCCGATGGAGTATGACAAGCACGACCATATAAAGCTTCAAATGGTGGAATTTTCAAATTGGCCTAATAACTGTTGTTATAACTAAATTCTGTATACAACAAACTTTTATCCCATGAGGTAGTATAAGCTAATGCATAAACTCTCAACATATCCTCCAAAATCTGATTCACTCTGCCAGTTTGATCATCTGTCTGTGGATGACACATTGTACTGAAATTCAAACGAGTTCCCATTGTTTCATGCAATTTATTCCAAAATCTCGAGGTAAATTGGGCACCTCTATCTGATACTAACATCTTGGGCATACCATACAAACACACAATCCTTGACATATATAACTCTACTAAATGATCTCCTGAAAAAGTAGTCCAGACTGGTATGAAATGAACAACTTTGATCAAACGATCCACAATGACCCATATGGAATCATAGCCCTTCTGGGTCCTTGGCAATTCAGTAATAAAATCTATACCAATTTTCTCTCACTTCTATTCAGGAATCTTTAGTGTCTTAGAAAACTTGCAAGTCTTTGATACATTACCTTCACTCTCTGACACACATCACATAATAAGCAACATGTTTAGCAACTTCACACTTCGTCTTAGGCCATCAAAACCTTTCCTTAAAATCTTGATACATTTTAGCACTTCTTGGATGATTCGATTACTTCAAATCATGAGCTCCCTTAACCATCAAAAGTAAAATTCTTGGCTAAGCCTTCATCCTTCTTAGACTTAATCCGATCTTCTAAAGTTAGTTTCACTTCCAAAATAGCTAGTAATCCTTCTAGGACAACTTCCAATTTTAACTTCTGGAGTTCCTTGCATAATTCTGACTAATCATTTAACACCAGCATATTAGCACTATGGCTCCGAAGACTCAAGGCATCGGCTACTACTTTAGCCTTTCCAGGATGACAGTGGATTCCTACATTATAATCCTTTATCAAGTCTAACCATCTCTTTTGTCTTATATTGAGATCCGACTGCGTATACTTTAGACTATTGTGGTCTGTGTATATCTCACATCTATTGCCAATGAGGTAATGATACCACAACTTTAAAGCATCCTCTACAGCAACTAATTCCAAGTCTTGTGTTGGGCAATTCTCTTCTTGTGGCCTCAATTACCTTGACACATATGCCACAACCATACCATCTTGCATCAATACGCACTCCAGGCCTTGTCTAGAAGCTTCACAGTATATATTGAAACTGTTCCGAACATTTGGAAACACTAACATTGGTTCTATCGTGTAACATCCCAAATTTTACTTTTACTAGATTTATTATGCTTTTTTCCTTATTTATGAATTTTCTGGAATTTTGCTTAATTCATTTTGAATTTATTGAATTAAGCCTTTTGCTATCTTTTATTTATTTAGTGAAAAGAACTAATGATTTTTTATTGAAAATAATTTATTTGAGTTCTAAATGTCTTAGAGTATTTTCTGTAATTTTTCTAGATTTTTTGGTGTTTTTGATATTTTATTTTGCCTAATCTGTTTTGCTAATTTATTTTAATTTAGAAATGATTTAAAAATTGTGTGAATTGTTTTAGGCTAAAATCTGCCAGGCCCGGCCCATTTTTCCATGTAGCCCATTCCACCACCAAACCCTAGCCGCCACACATTCCGACCGTTGGATCTCGATCCAACCGTCGTTCCTCGCCTGCATCATTGCACGTCGTGTGCCATTGGATCAGATCTACATGGGTGATCATGATTGCGCCACATCAGCATCGCCAAATCTTCTCTGAATCCGTTGCATCGGCGTATCTTGCAAACATCGGGGTTCGCTTCTGCCCTAATTCACGCTTGTCGAGCGGCTATTTAATGCACCGTCATGCGAACAATGTAGCCCACCTCGAGCCACACCCACAACCCTAGAGCACACCTGTCAAAGCACTAAGTTTGCCTGCACGAGCTCACCAGAGTAAGTGGAGCCCGTACCATCAATTTTTTGTCATCCCCATCGTCGTCGAGCCTCACCTATCGTGTTTGAGTTTGGATCCAAGGAGTCCGCACCGAGCCGTGTCGAACTGGAGCAATCGCGTCCCCGAAGACCCATTGTCGAATATCTAAACATGGGATATCTGTGCATACATGACAGAGCAGGGTATGCCCCAGTAACACACGGAAGTTCCGGATGTCCCGGGCCTAGATCCATGGGATGAGATACACGCATGAAGGGATAACTCCATATCAGGAAGGACTCAATTGCCTTTCCCCATGAGGAGACCAACTCGAGTATGCCCAGCACCAACGGTAGTTTGGATACACTACTATCGGGACCCGAATATGCAAATCCGGACCCTCTATGTATACTGCACTAGTCCAGGATCACGCTAGTGCACACAGACTCAACATCGCTAAATATCACAATCATACACAACGAAAAAAATAAGATAAAAGACATCATATATTAAATACAACTAGTTATATGACCTTATGGTCAACTTACATGGCTATGCCTCACAAGGCTGAACAACAATTAAGCAGTAGCGGAATGAATACGTAGATGACCCTTCAGTATACCACAGGCAACTGACAAGGCTCGCACCTAAACATTCGTCTCTTCATGACACACCTCCTCCAAAGCTAATGTAGACTCCTCAACTGGTGATGTTGTTGTTGGCAAGGGTGAGTACTTAAAGCACTCAACAAGTTGTGCACAAAATGCAGTCCTAATATAACTATATGCAACACTTATTCCAAAGGACTGGCTAACATGGCTATTTTGCAATAAGCAGCATTTGTAAATGAATACAGTATATAGATTGAAAAGACAATAAAACAAATAACAGTAATAGATAGATTCAACATTTCTCAAGTAAACCAAGTTTCCAATCCTAGGTCAAGTTCCAACCTTTCATGGCAACCTGCCATCCCATCCCAAGTTTTCATTTTGCAAAAGTCTAACCCTTAACTGTAATTCCCGAGCTTTTTTCAATACCGTGAGCACGGCTATTCGAATAGATTGTACACTCTGCAGAGGTTATGCACTTTACCCACACAACATGATCATCCCTTGTTGCCAAGCTATTAGCATACTTCCTTTGGTGTGCCGGCAGGGTAATCATGACAAAGCCTTTACAATGCTCTGCATAGACCTGGTACTGACCGCTAAGGTTTCAACACTGGTGGGTCTGAAAACCACATCCAGGGCCCCCCTCTTGCGCCATGTAAGCATTACAAATTAGTCAACTAGGTTGTCCCATTCCAGACATGTGGTTGCAAGTAAGACTCAGGTCAAAGGCTCGCAAGGTTATGTCCTTAAGATGATCAAGGCAAGACCTCCACATACCCCATGCCATATGGCCCACCTTGGCATACCGCCCCTTGCCACTTGCCCCAATCTAAATCATAACCACCCTAGTTGATTACCAAGCACCACGTGCCATCAACAATTCAACATCGTTGCGTGACATCCTCTTGCCACAATCAATCTCATCGTGTGACCACACATAACACACAAGTTCAAAACATTGTTCCATATTCCATAAGTCAAGATTATTTATCAAAGACTAAAGTACATGTGATGACGTGGCATGGCTAAGAAACTAATACGGTCTAACCATCCCATGTTGATTATTATTACTAACCAACAATAATGACCAATCTAGGGTGACAATAGATCATGGCATACAATGACAAGGTAGGGTATAAGTCAATTTGGCATAATAGCTAGTTCCCAATTTAATTGAAAACAAGTGTACATGTGAAATAATATGCAATATGGTAAAACAATATAGCAATTTTGCAATCATAGGTTCAACATGATCAAAGCACAACTTGCCTTAGGAAAGCCTTTATTCTTGCTCTGGACTTTAGTCTTGAGTCGACGAATTTTCCTCGGATGCATCTCACAATACAACGTCTACGCGTAACAAAGGAGAAAGCAATAAATACCCAAAGAGAGAAATATTAACTCCAAAAATTAAATAAAATTCACCAATAAATAGAGCATGATTTTACAATTTTTTAGCAACTAGAATCACCTCAATCGGAGCTCGTATGAAGGAGAACGGGCTCTCGGAAGATTCAAAAATCATAAAAACCTGAAAATTGGAAAAACCCGAATTAACTGAATTATTTTTCTAAAGGAATATCTGATTTATTGCGCAACCGCTGACGTCAGCAGGGCTCGGGTGGACCGGGTTCACAGCATAGCGCTCGGTTCATCGTGCACCCGGCGCACGAATGACGTGGCGCTGACGGGGACGACACGCCGCCGGAAGGGCTGACACGGCGCTGACAAGACGGCTGGCGAGGCACTGACGGGCGGACACGCGGACGACCACACGTCACGCATCCAACGGTGGCGCGGGATCGGACGACAGAGAATGGAGGTCACGGTGACCGCGACGTGGCACGATCTGGAGCGTGTGCGCGCGATCGGACGGCCAAGGTTTCTCGACGGAGCGCGACGGCGAGGCGGCGACGCAACTCACCGGACGCGAGGAAGAAGACGCGACATTCGGCGGAAACGCACAGATCGAGCGCAGCTTGGTGCGGATCCGGAAGAGGGTGATGCGACGAGTTCACTGGAGCAAACGGCAGCGACGGAGAGGGTCCAACGGAGGAGAACGATGCGGCGGAAAGCCGGGTATACAAGAACTCGGTCGGCCAACAAGACGAGACAACGGCAGCGGCTCGGGCAGCAAGAGGTGGGGAAAAAGAGGCGGCAGAGCGAGGGAAAGCTCGCACGGGGGTCCTCGGGGCTTTAAATAGCCCTGGGGAGGCGTGCGTGACTCAGACGTCGAGGTGGCGGCGGCGGGTGCGGAATCCGGAGGTGATTAGGGTTAGGGTTCGGGACGGTGGCGGCGGGGCGACGCGGAGGCATCTCGAACGTCCACGAGGCGAGCATCGGACGGCTGACAGCGGGCGGCGATGTGGGCGAACAGAAACCGCTGGATCAAGATCCGACGGCAATGACACGATGCAGCTAGGGTTTCGGCGAAGCGACTCTTACGCTGCCTGCAAGACGAAGCGGTGGCTACTACGGAAGAAACGGGCTGCACGAAGTAGGCCGAACGAGGAATAGGAGCGAGCCGACGGGAGATTCGGCCCGAGAGGGTTTTAGGAAATTAAAACATTTCTGAATTAATTTAATTCCAGAATTTCAAATAAAAGCAAATAAATTCAAATAAATAGCAAATAATTTCAGAAAAATCACCAAAAAAAAGAAAAATTCTTTTGTTTGATGAATAGATTTGTCAAATTAAATCCTTTTATTATTGAAAATTCAAATTAAGCTGGAATTAAATCAAGAAAATGCAAATGGTTCATTTTCAAATTCAAACTTTCCAAAACTCAAATTTTGGGATGTTACAACTACACAGGTCACACGGCAAAGGACTCCTCATCGATTATGATCCAGTATCCTAAACCGACTATGACTCAACCGGAGGAAGGATCATCGCTACTATATAAGGCCTGGGGTAGGGACCCTAGGGGGAGACTCAAGCAATTCCAGTAAGCAATACCAGGAAGCCATCCAGTGTAGACTAGCCATCTAGAGCTTTCAAGCCAAAGCCTTCGTGCGTAGAGAGCCTAAGAGCCAACGAACTGCATTTCGTCATAGCAATCTGTAGCTTAGGTACAATCTGCATTGTAACCAAGACCATACGCCCTTGCTTTGTACATCATCCGATCTATACGACAATCTTCCACATAGGATGTAGGGTATTACTCCATCCAGAGGCCCGAACCTGTCTACATCATATGCTCTTGATTGTGTGCTTGACTTTGCTACCCCGAAGGTACCCAAGTATAAGTTTATTGTCGATTTCTGACCTTCAACAGTTGACATGCCAGGTAGGGGCCTTCAACTATTTTTTGCATATCAAGCATATCTTCAAAGCGCACCCATAGCGGATTCTCTGGTGACTCACTACAGGAATCCGACAATTTTTTGTCGGCTAGAGATATTTTTGGAGATCACCACCATCTATCAGATGCCTCCAAGCAGATTTGAGATCGCTTTTTGGAGAAATGCTCTATCGATGAGGGCTAAACAGGGATCTCCTACACATCGGCTTTATCGAGTCCCCCTCATGGGATCCGCAACGAGAAGTAGGCTTCATTGACTTCGACCCAATGGAGCCCAATGTCCTGATATGCGTTGATACTGAAAGAGAAGACAAAAGCAACGCCTGCTGCAGTCAGGACAGCAGTCGAACAGATTGGTGTGAGTTTAAAACTAGGGCAAACAACGGTGCTACTACTGAGAGTTCCTAGGACAAGAACCTAGGCATAGACACCACAGGAGGCTAGGGACCCTAGATCCCTCTACACACGCCTCAAAACCTTGTGGCGATGATAGCTACAGCCCAGGCGGCCGCAACCACTGTAGCACCCGATACCGCAGATCATCGGTGTGACTTAACAGCCGTGGCCACCATAGGGATCGTGGCTAATCTATCGAGACAGCTTGCCCTCGATGACCCTACGACGCCTCATTCGTAGGCGCTAGAGCTTCAGAGGCAGCAAGTCCCTCGAACACATGGCCATAACGGGAGGCGTGGTTTCGCTCTAGCAACGACATCCCACCAGAGCCACAATAGCGACATCTTCAGTACCCCTAAGGCAAACGTCCAGTGCACTCATATGCTGCTAAAATCCCTTCCACCACTGGATCTGAGCAACCCTTTGACTCCAGTGTTCGACTAGATGAAAACGCTGCTCGATGCAGCGTAGGCACAGACCGCTCGAGCCACCAACTTGAGGCTAACGCGTCCAAAAGCCAGTGGCTAGGGCCAACCAACTGCCATCGAGTAACAGGGTCGATGGTGGCTAGCTCTAAACAGAGAGCTTCTAGGATAGCGTACTCCAACCTCTGTCGAGGGCGTCCCAAAGATCTTCGGAATCTAATTCCACATGATCGATGAGACTTGTGTGACGTCCTCCATGATCGAAGGGAGGAACGTGAATGGGAAGACCACGAGTGGCGGAAACACGCGTCTCCATCGTCGAGGAGCCGATCACCTGCACGCTGGGCCCAACGAGGTGAGTCTTTGCCCTCGAGGGGCCGTTCTCACACACGACAAAGGTTTCTTCCCCGGCAAGGTCCACAGCAGGTGACCCCCGAGGACAACGCTGAAGGATGTAAAACCTTCACCCCCAAGTTATGTACTGTTAGGTGGCTTGACAAGTTCAAGCCAGGTCCTATCGAGAAGTACTCGGGCAAAATAAACACTATCGAGTGGCTGTAGATCTACACCATGGTCATGAGGGCAGCCGGTGGCAACGAAAAGGTGATGACCAACTACCTACTCACCACCCTCGATGGTCTAGCTAGGTCTTGGCTGCTTAACCTCTCATCTCACTCGATATCCTCGTGGGCGGAGTTGCGGGCCCAGTTTGTCACCAATTTTCAAGGCACCTACGAACACCCCAGAACTCGTAGCGACTTGCACTGGGTGGTACAAAAGCTGGGTGAGTCGTTGCGCGACTTCATCCAACGTTTCAGTGATAAGTGAAACTCTATTCCTGACATCTCGAACGAGGCTGTCATCGTGGCCTTGGAGAATGGCGTCAGAGATAGGGGGTTGAAGGGAAAGCTAGCCACTCGGAAGATCCGAACTCCCATGGAACTCTTCGAGTTGGCAAACAAGTACGCCATATGTGCCGAAACCCAGGACCACATGGACAGCCCTAGGACAGGCGACAACAAACCCGAGTCGTCCAAACAAGGGGTGAAACAAATCAAGAACCGCGGGGAGAAGCGCAAGGGTGATCCTACCATGGCTGCAGTCAAAAGGGGCAAGGCGCGCAATACAAGCGACATCAAAGGCTGAAATTGTGGTGGAGGTAAGTATTGCCCGGTCCACCGAACTGACAAGCACGATTTCGATGAGTGCCAGGTCATCGACAAGAAGGTTCAGGAAAAGCTCATGGCCACACTTGCTAAGCATGGGATCGAGCAGGCCAAGGAGAAGTCTCAAGACGATGAGCCCGAGTACCGTGGGGCTGATCATAAGCAGGCACACATCTTCAAGGGATCTGCCACGTATGAGTCCAAGAGATAATACAAGGCAGTCGAAAGGGAGGTCAACATGGCTGCGCCAGCCCTCCCCAGATTCCTCAAGTGGTCGAAAGTGCCAATCACCTTCGATCAGATGGATCACCTAGCCATGGTGCTGCATTTGGGACGATACCCTGTAGTGGTCGAGCCAACCATCATCAATGTAAAGGTCGCTCGAACCTTGATCGATGGAGGTAGCTCATTGAATCTTATCTTTACCAAGACGCTAGATAACATGGGGATTCCTCGGACAGTGATCAGAGCCAAAGCTGAGCCTTTTCATGGCATAACTCCACAATCGTCTTTCATACCGCTTGGCCAGATTGAGCTGCCAGTCACGTTCAGCACACTAGAATCTTTTCGCACTGAAAATATACTTTTTTATGTGGCAAATTTTGAGACTACCTACAACGTGATCTTAGGCCGCCCCATGCTAGCCAAGTTCATGGCCATGGTGTACTACACGTACCAGACCGTTAAGATCCCAGCGCCAAAGGGAGTCCTTACAATCAAAGGGGATCAACGCGCTGCGGTTAAGTGCAACAAGAAGAGCCTAAAGATGGCAGAGCACCTTTGCGGAACAGCAGCCAATGCTGACGATGTGGGAGCCAAGCAGCCAAAATCCGAGACTCCTGTGTCCAACAGCACTGCCAAGAACTCGGGCGACAAGGACAAAAAGACCGAAGGAGGCATCGGGAAAGTGCCCCTGGACCCGTCAAAATCTTCTAAGACGATCAAGGTAGGTGCTGACCTCGACCCTAAATAGGAACTCGAGCTCGTCACTTTCCTTCAGGAAAACCGCGATGTGTTTGCATAGCAACGGTCCGACATCTCCGGAGTCCCAAGGGAGGTGATCGAGCATCGACTAACTGTGGAACCAAGCACCAAATCAATGGTACAGAAGCAGCGCAGGTTCGTGGAAGACCAGAAACAAGCCATACAAGAGGAGGTTGATAAACTCCTAAAGGCTGGCTTCATCTGAGAGATTTTTCACCCGACGTGGTTGGCAAACCCGGTCCTCGTAAAGAATCCCAATGGCAAATGGAGGATGTGCGTCGACTACACCGACCTCAATAAGGCTTGCCCTAAGGATCCTTTTCCTCTCCCTCGCATCGATCAGATTGTAGATTCGACTGCAGGTTGTGAACTGCTAAGTTTTCTAGATGCCTATTCGGGGTATCACCAAATTAGCATGTCCGCAGAGGATAAGGATAAAACTACCTTTACTACTCCCATTGGTGTATTCTGTTATATTAAGATGCTTTTTGGTTTAAAATGTGCTGGAGCTACATATCAACGTTGTATTCAAAGTTGCCTGAAGTCCTAAATTGGGCGCAATGTGGAAGTGTGTCGAAGGGTTAGAGATCGACAATAAAACTTGTATTCCGGGTACCTTCGAGATAGCAGAGTCAAGCACAAAGTCATGACGCCAGATGTATACAGGTTCGGGCCCCTGGGTGGGTAATACCCTACTTCCTGTGTGAGATTTTACTATGATGCTAAATGAACTACAAAAGAGTAGAACTTGAGGACCCTGGCCTACGTGAAGGAGCACTAGAATCTGTTGCTAAGCTTGCTTACACGATGGCTAGGTCCTAAGCACTATGACTAATTGCCTCCCTCCTTGAGGCGCGCCCCCGGCCTTATATAGTCTCTCAGAACCCCCGGTTGCCTTGGACATCTCAGACGAGTCAGTCATGGAGTCTATCGCCCTCCGGGATGGAATCATATTATCGTTTTTATCTGGTCGTATCCGAGCCGGTCTCTGTATACTAGGAACGCCATCGAGTCCTTCTGTTTGAGCGGTCTGTATCCTTCCCGATGTTATCATACCTCGCAGAGTCGAGGCCGTGATATCCGAAGGCGGGAAACATACCGGAATATACTTTCGCCTTCTGTATATGCGCACATACCCCATATTTAGATATTCGACAGTAGCCCCCGAACTCTATCCAGTGGAGAGTCGATATGAATGAACTCTAGGTCGATTACCACCAAGCCTCCGAGCTTAGTCGAGTAATGCCTCTGATTGCATTCGAGTGACCTGACTCTAATAAATCTCACCGCTGTTAGGCTTCAATATGGGAGCGTGGGGTCGAATGCCTCATCTATAGCCCAGGTCGAACCTCCGAGCAGGTGAAGATGTACTCGATATCGCTTTATAGACTTGATTCTGGGCAGAGTTTGAAAACTTCTGACAATCAAGACATTGGGCAGTTGGCGCATTTAATGTTTGGCCCCTTGAATTTGAGCTGTTGCTAGCCTCCGTCTCGCCATCTTCTCCATCGTCTTCTTCTAGTTCTCCGTGAACTTTCTCCAAACCCTAACTTTCCTAATCTCCAAAGATCATGTCGTTGAAAGCCCTTGTCGGCGGCGAAGGTTCTTCCCCAGTGGAGAAAAAGGTTAACGAGATGTCGTCTGCTACTCGAGAGGACCCCCCGCCTTACGACGGTGGGAACTTCAACTGCTCCTGGCAGAAGTCTATCATGACGGAGAAACGTCTCGCAGAGCTGGAAAAGGATGGCTTTATTCCTTCGCGGGAGCTCTTCTGCTGGAGAGGATCCGCAGGTGAAGAATTCCCTACTCCTCAGAATGAGGACGAAACCGTGGTTTTTGAGGCTTCTTTTCGCTGCGGCCTCAATTTTCCTCCTTCGCAGTTTCTTCGTTCTGTTCTTGATTTATATCAAATTCAGCTTTTCCACCTGAGCCCTAACTCAATCACAATGCTCAGTGTGTTTGTCCTTCTTTGTGAGGCGTTTCTAGGGATTAGCCCTAGTCTCAATCTGTTTCGCCACTTCTATACCTTGAAGCGGTCGACCAAGAACGACGTCGTTGGGGGTGCCGGATTTCACCTCCGCAGCAGCATATCTGGTTCATACATTCCAGTTCCTGTCACCTCTTCTTGGCAAGTGGACTGGAAGAAGAAATGGTTTTATATCACTTCCCCTGATACTGTAAATTTTCCCATTGACTACCACCCCATTTTTCTTTGTCCCTCCGATCTCTGGACAAAGCTTCCTCTGGAGATAGCCCAAACAAAGTACTTCGCCCGAGAGATCGAGGTGCTAAGGAAGAACGGGCTGACAGGGTGGCACGTGGCCAGGGATTTCCTAACGTGTCGGTTGAGCCTGCTGAAGGGTCGAGACCACCCCACATGGAGCTACTCGGGCGCCGACGATGCCACTAGGGATTCCGTCGAAGGTGAGCGTAGGCCTTACTCGCTGCATTCATTCATTTAGGCAAACCACGTACTGGAACGATGCTCTTGTGCCAGGCTTGTCGAACGCGGAGATCTCTTCTCATTTGAGCCGAATCTTCCAGGGCTCGGAGCCAGGTCCTTGCGGCATCGAGGCGTATTCTCTTGACAACCCACGTCCACAGGTTAGTCATCTCTTTGCTGTAATGCGTGATACTTTTTGATTTTGGAGCCTTCTTGTTAATGTCGTGCTTTGTAGGCTCTTTAGGAAACGCAGCTTGAGAGTAGCGGTGGTCCGATAGATGAGTCGATCCTTGTGGTCGACGAAGATCTCGTTCGGGCGCCCCTGGCTACTGCTACTGGGGCCAGTCCTTCTCAGGCCATAGGGTCGTGGAAGTCCCCGAGCAGTCGAACATGGAGATCTCTTCTGCACCGCGAGGTCACCATCTCCGCCACTTCGCCCTAGGCCAAAACAGCCTTGATCCTCCACGTCTGGACCACTTAGCCAGGTGACCTTCAACCGCTTTCTTGGTTGTTATGAAGTTTCTTCAATCATCATACGACAGTTGATGGATGAACAGCGCGCTATCTTGGAAGCTGGCGCGTCCAGAGCATCATTTCTTCCAGCGGCGCCTCTTTAGGAGAAACCCTCGCCAGTTGATTCCACCAGGGAGGTAAGGCTGCTAACGAACAACGCACCTTGGTGAGCGTAACCCCTGCTTATCGTGGTCTTGGTTGTTCGACAGAGCCCTCTTCTAGAGACGGATGCGCCAGCGCCACTCCTTCCCTGGGCCGAGCCGTCCAAGAATATCATCACCGGGGTTAAGCGAACCTCATCGTCGAAGCTCATCGCCCGGATTTGTATTTTCGGGTGGGTTACTCTTCCTTGCCAGCCCACGCAAAATTGAGGCTATTGACCAGATGTGTTCTCCATAGATGCTAAGGGAGGTACAGAAACTCACAGGTATATCTCTTCCCTTAGTTGATTCATCTCTCAAATGGGTGAACGAGGGCTACATTTTTTCAAGCTACTCAAGAAGCAGGACACTTCTGAGTAGACTAAGGAGGCGGAAGAAGCTTTTCGAGATCTGAAAAGGTACCTGTCATCTCCGTCAATTTTAACTTCACCTAACAAAAAAAGGAGCTCTTTCTGTATATTGCAGCTACACCTCAAGTAGTAAGCACTATCCTAGTGGTAGAATGGGATTGCCTCGATGTAAGGACTAAGGTCTAGAAGTCGGTATACTATGTAAGCGAAGTCTTGGACGATGCCAAGGCATGACATCCTCAAGTGTAGAAGATGTTGTACGCTGTCTTGATGGCTTCCCAAAAGTTGCGGCATTACATCCAGGCGCACAAGGTCACGGTGATGACCACATACCCACTCAAGGAGGTGATACGCAACCGCGAGGTGAGAGGCCAAATAGCACAATGGGCAGTCGAACTCAACAAGTTCCAGGTCGACTTCGCACCGTGAACCAACATCAAGTCAGGCGTCGTAGCAGATTTCATCGCAGAGGGGACACACATGGAAGAAAAGGAATGCGAGGCGATTGATGACGACTGGACCATATTCTTCAATGGGTCACTTACCCTTCAGGGCTTGCGGGCTGGCAATGTACTTAGATCCCCAACAGGTGAAAAGCTGAAATATTCTATCCAACTTAACTTTCAAGCTATGAACAATGTTTAGAGTACAAGGGACTGGTCAATGGGCTCCGCATAGCCACGTCGCTTGGCGTCAGATGATTACTCGTGAAAGGGGACTCACAGCTAGTAATAAACTAGGTGTAGAAGGAGTACCAGTGCTCAGACGACAACATGGTGGCGTATCTGAATAAGGTTCGCAAGCTAGAGCACAAGTTCGAAGGGCTCGAGGTAAGGCATATCCGGCGAGGTGACAATTACGCCGCTAACGAACTCACTAAGCTCGCTTCGTCCCATTCACCAACGCCCACAGGAGTCTTCGTCGAGAAACTCCTAAAACCATCGACCTCCCCGGTATAGGAGGCCGATGCTGCCCAACTCGACCAACAATCTGGTCGAGTCAATGAGGCAGAAACTACAGATGCGGAAGCTTCACTACTCGAACGCCAACTGACTTGGATGACTCCATTCCAAGCCTATCTCGAAGGTTGAGAGCTCCCTGACAATGATGTGACAGCCGAGAAAATTGCACGTAAGTCCAAGCTATACGCGTTGGTAGACAGCAAGCTCTACCAAAAGGGGAGTAATAAAATCTTGATCAAGTGTATCACTCAGGAAGAGGACAATAAGATATTGCTCGATGTCCATGGAGGCATCTGCGGCAATCATGCGTCCTATCACACCTTAGTCGAAAAAGTTTTTCGACAAGAGTTCTATTAGCTGACTGACCTCCAGGACGCTTGCGAGCTGGCGAAAAAGTGTGAGAGCTACCAGTTCTATGGCAAGCAAACCACCAGACCAGCTAGGCACTAAAAACTATTCCTCTATCTTGGCATTTCTCTGTCTGGGGCTTGGACATCTTGGGACCGCTCCCAAGAGCCCAAGGAGGTTACAAGTTTCTATTTGTAGCTATAGGACACGTTCACTAAGTAGATCAAGCCCGAACCCGTCAGAAACATCACCTCAGAAGTAGCTAAGAAGTTCATGATGATCATTACCATTCAGTTCGGCGTGCCTAATCGAGTGATCACAAACAATGGTAGCTAGTTCAAAAGCAATGCCTTCATAGCCTTTTGCGAAGAATTGGGTATCAAACTTTGCTTCGCTTCCGTAGATCATACTCAAAGTAATGGTCAGGTCGAATGTGCCAGTGGTTTAACCCTATAGGGAATCAAGACCCATGTGTTTGATAGACTCCAGGCCTACTCAACCCGATGGGCAAAGGAGCTCCCCTCGGTGCTATGGGCTGTTCGTAGTTTGACTAGTTGAGCCACTGGTGAAACACCGTTTTTCTTGGTCTACGGTGCAAAGGTAGTGCTCCTGACTGAGTTAACATTTAGGTCACCTCGAGTGGACAACTACTTGGTGGAGGAACAAGAGCAAACACGAGCAAATGACATAAATCTACTCGAGGAGTACAGGGATCAAGCATCCATTCAAGCAGCTAAGTATCAGCAAACCTGACGTAGATACCATGGCCAAAGGATCCAGGAAAGAGCATTAGTCACGGAGGACTTAGTACTAAAGAAGGTGCAGAAGCAGGAAAATCGCAATGAGCTATCGCCTAAGTGGGAAGGTCCCTCCGTGGTGGTCGAAGGGACTCGACCGGGATCTGTGCGACTAGCGATATTGGAAGGTGCGATACTCGAAAACTCATGGAACATTGATGAGTTAAAGAAATTTCATGCATGAATAACTCAGACATCGAGTTGCAATAGAAATTCGGGTAAGTAAAATTTCATTATATTTGAAACTAACAAAAGTTTATCCTATTACATTCTAAGTAGGAACACTGCTACTGCTACTTGTCCTCGGACGCGTCCCACGACCTCCCATGCATCCGCAAGGACTGGAAGGAGATGGTACCCGGGATGGGTCTGTGCCCTTTGTACAGGCTAGAAGAGGTAGTGAAGATCTGGCCGTCCATCAACGAAGAAGGCGTGGAGGCAGGGCACCTGCTGAATAGGCCTGTTGATGGAAAAGGCGGCTTCTCCACTGATGAAGGCCTCGGAGCACCGCGATGGTTTGGAGGGCGAGCAAGTGCCAGGCTGATGGAACTGTTTTGAGCTTCACCACCTCTGCCAGTGCCAGTGGCCTCACCCTCTACTCCACGCGAGCCGATAGCGCCATCTGCTCTCATGAGGGAAGCAGAAGTGACACTTTGTTCTTCGACCACGACCCTTAGCTTGCTGGTGACCTCCTCTTCCTCTTCCTCTTTCGGCCAGACCTCCCTCTCGATGGCGTCCCAGTCGATCTCATCCTTCTCATCAGAGGAGATGATGATCCTCCCTGGGGGAGACCATCGCTAGTGGAGTAGGGGGAGAGGAGTCCCCGAGGATCTCCAAGGAGGTGGAGGACGTAGGTGTCAAGGTCATGGGTGAGACGGTGGAGCAAAGTCTCTACGAGCAAGGAGTTCAGAAGGAAGAAAGAATGTGGAAGACAGCTACAAGTCCCGACTATTTATAGCCCAGGGAACGGGTCGCTACTGCATCAACTGCTCTGTCAAGATCCAAATTGGTCCTAATCCACGAGGTGTCTCTTGCACTTCCACACAGGTATGAAAACTGAAGAGGTGTCAAGCGACGGTGCCAGGCAGATAACACCACCAGGTGGAAGCTGAAGGGGCGTTAAAATCGTGAATTTACTATGCCACAGTAGTGGGTTTTAATTATCCACCTACCCATTGATTTAATCTGATCCCAAGGTTCAGGGGCTAAGTCTTGTCACCCACTCGATTCAGTCATCGAGTAAGAGGTCGAATGCTACCCCGCATGTCCGTGACTACCATGCCTTGCTTTCTCTACTCAATGAGCCCGTCGAACAAAACCTCGGGGGCTGGGTCGTTTGCGACCACTAGGTCCTGTCCTATACTCGAGATGGCACTCAAGTAGGAAGCTAGGGGCTATGCCATGCGATCTCACCGTTGGGACCCAATCTCCCGCTATGCAGGAACCTTGGAGCTACCCTGTGCGTTTCTCTCGTTTGCTCTACTCCCTACTCAATGAACTCATCAAGTAAGGAGTCGGGGGCTATAGGTAATCCTATACTTTGTTTTATTCCCTTGTCGATACTGTTATCGAGTAGAATGATGTAGTCTACATAACAGGAACAATGTTCGACTTAAATTCTTATATCCGTAAAACACGTGATTCTATGCATGCATTTGCCCGATTATGTACTTAGCATGTCAGCAAACGAAACCAAAGTGTGGCCATGCTGGAATTTGACAACGAGTAATTCTATCCTACGCGCATATGAGCACTAGATTGTCAGACATCTAAAGCTCAATGGCCGACGGGAGACAAGGCCTCTAGTCGATTCTACATGCGTTGCTCAGCAAGTTCTTGCCTACTACAAGGTCTAAGTCTCATGGTCGATGAAGACTTGCAGAAGTCATGTGGTTTTCATTACAATAGTTTGTGTAGCATTTATGTTAAGTGGCCTCTCCGGCTGTATGCTCGAGAGATAAGTAATTTAACGGAGATTTTTTCTAGCCCTATGCGCAGACATAATCAGGCACACGTTTAGTCAGGATGCTGTTTCTTGAGGATCTATGAGTGCTAACTCAAGTTTGTGCCTACTTGTGCTACTTCATTTCATCGGCAAGGAAATTGAAGGTAGGACACAGTAAGCAGGCAAATTGGTTAAGTGCTGTCATTACAGATCATCACAAAAAGGAAAAGGTTAGTCTTTACAGTCACATGGTTTGAGGAGCCTTGGGTGGTGCTGCTCTCACCAAGAGATAGCTCCAATCCATCCATGAACATCTCGACCAAGTCGGCGAAGGACTCGATATGGCTGGCTGTTGTGGTCGGATTGCCCACGAATCCTTCCTTTAGGTGTAACATCCTAAAATTTTCATTTTTGATTTGTTTTATTCAATTTGGAATTTATTTGGAAACTTACGGATTTTATTAAAACTCTTATCGCAATTCTCAGTTTTACAAAATGATTTTCTGTTGAAAATTTAAAAGCTTAAAATTTTCAAAAATAATTTTATTATGTTAAAAATATTCCATAGTATTTTACAGATTTTTTTCTAGAAATTTTAGAGCATTTTTACTATTTTTCCCAAACCTATTTATTTTCCAGCATTTAAAAATTAATTAATGTGTTATAAATAATAATTTAATATTATTTAAAAACATTTATTTTTGCTTTTATTGCTTAAACCGGTATCTCTTCAAATTACCATATTTAATCTAATTTATTTGCTAATTTTCGGATTTAATTTGAAATTTTTAGAAGAAAAATAATTGCTTTCGAATTTATTATTTTCAGTTACTGTTCATTCGGATCCGAACCATCTCTCCTGGCCCACCTGTCAGCTATAGTAAAAGCCCACATCGCTACAGTACCCGACCCACATTCAATTTCATCCGTTTCACTCATTTACTCCGGCGAACTTGGTCACTATTTCGGCCTTAAATTCGTCGAGCGTTTCCTGACGATCCGCTGGTCCGATCACCCTATAAATTGAACCCCAGGTTTCTCTCCCCATTCCTCACATCCTTAGCTTGAATTTGTTCTAATCCATCCACCAGATCTCCCTGCGCAAACCATTCTTTCCTAACTCCGGTGAACTTTCGGTGAGCTCTCCCGGCTGCTCCTGACCTCCATTTGTCTTCAAATTTTTACTAGAGCTTCATCTCAGCGTCCTCTACATCTCATAAAATCATATTTGAAAAATTCTCTCCTAAGCTCTGTCGGCAATCATTTCTTCTCCAAGCCTGGCGAAAGGTCAAATTTTGGATTCAAAATTCCATTCTCCTTCGTTTGAGCTCTGATTGAGGTGATTCCAGTTTCAAAATTTTTCCAAAATCAACCTCTACCTATTAGAGCCATTTATTTTCAGTTTTGAGTTTGTTTAAGTCTCTGTTTGGTATTTATTTGGTTTCATTGCTTTCTTTTCCAGTAGACGCTAATTTCGAAGGAGCGATCAGAGATTTCAAAGATCAAGACTCAGCACTAGATTAGCAAGGCAAGTCGTAGCACTTGACCATATTGATTCTATGTTTGCAAAAGCACTTTGCTTTTATATAATTGCATGCTATTTGTATATCAATGCTTATTTCATGGAAGTAGCTATACACCTAGTTGACATTATACCACCATGAATATTGGAATGCCATGTACCCATTGTTAACTCTAGGTTGGGACATTACTAGTTGGACATAATCATATTACCAACACTGGGTTAACATAACTACGCTTAGACCTGCTTAGTTGTACGATGGGATTCATGTCACATGTGAATTAATGTTAATCTTGACTTAATGAGATATTGAATCGTGGCTGTTAGCCATTGTTGTAAAACTTGTTGTACCATGGCGAGGTTTGCCATTGGTCTTTGGTTGAACAAAACTGTTTTCCCTCGGGCAAGTGATCGTGCAGTAAAGGGGGTGCTTTCTGGCACATTGGGATTGGTTGTCTTGCCTGAGACATCTTAAGGACTTAATCTTGTGCGCCATTGAACTGGGCCTAACCATGAAACCACAAGTTTGGTATGGGACAGACCTAGCTAATTAATTTGCAATGTCTAGACTTGAGTGCTGCCAATGGATGTGTGGGTTCCGGGATGGACGGGTATATTCACATGGCTCAAGAGGGGGCCGGATAGGCAAAACCTTAGAGGGCAATACCGAGTTTAGACATGCATTGTAAAGGCTTTGTCATGATTTCTCTGCCGGCACACCAAAGGAAGTGTGCTAATGGCCAGGCACAAGGAGAATATCATGTCTTGTGGGTAAAGTTGTACAACCTCTGCAGAGTGTAAAACTATTCGAATAGCCGTGTCCACGGTCATGGACAAGCCCGGGAATTTCACACGAGGTATAGAGTTTTTCATGAAATGTTGGAATGTGGAATTGTGGGAATGTGAACGGGGAGTTCACTGTTATTCTTTTGTTTTGTTGTCCAAAATTAATACTGTTGAATTTAGTGGTTGATACTTGTTTTAGATGGTGTAGGGTGATGCCTCGCCATTCTATTCATGTTGTCTACCATTGATTTACCAGTTGTGTATTATCTTTTTATAAATGTGCTTTCAATCTATTTATTGTATTTCAATTCAAATTATGGCTTTCTGCAAATGAACCATATGACTATCCTTTGTTAAGCCTTGCATGAATATTGCATAATTTCCCTATGGCTTGTTGAGTACATTTTGTACTCACGGCTTTATGCCCCTGTTGTTCAGTTGCTGAGGAAGGACCAGGAGGTAATGAATACCAAGAAGAGGAATACTATGAAGACTACGTGGACTAGGAAGGCGTTCCCCAGATGATTGCCTGTGGCATGTCGTAGGGCCCAAGTTATTTCTTTTCCGCTGCAATAGTTTATTGTTTCTTAATCCATAAGGCATAGTTGTATGAACCTTGACCATAAGGTCATTTGCTCTATTTAATAAAAATTTGCTTCTTCTTAGTTCATTCGTTGTATGGAATGATATTTCATCTATGTTTTCACTGTGTGCACTAGTGTGATCCTGGACTAGTGCAGTATACACAGAGGGTTTCAGATTTGCAAATCCGGGTCCTAACATCAAGCCTGAGAGATCCAGGTTTGGGTGGTGACTCTTCACCATGCCCAGCATGTACGAGGTCGCAAGATGAGCCGAGGTGTTCATATGCTCGAGCGTCTTCGACTACAGAGCGGTGAGCGCCGCATCCGCCTTGTATCGACTGGCCTAGGCCTCGACCAATGCAGCTTCCACCACAGCCTTCTCAGCCATTAGCCTTTTCTCCAGCTCTTCAGCCTTTGTCTCAGTAGCCCTCAACTTGTCTTTGAGTGCCTCTAGCTCAGTGTTGTTACTCTTGATTATTTGGTCTTGGGATGCCATGTGTCGCTCAACTTGCTGGTTCATTTGCTCGAAGGAGGTTGCAGCATCGATAAAGGTGCTGGTAGCGCGCTGCAATGCGAAACTATGGAGCATTGAAGGACTTAGCAAGAGGAAGAGTGGAAGATAAAGTGAGGTGGTCCACGTGTGCATACCTTAAGTTGAGGCTTTAGAGCGGACCAAGACACCCGAGGTGCTGAAGAGCCTGGAGGACCCTAGACAGTCACCACCATGGATCCACCGATATTCCCAATGGGATCCTCCGAGTGGGGGCGATGCCGTCAAAGATACCGAATCAGCAGCACCGCTGGACGCGCCTTCCTGCAACAAGGCTTTTGGCCTAAGCACCTGAAACACAAGAGAAGAAGAAGTTCACAAGGGGACAGGTGGACTTACCCCGCCATGCGCATTGTCACTCGCATGTTCGTCGTCGGCACCGGCTGGACCCCGATGGTTGTTTTCTCAGCTGGCATGGCTGATAGGGAATATGGCGACGGTAGGTCAGTGGCCAATGGGGGAACCTGCAAATAAGCAATTGTTATGAGCTAAAGTTCACCGATAAAGGAGATGCGGCTCAAATTGTAATAGTACTTGGTTGATTGGTTCGGTTGCTAGAGATTCCCCTTGTGGAGTCGCCTCTGGAGGAGTCATCGACCTCTGTGCATCAGTCCTCCAAGCAGCTCGCTGTTCATCTAGCATTTGTTGGATTATCACAAGAGAAACTTCGTAACAACCAAGAAAGCGGTTGAAGGCCACTCGGTCAAGCTAGTCTTCCTTAGCTCCTCAATCCTCTGAACATAATAGGATGTTTGGGCAGCCGTAGGAGGGACTTTCGTCCAAAGGTCGATGGGGCGGAGAAAGAAGGGCCCCGTTGTGGAAGGTTCACCGTATCTGGAGAGGTGATATAGAACCACCGCTTTTTCCAATCCGATTGCCAGGAAGAGGTACCTAGGACAGAAATGTAAGAATTGGACACACCGTTGCGGAGGTGAAAGCCAGCACCCCCAACAACTTCATTCTTTGTTGCCCTCTTCAAAGTATAGAAGTGGCGACGTAGCTTGAGGCTAGGGCTAATCCCTAGGTACGCCTCACAAAGGTGGATAAACATGCTGAGCATTGTGATAGAATTAGGGCTCAGATAAAAAAGTTGAATCTCATAGAACTCGAGAATAGATCGAAGAAATCGAGGAGGAAAATTAAGACCGCAACGGAAAAAGCCTCAAACACAACCATTTCATCCTCATTCTCAGGGGTGGGAAATTCTTCACTTGAGAATGATCTTTAATGGAAGAAATCCCGTGGAGGGACGAAGCCGTCTTTCTCCAACTCCACCAGATGCTTCTCTATTATAATCGACTTCTACCATGCATGGTTGAAATTTTTGCCATCGTAGGCTGGAACATCGCTGCGAACGGAGGATGACGCCACATCAGGTTTCTTCTCTGGTGACGAAGGGGCCTTGCCACTCGCTGAAGGGTTGGACGCCATGGCGGCGGAAGTGGAGCAAGCTCAACGGAAGTTGGTGGTGCTAGAGCTTGAGGAGAGCTACAGAGGCTTCGAGAGCAAGGATGGAGGCAATGAGACAGGCGATGGTAACAGTTCTAGGCTTGGGAACTTATACACCAAAAACCTCCTCTCAGACAAAGGTTCATTCCCATTGACCCGGTGCATCGATCGGTGCGAAAAGCAGAATGATGGTGTTGCATGACCGTAACATCGTGGCTGCAAGCATTAAATGCTCACCTGCCCAATGTTTAGAATTTTAGAATTTCTCCAACTCTGCTTAGAATCGAGTCAGCAAGACAACCTCAAGTAGTCGTGGCTACCCTAGGGACTCGAGTTGGGCTGTTAGTAGGGCACTCGGCCAGCAATGCCCCTACTTGATACTTGGCGAGTCTCAATTCGCTCGAAGCGTTCGACCACAAGCAGGCGAAGCATTACTCGACCAAGTCTAAACTTGGTAGCAATCGACTGAGCGCTTAAATGGACCCTCCACTAAGTAGAGTTTGGGGGCTACTGTCGAATATCTAAACATGGGATATCTGTGCGACATGACAGAGCAGGGTATGCCCGGATCCATGGGATGAGATACACGCAGGAAGGGATAACTCCATATCAGAAAGGACTCGATTGCCTTTCCCCACGAGGAGACCAACTAGAGTACGCCCAACACCGATGGCAGTTTGAATACACTACGCAGATCACGTGGCAAAGGACTCCTCATCAGTTACGATCCGGTATCCTAAACCGACTACGACTACGACTCAAGCAATTCCTGTAAGCAAACTAGGAAGCCATCCAGCATAGACTAGCCATATAGAGCTTTCAAGCCAAAGCCTTCATGCGTAGAGAGCTTAGGAGCCGACGAACTGTGTTTCGTCACAGCAATCTATAGCTTAGGTACAATCTGCATTGTAACCAGGGCTATACCCTCTTACTTTGCACATCATTCAATCTATACGGTAATCCTCCACACAGGACATAGGGTATTACTCTATCCCTGAACCTATCTACATCATGTGCCCCTGATTGTGTTCTTGACTTTGCTATCCTGAAGGTACCCAAAGTATAAGTTTATTGTCAATTTTTGACCTTCAACACCTACCGCACCGCTATCGGCTTGGTCTTCGTCCTCAGCACCAGTAAGAAGCCGCCGTGTTGCACCGCCGCATCATTGTCGCCTTCTTGAGCTCGCACCGTCATTAGATCTAGATCATACGGTGTAGATTGCATTGCGTAGTACCGCTTCACGTCAAGTTTCAGTTGTTGGATTGAGGATGGATGATCAGGATTTCACCGTGTGTGTGCTACCGCTCCATCTACCGCTGCCATTGAATCCGTGTCGATTGATACAGATTGTGTCACATGTCCCCGCTGTTGTCGCCGTATCATCAGATTTTGATCATTGGATTCAAACCGAACGACCGCGATTGCATCGTGTGCAAATCCAATCTCGTGCTACTACGTCTTGTGCGAAAGCCGAAGCGTCGTCGCCATGAGCTACTGATGACATGATCATCTTTAATCTCCATCGTCTGATCTAGCGCAAACAGTTGAGATATTTGACGTCGCGTGTCTTAATCGCATCCGTTGGTCTTGTGCCACTTGTCATCAATCTAATGGTGCCATGTGTACTGCTTGCGTCAACCGACGCATGGGCACAGTGCCACTGGTCCACAGTAGACCAGCACCAGCTGTGAACTCAGTCCATGCACTGATGACACATGTCGCTCCGTGATTGGACAACGTGTCAGGCCGTGGTTGTGCCACGTGTCCCATAACGTCAGCATGACGTCATAATATGGTTTTTCTTCGAAAAAATAATTAGCCAAAAATCATATTCGATGTTGACATCAACATGACGTCATAAATGCTATTTTCCCGTATAAAAAATGGTTAGTTCGGATTTTCTATTTTATCTGGTTTTTCTTTTATTTCAAAATTTGAATTGCTATATATTTTTCATCCGAGCTCCGATTGAGGTGATTCTAGTTCCTAAAAAGTTATAAAATCATGATCTATTTAATTGTGAATTTTATGTAATTTTTGTAGTTGATTTTTCTCTCTATTTTTTCTATTTATTGCTTTCTATCTCGATTCACGTAGACGTCGAGTTGCTCGGTGAGTTTGTTGTCGAGGAGCCAGCATAAGAACAATGTCCAGAGCAGGAGTTCAAGCTTTTTAAAGTTGTGCTTTGATCATGTTGAACCTATGCTTTAAATATTATATTGTTTTAAGATATTGCATGTTAATTCAATTATCACTCGTTTCATTTATGTTGGGATTAGTTATCATCCACTTTGTGTTATACCTACCTTACCATGTCGTATGTCATATCTCTTTTGTCACCCTAGATTGGTTTAATATTAATTGGTAGCTATAATTGCCAGTGTGAGTAATTAGAACGCTGTAACATCTCGAAAATTTTAAAATAAGAAAAATAAAAATTTAAAATTTGAAAATCAAATTGAATAAAATTTTAATTAGAATTAAGAAAATGAATTGAAATATTATCTTCTACTTCAATATTTAAAATCCAACTCTAACCAAAGAATGAGTTGCAAAATAAAACTTAAAATTTAACCAAACATAAAAATGAGTTGAAAATAACATTTCCTTTGAAATTTCAATTAATCTGAAATTTTCTAGAATTTTGATGCTTAAAAGAATCTATTATTGCAATAATTTTATTTTCTACTCAATGCAAAAGTCAAAATATAGTGAGAAATAAAAATTTGAGGTTCAATTATATTTAATGATAATTATTCTGAATTTTTGATTTCTTTTGACTTTTCTTGGATTCACTTGATTATTTCTCTAAAGGAGAATTCCTTTTATAAGTAAACAAACATGGGATAATTAATAAGAAAATATTTGTAAAATAATTAAATAAGAAAAAATATTTTATAATTAATATAAATATTCTAAACCCTAAGTTATAATTTAAAAAGTCATAATCAAGCATTTATATATGAAAAGAAAGCTAATTAATGTATCTTGACTAGCAATAGTGAAATTGTCAGAGCATTTAGTTATCATAAATTTGATGTGAAATTTTATAATTATTTTCACCCTGAGTCAACCTATCAACAGTAAAAATATCTGGAAATAATAATTAATTTGATCTTTATAAAAATTCAAAACCAGAAAAGCTAAAAAATTGGAAATACTGATGTCAGAATTTTAATAAATAAAATATACAAAATATGAAGTTTAACTTTTACAGAAGATCTATATGGCTGTGGGGAAGTCTTAAAAAAAGTTTCATAAATTATTAAGGTGATATAAATGCCCAGAAAATTTTAATTCAAAAATCTGAAATCTGTGCACAGTGGATTGTCAGATTTATTAAAAATTATATATTCATCAGATAAATATGAAAATTTAACAGTAGTCTCTAACAGACCTACAGTACACACCGTAAACTTTTCATTAAATTATAGACAAGACAGTAACAGATTCAGCAAACCTTATCTCATCAGCCGGCAGCCAGCTCTTGATTTTGCTATACTTCACCATTTCCCTCACTTGTAAGTGGGTCCGCTGTTGCTGTGAGGCCCACCAGTCAGCTAAAGCCACAAGTCATCTTCTTCCTCCAACGCTGGTGTCCATAGCCAGTTCGCGCGTACGGGAGCAACCGCGGATCACTGTGGCGTCGTCATCTCCTGCAAACGGCGCCGCCCAACGAATGTCCAGTCACCACCTCGCAGCCACGCGTCACCGCCTCCGGATTTCTTGCTGCGACGCCCATCCTCTTCCCTGTGCAGTGCCGCAAACCCCTGGCCAAATTCACACCGACTGACCGAGCTTCTCTACAGCGAATGATCTGCTATAAAACCCGTTCTGGGAACGCAAGAAGCCACTCTTCATTTCCCCTCTCTTTTCTTCAGCTCGCATCCACTAAACCCTCCTCAATTTCTTCACTTTCCGCCATGACCAAGAACCTTGAAGCTTTGAGCCGAAGCCAATTCAAGTGATTAAGCAACCCATTGCCAAATTGCTCTGAACCATAGCATCACGGAGCTAAAAGAATCAAAAGCCCTCAAAAACATTAGGCCTACTCCTTGTGAAAAATGCACTGCCACCGTGTGCCTTTCTTCTCCACGGCCGGCCACCGATGGTGAGACTCCTTAGAGCTTCATTCTTCTAGTAAATTGCAAAAACAGGATCCCTAACGTCCCCTGATACTCACCCCGTTGTCCATTCGAGCTGAGACTCACTGTTTTTCTTCCCCAGTGAGCCGCCATGTCCGCGCCACCTGGCCCACGGTGGCAGCCGGATCCGGCCATCGCCGGAGGAAATGGACACCACCATTAGGTGCGGAATGACGCCCTGGTGCTCACCGTGCCACCAATTCGGCCGGAGACCCACCCCAGAGCCGTCGTCGGTGAGCCCTAGAGCTTCCCTGTCCTCTGTGTATGACCAGTGGGGCCCCGCTATCAGCCGCTCGGATGGAAGTCAGTTAAAAGGGTATATTGCATTTTCCAGTACATTTTCAGTTCGAATGATATTCAAACATTAATAACTTTTGAATCTTTAATCCAAATGAGATGAAACAAAATTCTAAATTCATCTAAAATCAAGTACTTTCACAATATACAAAAATATAAATGTTGCAATTGAACTGGGAATTAAATGAAACAAATTTTACTGAAATACTCATGCTTCCAGCAACCCAAATATATAAAAATATTTAAATTTCATTTATGTTTGAATCATTTTCTATTAAGGATTGTTCTCAATATATTAAATGTTCAAAGATGCATAAATCTCGCGATACAACACATTTTCACATTGTGTTAAGCGGTCAAAGCAGAAAGGGTTCTCGCTTCTCCGTCTGGAAGGACACCAAATGGACCAAATCCTATCGATCTTTCCTTACGACTCGACTTAGGCTCAAGGCGCTCAAGCAAGAAAACGGCTGCGTGTGCTAACGCGAAATTGTGCAAATGATATTTGAAATAAGCAAGAATTGATGTTCATAAATATATGTCAGTAGGACTCCAGAGTATGCACAATATTTAAAATAGTAGACTCAACTTGAGAATATGACCTAAATGAAAAAGATGTATATAAGCACATGCATAAGTAGAAGTACTAGTGCATATAAGAGTTAATATACTAGCAGTAGTAATATACATGTATGGATATGTAGAATGAACCATGGAACTAATTCACTTTACAGCAACAAAATGATTAGGAGCTTGATTTAGAATAAGCCTGATAAATGGGATATAAGTCAAATGTGAATATATTCCAGAATAGTCATAAAACTGACTAATTGCTATTAAACTGTTTTGAATACAATAACAGTAGTTTGCATATGCATAAATCTTCATAAAATTAAGTATCAGATTAGGCAAAAATAATCTTAGTATGTTCTTTGAGATAAGTTCATAGTAATTGGCAAAAAGAACTAATCTGCATTACTTTCATAATAGACTTCATTCTTCATATGCCTACAAAACACCTCAGCCAAAGTCAAAATAATGCCAAACTAGTTAAAACACTCTTAAGAACATACCCTGATAATACCAGAAAAATGAATGAATAATCATGTATAGTGCACTACTACAGAAATGATTTTCCTAGACACCAAGGATTTCTTTCCACAGGCGGATTAAAAGGAGAGCCACCTCAAATGACTGAGGGTGGTCCTTGGGGATAAGAATCGCCTGTGTAAAGGTATCTTCACAGGCGGCTCTCGTAAGAAACCGGCTGCGAAAATATTGATCTTAGGCGGCTGTCGTGCCCCGAATTTGCAAATCCAGACACTCTGTGAATTCAGCACTAGTCCAGGATCGCGCTAGTGCTTAAAGACTAAACAGGGTATAATATCACATCATACACAGCGGAATATTAAATAAGTACTAAAAACATGTATATAAATGAGTTGTGTGACCTTATGGTCCCTTACAATAATCTGCCACACAGGGCTTACAATAATCAGAGTAAAAGTTCAACAGCGGAAATATAAAAGTCTTGATGTTCCATCTTCACCACAGTCGCTCCGACAAAGGCTTGCCCCTAGTTCCCCGGCTCCTCGACATACTCCTCCTCGTAGGCTGGTGTAGTCTCTTCTTCTGGTAAGTTTGTCCGCAAGGGTGAGTACACACCGTACTCAACAAGTTATGCACAGAATGCACATCTATTTACTACATGCTTGGCTTGTTACAAAGGATTGGCTTAAATGGTTATTTTGCTTTGCATGAATATGTTAAAGTAATATTTAATTAGATTGAAAGTATCAAACCATATAACCAATATATATCTCAAATTGTTTTTCCACAATATTTTGGACACACAGTCCCTAGTCAACTTTATTTTACCACACTGGCACACAACCATCCACCCGTTTTATTTTTAGAACACTACCCCTTGACTATAATTCCCGAGCATTGTCCAGTACCGTGGACTCGGCTATTCGAATAGTTTTGACACTCTGCAGAGGTTGTACACTTTACCCACAAGATACCGTCGCACACCACAAAGGCGATTGACCGTAACAAAGCTTTTCAGAAACTTCTATCTTAGCCCAAGAACCTCTCCATGTTGCCTTCACTATCACTTCCCTCACTCAGAGCCGAAGTATAGGACAGACGAACACCGTTGGATAGGGTACCAAGCCGAAGCACAGGCACGCTCCCCCGTATAGTTACCCCCGTGTAAATGCCACCCCGAGGTATCAAAGGTAAGACATCAGAATCCTACTAAACTAGGTCTTCCCATTCAGACATGTGGTTGTACGAGAGACTCAGGTCAAAGGCTTGCAAGGTAAGGTCCTTAACTGACCAAGGCAAGACATTCTTCTCTCAATTTGGCACACAACCCTCACAACACTCATCCCATCCCACAGTTGCCACACAGGCCCACCTGGCACGAAGCCTCGGTCCACTTGCCCCAGTCCAAATCAATTCCACCCCAAGTTGTTAACTGTGCAACACATGCTCATATTCATCTTTCATGTAGAACCACACAGGTCTCTACATTCCAAGGTTAATACCAACATCATTCCACATTTCATTAAAAAGCATTCACTATTCTTTAGTCAGTGTTGATTTTGTAATCCAAATAGAATGGTTCACGTACATGCATGGCTAAGCAACTATTCACGGTCTAGCCTCCCGTGTTGGCACAATATCATCAACCAGCTAACTTACCCAACTTAAGTTATCAAGGAATCATGGCATTCAGATGATATCAAGGTGGCATAAACAATTTGGTTGGATAGCTAATTCACTCAAAATAATTAAAGCCATTTTTAATTGAATTAGCATGCATAGTTTAAAACAAAGTATATTTCAAAAATTAGGAGCAACATGGTCAAAGCATAACTTGCCTTCGAAAAGTAGCGAGTCTTGTTCTGGAATTTGATCCTCGAAATCCGCGTCCTCACGCAACTCAACATCTACGCGTAATAGACAAAGAACCAAATAAACATGTAACACAACGTACAAACATACATTCGGAAAATACGACAAATCAAACTAATTCGTAACTTCATGAAAACTTCTAGATAATTAGTTTAGCATTTTCTAAGATTTATAAAATTTATTTCGGCATTTTTGAACGTATAGTTGAAGAGCTACAAAATTCATTAATTTGGACATTCCTCGAATATTTTAACAGTATAAATTCATTTATAAAATTTCATAAAAATTACTGTGGCTAGGTATTAATATTTACTAATTTACAAAATTTGTTTCATGCGATTTGGACTTATAATAAATTTGTAACGAAAAAGACAAAATCCGCAATTTAGTTACAAATTTACATACAAAATTTATCTAGTCATCCAATGCATGGCACTGTTTATCTTGTATATGCGTATTCTTCTGATTACGATTTTCTCTGATTTGTTCGGTTCTTCTTCTTCTAGCTATGCGAGAGGAAGACTTGGCTACTGAGAAGAGCGGTCGAGTCTGGCGGAAGCGATCACCGAATCCAGCATGGTCGACGGCATGACGGCGACGGCGGCAATGGCAAGACATGAGCACAGCCGAAATAATCGAATCCGAGCATTGTGGCCGAATGGCATATGAACATGTATGGATCCGTTTGTCCATCCATCAATAGGAGAGAACAGCCAGTTGAAACCGGAGACGACGGCACATACACGCGTGCAGTCTGGAGATGAATTCTTCAAACAAAAAGAACGGCAACAGCAAAGCAAGAATTAAAGCAACACCGGAGGCTCATGATTTGTGCTGCAACCTTCTCAGCTTTTCTTTTCTTTCTGACTTCATTCTCCTCATATATATTATATACTCTGATTGTTTCCTATCCACCCAAGCAGAACACTAAACTGAATTGACTCAAATCTTGATCCGAACTTGCCATATCTACATTAATTTCGGCGGGATATACTGATCCTAACACATATATATTCACGCGCCTAACATATATACACTAACTTTGAGTTACGTGCATTCAGCCTAACGTACATTGGTACACATGTATTCGTACGTCCATTCAACAAGAGAGACACAAATCTCACCTCAACCGAGCAGCAACGGCGGCGATGAAAGGATCGAGCACGCGGTATTTACGGATGAGGAAGAAGAAGCAAGAGCGGCGATCCGTCGGAAGTCGTCGTTGAAATTGAAACAAAGAAAGCGATATGAGGAGAGGAAGAAATAGAAGTGAGGAAAAAATCTAGCCAAAGAAAAGATGAGCCAGTACCTTAGACCAGGACGTATGGGAAAGAAAAGGGAAATCAAAACGCTTCTGAGTTCATGATTTAAGCAATGGCGTTCTTTGGTTCAAGTCGTCGCAGAGAAATTGGAAGCGATGGATTGGAGGAAATTGGCGTGGAGAAAGAAACGGTAGGAAGCTCTTTACTCATGCATTACAGTTAGTGCGAGCAAAGGAAACGACTAATAACTTAAAACGGGCTTGCATGCATGGTAGAAAGGAAGCGGCTAGTTAAGTGAAACGTGCATGCATCTTTGGTAGAGAAATGGTTTGGAATCAAGTCGTGATGAATCAAGAAGGTGGAGGAAGCTACAGTATGATGGTGGGAATGGAAAATGGAAATGACGCCCGCAATAAACTCCTTCCATTTCTGCACGTCCTCGTCCGATCAAATCTCGTATTTTGAATAGTATTAGAGCAAGATTCGTTTAGGATAAAATAGCAAAAGAGCTCTAAAAATCTTGAAAAAATTCCCTAAAATACTAGGGAATATTTGGAACTTAACGAAGTTGATTTCGTGATTTTTCAATATATAGATTTTCTGCAAAAATTCTTTTAGTGGATCAGACACTTGTACAGTTTTTAATATAATCGACAAACTTAATTTATAATCAAGTTTTTGAAAACATTTAAAAGAAACATTCTTATTTTTCAATTGTTTTTATTTTAAACTAAATTTTAAATTTTTATGCACACGCGAAATGAATAATCTTTATTTTATAAGATTAATCCGATAAAGCTTAAATTCAAATTAAATCCAAAAATTCCAAATAAATTTCAGACATTCCTAAAAATTTAAAAAATGATGTAAATACTGTTACAGCAAATTTCGGGATGTTACAAACCTCCGCCCTTAACAGAATCTCGACCCTGAGATTTAGGACTGGCTAGAGAAGAGGTGGGGAAACTCTTTCTTTAGATCTTCTTCACGCTCCCAAGTTGCCTCGCTTTCTGAATGATTGCTCCACTGGACTCTGCAAAAGCGGGTTGACTTGTTTCTGGTCTCACGATCTATGATATCCAAAATCTTTACTGGATGTTCTTTGTAAGTTAAATCCTCTTGCAGCTCAATAGCTTCGATAGGTGCTTGTTCTTCCGGAACTCGCAAACACTTTTTCAATTGAGATACATGAAATACGTCATGTACCCCTGTCAAAGACTGCGGCAGCTCTAACTGGTAGGCAACTTCACCTCTGCGACTCAAGATTTTAAACGGCCTGACATACCTTGGTGCGAGCTTCCCTTTTGCGTGAAACCTTTTAACTCCTTTGAGCGGCGTGACTTTGAGATAAACATAATCTTCAGGCTCAAAGCTCAACTCGCGGCGTCGGTTGTCAGCGTATCTCTTTTGCCTTGATTGAGCAGTCTTCAACCTTTCTCGAATCAAAGCAATCTTTTCCTCGGCGTCTGCGAGAATATCTGGTCCAAAGACATGACGTTCTCCCGTCTCATTCCGATTCAAAGGTGTCCGACATGGTCGACCATACAAAGCTTCAAATGGAGACATTTTCAAACTCGCTTGGTAACTATTATTGTAGCTAAATTCTGCATACGGCAAGCATTTATCCCACGATGTGGTATATGATAGGGCACAAGCTCTTAGCATATCTTCAAGTATCTGGTTAACCCTTTCTGTCTGACTATCTGTTTGCGGATGGTATGCCGTACTAAAATTCAGACGGGTACCCATGGCTGTATGCAGCTTATCCCAAAATCCAGAGGTAAATTGGGTACCTCTATCCGATACTATCTTCTTAGGCACACCATGTAAACACACAATTCTTGCTATATACAATTCCGCTAACTTATCTCCAGAGTAAGTTGTCTTTACGGGTATAAAATGAGCGACCTTTGTTAGTCGATCAACTATGACCCATATGGAGTCGTATCTACTTTGAGTCCTGGGCAAACCGCTGATGAAATCCATTCCGATCTCCTCCCATTTCCATTCTGGTATCTTTAGTGGTTATAGTAGCCCAGCTGGTCTCTGGTGCATGGCTTTGACTCTTTGACATACATCACATAGTGCTACATGCTCGACTACTTCTTTCTTCATGTTCGGCCACCAGAATCTTTCTTTTAGATCCTGATACATCTTTGCACTGCCAGGGTGAATCGAGTATTTGGAATCATGTGCTTCTTCCAGTATCAACTGCCTCAATTCTGGTTTATGGGGTACGCAGATTCTGTTCTTTATCCACAAGATACCCTGCTCATCTACTCTAAAGTCCTTGGCTAGATCCTCATCCATCTTGGATTTGATTCTGGTAATCTTCTCATCATCCTTTTGTCCTTCCCTGATCTGCTCTTCTAGGGTCGGCTTAACCTCCAAAGTGGCTAGAAATCCTTTCGGTACAACCTCCAATCTTAGCTTCTGAAGCTCTTTACATAAGTCAGACTGATCTTCTGCTGTCAATGAATTCAAGTTATAGCTCTTCCGACTTAAAGCATCTACCACCACGTTTGCTTTTCCTGGATGGTAAAGAATTCCAATGTTGTAATCCTTGATTAATTCTAACCATCTCCTTTGTCTCATGTTGAGATCCGATTGTGTGAATATATACTTTAAACTTTTATGGTCAGTATATATTTCGCACCGATTTCCCATGAGATAGTGACGCCATATTTTAAGAGCGTGCACTACAGCAGCTAATTCTAGGTCATGAGTCGGGTAATTCTGTTCATGTGGCCTTAACTGCCTTGACGCATACGCCACTACTTTATCGTTCTGCATCAGCACACATCCTAGTCCCTGACGCGAAGCATCACAGTATATATCAAAATTATCCTTGGTATTCGGCAACACCAAAACAGGTGCCGAAGTTAAACGCTTCTTCAGTTCTTGGAAACTCTTTTCACATTCGGGTGTCCACAAAAACTTTTTCTCTTTCTTTAACAATTGCGTAAGAGGTCTCGCAATTGAAGAAAATCCTTCAATGAAACGGCGGTAGTATCCTGCCATTCCGAGAAAACTTCTGATCTGGGTAACTGACTTCGGTTGCTCCCAATGCAACACTGCTTCTACTTTCTTCGGATCAACAGCTACTCCTTCGGCAGTCATTACATGATCTAGAAACTCAACTTTCTTTTTCCAGAAGTCACATTTACTGAATTTTGCATATAACTGGTTTTCTCTCAGCTTTTCCAAGACCATCCTTAAATGTCCAGCATGCTCTTCCTCCGATTTGGAATAAACTAATATGTCATCGATGAACACGACAACAAACTTATCCAAATATTCCATGAATACTTTATTCATCATATTCATGAAATATGCAGGAGCATTGGTCAGTAAAAGACATGACCGTAAATTCATAATGCCCGTACCTTGACGAAAAGGCCGTCTTAGGTATGTCCTCAGTCCGAATTTTAAGCTGGTGATATCCAGACCGAAGGTCTATCTTTGAGAAGACTCCCGCTCCTCTTAACTGATCAAAGAGATCATCTATTCTGGGCAATGGGTATTTGTTCTTTATCGTCACATCATTGAGTGCACGATAGTCTATACACATCCTAAAACTCCCATCTTTCTTCTTTACAAATAACACCGGGGCTCCCCACGGTGATGAACTAGGTCTTATAAACCCTTTCTCCAAAAGCTCTTCAATCTGCTTCTTCATCTCCACCAGTTCTTCAGTGGACATTCTATAAGGTCTCTTCGCGATCGGAGCTGTTCCTGGCACCAGCTCAATCACGAACTCTATATCTCTGTCTGGTGGCATCCCAGGCAAATCTTCGGGAAAGATGTCCGGGTATTCGCTGACTACTGGAACCTCTTCCATGATAACTGCCTTCACACTGTTAACCATCAGTTGATCTTCCCGAGTAACAAGTGCTTGAATCCCTACCTTCTTACCATCTGGGCTCTCAATGGTAACCACTCTTCGTCCACAATCCAACACTGCCTTGTGCTTCGATAACCAATCCATTCCCAAAATCACATCTATGGTCTAGGTGTCCAATATGATTAGGTTCGCTAGGAACTCTATTCCACTTATTAGTAATTTTACCCCAGAACATCCTACTTTAGCTCGGAGTTCTGATCCAGGGGTTTGAACTATTAGCATATGCTTAAGTTTAACCACATCCAAATCATTTTTCATAACAAAAACTTGAGAAACGAAGGAATGAGAAGCTCTTGAATCAAATAGAATTGTAGCTGGCACTGAGTTAACTAAAGACTTACCCAGTACGACATCTGTGGCATTCTGATCTTCTTCCGCCATGGTGTGGTTAACTCTTCCACGAACAACTGATTGTGGTGCGGTTCCAGCTTGAGCAGGTGCTCAGCTTCCTCCTTGAGTTGGTGATCTTGCAGGAGTATTACCTAGGTTAAAGCGGACAGGGGTAACTCCTCCCTTCTTGGGACAGACGTTGGCAAAATACCCCATTTCATTGCAGTTGTAACAACGTCTTCCTGCCATTGTCAGACTTCGCGGCTTGGCTAATCGATCTTCTTTGGTGTTTGTGGATTCGACCGGTGGATCGTCAGACAGAGCGGTGGTAGCTCTCGCTGCTCCTGGCTGAAATCGGGTGAACTGTTGAGGTACCACCCTCGGTCTCTGCTGACCCTGGCGTCCTCCTTGCAGTGCCAAACGACGCTTGCGGTTGTCATCCAACTCTTTGCGCTTATCTTCAAGAATGAGCGCTTTGTTGACAAGCTCTTGGAAATCAGGAAAGGTGTGGGTGATCAGTCCCACTTGTAGTCCGGAATTCAATCCCTTCATGAACCTAGACTGTCTAGCCTTATCAGTGGCTACATCCTCTAGCGCATAATGTGCAAGTTGTGTGAACTTGTTAAGATAGTCGGCCACAGATTGGCCTCCCTGCTTCAAAGAGCGAAATTCCTCCTTCTTAAGCTCCATCATCCCTTCCGGCACGTGATACTAACGGAAGGCAACTGTGAACTCATCCCAAGTGATTTCCTGAGGATGCTCATGGGAAGCACAATAATTCTCCCACCATTCAGCAGCAGTCCCTTCTAGCTGGTGGGAAGCATATAAGACTCTCTCATTGCCGACACATTGGGTTATGTGCAGCTTCCTTTCGATTATACGCAGCTAATAAATCGGCTTCTATGGGGTTGACATTCCCGAGAGAAGGTTGGAGGTCCAGTTCTCATGAAGTCTGACCTTGAGTGGTGCCCATGATGCCAAACTTGGTTGTTGTTGTTATTGACGGCTTGATTTGATTCTCAGATTGCATCTGTTGCATCATGGTGCATGAGTTGGGTTTGAGCAGCCAAGAATGCACCCAGGTTGTTCATGTCCACAGGTGGGGGTTGAGGGTTCTGTGCATTGCCTTGGTTTCCTTCCTGCTGTGATCCGCTTCCTCCAGCTCCACGGTTTCCACGAGTGTTCACCATCTGAAGAACAATAAGTTTAGGGAAAAGAGGAAATAGAGTAGGCAAGTAACATGAATCTTATGCGGGGAGAAGATTTGTTTGACTCAAACATAAGCACACAATTTTTATTTAATATCATAAGGATATGGCCGCTCACAAGTGCCTACGGGCATTGCGGCGCAAACCCACACGCACAACCATAGATATTGTTCACCATAGAAGAAACATAACAACTCATAGAGTTCAAACCAAGCAACCGTTCTAAAGACGGACTCACAATATTGACTTGAAATAAACTTAACTCGATAACTGACTCTCACAGGAGTCGACTCTGACAATAATAAAAGAAAAACTCTCTAGTCGTCAATCCATCCAGGCTGCGGTCCTCCTGGCGGATACTGCAGTGGGTGCAGCGGCATCGGCGCAAACTGGTCCTGGTGCCCCACAGCTGGCAGAACAAACGAGCCCACCGACTCTGCTGGCTTCGGGGCTGCCTGCTCGGGTGTTGGTGGCTCTGGCACCACCTGCACTGGTGCCTCCTGGACGGGTGCCTCCTGCTCCGGCTCCTCGGGGTCGGGGTCGTGCAGCTCTAGCTCCGGCTCTGGCTCAGGTCCCTCTAGTGCCTCCTCCGGCTCACGAACCCTCTGGATGTAGATACCTAGACCCTCAGTAGTGTCCTGCAGTCGAGCCCTGACCACTACCACCTCCTCACGAGACCTCTGAAGCTCCCGGAGAGTCTCGTCTATGAGTTCCTCCTGGGCGATGACGTACCTCGCCAAGTGGGTGACCGTAGCATCGTCCTCTTCCTCCGGGTCTCTGTCAAACCGGTTGTCTCGGCGCGGATGAAGACGGAAGACGGTACCTACGAGCTCCTCGGAGAAAGTGCGTGCGATATGATGCATCGCCAAGCGGGCAGTCTCCTGGATCCCGGCCTCAAAGGTGGACCTCCTGGCGGTGAAGTGAAACGGACGACTGGCTCTCCCCCTGTCTTTAGCAAAGACAGTCAGTGATCTTGACGTCCCAAGCGACGTCCAGCCCTGCTCGGACCATCGAGTTCCCTCGGTAGATCGGCCTCATGAAACCCTCCAGAAACTGTAGCAGGTACCACAGCTCGGCAGCGAAGCCTCCAGTGCGCTCACCAAAGGTATGGATCCTCCTCATCTGCCAAAACAGATCTCATCAGATCTAAATTTTTAAAAGAACTCAAAGCTGATGTAAATCTGACATAGGTATGAAGTAAGAAAGAGAGGACAAGTCAGGATGTCATTTATAATCTTGTAAAATTTTAATTCTTTAGAAAATAGTTTTATGCTCCACGACCAGTCTAAACTAGGGTCAAGTCCTACAGTCGGTATGCTCCGATACCACCTCTGTTGTGCCCCGAATTTGCAAATCCGGACACTCTGTGAATTCAGCACTAGTCCAGGATCGCGCTAGTGCTCACAGACTAAACAGGGTATAATATCACATCATACACAGCGGAATATTAAATAAGTACTAAAAACATATATATAAACGAGTTGTGTGACCTTATGGTCCCTTACAATAATCTGCCACACAGGGCTTACAATAATCAGAGTAAAAGTTCAACAGCGGAAATATAAAAGTCTTGATGTTCCATCTTCACCACAGTCGCTCCGACAAAGGCTTGCCCCTAGTTCTCCGGCTCCTCGACATACTCCTCCTCGTAGGCTGGTGTAGTCTCTTCTTCTGGTAAGTTTGTCCGCAAGGGTGAGTACACACCGTACTCAACAAGTTATGCACAGAATGCACATCTATTTACTACATGCTTGGCTTGTTACAAAGGATTGGCTTAAATGACTATTTTGCTTTGCATGAATATTTTAAAGTAATATTTAATTAGATTGAAAGCATCAAACCATATAACCAATATATATCTCAAATTGTTTTTCCACAATATTTTGGACACACAGTCCCTAGTCAACTTTATTTTACCACACCGCACCTGACCATCCACCCATTTTATTTTTAGAACACTACCCTTGATTTGTAATTCGAGCATTGTCCAATCTCGTGGACTCGGCTATTCGAATAGTTTTGACACTCTGCAGAGGTTGTACACTTTACCCACAAGATACCGTCGACACCACAAAGGCGATTGACCGTAATAAAGCTTTTGAAACTTCTATCTTAGCCCAAGAACCTCTCCGTGTTGCCTTCACTATCACTTCCCTCACTCAAAGCGAAGTATAGGATGAGCGAACACCGTTGGATAGGTACCAAGTCAAGCACAGCACGCCTCTGCATCTGATTACCCCGTGTAATCGCCACCTCGAGGTATCAAAGGTAAGACATCAGAATCCTACTAAACTAGGTCTTCCCATTCAGACATGTGGTTGTACGAGAGACTCAGGTCAAAGGCTTGCAAGGTAAGGTCCTTAACTGACCAAGACAAGACATCCTTCTCTCAATTTGGCACACAGCCCTCACAACACTCATCCCATCCCACAGTTGCCACATAGGCCCACCTGGCACGAAGCCTCGGTCCACTTTCTCCAGTCCAAATCAATTCCTCCCCAAGTTGTTAACAGTGCAACACATGCTCATATTCATCTTTCATGTAGAACCACACAGGTCTCTACATTCCAAGGTTAATACCAACATCATTACACATTTCATTAAAAAGCATTCACTATTCTTTAGTCAGTGTTGATTTTGTAATCCAAATAGAATGGTTCACGTACATGCATGGCTAAGCAACTATTCACGGTCTAGCCTCCCGTGTTGGCACAATATCATCAACCAGCTAACTTACCCAACTTAAGTTATCAAGAAATCATGGCATTCAAATGATATCAAGGTGGCATAAACAATTTGGATGGATAGCTAATTCACTCAAAATAATTAAAGCCATTTTTAATTGAATTAGCATGCATAGTTTAAAACAAAGTATATTTCAAAAATTAGGAGCAACATGGTCAAAGCATAACTTGCCTTCGAAAAGTAGCGAGTCTTGTTCTGGAACTTGATCCTCGAAATCCGCGTGCTCACGCAACTCAACGTCTACGCGTAACAGACAAAGAACCAAATAAACATGTAACACAACGTACAAACATACATTCGGAAAATACGACAAATCAAACTAATTCGTAACTTCATGAAAACTTCCAGATAATTAGTTTAGCATTTTCTAAGATTTATAAAATTTATTTCGGCATTTTTGAACGTATAGTTGAAGAGCTACAAAATTCATAAATTTGTACATTCCTCGAATATTTTAACAGTATAAATTCATTTATAAAATTTCATAAAAATTACTGTGGCTAGGTATTAATATTTACTAATTCACAAAATTTGTTGCATGCGATTTGGACTTATAGTGAATTTGTAACAAAAAAGACAAAATCCGCAATTTAGTTACAAATTTACGTACAAAATTTATCTAGTCATCCAATGCATGGCACTGTTTATCTTGTATATGCGTATTCTTCTGATTACGATTTTCTCTGATTTGTTCGGTTCTTATTCTTCTAGCTACGCGCGAGAGGAAGACTTGGCTACTGAGAAGAGCAGTCAGTCAGCGAAGCGATCACGGTGAACGGCATGGTCGACGGCGGTGGTGAATGACTAGCTGCTGGCGGCACAACAAGCGGCCAAGACATGAGCACAGCCGAAATAATCGAATCCGAGCATTGTGGTCGAATGGCATATGAACATGTATGCATCCGTTTGTCCATCCATCAATAGGAGAGAACAGCCGGTTGAAACCGGAGACGACGGCGCATACACGCGTGCAGTCTGGAGATGAATTCTTCAAACAAAAAGAACGGCAACAGCAAAGCAAGAATTAAAGCAACACCGGGGGCTCATGATTTGTGTTGCAACCTTCTCAGCTTTTCTTTTCTTTCTGACTTCATTCTCCTCATATATATTATATGCTACAGATTGTTTCCTATCCAGCCAAACAGAACACGGAAACTGAATTGACTCAAATACTGATCCGAACTTGCCATATCTACATTAATTGCTAGCAGGATATACAGTCCTAACACATATATATTCACGCGCCTAACATATATACACTAACCTAACTTACGTGCATTCAGCCTAACGTACATTGGTACACATGAATTCATACGTCCATTCAACAAGAGAGACACAAATCTCACCTCAACCGAGCAGCAGCGGCGGCGATGATAGGATCGAGCACGCGGTCGGCCGGACGAGCAGTGGCAGCAGCCAGGCGGCTGTCCGTCTGCTGAGTCGTCGTTTGAAATTGAAACAGCAGGAGATATGAGGAGAGGAAGAAATAGAAGTGAGGAAAAAATCTAGCCAAAGAAAAGATGAGCCAGTACCTTAGACCAGGACGTATGGGAAAGAAAAGGGAAATCAAAACGCTCTGAGTTCATGATTTAAGCAATGGCGTTGCTAGTTCAAGTCGTGCAGAGAAATTGGAAACGATCGATCGGAGGAAATGCGATGGAGAAAGAAATGGCGGAAGCTCTTTACTCATGCATTACGGGTTAGTGCGAGCAAAGGAAACGACTAATAACTTAAAAGCGGGCTTGCATGCATGGTAGAAAGGAAACGGCTAGTTAAGTGAAACGTGCATGCATCTTTGGTAGAGAAATGGTGGAATCAAGTCGTGATGAATCAAGAAGGTGGAGGAAGCGGTACGTATGATGGTGGGAATGGAAAATGGAAATGACGCCGCAATAAACTCCTTGGTTTACGCACATCCTCGTCCGATCAAATCTCGTATTTTGAATAGTATTGGAGCAAGATGCGTTTAGGACAAAATAGCAAAAGAGCTCTAAAAATCTTGGAAAAATTCCCTAAAATACTAGGGAATATTTGGAACTTAACGAAGTTGGTTTCGCGATTTTTCGATATATAGATTTTCTGCAAAAATTCTTTTAGTGGATCAGACACTTGTACAGTTTTTAATATAATCGACAAACTTAATTTATAATCAAGTTTTTGAAAACATTTAAAAGAAACATCTTATTTTTCAATTGTTTTTATTTTAAACTAAATTTTAAATTTTGATGCACACGCGAAATGAATGATCTTTATTTTATAAGATTAATCCGATAAAGCTTAAATTCAAATTAAATCCAAAAATTCCAAATAAATTTCAGACATTCTTAAAAATTTTAAAAATGACGTAAATACAGTTACAGCAAATTTCGGGACGTTACAGCGGCGCCCTTTATATGCCGCCTGTGGAAACTATGCTCTTCCTAGGCGGTTCTCTTAAGGAACCGCTTGGGGAAATTGCGATCTTTACATAGCCGCTTTCTTCTGAAGCGCATGAAATCGCGATTTCCACAAAGTGATGACGTTAACAAGCCATTTTAGTTAATTATATTGTGACCTAATAAATTAAGGAAACCCTGTGGTGATGTTAAGTCTTTAAAGGCGTAGTTCTTAAACAAACTGCCTGTCCAAATTTTGTAAATGCTTGTCTGCATATCTTGTGACGAAGGAGATGCCGATATGCGTTTTTATGTAAGTACCGAATCATCCTTTGTTCTACAATACCTGCAAAACACAGAAATCCAACGTCCAGGCAATACTCCGGTATGAGTTTTTATTGATGTACCGGATCATCCGTTACGTTGCAACAGCGGCACTACACAGAGAAATCCAACGTCCAGGCAATACTCCGGTATGGTTCTTTTGGCCTTTGACGGATCATCCGATAATGCTGTTTTGCTTGATCGTTATTATTTTTCTGCAGGCCGTTGTCTTTGGGAGCCGCCTGTGGGAACTTCGCTTTAAAGCTCCGAACAGATCGTTCTCTACGGCAGTTCTAGGTGGCCCCAAAATTGTGAAAACATGGGGGGAGCTAGGATTTGAACTTGAAATCCTTGGAATAGTTAACTCTCTAAGGTAAGAGCATCTCATTCCTGACATTATTTGTAGAGGTTTATATATCTTGTGGAGAGGAAGATGTAGTAGTGTAGATAGAATGTGCATGGGAGAGGGGTTGAAGCCTGGGAGATTGGCGCCCTCTTTAAAATTCGTGATTCACTTTTCGACACCCTGGTCCACTGTTATAGACTCAGATGGACCCATATGTCATAGACACATCACCAAAAACCAACGAATTGAGTGTCACTGGACTAATTTTTCCGTTGAAGCCCTCACCTCTAGATCTCAGAGACGGATCTTGTATCCCTCCCTCTCTAGAGGGAGAAGCGATCCCCTCTCTAGATCTAGAGGAGAGGACCTTACATTCTTTTCGTGATTTTAATAAAATCATTTTATAGTATTTAACTTAGGGTTCTCTTGTTAAAGTTCTATCTAAATAATTGACATTTCAATCTGATTTTTGCATTTGTGTTCAAGATGGAAAGGGCAAGGATGTACAATGCCCCAAGAAATAAGGGTGTATTCCTCAAAGAGCTCGAAACTTTTATTAAAGCCGCTCAGAAGGACGCCTGGACTAAGAAGGAAACGGAAATACTTTGTCCATGCAAAGACTGTAAGAACAATGTAGGATGGGGAGATTTAAGTGTAATCACAACACACCTGATTATGAGAGGTTTTATAGAGGATTACACATGTTGGTCTAACCATGGCGAGCAACGTACATTGCAAACAACCGATGATGTTGATCCCGATCTCGTGGATGATCGAAGTGCCGGAGGCGACACTGATGATTTGGGAGATGAAGCTCACGTGCATGCTCGTTTGCTAGATGATGGTCGCTTCACTGATGTAGAGGAAATGTTGCGCCATGCCGAACCACAGGTTTTAAAGGAGTTGACAGGTTTAGATAATGTCGATGCGTTACACAAAGCAAATGAATGATCGTTATATGAGGAATCAAGGGTTGTCCTCTAGAGTTTACGGTGTTGCATACGGTCTTGATGCTTCTACCGTTGAAGGCTAGCAATGGATGGTCGAACAACGATTTCACCGATCTGTTGAGGCTCTTGGCGTAAATACTTAGAAGGCTAATGGATTGCCCACCTTGCCGGCGAGCACTTATTTCGCGAAGAAGCTTATCACTCCGATGTCATTGGATGTGCAAAAGATACATGCATGTCCGAACCATCAGATCCTCTTCCGTAAAGATTACACGGACTTGGATCAATGCGGTGTGCAAAGGCGAGCGGTATAAGAAGAATGATGACTCCCACGATGATGATGATTCTTCACCTAGTACTACGAAGAATAAGAAGAACAAGAATAGTACTCTTGGTAATAACGAAGATGACACTTCTTGAGCACGGACAAGAAGAAAAGAATCCCTGCGTTGGTGATGTGGTACTTGCCGTTATTAGTCGCTCAAACGCGTTTGTACTTTCGAATGAGAGGGACTCCGAACTAATGGGTTGGCATTCTAACAAGCGCAGAAAAGATGGAAAGATTCGACACCTAGCCGATGGTAGACAATGGAGAAATTTTGATCGCATGTATCCAGATTTTGCAACGAACCCAGAATGTAAGGTTCGTGACCGAAAATCGATGGTATGAATCCTTTCGGTGAATGGAATGCCACACATAGCACTTGGCCGATAGTCTGTCCATCTACAACCTTCCTCCATGGCTATGTATAAAGAGAAGGTACCTAATGTTGTCCATTCTTATCCAAGGTCCGAGACAGCCTGGAGTAGATATTGATGTGTTTCTCGAACCACTGATGGAAGATATGGCCATGTTGTGGCACGATGGGGTCAGTGTGGGATCGGCCCAACAACACTACTTCACACTAAAAGCCATTATTTTTGTTACCATCGGTGATTACCCATACCGCTAGGGTCAAGATCAGATCCGGACACTCTGTGTGTTCTGCACTGGTCCAGGATCGCGCTAGTGCACACAGGCTAAACAGGATATAGTACCACAATCATACACAGCGGAATATTAATAAAGTACATCAATCATGTATATAAACGAGTTGTACGCCCATATGGTCCCTTACAATAGTTTGCCACGCAGGGCTTACAATAATCAGAGTAAATAATTCAACAGCGAAAATTAAACGTCATGGTGATCCATCTTCGCCACAGGCGCTCTAACAGAGGCTTGCTCCCTAGTTCTCTGGCCCTCCAGTATACTCCTCTTTCCACGCTGGTGTAGACTCCTCTTCTGGTAAAATTTTGCCCGCAAGGGTGAGTACACACCGTACTCAACAAGTCATGCCATGAATGCGGTTCTATTACTACATGCATGGCTTGTTACAAAGGAATGGCTCAATTGGTTATTTTGCATTGCATCAATATTTTGAATTATTATTTATTTAGATTAAAAGCAGCAAAACTTTAATAGCATAATAAGTTTCTCAATTGTTTTCTACATTATTTTGGACACACAATCCTTAATCAACTTTCATCATCAACTCGCACCTGACCTTCCACCCCATTTTATTTTCAAAACACTACCCTTGATTGTAATCCCGAGCATTGTCCGATCTAGTGGACTCGGCTATTCGAATAGTTTTTACACTCTGTAGAGGTTGTACACTTTACCCACAAGATATAATCAACTCACCACGTCAGCCATGAATCGCCATACAAGAGTATACGAATGAGTGATCATAACAAAGCCTTTCAGAAACTTCTATCTCCACCTAGGAACCTCTCCGTGTTGCCTCCACTATCACTTCCCTCACACAGAGTCGAAGTATAGGGCCGACGAACAACGTTGGATAGGGTACCAAGCCGAAGCACAGGCATGCTCCCCCGTACAGTTACCCCCGTGTAACTGCCACCCCGAGGTATCAAAGGTAAGACATTAGAACCCTACTAAACTAGGTCTTCCCATTCAGACATGTGGTTGTACGAGAGACTCAAGTCAAAGGCTTGCAAGGTAAGGTCCTTAACTGACCAAGGCAAGACTTCCTTCTCTCAAATTGGCACATAGCCCTCACAACACTCAGCCCCCCAATTGCCACACAGGCCCACCTGGCACAAAGCCTCGGTCCACTTGCCCCAGTCTAAATCAATTCCCATCCCAAGTTGATTATTGTGCAACACATGCCAACAACAACTCAACATCCATATGGAACCACACAGGCCTCCATATATCAACTTCATCGTGTGGCAACACATCACACCATTTCCAATATACATTGCATATTCCATTAATCAATATTGACCTTTGTATTTTAAAAGATTATTCACGATATATGCAAAGCTAAGCAACTATTCACGGTCTAGCCTCCTGTGTTGGCACAATATTATCAACCAACTAGTATTACCAAACATAGGTTATCAAAGGAATCATGGCATACGAATATTAATAACAAGGTGGCAATAACAATTAGGTTGATTAGCTAATTCACCCAAATTATTTAAATCCATTTTTAATTGAATTAGCATGCATAGTTTGAATCAAAATACATTTTCAAAACTTATGATCAAAATGGTCAAAGCACAACTTGCCTGGCCCTTGCTATCTTTATTGCTCTTTACTCTTTATCTTTGACTCTGGATCTTCGATCTTCAATCTTTACTTCCTTGATCTTCAGCTTCTTTAAATGACTTCCGGACAACCCGTCTAACGATAAAGAAACACAAATACAACACAACTCAAAAGACAATTCGAATAAACTCCAAGTTAGGAACGGATAATAATGGATCACAATGGCTTAGATGAATTAAGGAACTTGAATAGATTAGATCAAAGATTAGACAAAAGAGAATGAGCTTTTAGAAAAATACCTTTGAAAAGGAAAAGGCGATGGCGAGAGAGAAAGAATAGTATTCCAAAGAATATTTCTTTTGAAGTTATTATCTTGATTGGATAGACCATGACATATGGGCTCTCGATCTATAGACCGGGTCCATTAAGATATGTTAGTTCACGATGAACTAAGCTGATGCAAGAAGTTGACTTTTGTTGACTAAGCAGATACACAATCAAATAAAAGATAGATAGGCTGATAGATTAGATATGGCACAAGGATATGACACATGGTCAATGGTCTAGCGACCAAGTCCACGAATGAATTCTGGGTTAATGGCAGATTAGATTTTCAGGGATAAGACAAGGACGGATGGAATCAACACTCAGTGCGATCCGATCTGGGGTTCAGTCATACATCAATGAAGAGACTTGACGATGATGAGGCGGCGATGATATGAATTAGATAGGAGCGATAGCATGGCTCGGAGATGGTCTGGCAGGGAATGACATATGTGGTACACACATCGTCAAAGTTAGGGTACTAATATAAGGTTGGCTATACAACAAGGATCGATATATGGCAATGATGATGACATGGCATCGGAGATGACACAAAACTTCGGTTAGATTTAGGATTGATTGTAGTTGACCAACTAGTGGTACCCTAATCGATCACATGGCCCACGATGAACTTGGTTCATCGAGCGATCTTAGGTTAGGGTTTAGGTTCGCCTGGCGTTATATGGTGATGAGGCTATCTCATTGCATAAGATGGGGCTAGGTCACAACATGGCTATATGATACTACGGCTTTCACTTGTACATACATGCATGTGACGGTTAGGCAAACGGTTAAGGTGGCATGTCATGCGGGCGACGATTGGGTGGCAACAACGAAATAACATGGCTCTGGACAGCAAGGTATACTTGTCATGGCGACATGGCAAAAGGGACGGCTAAAACTAAGAACACGAGAAAAGGTGAGATCAGCGACTAATCTTTTGGTAACGGCTTTAACAACGAACAGAGGCTAACGGAACTTCATAGATGGACAAAACAGAGATATTACTACCTACTGGATATGGTGACATGGTCACAAAAGGCTAGGATGATTGGCGGCACAAGACGACGCGTGGCGGCGGCAAAAGGCGACGGCCGACGAATAAAAAGAATTTCGGTAGATGCAACAGCAAAGGGGAAGTGAGCACTACGTAGAACGCGATGACACAAACTGAACGATATTGCCGGATTTGGCAGCAACCCAACGGATTGATCACAAACTGCCGATGAACGGCTCCCGGAGCTAATAGATCAAACGGTCATAACTATTAAAATAATAGATGAAACCTAACCAAATTTTACAGAGAGCTATCTGGGAATATTTGTCACAATATCAAGAGGTGTCTACCATAAAAATTTCACGGCCAAACTCGCAAAAATGAGGGAGAACGGGCTCTGGCAAGATTTGATATTTGGGCGGCCATAACTTTTGATCCAGTGGATGAAATTGCACCAAATTTGGATGGAAGACAGAGAGTACCTTGAGGCACGATGTGACACAGACGGATCTTGAAAAGAGTCGACGAGTTGACGGGGAACGCGACGTCAAAACAGTAGACGTGGGGGGCAATGGCCTTCGGGGCAATCTTGGGCTGGCTGCTCTGTTTGGAATCTTCCAAAACTGTTTCACAGGGGTGTTGCAACCATCATGGGGGTGCTCCACAGGAAATTTGAGGATGAACGGAGTTCGGGAGCGCCCGGTAGAGCTCACCGAAGTTCTCACCGGAGTTGGGGAAGAAGGCTTGCCGAGGGAGATCCGTAGAAATTCTGATGCTGACTTTTGAGTATGATGTGGGTAATGTGGAGAAGCGTTTAGGGTTCAATTTTCAGCTACAAAGGAGCAATGGATCAACGGGAAAAGCTCGCTGGAGTTGGGAAAGAAATCGGTGGCCGGAGGTGCTCCGGTAGGTATTTTCAAAATCTGATTTTTCTGGAGGTAGAGAACAGTAATAGGAAGCTCTGGTAAAAATTTTAGATCGAAAAAAGTTCGGAAGTGATCAGGAGAGCTCATCGAAGTTTTCGCCGGAGTTGAAAAGAATAGCTCATACAGGAAGATCCAGAACGTGGATGGGGGAAGTTTCAATCGGGGTGTAAAGATAACGCACGTAGGAATCTATGGTTCAATTTATAGGGCGATCGGACCAGCAGATCGTCGGGAAATACTCACCGGAGTTATGACTAGAAACTGAATGAAACTGCCGGAGTTACTGTAGCATTATTGTTTATTTAATCCGAAAATCAAACAACCGTTCAGGAAAAATCGAAATAAATATCAAAAAACCGTTAAAAATTTCGGGAAAAATCTGTAGCGTCACCCAGCACCTTAGTAACACAAATAAAATATTATTACATAAAATAATTATTTTATTCGTGTACAGTAAATACTTTTATATTGTTTTTAATATCTTTTTAATTTAGAAAATACTAAAGCAACCCCAAAAATTCTAAGAAAATTCAGGGAGTTTAATTAGGATATTTTAAGATCAACAAAATATTTTTGTACCACCAAATATTTTATTTTTATATCAACATATATTTTTATTTTGTTAAAGCTTTCGGAAAGGCTTTAGAAAATATATAATTTGACAATTGTAGAAAATTTCGTAGAAATTTCCTTAGGTTTATTTGTATTAAATAAGATAGTTTTAGCAAAACCAAATCTTTTATTTTGTCTCCAAAGTATATTTTTTAATTAATGAGACTTTTGGAAAGGTTTTGAAATCAGGATTTTAACAAATAATGGGAAAATTCACCGAAGTTCCTTGTGATATATATTTTTTTAAATTAATTCCAACTTAAGTAGGGTTTTCATTTTTTTTAAGGAAATAGTTTTTAAGTTTTTCTAAAAATAGGCAAAAGTCCTTTTCTTTTGAACTCTAGAGAAATCCAGAAAATAAAAAGGAAACAAATAAACTTGAGGCAACCAATAAAAATAATAATTTAAAATATATTTTTTTATCCTATTTTTGAAATGAAATTTTGGGATGTTACAAACCTCCCCCCTTAACAGAATCGCGTCCCCGAGATTCAAGACTGACTATAGAAATAGGGTCAGGGAAACTCAACTCTTGGGCTTCTTCAAACTTACAATCAACTGCACACTAGAGGTTTGCTTCGAGCAGACGCTTGCTAACATCCAAAATTTGTAGGTCGCTCTTTGCGGATGCGGTCCCTTGCAACTCCACTAACTCCAACAGCGTACCGCTTTTACGCACAAGAAAGGACTTCTTTCGCTAAGGCTCTTGGAACACATCTCACATCCATGCCGACATTTCGCAACTCCATTGTGAGTTTCCTTATACATTCTGAACACTTGATTTTACGCTTCTCGAGAAGCGAACAAAAGTCAGATCGACGACAAAACTTACTTGAAATTTGCGGTCTTGAATGAGACTTGAACAAAGATTAGGTTTGTCTTTGTAACATCCCAATTTTAGCATTTTTAATTAATTAATATTATTTTATTGCTAAATATAAATTTTGTGAATTTTCAGGATTTATTTGGATTTTTGGGATTTATTTGAATTATTTTGAATTAAATAATATTACTTTCTGTTAAAGATTAATTATAAATATATATATTTAAAATAATTTTTTGTGAAAATATTTTATTTAAGTCCAGAATGTCTCAAAGTATTTTTGAGATTTTTCTTGGAATTTTTAGAGTATTTTTACTGCCTTAAATAAATAGATTTATTTTCTTGAATTAACTTTAATCGAAAAACCGAAAAATTCTTTATGAACAGTAACAGGCCTCGGCCCATACACTGTGCAGGCCAGTCGGATTTAAAACGGAATTTTGCGGACCGTTGGATTAAAATCCAACGGCCTTCATCAACGCGCGTTATTTAGGAAACCCTAAAACGATCATGGCCGACGGATGGAAAACGTGTGGTTGCTGGCTTTCGTGTTCTAGTCGGTTTCGACGCCGTCGCCGTGCCGGATCCGGACACCGCCGCCGTCGCTCCTTCCCTGTTTACCGCGCCGCCTCGGGGTATAAAATGTCCGGGATACTTCCCCGAGGATCCCCACACCTCGCCGCTTCCTTTCGCTGTTGCGCCGCCACCGGAGAAGCACCGAAGCCGCCACAGGAGCTCGCCGGAGTTCGAGAGGGTTGCCAAGGTATTGCGCCGCGGTTTCGTCGTCGCCGGGGACTGCTTCCGACGAGAGGGTTACGGATTCAGAATCACCGAGTTGTGTCGCGTCTACGCCGCCGTTCGTTGGTCATCGAGAAGTGCCAGAACGCCGCCGAGCTAGTCGTCGTCTTCGTCTCCGGGGAAAACCGCGTCGTCATCTCGCCATCGCCGCATGGGAAGACCTCAGCCTTCCGATCAACCATCAACGTACAGGATTCAGCCGCGTCGCTCGGGTGAATAGTCGACTGCTCGGGTAAGCCCTCGCCGTTGGATCTAGATCGTAGGGTTCTGATCGCGCCACGTCATTTTAGTGAATAGGAAAACGGCTCGGGTAACGTTGGCCGTTGATCACAGGATCAACGATCCAGATGATGCCACGTCGCGTCCGTACGATCGGGCGGGAAAAATCGGAATTTCTTTATAAAATAATTCGATTAAAATTCGGATTTAAGAATTAGGGTATTTTTCAGGATTTCCAAAACTTCAAAATGCGATAACTTTTGCATGCGAACTCCGATTGAGGTGATTGAAATTTCCAAAAATTTGTATAATTGAGATCTATTTAATGATGATTTGTATTTGAATTTTTGAATTTGTTTGTTCTTTGGTTTTGGTTTTTATTTGCTTTTCTCTCTCGATTCGCTTAGACGTTGAACTGTGTGAGCTTCGGAAGGGGATTTCGCAGCTCAAGAATTATTCCCAGACCTGGGCCAGGAGCTTAACGAAGGCAAGTTGTGCTTTGACCATGTTGAACCCATATTAGGAAAAATTGCTATTTTGCTTTACTTTAATTGCATGGTATTTCAATTATACACATGATTTCAACCTAGTTTGGGGTTTAGATATTTTACCCTTTTGAGTTACACCCTACCTTGACATTTGTATGCCATGATCCACTTGTCAACTTAGGTTGGTTAATTATAGTTAGTTAATAGAAAATCAACATGGGTGGTTAGACCGGATTAGAATGCTTAGCCATGCCACGTCATCACATGTACATAAATTGTTGATTATTAAACTTGACTAATGGAATATGGAACAATGATGATAACTTGTGGGCCATGTGTGGTCGCACCAAGAGACTGAGTTGATGTGACAGCGGAGTCACGCAACGATGTTGATTTGTGAAGAGCATGTGGTGCTTGGTAACCAACCGGAGGGTAATCACTTTAGATTGAAGCAAGTGGAAGGGGCAAGTGTGCCAGGGTGGGCTCAGTGGAGCTGAGGGTATGTGTAAGTCTTGCTTCAATCAATCCTAAGGACTTAACCTTGCAAGCCTTTGACCTGAGTCAATCATGCGACCACACGCTCATATGGGGCACTTAGTGACTAATTTGCAAATGCTTAACTTGAGTGCTATCGTGGTCTTTGAGTCCTGCACGGAGGAAACTCACATGGCGCAAGAGGGGGCCCTGTTGTGGTGGTGTAACCCTTCAGTGTTGAAACCTTAGCGGGTAGCACTGGGTTAAGAGGATGCATTGTAAAGGCTTTGTCATGATATCTCTGCTGGCACACCAAAGGAAGTGTGCTAGTAGCCAGGCACAAAGAGACTATCATGTCGTGTGGGTAAAGTGCATAACCTCTGCAGAGTGTACAATCTATTCGGATAGCCGTGCTCACGGTATTGAGCAAAGCTCGGGGATTACAGTCAAGGGGTAGTTAATTAAAATGAACCACTGAATGGGATGGTAGGATGCCATGTGGTTAATGGAACTTGACTTAGGATGGAAACTTGGTTTACTTGAGAATCACTGAATCTACTTGTTTTTATTTGTTTTACGGTCTTTTCAATCTACTTATTGTATACGTTTGAAAATGCTGCTTACTGCATATGAACCACTTAGCCATTCCTTTGGAATAAGCCTTGCATATAGCTATGGTAGAATTGCATTCTGTGCACAACTTGTTGAGTATGTTGTATACTCACCCTTGCCTTCAACAACAAACAACAGTGGAGGAGTCATCGCCGGTATTGGAGGAGGATTTCCAGGTGGATACGAGTCACTAGGCCAAGCCTTGTCAGCCGCATGTGGAGTACTGATGAGTCACTACGTCTTCTATGATTTTCCGCTGCATTTGTCTTATGTTATCTTAGTCTTGCCCTATGAGGCCGAATAAATGTAAGTGATCATAAGATCATACACTAGTTATATTAAATAAATGAAGTCTTATTGTTATTATCGTTGTGTATGATGTGATGCTTACCGATGTTGAGCCGTGTGCACTAGCGTTGATCCTGGGAATAGTGCGGTATACACGGTGGATCCGAATTGGTAAATTCGGGTCACTACAGTCTTGCACTATCTTTGTCGGCTTGACTCTCGGGTATCGGCTTGAACTCTATTTCAACTGGGTATTCCTTCACAACGGACTCAAGCTTCAATTATTACTGATGTAATGGTATTGGTTTGCTGGCATACACTGCGGTAGCTAGAGTAATTCTTCAGAAGGACAATTATCTTGTGTAGTTGTTAAACATACACAACAACTCTTTCTTCTGATATGATGGCTCATCCACTTTCTTGACTCAACAATAACAGAATAGACATTCTTTTGCTGTCTCCAACAAACTAAAGTTAATCCTGATCACGACATTATCTCAGGAGCACTCTAGATCCTCTTAACTTATTACATCTCTAGCCGAGGACCCAAACTGTCTTGCACATGGGTAACTAATTTAACTCCAGGCTTAAACATCTCAAGCATTGATTTCCAATATGATAAGCTTTATTAAAAACTTGATCTTAACAATGGATAAATTAACCATCAGCATTCTGATACTGGCACTTGCGGCATGGCTTCATCTTGAACTGCTTCACAATTCACTTTCTGGCGCAAATGTCTCGGTAGGTGGAGGACTAGGGTTTAAGTGGATAGGTATAACACCTTTTTTTCCTGGGACAACTATTGGCAAAGTATCCCGGCTCATTGCATCTAAAGAAATGCTTGGCCGACATCTGTTGGCTTCCTCTTGACATGGTACTAATCTTGGTAGGGTAGAGCTAAGATCGACGTGATCCGCAGTGATCACTTCTTTCTGAGAGCAGTTATTAGCGAGATGTCCTGGCTGGCAACAAGCAAAACAAATTCTAGACAATAAGCTTCTTCCTTGTGGACTTTTCATGGGGTGGTGTTATGGAAACTCGACCATCGTATGGCTACGGTGAAGGTGTCTCAAACAAAGTCTAAGCAAAGACGCAAGAATCGAGTTGTTGAGGGCACTCCTCATTATTTATGCGAAGGTCCTTCTTGACGATCTTTTCGACGCTATGCGGTTGTCCTCCAATTCCTTGCACTCATCTTCCAGATCAAGGGTCTTGTTATCCAATTACTCTTGCTTCAACTGACTCCTGGAGCAAGTTGCTTCCATAGTTTTACCCCTCACTTTTGGTGTTATAGTCTTTACTGAAGTAATTTCGGAAATGGTAATGGCTTCAGAGTTTGCTTGATTTTTTTTGTGGGCATTCCTTAACAAAATAACCTAACTCACCACAGTTGTAACATAAATGTCTTGGTCATTCTCCAGGTTAGTGGCTTCCTTCACAGCTAGAACAATTAATTTCATGTTCATCAGCAGTGTGTCCTATTTCGCCACAACGGATGCATGTACGGTCTTCTGATTGGTTCGGGTGACAACACTTCAACGAACAACGCCCTAAGATGGTATCGGTGTGGAGATACCATTCTTCCTTGTCTTCTTGTGGTTTCACCGTCTTCGATGATGTGAAGAGCCGATTTAAAGGTGGTGGTAAACTCTAACCAAGTGATGGTATGTTCATCCTTAGAGGTGGCGAGAAACTCTTCCACCGACTAATGCATTTCCTTCTAACCGCACGAGCGAGGGAACTTTCTTTATCTTCACATTGCACCAAAACTAGCTTTCTTCTATGATGCGGCCAAATTTCTGATCTCGAGAGTGGTCGATCCATCAAACGTGGGCGGTTTGGTCTTCATGAACAAGGTAATCTTTGACTGTGAACAGGAGGTTGCGACTTCACTTGGGGAGGGATTGATGTTGGCACTGATAACATTCATCCGTTGCATCATTGTCTGCATAAGAAGAGTCTAAACGGTGAACAACTGATCCAAGTTTTGAATTGTCACAGTTGGTACAAGGGATTTCTTTGGTCACTATCTCGCTTAACACCGACACGAAGAGTAGCAATCGAACTAACGTGAACTGCCCCAGAGTCACTGCTGCGGTCGATCCTTTCCAACTGTTGACCACTCTAGGGTTTAGGTAAGAGGGAATAACATAAATGAGGTTCATGAATCCTAGTGCAGGAAACAGGTTTAACCCAAAAACTTATACAAACATTATTAATAACTTGGTATGGTTGCTTATCCAAGCCTAAAAGCTCTGCAACGCATACTGCACACTCAGTAAACAAGGAAAACCAAATTATCCTAAACACACAATAATCTACCGTATAAGAGGGTAACACATCTATCTTAGACAGACACGACTCTCACACGAGTCTCAACTGGCTACGAAAGCACTGGTTCTTCTAGTTTCTGGAACACTTCATCGATCCACTTTTCCTGAGCTCGACGATTCCTGTCTTCACGATCTTCAGGTTTAGCAACGGCACTCAGTGCTTTCTCCTAAAGTGTGGAACATCGTTATCTATTCAAGACAATTGAGGTAAGATTTTCAACTTAAATCAGCGGAGAAAGAAAGAAATTTCAGCAAAAAGGGAAAAGAATGGAAGAATAAGATAAGTCAAGAACTTATCATTCTTTCAAGTTAAATTTTCTCTTTAGAAAATAATTTTGAAGCTCCTAAAGAACGGCCAAACTATCTAGGGTCAAGACATACAGTCAGTATGCTCTGATACCACCTCTGTCGTGCCCCGAATTTGTAAATCCGGACACTCAGGTGTTTCGTGACTAGTCCAGATCGCACTAGTGCACACAAAGCTAAACAGATATAGTACCACAATCGCATTACCTGGCGGAATATTAATAAAGTACATAAATCATGTATATAAACGAGTTGTACGACCATGTGGTCCCTTACAATAGTTTGCCACGCAGGGCTTACAATAATCAGAGTAAATAATTCAACAGCAGAAATTAAACGTCATGGTGATCCATCTTCACCACAGGCGCTCTAACAGAGGCTTGCTCCCTAGTTCTCTGGCCCTCCAGTATACTCGTCTTTCCACGCTGGTGTAGACTCCTCTTCTGGTAAAATTTTGCTCGCAAGGGTGAGTACACCGTACTCAACAAGTCATGCATGTAATGCGTTCTATTACTACATGCATGGCTTGTTACAAAGGAATAGCTCAATTGGTTATTTTGCATTGCATCAATATTTTGAATTATTATTTATTTAGATTAAAAGCAGCAAAACTTTAATAGCATAATAAGTTTCTCAATTGTTTTCCACATTATTTTGGACACACAATCCTTAATCAACTTTCATCATCAACTCGCACCTGACCTTCCACCCCATTTTATTTTCAAAACACTACCCTTGATTGTAATCCCCGAGCATTGTCCAGTACCGTGGACTCGGCTATTCGAATAGTTTTTACACTCTGCAGAGGTTGTACACTTTACCCACAAGATATAATCAACTCACCACGTCAGCCGTGAATTGCCATACAAGAGTATGCGAATGAGTGATCATAACAAAGCCTTTCAGAAACTTCTATCTCCACCTAGGAACCTCTCCGTGTTGCCTCCACTATCACTTCCCTCACACGTAGTCGAAGTATAGGGCCGATTTAACAACGTTGGATAGGGTACCAAGTCAAGCACGTGAATCGCTCCCGCATAGATTACCCGAGTAACTGCCACCCCGAGGTATCAAAGGTAAGACATCAGAACCCTACTAAACTAGGTCTTCCCATTCAGACATTGTAACACCCCAATTTTTGACTTTTTATTTTGTTAATAGTATTTTATTGTTAATGGTGTGACTTGTGAATTTTCTGGATTTATTTGGATTTTCTGAGATTTATTTGAATTATTTTGAATTAAAGTATATTGCCTTTTGTCAAGAATTAATTATAAAAAGAAAAGCTTAAAATAAAGTTTTACTAAAAATATTTTCTTTGAGTCCAGAATATCCCAAAATATTTTTGAGAATTTCCTTGGATTTTTCCGAGTGTTTATCTGCTCTAAATAAATCAAAACTAATTTTCTTAATTATTTTAATTGGAAAATATGTAAAACCCGGTGGGAACAGTAATGGGCCAGGTCCATTTACTGCGCCGCTCGGCCCAGCTTCTGGAAGGTCGCCTAGTGGCCGTGGTATCTTCATCGTGCGGCTAAGATCGAGCCCGGGTGATTCCCGTTGGAATCCAAGGAAAGGCTAGGGTTGTCTCGCGCCGTGCGTCTCGTAGCCGTTGATTGGAAAAATCGAACGGTCTCACGTCTTCGTCTTCAAGACGCATCCGAGCCGCACTCAGCCGACCTCCATCGTAGCCGCCGGGGACTCCTCGTAGATTAGCGCATTATCCGGCCTTCGAGCACTATTTAAGGAGAGCACCAGGGTCGCTTTGAAGTCGCAGACTCGAGCCCTAAGGGGAGTTCCATCGAGCAGCCACCGTTTGCCGGGAATTCGAGAAAGACGCCGAGCGCCACCGCGAGGAAGAAGTCGCCGATTCGTCGCCGTTGAGCACCCGCAAAGCTTGGAACCAGTCGCATCTGCTTCGCCCTTGCCCGGAGCACCTTGTGTGCGCCTCCGTTCTGCTTGAGCACCACCGGAGGGGAAATTCACCACGGAGACCGTCGCCGCCGGAGAAGGTCGCGCCGCCGCCGCACCAGTGCTCAAACACAAGAACTGAGCGCGTCACCAGATCCGCGAGGTTGAGATGAGTGGGTAGGTACCTTCGCCGCCGGTCGCCGGCGACCCTAGGGCCGTGTGCGCCGCCGGAGGACGTGGTGTGATGCTTCGTTGCCACGTGGCGGACACGCTGGCAATATTGCCGAGGTGGCTCTTGCATGGCATTGCGTGGCGCTGCGTCACCTAACGAGTCATCTGCCGAGTCAACACCGCGGGGCCCGTCTGTCAGTGTCAAATCGGTTCGGTCAGGGCTGACGTCAGCGTAGTGCATTATTGACGCAATAAAAGCGATTTTTCTGTTATAAAATAATTTTGTTAAATAATGATTTCCAATTTTATGTATTTTCAGGTTTTTAAATCTTTCGAGAGCTCGTTCTCCCTCATACGAACTCCGATTGAGGTGATTCAAATTCCTAAAAATTTGTAAAATTTAGATCTATATAATGATGATTTTTGTTTGAATTTTTGAGTTCATTTGTTCTTTGGTTTTGGTGTTTATTTGCTATATCTTCTCGATTCGCGTAGACGTTGAATTGTGCGAGACTTCGGAGGAGGAGTTTGCAACTCAAGAGCGATCTTTGGATCAAAATTAGAAGCTTAAGCAAGGCAAGTTGTGCTTTGATCATGTTGAACCCATATTAGGAAAAATTACTATTTTGTTTTACTTTATTGCATCATATTTTATGTGTACAAATGATTTCAACCTAAATTTGGGATTAGCTAATATACCTTTTGAATTACACCCTACCTTGTCAATTGTATGCCATGATTCACTTGTCACCCTAGATTGGTTCACTATAGTTGGTTAATAATAAAATCAACATGGGATGGTTAGATCGGATTAGATTGCTTAGCCATGCCACGTCATCACATGTACTTGAGTCATTGTTAAATAATCTTGACTAATGGAATATGGAACAATGTTATAAATTTGTGTGTCATGTGTGGTCACACGATGAGGTTGAGTTGTCGTGACAATGGATGTCATGCAACGAAATTGAATTGTTGATGGCACGTGGTGCTTGGTAATCAACTGGGGTGGGAAAATGATTTAGACTGAGGCAAGTGACAAGATTGTTTTCTGGTGGGCCAAGAGTGGCAACTGGGCGGTCGTATTTGGTTTTTGTTGGTTTTGGATATTGGAGATCACACTTGGTTAGTCTTGCCTCGGTCAATTAGGACTTAACCTTGCGAGCCTTTGACCTGAGTCAATCATGCAACCACATGTCTGTTATGGGGCAGCCTAGCTGACTAATTTGCAATGTCTTAGCTTTAGGGCCTGTTTGTTTCAGCTAGGGATTATAGAAAGCAGATTTTAAAAGCTGGATTGTAAAAGCTAGATTGTTAAAAGCTGGATTGTTAAAAGCTGATGACTGTTTGGTAACCCAGATTATAGTATATTTGGATTGTTGTTTCTGCGTGGCAAAAGTCTGTGGTACCCTCGGCCTGTAATTTTGCTAGAAGGTGGAAGGGTATTATGGTCTTTTGTACAAAAAAAGCTTAGGAAAGCTCCTTCAAGGTGGATTGTGGGATTCTAACAATCTGGACTCCGAATTGTTACAATCCAAATTAAAAGCTGTCTGTTTGTTAACCTTCCAACTTTTAAAAGCTGCCTTCTATAATCCCTAGTTGAAACAAACAGGCCCTTAGTACTATCTTGGTGGCGTGAGTCCGGGTGTATGGAGGAAACTCACATGGCGCAAGAGGGGGGCCCTGTTGCGGTGGTTTTAGCCCATCAGTGTTGAAACCTCAGCGGGTAATACTGGGTTAAGATAGTGCATTGTAAATGCTTTGTTATAACCATTCGCCTGTAAGGTGCATGGTTGTATCGTGTGGGTAAAGTGCATAACCTCTGCAGAGTGCACAATCTATTCGAATAGCCATGCTCACGGTATTGAGCAATGCTCGGGAATTACAGTCAAAGGGTAGTTAATTAAAAATGGACAACTGTTTGGGATGGCAGGATGCTATATGAATAATGAACTTGATTTAGGATGGAAACTTGGTTTACTTGAGAAATACTGAATCTATTACTTGTTACTATTTGTTTTACTGTCTTTTCAATTTATTAAATGTATATGTTTTCAAATGCTGGTTTACTGCTTATGAACCATGAGCCTTCCTTTGGAATAAGCCTGCATATAGATATGATAGAATTGCATTCTGTGCACAACTTGTTGAGTACGTGTTGGTGTACTCACCCTTGCTTAACAACCAACAACAGTGGAGATATCATCGCCGGAAGACTATCAGGTGGACGCGTGTCACTAGGCCAATCCTTGTCAGTCGCCTGTGGTGTGCTGATGGGACATCTACGTTTTCTACTACTTTCCGCTGCATTTGTCTCATTAAATATTATTGCCTTGCGAGGCTGAATAATGTAAGTGATCATGAGATCATACACTAGTTATATTCAATCAATAAAGTATTATTATTCTTATCGTTGTGTATGATATGATGCTTACCGATGTTAAGCTGTGTGCACTAGCAATTGATCTTGGGACTAGTGCGGTAAAACACAGTGGATTCGAATTGGTGGATTCGGGTCTTCACAGAGGTGGTATCAGAGCATACTGACTGTAGGTCTTGGCCCTAGACAGTTGGTCGTTCCTATTGGTCCATCAAAATTATTTTCTAAAAATAAAAGACCTAACCTAGAAGAATAATTTGTTCTTGACTTATCTAACTCATCTATTTCTATCCTTACCCAAAATTCTTCCTTTTCCTTGCTGAAATTTCCTTCTCTTACCTTTGCTGAAGTGAGTTAAAATCTTACCTAAGTTTTCTTGAGTAGAAAAAACGATATACCACACTTTAGGAGGTGACATTAAGGGGGTGTTTGGGACAGCTCCAGCTCCACCAAGATCTGTGGAGTTGGTGGAGCAGGGTATTTCTAGCTCCAGAAATTTGTGGAGCCGAGTCAGGTATATTAAGAGTGTTTAGGTAGATCATCTTGTTTACATTTTAGACTAAAAATATAAACTTAATTCACTTTATTTTAGCCTATAAGTTTCAAACTCCGAGTTGAGCCGAATCGAGCTCTCCCAAACAGGGCCTAAGTGCCTGTTGCTACCATAAAGATCATGAAGGAAAGGATCATCAAGCTCATGGAAGAACGGATCAAAGAAGTGTATTAAGATTCAGTGCTTCAAGTAGCCAGTTGAGACTCATGTGTGGGAGTCACGTTTCCTAAGATAGGAGAGTCGCCATGTAGATGGTAGTATTGTGTGTTTAGGTTGAATTGGTTCTTCTTGATTGCTGAGTGTGCAGTATGTGTTGCAAAGCTTTTAGGCTTATATAAGCAGCCATGCCAAGTTATTAATATTGATTGCTTAAGTTATTGGGTTAAGCCTATCTTCCCTGTGTTAGGATTCTTGCTTCTTACCTATGCTAGTTCCTTCTTCCCTAACCCCGTTTCGAGGTAATCAAGCGGATGGATCAGATTAGTGATAGCAATGGAGCCGGCGGAAGTAAAAATCAACACAGTAGAAACTCCAAAGATGGATTAGTTTTTCAACCGCCACCACCGATAGATATGCAGAGTTTCAAAGAATTTTTGGTTACTTAGACTCAGTTAATGCGAGCAATGATGAAGCAAATACAAAATATGACGGATGTCAGCAAAGCATCTCGCACTGTTATTTGTGATCCCTGTATTGGCTCAAGGTTATTAGAACTCATAAAGACTCGTCCACCAACGGTCTAAGGAAATGTTCCACCTTTAGGAGCAAAGGATTGGCTCGAGATTATTAAGAGGAACACTACCCCTGCTGTTTGTTCTAGAGCTAAACGTGGTTTTATGAAGTACTGTCAACCAAACAATTTAGAAGATCGTGTGTGCATTCGCTGTGAAGAAATAAAAACGCACCCTCCTGTACCTATCGACCTTAATCAAGAAATCAGTAAGTGGTCATCACCCACAGTAGGTCTTTTGTATGAAGATCGTTGTGTTAGGGGATGCGTTGCGAATCAGGAAGTAACAAATCACAAGGAGAGCGGCATTGAGTGCTACAACTGTCGCCGAAAAAGCCATCATGATAACCGATGTCCACAGAGAAAACAAATAATTCCTATAGCCATGGATATACCGAAAGTTACCTTAGTTCGATACATAACGCCAAGATTGAGCGGTGAAATTACGAGAAAAATTTGTCGAGAGAACCAATTGAAGAAAAGGCGTCTAGGTAAAGATACTTTTCCAATCATCGAATGCTCGAGAAAGAAAGTTCACCTTATACTCTGCTATATTTGCCACAAACCTGAATACTTTGCCAATAGGTGCCCTTAAAGGAAAACAATCATGTCAGTTCAAGTCAATCTCAACACCGTCCCTAACAAAGCCCTAGCATCAATGATTAATCGAGGAAGTTAAGAGCCATGAGTTTACTTAGTAAAATATCGTAACCCTATTTGCAAAGTAAGGAGATTAGGGATGAATTCCATGTAAAGGGGTCCTTGTCGAAGAAAATAATGCTGAGAGGGTTGATACATTGGTATATAGAGTATTGGAATAAAAAGCAATAATGTAGAATGATGAGTTAGATGTTCCTCTAAGAGTATTCTTGCGTTTATGGATGTCGTGCCCCGAATTCCCACGGATTCGGACACTCAGGTATTCTCAGACTAGTCCAGGATCACGCTTAGTACACACAGATAAGCAAAGTTGAAGTACCACAATCATACACAATGAAATAAATAATAAGTACTTCAAGCATTAATAGTAACGAGTTACACGGCCTTATGGCCACCTTACAATACTTACGCAGTAGGCGATAAATATCATCAAGATCAAGTTCATTCAATGAAGCAAAATACGATAAGCGGGACTCTTCTTAATCACAAAGCACCGAGTGCGGCCCAACCCCTTAGTCCTCCCTGGCCTTCAATGAACTCCTCCTCCCAAGTGGTACGGCTTCATCTTACGAGGTTTTTGTCGATGCAAGGGTGAGTATACAACATACTCAACAAGTCATGCACAATGAGATCTATTACTACATGCATAGCTTATTCCAAAGGAAAGGCCTAATTGGTTATTTTGCATAAAACAAGATTTCTTTTAATCGGGTAATCCTATTAGATTAAAAGCATAAAATCGAGATTATTAATAACTAATTTTTCAATTCTTTCTCAAGAGTTTTGGCACACGCCCTAATTTCATTCATCGGCCGCACACGACCACCCATCCACATCTTTTATTTTTAAAATCTAACCCTTGATCTGTAATCACCGAGCAATGTCCAATACCATGACACGGCTATTCAATAGATTCACACACACACTGCAGAGATCAGACACTTTACCCACAGGATACGATGCTCACCACACAGCGATTGATTGTAACAAAGTCTTTCAGAGACTAACACTTAGCCAATGATCCTCTCCAAGATTGCCTTCCTAACACTTCCCTCACACAGAGCCAAAGTTTAGAACAGCACATACCGTTAGATGGGTACCAAGCGCGACATGTACGCGCTCCCGTCTGATTACATTTTTGGTGTATGCTTGTCACCCCGAGGTATCAAAGGAAAGATATTAGAAACCTACTTAACTAGGTCCGTCCCATTCCGCATAAGTGGTTGTACACGGAACTCAGCTCAAAGGCTCGCAAGGTTAAGTCCTTAATTGTCCTGCAAGACAACCATTTTATACATCTCGGCACACACCTTCACAATCTTTTCATACATCCCATTGCCACAGGCCCACTCGCACGAAGCCTTCTTGCCACTTGCCCCTGCTCAAATCATTTTCCCACCCCACTTTATACTTAAGCAACACATGCCATTTTCCACATCAGTTCATGAATAGCACCACACGGTCACTATCCCGGCCCAATTCATGACATCATCGCATTTTCCAAAATCGCTCCATAATTGTTTAGTCAATATTCATTTGATATTTGAAAGTCATTCCACGCATACAAGCAAAGGCTAAGCGACTAATCACGGCCTAGCCTCCGTGTTGGCATCATATTAGCATCCAACATATTTAAGCATCTTAGGGTGGACAAGGTTTCAGGCATATAAACATTTATAATCAAGGTGGCATAACAAGTTTGGCTTTTAACTACCATTTCCCAATTTAATCAATAGTGGTTGTACTTAACATAGCATGCAATATGGAAATCAAAATATACTTTTAAAATCTAGGGGCAACATGGTCAAAGCACGACTTGCCTTCAAGAGGAGTTGGTTCTGGTCGAGGTTCTCGCGACGGGTCCTCAAACTCTCCTCGATTTAATTCCGCAACTCCTGAGTCTACTCTTGTACAAGCAAACACACAATAAATATATAATACAGACAGCAAACAATTCACTAAAATTAAATAAAAATCACCAATAAATATTTCACATTTTTACAAATTTTTAGGCACTGGAATCACCCAAATCCGAGTTAAAATGCGAAAGTTATAGCGTTTTAATTTTGCTGAAATTCATAAAAGAATAAACCGAATTATTTCTCTATTTTCCACCGATTTTTCGCTGATTTTCCCTCGGCTTGACACGTGTCGGCACCAGAGCGAGCCACGCCGCCCACGGCCAGCCGACAGGTGGGTTCGGGATGACGTCATCTATGTCGACGGCAAGACACCGATGACTCACCCATCGACATGTGGGCCCGGTGAAAAGTGCTAGGACCTACCAGAGGTCGACACACTACGGCGAACCATCAAGCCACGATACGATTTACTCTCGACCGTTGGATTCAATCCGATGGCGCGAGTCTAACCGAGCGGTTTACTATTTACAGACCACGTGGCTTACCTTAGGCGCTTGATGAAGATCGACGGTACCGAGGTTGCACGCTGGAGTCGATGAAGATCTTGCTACCGGGTCACGGACTTGAAGAAGATGACGCGGTCCACGACGTTCCGAGCCTCTCCGGTCGGAAGAAGTAACCACTGCCGCAGCAAGAACTCAAGGAACTTCGGTGGCCTCAAAGCGGGGAACAGCGAGCACCGGCGGGCACAAATAAAACCGAAGCGGGAAAAGTGTGAACTACTGGCGAGCTCGAGAGGGCTAGGGTGGACGAGAGCTAACGAGCGAGAGGGGGAAACGAGCGGGGTGAAGTGCTGCACGCGCCGGCCTATTTCACTCGCTCGGACAGCCTCGAGACGCGCGAAGAAATCCCCGACATGATCTGCGGCGGCCAATGGCGATGCGCATGACGATCGCCTCGCCCCGAGGTCGCCCCGGCCACATCGACCGTCGATCGGGAATCAGCGGCGCGGATTGACGCGTCGATTAGGGTTCAGCGCAAGACACGGTGTTGGTAGGCCCAACATCAGTAGCTAAGGATTTTTCCGGCTTTTCTAATTAAAATAAATGCCGAAATTCAAAGTAATTATTTAGGGCACTAAAAATACCCGAAAAATTCTAGAAAAATTCTAGAAAATATTTCAGAGCATTTTGAGCCTAAATAAAATATTAGTTTTAATTTTTGATAATTATATTTTCTGGTATTTAATTACTCAAGGGAAAATGATATAAATAAATTCCAATTAAATCCAATAAATCCCAGAAAAATTAGATAAATTCAATTAAATGCAATTAAAGGTTGATTAATTCATAAAAAATTCAAATAACTCCAAAATTTAAAATCGGGTCAAAATTCGGGACGTTACAATGGATCACCTTAAAATGATACATGTGCAATGGTGGTTAGTTTAGTGGTACCCGCGTGATTTTGTTAATCCGAGGATCTGTCATAGTCAGTGAGTGCTTAGTGTACTAGATTCATTCCAGGATGTTGAGAATTCATTGCTTATTCAGAGAATAGAGTCCCAAGCAAATCATTTTGTGTTGGATATTTAAGATCTTTGAGGTTAATTTTGAAATTAGTTGGATGCCCAAACATAAAACTATTTTGGTGGAGAATATACCGATTTAAAACCCTGGATAAAAAAAAGAGAGTTTCAAGTGTGGGATTTGCCAATTAGAAGATGCGCCAGTTGTCCGGGAATACGTTGATATATTTTTAAGAATTCATCTGGTATGCCATTATATCGTGAGATCAAGTTCGTGAGGGAATTAGTGCCTGTTATAACACCAATAGCGAAAAGATCATGTTAATATCTAATAGGGATTTAATGAGAAATGGAAAAGCATATCGAAGAGTTATCAGGAAGAGTTTTGGAAAGACTTAGTGCGTCACCATAGGAGCTCTTGTTTATCAAAAAAGAAAAATGGAAGATCGGGAAAGTACATTGAATCATGCACTAAATGAAGAAAAGATCAAAAATAAGTATCCAATGTCAAGATTGACAACATGTTTGGACAATTGAGAAGAGAGAGTGGGAATTTCTCTAGGATAAAGCCTCGCTTAGGTTATCATCAATTGAAGAGTCATGTGAAAGATATTTCTAGGATTGCATTCTCTACGCGATATGGACAATATAAGTTTTTGCCATATCTCCTGGATTGACCTATGCCCCCGCATACTTCATGAACCTGAGGACTAAGGTGTTCATGGATGATTTTGGGATAAATTCGTGGCTACCTTATAGATGACATTCTAGTATACTTTAAGGCAAGGGGAAAACATGCATGAGTTATTGCAAGAGTAGCAATCGTACAAATGTGATTTCGGGAGGAAAAAGGGTGAATCTCGTTAGCCACGTAAAAAAATATTATTAAAGGAGTTATTGTTGAACCAAGCAAGGTAGATGTTGTGTTACATTGGGAGCAACCAAAGTTCGTTACTTAGAATTGAAGTTCTAGGAATGGCAAGATATTATCGCTAGTTCATAAGAAGGATTGTTGATAACAACTAGACCTCTTATATGATTGTTGAGGAGAAAAGTTGCATGGACGCCGGAGTGTGGGAAGAATTTTCGGAAGTTGAAGAAGCAGTTACCATTAACGCATCTGTTAGTATTACTAGCTGTGCGGGACAGTTTCAACATATAAGGTGATGTTTCTAGACATGATTTGAGATATGAATCGACATAAATGGCAAGGTTGTTGCCTATACAAAGAGGCAATTGAGATAGCATGAGGAGAATTACCCCACGCATAACTTAGAGTCAGCTATCGTAGTGCACGATTTGGAAATATGGTGTTACTATCTCAACAAAAATAGATGAGAATCATAAGAGTATAAATTATATATTTACTCAGTCAGACCTTAATATGGAGCAAAGAAAATGGCTGGGAATGATCAAGAATTTAGTGTCAGAATCCATAGGCATTCTAGTAAGGCCAAGGTGGTAAACGACGTTTGAATTATGAGGTAATATGTTGAAAATAAGCAGTTAACAGGATTATGCAAAGGATTTGAGAGGCTGAAATTATAGGTCATTCAATAAAATTCATAAGTTGTTTGATAATAAAACCAACAGTAGAAGATCGAATTATAAGAAGTTCGAAGAAAGAGGAAATACAAAGTTAAGCCAAGGAAAGAAGAAGGCTTAGCCAAGAAACAGAATTTTTGGGCGATTAGGATACCATAGGGATTTAAGGATGAACTAGTGTGCCGGATAAGAAGATCCTAAGTAGATGATACATGAGGGAACCCATGGTTCTAAGTATTCGATTTAGTCGAAAGTGCCATAAGGTAATGAGGTCTAGAAAAAAAAGGAGTATTGGAGGTCTAAGATGAAGAGTGAAGCTATTGGATAGGATACTCATCAGAGGCCTAAAAGTTCGTTGCAATTATCGTAGATTCCTGAGTGGAAGTGGGAGGCAAACCAGTAAAAGGATCCCTAGTGTGAATTGACCATAAAGGATACGAATTCGGAGGAATCGTTATTGAGTGATTGGCCAAAGTTGCTCATTCCATACCGCTGAAAACTATAGATGTCAGGGATTGAGTAACTGCATGAGGTGCCCAAGAAAACTGTGTCTAATAAAGGTATCCAATTTATCTCGAGGTTTAGACCAAGTCACATGGAGCAATGAGAACTAGCTTGAATTTCAGTACAGTTATTCTCCGCATACCGATGGTCAAACCGAAGGAGTTAATTGGATTTCAGGAGATATGTTGAGAGATTGTGCGATATCTTACGTTATATCTCGGGATAAGTGCCTGCCATATGCAGAGTTTAGTTATAACAATAGTTATCAGGCTGGTTTGTTGATGTCACCATTTGAAGCCCTATATGGTCGTGGCCGCCGTGCCCTGTTAAACTGGAATGGAACGGGAGAGCTTTTCAGTGTTTGGTCTGAGATTTCCGGAGAGGCCGAGGAACGAGTTTCCATGACCAGAGAAAGGCTAAAAATAGCACAGTCAAGGCAGAAGAGCTATGCTGACAATCGCCATCGTGATTTAAGTTTCGAACCCAATGATTTTGGGTATCTTAAGGTTACTCCCCTTAAAGGTGTAAAAAGATTTCATGACAAGGGAAAGTTTACACCCAGGTTCGTTGGGCCATTCAAAATAATGAATCATCGAGGAAAGGTTGTTTATCAGTTGGAGTTGCCACAATCATTGGTAGGAGTCCATGATATGTCTTATGTGTCGCAGCTCGAGAAGTATCTTAGGGTGCCAACGGAGCAGACGCCGTTAGAAGCCATCGAGTTGCAGGAAGATCCAACCTACAAGGAGCAGTCAATTGAGATTTTGGATGTGATGGAGCATAGAGCCATAAACAAGTCTGTTTGCCTTTGTAGAGTTCAATGGAGCAATTACTCAGAGAGCGAGACAATTTGGGAGCATGAAGAGGACCTGGAAACAGAATTTTCAAACCTATTCTCTAGATAGCCCTGAATCTCGGGGTCGAGATTCTATTAAGGGGGGAGGTTTGTAACACCCCAATTTTTAACTTTTTATTTTGTTAATAGTATTTTATTGTTAATGGTGTGACTTGTGAATTTTCTGGATTTATTTGGATTTTCTGAGATTTATTTGAATTATTTTGAATTAAAGTATATTGCCTTTTGTCAAGAATTAATTATAAAAAGAAAAACTTAAAATAAAGTTTTACTAAAAATATTTTCTTTGAGTCCAGAATATCCCAAAATATTTTTGAGAATTTCCTTGGATTTTTCTGAGTGTTTATCTGCTCTAAATAAATCAAAACTAATTTTCTTAATTATTTTAATTGGAAAATATGTAAAACCGGTAGAGGAACAAAGAATGGGCCAGTCCATTTATGTGCCGCCGCCCACCTCTGGAAGGTCGCCTAGTGGCCGTGGGATCTTCATCGTGCGGCTAAGATCGAGCCCGGGTGATTCCCGTTGGAATCCAAGGAAAGGCTAGGGTTGTCTCTCACCGTGCGTCTCGTAGCCGTTGATCGGAAAAATCGAACGGTATCACGTCTTCGTCTTCAAGACGCATCCGAGCCGGACTCAGCCGACCTCCATCGTAGCCGCCGGGGACTCCTCGTAGATTAGCGCATTATCCGGCCTTCGAGCACTATTTAAGGAGAGCACCAGGGTCGCTTTGAAGTCGCAGACTCGAGCCCTAAGGGGAGTTCCATCGAGCAGCCACCGTTTGCCGGGAATTCGAGAAAGACGCCGAGCGCCACCGCGAGGAAGAAGTCGCCGATTCGTCGCCGTTGAGCACCCGCAAAGCTTGGAACCAGTCGCATCTGCTTCGCCCTTGCCCGGAGCACCTTGTGTGCGCCTCCGTTCTGCTTGAGCACCACCGGAGGGGAAATTCACCATGAGACCGCCGCCACGGAGAAGAAGGTCGCGCCGCCGCACGCAAAGTGCTCAAACACAAGAACTGAGCGCGTCACCAGATCCGCGAGGTTGAGATGAGTGGGTAGGTACTTCGCCGGCCGCCGGCGACCCTTAGGCGTGTCTTGCGCCACGAGGACGTGGTGTGATGCTTCGTTGCCACGTGGCGGACACACTGGCAACATTGCCGAGGTGGCTCTTGCATGGCATTGCGTGGCGCTGCGTCACCTGACAAGTCATCTGCCGAGTCAGCACCGCGGGGCCCGTCTGTCAGCGCCAAATCAGTTCGGTCAGGGCTGACGTTAGTGTAGTGCATTAATGACGCAATAAAAGCGATTTTTCTGTCATAAAATAATTTTGTTAAATATTGATTTCCAATCTTATGTATTTTCAGGTTTTTAAATCTTCCGAGAGCTCGTTCTCCCTCATACGAACTCCGATTGAGGTGATTCAAATTCCTAAAAATTTGTAAAATTTAGATCGATATAATGGTGATTTTTATTTGAATTTTTGAGTTCATTTGTTCTTTGGTTTTGGTGTTTATTTGCTATATCTTCTCGATTCGCGTAGACGTTGAATTGTGCGAGACTTCGGAGGAGGAGTTTGCAACTCAAGAGCGATCTTTGGATCAAAATCAGAAGCTTAAGCAAGGCAAGTTCTGCTTTGATCATGTTGAACCCATATTAGGAAAAAATACTATTTCATTTTACTTTATTGCATCATATTTTATGTGTACAAATGATTTCAACCTAAATTTGGGATTAGCTAATATACCTTTTGAATTACAACCTACCTTGTCAATTGTATGCCATGATTCACTTGTCACCCAAGATTGGTTCACTATAGTTGGTTAATAATAAAATCAACATGGGATGATTAGATCGGATTAGATTGCTTAGCCATGCCACGCCATCACATGTACTTGAGTCATTGTTAAATAATCTTGACTAATGGAATATGGAACAATGTTATAAATTTGTGTGTCATGTGTGGTCACACGATGAGGTTGAGTTGTCGTGACAATGGATGTCATGCAACGAAATTGAATTGTTGATGGCACGTGGTGCTTGGTAATCAACTGGGGTGGGAAAATGATTTAGACTGAGGCAAGTGGCAAGATTGTTTTCTGGTGGGCCAAGAGTGGCAACTGGGCGGTCGTATTTGGTTTTTGTTGGTTTTGGATATTGGAGATCACACTTGGTTAGTCTTGCCTCGGTCAAATAAGGACTTAACCTTGCGAGCCTTTGACCTGAGTCAATCATGCAACCACATGTCTGTTATGGGGCAGCCTAGCTGACTAATTTACAATGTCTTAGCTTTAGTACTATCTTGGTGGTGTGAGTCCGGGTGTACGGAGGAAACTCACATGGCGCAAGAGGGGGGCCCTGTTGCGGTGGTTTTAGCCCATCAGTGTTGAAACCTCAGCAGGTAGTACTGGGTTAAGATAGTGCATTGTAAAGGCTTTGTTATAACCATTCGCCTGTAAGGTGCATGGTTGTATCGTGGGGGTAAAGTGCATAACCTGTGCAGAGTGCACAATCTATTCGAATAGCCGTGCTCACGGTATTGAGCAATGCTCGGGAATTACAGTCAAGGGGTAGTTAATTAAAAATGGACAACTGTTTGGCATGGCAGGATGCCATATGAATAATGAACTTGATTTAGGATGGAAACTTGGTTTACTTGAGAAATACTGAATCTATTACTTGTTACTATTTGTTTTACTGTCTTTTCAATTTATTAAATGTATATGTTTTCAAATGCTGGTTTACTGCTTATGAACCATGAGCCTTCCTTTGGAATAAGCATGCATATAGCTATGATAGAATTGCATTCTGTGCACAACTTGTTGAGTACGTGTTGGTGTACTCACCCTTGCTTAACAACCAACAACAGTGGAGATATCATCGCCGGAAGACTATCAGGTGGACACATGTCACTAGGCCAATCCTTGTCAGTCGCCTGTGGTGTGCTGATGGGACATCTACGTTTTCTACTACTTTTCACTGCATTTGTCTCATTAAATATTATTGCCTTGCGAGGCTGAATAATGTAAGTGATCATGAGATCATACACTAGTTATATTCAATCAATAAAGTATTATTATTCTTATCGCTGTGTATGATATGATGCTTACCGATGTTAAGCTGTGTGCACTAGCAATTGATCCTGGGACTAGTGCGGTAAAACACAGTGGATTCGGGTCCTCATAGACATGTGGTTGTACGAGAGACTCAGGTCAAAGGCTTGCAAGGTAAGGTCCTTAACTGACCAAGGCAAGACTTCCCTCTCTCAAATTGGCACACAGCCCTCACAACACTCAGCCCCCCAATTGCCACACAGGCCCACCTGGCACAAAGCCTCGGTCCACTTGCCCCTGTCTAAATCAATTCCCATCCCAAGTTGATTATTGTGCAACACATGCCAACAACAACTCAACATCCATATGGAACCACACAGGCCTCCATATATCAACATCATCATGTGGCAACACATCACACCATTTCCAATATACATTGCATATTCCATTAATCAATATTGACCTTTGTATTTTAAAAGATTATTCACGATATATGCAAAGCTAAGCAACTATTCACGGTCTAGCCTCCCGTGTTGGCACAATATTATCAACCAACTAGTATTACCAACTTAGGTTATCAAAGGAATCATGGCATACGAATATTAATAACAAGGTGGCAATAACAATTAGGTTGATTAGCTAATTCACCCAAATTATTTAAATCTATTTTTAATTGAATTAGCATGCATAGTTTGAATCAAAATACATTTTCAAAACTTAGGATCAAAATGGTCAAAGCACAACTTGCCTGGCCCTTGCTATCTTTATTGCTCTTTACTCTTTATCTTTGACTCTGGATCTTCGATCTTCAATCTTTACTTCCTTGATCTTCAACTTCTTTAAATGACTTCCGGACAACGCGTCTAACGATAAAGAAACACAAATACAACACAACTCAAAAGACAATTCGAATAAACTCCAAGTTAGGAACGGATAATAATGGATCACAATGGCTTAGATGAATTAAGGAACTTGAACAGATTAGATCAAAGATTAGACAAAAGAGAATGAGCTTTCAGAAAAATACATTGAAAAGGAAAAGACTGATAACTGAGAGAGAAAGAATAGTATTCCAAAGAATATTTCTTTTGAAGTTATTATCTTGATTGGATAGACCATGACATATGGGCTCTTGATCTATAGACCGGGTCCATTAAGATATGTTAGTTCACGATGAACTAAGCTGATGCAAGAAGTTGACTTTTGTTGACTAAATAGATACACAATCAAATAAAAGATAGATAGGCTGATAGATTAGATATGGCACAAGGATATGACACATGGTCAATGGTCTAGCGACCAAGTCCACGAATGAATTCTGGGTTAATGGCAGATTAGATTTTCAGGGATAAGACAAGGACGGATGGAATCAACACTCAGTGCGATCCGATCTGGGGTTCAGTCATACATCAATGAAGAGACTTGACGATGATGAGGCGGCGATGATATGAATAGATAGGAGCGATAGCATGGCTCGGAGATGGTCTGGCAGGGAATGACATATGTGGTACACACATCTTCAGGTTAGGGTACTAATATAAGGTTTGGCTATACAACAAGGATACGATATATGACAGCGATGATGACATGTCATCGGAGATGACACAAAACTCGGTTAGATTTAGGATTGATTGTAGTTGACCAACTAGTAGTACCACAATCGATCACATGGCCCACGATGAACTTGGTTCATCGAGCCGGTATTAGGTTAGGGTTTAGGTTCGGCCACAAGCGTTATATGGTGATGAGGCTATCTCATTGCATAAGATGGGGCTAGGTCACAACATGGCTATATGATACTACGGCTTTCACTTGTACATACACGCATGTGAAGGTTAGGCAAACGGTTAAGGTGGCATGTCATGCGGGCGACGATTGGGTGGCAACAACAGAATAACATGGCTCTGGACAGCAAGGTATACTTGTCATGGCGACATGGCAAAAGGGACGGCTAGAACTAAGAACACGAGAAAAGGTGAGATCAGCGACTAATCTTTTGGTAACGGCTTTAACAACGAACAGAGGCTAACGGAACTTCATAGATGGATAAAACAGAGATATTACTACCTACTGGACATGGTGACACGGTCACAAAAGGCTAGGATGATTGGCGGCACAAGACGACGCGCGGCGGCGGCAAAAGGCGGCGGCCGACGAATAAAAAGAATTTCGGTAGATGCAACAGCAAAGGGGAAGTGAGCACCACGTAGAACACGGTGACACAAACTCAACGATATTGCCGGATTTGGCAGCAACCCAACGGATTGATCACAAACTGCCGATGAACGGCTCACGGAGCTAATAGATCAAACGGTCATAACTATTAAAATAATAGATGAAACCTAACCAAATTTTAGAGAGAGCTATATGGGAATATTTGGCACAATATGACATGAGCGGATTTGAGTTTTACCTTTTGCATCAACGGGGAACGCGCGACGAAGTTTTCTGCCGTCCGCAACGCAGTCTGATCGGGGAAGAGAATTTTTTGTGCAAAATCACGAGGTCAAAACCATGGGTTAGGGTGAGCACCATGTAGGGTATATCAAGAGGTGTCTACCATAAAAATTTCACGGCCAAACTCGCAAAAACGAGGGAGAACTGGCTCCGGCAAGATTTGATCTTTGGGCGGCCATAACTTTTGATCCAGTGGATGAAATTGCACCAAATTTGGATGGAAGACAGTGGGTACCTTCAGGCACGATGTGACGTAGACGGATCTTGAAACGAGTTGACGAGTTGACGGGGAACGCGACGCCAAAACATGCCGACGTGGGGGCGGCGCTCGGGGCAATGCGGCGGCTCGACTGCTCTGTTTGGAATCTTCCAAAACTGTTTCACAGGGGTGTTGCAACCATCATGGGGGTGCTCCACAAGAAATGTGAGGATGAACGGAGTTCGGGAGCGCCCGGTAGAGCTCGGCGAAGTTCTCACCGCAGTTGGGGAAGAAGGCTTGCCGAGGGAGATCCGTAGCAATTCTGATGCTGATTTTTGAGTATGATGTGGGGAATGTGGAGACGTGTTTAGGGATCAATTTTCAGCTACAAAGGAGCAATGGATCAACGGGAAAAGCTCACCGGAGTTGGGAAAGAAATCGGTGGCCGAAGGTGCTCCAGTAGGTATTTTCAAAATCTGATTTTACTGGAGGTAGAGGACAGCAATAGGAAGCTCTGGTAAAAATTTTAGATCGAAAGAAGTTCGGGAGTGACCAGGATAGCTCGTCGAAGTTTTCGCCGGAGTAGAAAAGAATGGCTCATACAGGAAGATCCGAAAATCAAACAACCGTTCAAGAAAAATCGAAATAAATATCAAAAAACCGTTAAAAATTTCGGGAAAAATCTGGAACGTCACCCACAGCCTTATTAACACAAATAAAATATTATTACATAAGATAATTATTTTATTTGTGTACAGTAAATACTTTTATATTGTTTTTAATATCTTTTTAATTTAGAAAATACTAAAACAACCCCAAAAATTCTGAAAAAAATTCAGGGAGTTTAATTAGGATATTTTAAGATCAAAAAAATATTTTGGTACCACCAAATATTTTATTTTTATATCAACATATATTTTTATTTTGTTAAAGCTTTCGGAAAGGCTTTTGAAAATATATAATTTGACAATTGTAGAAAATTTCGCAGAAATTCCCTTAGGTTTATTTATATTAAATAAGATAGTTTTAGCAAAACCAAATCTTTTATTTAGTCTCCAAAGTATATTTTTTAATTAATGGGACTTTTGGAAAGGTTTTGAAATCAGGATTTTAACAAATAATGGGAAAATTCACCGAAGTTCCTTGTGATATATATATATTTTTAAAGTAATTCCAACTTAAATAGGGTTTTCATTTTTTTAAGGAAATAGTTTTTATGTTTTTCTAAAAATAGGCAAAAGTCTTTTTCTTTTGAACTCTAGAGAAATCAAGAAAATAAAGAGGAAACAAATAAACTTGAGACAACCAATAAAAATAATAATTTCAAATATATTTTTTTATCCTATTTTTGAAATGAAATTTTGGGATGTTACACTGCCTCGTCGTGCTAAGGCCGGAGGGTGTTTCCGACAGATGACCGATTCGCTTTACTTCAAAGCACTGCCTCGTTGGATCCCTTCGCCATCCGCACTGCCTCTCCTCAGAGGCAAAGGCGGTCCACATGGCTTTGAGGAAGTCATCATGTTGCGAGAATTGGGAATGCCGAGACGATCACTAGTTTGCAAAGAATGGCTACTTTATTCGATCCTATCTCACGAGCCGTTCGACATTCTCGACTTTATCATCTGTGAGATTGAAGATGCTATGAGTTTGGCCAGACAACAACCATTTGCGCATATAATTTCTTACATATGCAGTACCTTCGCTCCGCACGAGCATCGTGAGGAGTACACGGAAGGGCGAGTTCGTCTTCGTCAAGACATGCCTCCATCTCTTGACAGCAGACGCAGAGGACGGCGTTCCATGAGGAGGGCTCGGGAGCGGATACCGAGGAACCGAGAGAGACCGCTCAAGGGAGGACCTGCACTAGCAGAGGCTAAGGAGCATCTTTGGGTTGGCGCGGATCATTGATCTTCGTGGGATGACGATGACGATGAGGAGGAAGACCTCGAGTACTTTCCACACCCGAGCCCACGACCACGAGGCGGGTGGATCAGCTCAGACCGAGGACCGAGATGACTCGGTACCTTGGACCTGTGATCGTGGCTTGCTTTCTCGGCCCTCCGAGCTTACTCACGATTTGCTTCAATTGTTGAGTTGCGAAGTCTCAGTGGCTTCAATTGCCCAACAATGGGAGACAGACCCAATTACTAGAGGAGATGAGGTTGCATCGTGACGACCCAGCGGCTTTGGTACACGGTCAGTGCAAATGGCTCAGATGTTCACTTTCTTCTTGGTGCTTTGGTCGGGTTGTACAATGCAGCTTGGTCTTGCCTGACCTCATTTGCCGGCTCGATTCCACCTCCCGCCTGGCATTGCTGCCCCACTTGCTTCATTGGGGCTTCCTACCCACTTCCGTGTCCACGCTCCCACCGGCTCCTCACGGTCTTGACAGGATGTTCTCGAGCATCGGTAGGTGATAAGGCATCCACCGTTGTCCACTACTCCACCTACTTTAGTGGATGCACCCACATCGACCATGCTACGCCTGCGTGCTCGACCGAGATCGAACATACGTCCGTGCATCTTGACATGACCGACGAGATGGCGCTCGAGTGTAGTATCGTTGAGTTTCGCACCTATCGATCGCGGTGCCGATTCCTCAAGTTGACGACGATCCATCATTGCCTCCGAGTGTGCCCTGTGAGTTCACCTCTGACCTCGAGGCCCCTGATGAGGATAACATTGCGCCAACATGTACGTAACATCGGTCTCGAACTCAACACACCGCTTTGTGATTACTCAAATCACATAGAATATTCTTCGATACAGTGTTGTGGATCGACCTCCGAACCGACAAGGCGGCCTGACAGCCCATCAGACCCCTTGCGGCGACCAAGCGATTGCTCCTACCCCTTCACCAACAGGTTCACAGGCCCCTCATGAGGAGACTAAAGCTACAAAGTCCCAGGAGGAGAACCTCGACGAGCCTGACGCCGACGGTGTTGAGCACGAGGCTGATAGGCAAGACTCCAGCTCTGGCTCCAATCTTTTTGGTACTAGTCCAAGCACGGACGAGTAGTTCTTTGCTTAATGCGCCACTTGTCTTTTCGGTTGTTATGCACTCTAACTTGCTTGATATGTATTTCAATTTATTTGTGTTCGCCTAGATTGGAGCGATGCATTTCATGATAATTTTATTTAACTTTGTACTCTTTCATGACAATCAGCATGCAAAGCTTTTTCTTGGTAGGATGGTCCATATACATATATTTACACATACCGGATCATCCTTATTTGTAGTTCCGTTGTAGCACACGGCGAAAGTTGTACACATAGGGGACGATCCGGTGCGTTATCCTAAACTGGGCCGGATCGTCCGGTCTGTGGAATCGACTCCTGTGCTTGAGGAGAGCACCTAGCAAGACAACATGTGTAGAGCTTTGGTCTCCCGGCCAATCACTTTTTGCTGCGATTGCTACGATCACAGAGAATAAGGCTGCTATCGATCGATTACACCGAAAGGAACAACTACGAGTGGCGCAACATTCAGATAACTCGTCCTTACATGAAGGTCCGACAAGAGCTAACACCACTAAAATCAACTCAAAGACTACGTGTAAAATGACGTTCTCGGTAGGAATGCCCAAAGATCGGAGCCGAGCTGGATCGACCTCGCTCTGCAATAGAGTCGCCGCAGCTCGTGGAGGTCATGATATTGAAATGGTCTACTCTCGTCACCATCGGACCGATGGGCTAGCGGTGATGTCGTAGGAGCAGGCTATGGGTCATGGGCTTGGGGGTCTCCGGGAGTTGTCTCTGCCGCACTGACCCTGTTTATTTATTATCTATGTTAATGCCAAAGATGCTAATTACTTTTGTAATGGCAATTGGAATGATATTAACTCCAATTTATTTATTATCTATGTTATGCCAGATGTTCTATGGATACAAGCTATTTCATGTTCCAAACGCAAATTTAGTTAGCCGATGCTTATTCCTCAGATACCGTCATTGTTTCTTCTCCGAGAAAAGAAGTTGACGACCCGTAGGCCTTCCACCTCCACGCGGCACAACTGTAAATATTAATAAGCTCAAATTGATGTCATTGCAATCTGTTTTGTAGTAGATGGGAGATAAAGAATTGCTCACCAAGAAGGTGCATAAGAGGAGCCTGCTTGCAGAGCTCGGTAATACGTGCCGCAAGAGGAGGCGATCTTGGGAAGGCGACAAGACTTGGCCGAGAAGGATGATGCACCACGCGGTGCAAGAAGAACACCGAGCCCATCGTTGTCCTTGGCGGCGATGGTTCCTCGTCATCGTACAAGAGCCCTAGCCTAGTTCCATGCCCACGACTAGAACGGCGACGTGGGGAAATCGACTCCGACTACGATCCCAATGAAGAGGTATTAAGAAGAGTTAGTTTGTTTTATTTGTAGCTTGGCGTGGACATAATTTCATTTCCTTATGTTTGCGTATTCCTCATGTTTATTTCTATGAAGAGGCCCGAAAGGCGATCACGCCGACTAGCTGCAGTTCAAGAGGTAATTGAAGATATCTCGGGCATGTTCCGTGGATTCTCTGCTGCAACAACCATGACCTCGCATAAACAGAAAACGGGGAAGTAGGAACAAGTTACCGGCGAGGACTTGGTATATCACGAGGTCGGCCCTTTAGAGAGCCCCTAGCACCTCGTGAGGCACTATCCAAGTTCAAATAGCTGCGTTTGTCTTGTCAAGGATAATGTCTCCATCACGATTGATAATCGGACAAAGGTGGCCGACGAACAAAGGCGCACTGTGGACCGAGTGCAGAAAATCATAAGGTTCCCCAGTATGAGGCCATCGCTAAGAATAATGCCTTGATGTGATGGGGAAGAGCTTCGAATCGGAGGTATGAGTGAACAAGTACTTTGTGAAGACGGAGCGACACCATTCCGAAATATGGAAAAATCACCGTGGGTGAATGGGCGGAGTTTGTCCGCGAAGACCACAAGCGAAGTCAGAGCATTGAGCGAGGTGTCAAAGGTGCCCTCGAAGAAGAACAAGTACCCCCATCACCTAGGCATAGGTGGGTATGCCCATAAGATTGTTGAGTGGAGGAGTAAAGAAGAAGAGGAAGCCCGTGCTAGGATAGAGAACCCATTGACGAGCTGTAGCGAGCGAGACAGAAATTGGGTCCTAGCTCGCCAACCCAACAGCAAGAAGGGTCGCAAAAAGCACGGTGGACCTGCGGTCCTGGAAGTTCGGCCTAAGTCTGTGAAGATCTCGCACGAGCAAGCGGAGGGATCTTCGTGCGACAGGAGAACGAGCGACCGACGACGGCGTTGGGGAACCAAGGAACACCTGTGTCGCACTCGTGGCGTCTAAGTCGAGTGGGCTTCAAGCATGGGTTCCTAATATCAAGACCAATACAAGTCGCGTCAAAGATATAAGAGGACCATGGTCGATACAATAAGACAAGCGCCCAACAAGAGTTTTTAAGCGTGGGAAGAGAAGGAGGCGTAAAGGGCATTACAAGCGCGGCCGGATGACAACCCGAGCCCGCCCAGATCCCGAGTAGCGTCGGGTCCGCACCAATCCTAACGCCGATATCCACGTGGATAATATCACAGAGGCAACCAAGTGCAAGCTCTGTGCACATCTGGAGCAAGGAGGCTTGGTCGTTGAGCTTGCGGAGGGCATGGCATATCCGGGCACTATGATACACAACCAACCTGTCCCGATTGGTCACACAAAGGTGCAAGTGGACATCGTGCTTGTTCCGTGCCTTGGCTTGTGGAAGCTACCATTCAACACCCCTGATGACGTAGACCCCATCCAAGATGCAGTTGGGTCATTTATTGTATGGCCCAAGCAAGATATTGCACTGATACAAGAGAGGTCAGAGACGCCAGCAGCAAGTCAAGACGTCCTACCTCTTCCAAAATTGCCTACACCACAAACCGCATCTTCTCCGTGGCAAAAGCTTTCACCACAATACAAGATCTTCTCCGCCGTCGGCGCCTTTCACCACAACGCAGATCTCCGTTGCGGTGCCTTCACCACAGGCGCATCTCCGTCGCGGCGCCTTTGTGCACCGTGATGCATCACCTCTGTTGCCCTAACCGTCAATGCGCCTCATCTTGGCGATGTTGTTGGTTGCAAAGAAAACAAAGAAGTAGATTGCAATCAACTGAGTACCACCAAGTCAAACAGAGTGCCAACTCCACTCGGCATGCACCATGCCTTCACTAGAGACTTATGAGCATGGCAAGCCATTTCTCCCCATGGAGCAGATCAACAAAGGACCATGGGAGTTGAAGAGATTCCATGGTCGGTACTTGAGGGCATCTCGCCTTGGGGTGAAGGGCATTCAAGTCGCCATCCTCGAGATATCTACAAACATAAGGATACTCACTACGCCTCGATCGATTTTGGTGACTTGCAGCAGATGTTCCGTTTTGGAAAACTCGACATCAACATGATCGTGGTGGTGCCCGTAAGTTGGCCATTGACCTACCCCTACATTGTTAATTATATCGGCTCTTGCAGTAGCAAGTGCCGATATAACAAATTATGACAGCATATCATTATATTGCATTCTGATAGCATAATAAAGAAAACCCCAAATGTATAGCAGTTGAGTGCCAAGTTGAGTTCCTCTTTATATATAGTAATGGCTTGTTAGATCATTCAAAAATTGGCAGAATCCATATAATTTTCACTAAATCGTATGTTGGTCGATTTTAGTGGTTTTTTCCTTTTAAGTAAAGTTAACTTCTACCAAATTTGTCGAACAAGATGCATTTTGCCAAAATCTGATATTTGCCAAAATAGCATGTTTCCCAGCATTCAGCATATAAATTGGTGCATTGACCATTGTCTTCTGTGTAGAATGCAATATACCGATGCTAAAAAGATGGGACAATGTATCGGGTTCCTTGACCCCGCACGGATTAGCCAGCCGAGCTTAAGAGCTGTACTCAATGAAAAGGCGTTGAAGGATAAGGGGATGATGGAAACAGAGATAGAAGAAGAGCGACAGTCCCTGACCCGAGATCGCCAAGTACAAGTGGGGCTATACATATCAAAAGCAATGCTCCAGATGCAAGAGAAGGACGTCATAATGGCTGCCTACAATTTTAAGTAATCTTCTCATTCGTCAATCGTTGGTAAAAGTTTAGTTTGCACCATAATCACTCGTGAAACTTACATAAGTTTTCGTTGCAGCGATCACTTCATTTGTTTCATGTTTGTGCAAGCAGAAAGCAGATATATGGTCCTTGACTCATCCAGTACCCCACCGGAATCTTACAATGAATTCACCCGCGTCTTAAATGCGTAAGAAATATATATACACAAACATACATAACATAACGTAATTTGTTTACTGATATGTAGTTACTTGTTGTTATTGACATTCGAGTAGGGCTTTCAAGAATTACACGACCAAAAAAGGGGGGCAACATGATCCTGTGAAGGGGCCAAATAAGATGCTTTGCTATGTCCACCCATGGGTAAGAAGACACTTGTAATGCTTCAACATAATTGCACTAGTAAGGAAGGGTATTACCAACTGTACTAATTCCATACATTATTATTTGATTTGAAGTGCCACAAGCAACCTCTAGGCAGTGTTTTTTGTGGATACTACGCTGCATGAAGTTCCTCAGATCAACAGGAGGCATGTAGCAACCCCGTGACGTAAGCCTATACAAATTGGTGATTCAAGATTATTTATTGTGCGATTCTCGATTTCACTATTGTTTAACCTCTTTATTGCCTACTTTATTATCGTAGGTGAAGATTGCAAAGACCACTTTGGCACTCATCGATGATGACCTTTGCAATGTGCAAAGGACATGTGCGATTCATTCTTCGTGAAGTCATCCATGAGAGAGGTAGTTTTTTTACTCAAGGTGAAGTGGCGAAGCATCCTAAACTTTGTAATTGGGAGACGAGGATAAACGGACCGTGAACACCGATGTATATATAATAACCTTGTGTATATATATTTTTTGAAAGACAAAGTAGGTCAGAATTTATATTAGATAGAGAATATCGAGGAGTACATGGCGCAGATATTGCACCGGAGAGTTTTACAAGGAGAATATCGAGGAGTATATATAACCTTGTATATATATATACATAATGCAATTATGATTTATATGTGCTTTGTATATATAACCTTGTCATTGTTATGTATGGATTTGTCTTTGATAAAGTGATGTGATTGATAGAATGTATGCATTTATTAATATTATAATATAATTAACATAACATTATCAAAAAAAGATTCTCTGGATCTGTACAGGCGGACGACTTAAGCCTGGGTTTGTGAAAATGCTAATTTATGCAGGCGGGCATCTTAAGAAACCGCCTGTACAAATAAGCATTTGTGCAGGCGGGTTCTTAAGCCGCCGCCTGTACAAATGCATTTTCATAGGCGGACGGCTTAAGAAACCGCCTGCACAAATGCTTATTTGTACAGGCGGTTTCTTAAGATGTCCGCTTGTACAAATGCATTTTACAGGCGGTTCTTAGAAACGCCTGTGCAAATATAGCGATTTCCACAGACCTTTAGTTACAGGCGGATGCAAAAACGCCTGAGAAGATGGGTTACCACCAGCCTGTACAAATGTTTTATGTAGTAGTGGTGTAGCCGCAAACGAAAAACGAAATCCATCTAGTTGTAACGTAAACCTTGTGATTATTTTGGGCTATTTCAACAGTAAGCAAAATAACTTGTCTAGATGATAACGTTTATACAAACAATTCAGAAATACTCTCCAAAGTATGTTCTACTATATTCAGAAGAAATAAGTTTATTATATCATGGTTTGCATATAAATCTTGCTAGCTAAACAGTCTTAAGTATTATGATTTCTGGACATTAGAAATATTTAAGCATTTTCGGCAATTCGTTAAACAACTCGTCTAAATGCAAATTTTATGAAGAGTAGCCCAGAAATGATCCTTGAGATATGGTCTACCATAATATGGAAAAATATTATTCTTATAACTTGCTTTGCATATGAATCTGGATAGCTCAATACCCTTAAGTGTTATGGTCATCGGAAACCTTCATGCCACTTAAGCTAATTCAACGATGAATAAAATATCTCGTCTAAATCCTAGAATTTATGAAATCAGACCAGAGTTCTCCCCAAAGTACATACTAACTTAATATGAAGAAATAATCTTATTTCGTCGTGTTCTGCATATAAATCCTGTCATCCAAATAACCCTAAACATTATGAAATTAGAAATCCGTTCTACGGGTAAACAAACTTAGTAATAATAGAAAGATAATAATTAAGATATTTGTATCATCAGAACCTTCTTAAAAAGTATGAATATATTACCAGTAACTTAACATCACAGGTCTAACATATTCAAAACTAATTCTTATTCGATATAAATTAAGAAACAATTACTATTCATACAACAAAGTGACTAATGATTACTTCTATTAATCCAAATAATTTTTGCGTCTTGAATTCGATATTATCAATATAAAAATACATAATTTTAGCTTCTTCAATTCGTAAAATAAGAATAGATGATACATAAAAGAAACCTTGCACCGTTCAAACTGTTAACGATTTGAATATGTATATAATTCAAGAATTGTAGCATCAAGCAACCCTAAATCACGCCTGTTCTCTACAGCAAGTTTTTATTTGATTTGCTATCTATTTTCTTTTTGCCCTTATTAAAGTTGGTCATTTGCTATATTTCCATTGAATGACGTGTAGAATTCGACGTCATTAACTCCATCGTCGACGACGCCGGTTGCAACCACAACTTCGTCGTAAACAATAAATAAGCAAGGCAAGCACCCCCTTTGATCATATTGATCCTAGTATTTAAATTCATTGTGTTTATCAAAATATTTCATGCATGCGTTTATTTTCTATAAATTCACTATTTTGTGGTACTGGTAGATATACTTCTCGTTTCATGAAACTTCCTTGATAAATATGGACATGTGAACCTTGGTAACCATAGAAATGGGCGAGACAGTACATAACGTCAACTTGGGTATATGCGATTATTATTCATGCTTAGTCATGCTTTAGAAACAACATTGAAGATGATCAGATCAGAATTGAATCTTGATTATTTGAAATTGATGGATATGACAAGATGTCGGTTTTGAAAACGTTGGTTTTGACATGTTGATGATGATGGGTATTTTAAGCTAAAAATCCCAAAATAAAACTATGATTTTGATGTGGACAATTATTGGCAATAGCCAGTTGTGCAGATAGAAATGTACATAGTGTAGGGGGAGTATTGCCCATGTCAAATTAAGGACCGTACAATGGGACACTATCGATCCAAGAAATCCGTGCAACCACAAGTGTTGTTTATGGGGCAGCCTTAACTTATTATGTAGATCTCGCTTTGCAGATTGGTAGGCCGAAGTAGTACGGGCTCTCCTTTCAAGGTTTGCTCGAAGGGGTGCCATACCGAGGTGTTGGGAACAACATTTGCCAATATAACGGTGTACGCCTTATTATGGGAAGAAACCACTATTGCAGGGATTTACTGCTCCTTTTTACCACTGCAGGGAATTACTACCATTCTTGTTTCTTCTTTATAATAAGGGTTTTCCATCACCATCACTGGTGCAAAATTAGGTCTATATAATGTAATGGTTTCGTTATGACTCTGTGCGGCACACCAAAGGAAGTGTGCTAATAGCTTGCACAAAGAGTAAGTCATTTCTTGTGGGTAAAGCTGTACACCTCTGCAGAGTGTAAATCTAATTAATTAGCCGCGCCCACGGTCATGGGCACTTGGTGAAGTCATTCCAATGTTAGACTTTGATATTTTCTAAAAATGGGTTTTGATTCGAAACTTGTTTATCAACTGTCACTTCTTGTCAATGGATTGACATTGTTGAAATTGTTTGATGACATGAATTGTTCGACTACTTGTTGGACTACATGAATGATTGGATTTCATGAACAGATGTACTTCATGAATTGGATTATTGGATTATTCATTGCTTTATGATGGACTGTGAGTATTACTAATGCTTTACTTACTTTCTTATCAGCAAACTTGCTCTTACAAATTCCGTTTGAGAAATTGCAACTTGATTTATAAATCAAATTCTGCTTTACGCAAATTAACCGTAGAAGCTTTTCCTTTGAAATGGCTTGCATATATTATAGGTTTTGCTAAAGTCTTGCGGAGTACGTAAAGTACTCACCCTTGCTTAATATGTTGTTTTAGGTGGGAAGTTAGCGAAGCTTCGAAGATTCTTTCGTCGCAGCTTGCAGGAATTTCAAACGATCTATCTAGGGATTTATGCCTTGTCAGTTGTCTGCGGGATGAATGGGCATGTAACATCCCAATTTTTGGCTTTTTAATTATTTAATATTATTTTATTGCATTTTATGATTTTTGTGAATTTTCTGGATTTATTGGGATTTTCTGAGATTTATTTGAATTATTTTGAGTTAAAGAATATTACTCTCTATCAAAGATTAATTATAAATATATAAATTTAAAATAAAGTTTTTGTGAAAATATTTTATTTAAGTCCAGAATGTCTCAAAGTATTTTTGAGATTTTTCTGGGAATTTTTAGAGTATTTTTACTGCCTTAAATAAATAGATTTATTTTCTCGAATTAACTTTAATCGAAAAACCGGAAAATTCTCGTGAACAGTGTTGGGCCGGCCCAGTCGTTTGGTCAGCCGAATAGGGTTCGATCATCGACCGTTGGATCAAGATCCAACGGCCATCCTTAAGCCACGCCTGCCGCAAAACCCTAGTATTGTGGGCCGTCCGATCTGGATCTTGCGGCCTTTAGCAATTGAGACGAAATAGGAAACCTTGGGCATCACAGCCGTTGATCATCGATCGTGCGGTTGGGGGTTTTCGTCTCCGAGACGGACTCCTCGCCGCCGTCTTCGAATGCAACTCCGCCGCCGCCGTTTTCTTTCCGGGTTTGCACGCACGTTAAGGGTATTTAAGGACCGGGGGACCTCTCCTGGGGATCTCCACACCTTGCCGCCTCGTTTCCCTCACGCGCCGCCAGCCGAGACGCCTTGAAGAACGCGCTAGCCTTCACCGGAGTTCCCGAGGACTTCGCGCTGTGTTTCGTCGTCGCTGAGATACTCTTCCGCCGCGTGGAGGCCAGGGCTGAGTTCGTCGCGTTGAGACGCGCTTGTGCCGCTACCTCTCGTTGCTGGAGAGCCGCCGGAGTGCCGTCGGAAGGGTCATCGTCTCCACGTCCGGCGAAAGCTCACCGCCGCACGGCCATCACTGGAGTCGAGACATCTCAGCCGTCGGATCATCAGCGTACCGCCGAGATTGAGCCACGCCATCTTTGGAAATAGTAAAGTTCACGGGTAAGCCTTGACCGTTAGATCAAGATCGTATGGTCACCAATTAGCCACGTCACCAATTTATCAGTAGCCCTCGGATTGGTTTTAGACGGTCCAGATGATGCCACGTGTTGTCCGTACAGCCGAGGCAGGGAAATTCATATTTTTCCTATATAAAAATAATTCGATAAATTCGGATTTTATGATTTAGGGTATTTTTCAGGATTTTCAAACTTTCAAAGGCTAAAACTTTTGCATACGAACTCCGATTGAGGTGATTCAAATTTCCAAAAATTTGTAAAATTGAGGTCTATCTAATGGTGATTTTTATTTGAATTTTTGAATTTGTTTGTTCCTTGGTTTTGGTTTTTATTTGCTTTTCTCTCTCGATTCGCGTAGACGTTGAATTGTGTGAAGCTTCGGAAGGGGATTTCGCAGCTCAAGAATTATTTCCAGACCAGGACCAAGGGCTTAATAAAGGCAAGTTGTGCTTTGATCATGTTGCACCCATATTAGGAAAAATTGCTATTTTGTTCTACTTTATTGCATGTTATTTCAATCGTACAAATGATTTCAACCTAAATTGGGATTTAGGTATTATACCCTTTTGAATTACACCCTACCTTGAAAATTGTATGCCATAATCCACTTGTCACCTTAGGTTGGTTTATAGTTGGTTAATAATGAAATCAACATGGATGGTTAGATCGGATTAGAATGCTTAGCCATGCCACGTCATCACATGTACTTGAATCTTTGATAAATAATCTTGACTAATGGAATATGAAACAATGTTATGAATTTGTGTGTCATGTGTGGTCACACGATGAGATTGAGTTGTGGTGGCAATGGATGTCACGCAACGATATTGAATTGTTGATGGCACGTGGTGCTTGGTAATCAACTGGGGTGGTTATGATTTTGGGTCGGAGCAAGTGGCAAGGGCAGTATGCCAGGGTGGGCCCGATGGGTAGAGGGTATGTGTATGTCTTGCTTTGATCAAACCATAAGGACACCTTGCGAGTCATTGACCTAAGTCAATCGTGCAACCACATGTTTGTTATGGGGCAGCCTAGCAGACTAATTTGCAATGTCTTAGATTTGGTACTACCAATGGTGGAGTGGTCCATCCTTTTTAATGAACCCAGATGGCGCAAGAGGGGGGCCCTGTTGTGGTTATCAGACCCTTCAGTGTTGAAACCTTAGCGGGTGGTACTGAGTTAAGACAGAACATTGTAAAGGCTTTGTCATGATTCTCTGCCGACACACCAAAGGAAGTGTGCTAATGGCCAGGCACAAAAAGAGATTATCATGTCATGTGGGTAAAGTGCATAACCTCTGCAGAGTGTACAATCTATTTGGATAGCCGTGTTTCACAGATTGAGCAAAGCTCGGGATTCTGATCAAGGATTAGACTTTTGCAAAATAAAACTCGGGATGAATGGCAGGTTGCCATGGAAGATTGAATCTTGACTTAGGATGGGAAACTTGGTTTACATGAGAAATGCTGAATCTATCTATTATTGTTATTTGTTTTATTACTATCTTTTCAATCTATTTATTGTATTTGTTCATAAATGCTGCTTACTGCAAAATAGCCTTGTTAGCCATTCCTTTGGAATAAGCCTTACATATAGATGTATTAGGATTGCATTCTGTACACAACTTGTTGAGTACTGTGTGTACTCACCCTTGCCTACAACATCATCAGAGCTGAAGAAGGAGTACCATGAAGGGAAAAATGTTTAGGGTGCGAGCCTTGTCAGTTGCCTGTGGTATACTGAGGGGTTTATCTACGTCTTCATTCCGCTGCAGTTTAATTTGTTGTTCAGCCTCATGAGGCACCGTATGTAAGTTGACCTTAAGGTCATTCATAGTAATATTTAATACTTAGCACCTGTTATCTTATTTCCGCTGTGTATGATTGTGATATTCACTGAGGTTGAGCCTGTGTGCACTAGCGTGATCCTGGACTAGTGCAGTATACACAGAGGGTCCGGATTTGCATATTTGGGTCCCGACAAAGGTGGTATCAGAGCCATACTGACTGTAGGTCTTGACCCTAGATAGTTGGTCGTCCCTATAGGTCATTCAAAATTATTTTCTAAAGTAAAAAGACTTAACCCAAAAGAATAATGTCTTCTTGACTTATCTCATTCTTCTATTTCTGTCCTTACCACAAATTCCTTCTTACCTTTTACTGAAATTTCTTTCTCTTACCTCTGCTAAATCGAACTGAGATCTTGCCTGAGTTATCTTAAGTAGAAAATGATATACCACACTTTAGGAGATGACATCGAGTACCTGTTTCTACCATAAAGATCACAAAGGAATCATCGAGCTCATGGAAGTGCGGATTAATGAAGTATATCAAGGATTAGAAGACTCAAGTGCTTCAAATAGCCAGTTGAGACTCATGTGTGGGAGTCGCGTTCCCTAAGATAGGAGTGTCGCCCATGTAAACGGTAGTTTTGTGTGTTTAGGTTGAATTGGTTCTTCTTGATTGCTGAGTGTGCAGTATGTGTTGCAAAGCTTTTAGGCTTATATAAGCAGCCATACCAAGTTATTAATATTGATTGCTCAAAATTATTGGGTTAAACCTATCTTCCCTGTATTAGGATTCTTGCCCCTTATCTATGCTAATTTCGTTTCCCTAACCCTTAAGGTAATCAAGCAGATGGTTCAGAATAGTGATAGCAATGGAGCTAGTGAAAGTGGAAATCAACCCAGTGGAAACTCTAAGGATGGATTAGTTCCTCAACCGTCAATACCGATAGATATGCAGAGCTTCAAAGAGTTTTTAGCCGCTCGGACTCGCTTGATGCAAGCAATGATTTAAACAAATGCGAATATCCTTGGGAATGATATGGCCGCAATAAATTCAAAGAAGAATACCACCAATGTACCTCGTTCAAAATCTAGACAACTAGACAAGTTAAAGGATCGTGCGTGCATTCGCTGTGGAGAGATAGGACATACCGCAGACGAGCATGCGATCAATTGCTCCAGCTAGAAGGAAGCCATTCTCTGGAGAATGTCCTATGGGCAACATCACATGTTACCTTTGTGAAGGTCGAGATCACTGTCCACCTCAATGTCCCCTAGATCCGATAGTGACCGCCATGATACAACATCAACGGAAGAATCTACGGACCCTAGTTGCTCGAGAATTATCAATAAGAGGGGGAAAGTTATCGCCCAGAGACGCCGCTTGGAGAACTAAAAATCTGACCTCCTAAACTCGCAACCTTAATCAGGAAAGCAGTGAGTGGCAATCACCAACCAGCATGTTTCTTGTGTGATAAAGAAGGTCATTGGTCTAGAGAGTGCCCTCTGAAGCAACCAACCCTGGATTATAAGAGTGAGGATGAGTACACAGTTGCACCCATCAAGGCAAAACGATGCAAACGGTTGTGCTACTACTATCAGGAAGAAGGCCATTTTGTTAAGCAATGCCCACGGAGAGAACAAGTATTTCCTACAGCCATGGGAATACCAGAAGTTACTTCCGTCCGGTATATAACGCCAAGGGTGAGCGGTGAAGTTGCAGGAGAAATTTGCCGAGAAAACCAATTGAAGAGAAGGCGTCTAGGTAAAAACACTATCAACGAATGCTCAAGAAAGGAAGTTCACCCTAGACTCTGCTATAATTGCTGCAAACCTGAGCATTTTGCCAATAAATGCCCTCAGAGGAAAGCGATTACGTCGATTCGAGTCAATCCTAACTCATACTCGTCAAGCCCGGCGTCAATGCTAAATCACGGAAGTCAGGAGCCATGAGTTTATTTAGTGCAATGTTGTAACCCTAAGCAAAGAGATTAGTGATGAATTCCGTGTAAGGTTTCCTTGCCCAAAAGAAATAAAGCAGAATTAGTTGATGCATTAGTATACAGAATATTGGAAGGAAAAGCAATAATGTAAAATGATGAGTTAGATGTTTCTCCAAGAGTATTCTCGCGTTTATGGAGCACCTGAAAACGATACATGCGTAAGGGTGGTTAGTTTAGTGGAACCCAACCTGAGCTTGTTAACCAGAGGATTTGTCATTGTCGGGAAGTGCTTTGTTGTACTAGATTATTCCAGGATGTTGAGAATCCCGTGCTTATTGAGAGAGTAGAGTTCCAAGCAAATCATATTGTGTTAAATATCCAAACTTTTGAGGATTAGACCTAAGGCTATTTAGGTGAAGGGTATGTCGATTTAAAACCCTGAATGTGAATAGGGGTTTCAAGTGATGATAGCTCATGTTAGCCAGCTGATAGACAATAGTGTGGAATTTGCCAATTAGAAGATGCGTCGGTTGTTAGAGAATACGTTGATATATTTTCTAAGAATTCACCTAGGATGAAATCATATCAAATAATCAAGTTCGGGAGCGAATTAGTGCCTGGTAGAGCACCAACAGTGGAAAAACCATGTCATATATATATATATATACCAAGGAATTAGTAAAAAAAATAGAAGATCGAGAGAATGCACCGAATCATGCTTTAAATAAAGAAAAGATCAAAAACAAGTATCCAATATTGGGATCGATGACGTGTTGGGACAATCGAGAAGAAAGTTGGAATTTATCTAGGATAAAGCCTCGCTTAGGTTATCATCAATTGAGAAGTCGTGTGAAAGATGTTTCTAGGATTGCGTTCTCTACGCTACATGGACAATATAAGTTTTGGCTATATCTCCTGGATTGACTAATGTTCCGCATACTTCATGAACATGAGGAGTAAGGTGTTTATGGATGTAACATCCCAAAATTTTCGCTTTTCAATTAATTAATATTATTTTATTATTAAATATGATTTTTGTGAATTTTTTGAATTTATTTGGATTTTCTAGGATTTATTTGAGTTATTTGGAATTAAATAATATTACTTTCTATAAGAGATTAATTATAAATATATAAATCCAAAATAAAGTTGTGCCAGATTCCACAGACAGCCCAAGTCTCTGACCAGGGTTTGGTTCGGTAGGGGGGTGTCTTTGGTAGCCGGCGAACCCTAGCAGAGGGAAACCCCAGCACCTCTCACACTAACGAATTCCGGTGTCTAAAATCCAGACGAACACACGATTTTTTACCCAGGTTCAGGCCCCCATGGAGAAGGGTAACAGCCTTACTTCCTGCTTGATCTTGGATTGAGTTTTTTGGGCTTGGCTACAGAGCTTGCCGATGACCAGCTCTTCTGTTGAGCCTCTTTTTCCTTTTCCCTTTTCCCCTCTTTTCTCCCCCCTCTTTCGTGTCCTCTCAAGTGCCCTTATATGCACGGGCTTACACGAGTCAGATGGAGGAGGGATGTCATCATGCTTATCTTACATGCATTTATTACATCTTTATGCGCTGTCTCGTTCCTTCTGCTCTAATTAATGCCAGCGCGTGCCCTTACCCGGTTCTTCCGGAATGTGACCCCTCTGCCACGGGTAGGTGTGAGGTGTCAGAGGGACGGGCTTGTTGCAGAATTCCTTGGAAACGACGCGCTCGGTGCAAAGAGCTGTCTCTCGACGCGAGACGTCGAGGAAGGAGACTTCGGGACGAAGCCACCGCATACCACCTTTTTGCATGGCGGCGGGATGAACAAGGCATGCTCGCTCACCCGCCACATGGACTGGGCGCCGGGCGAAAGCGGCGTGGCCGCCACTGCCGCCGCGCCGCGTGGATCGACACCGGTGGGCGTGGCGTGCTCGCCACCGCCTACCAGGCCGCCACGTGGATCGGGCGCCCGGCGGCGGCGTGTCCGCCACCGCCGCCGAGCACCGCGCGACCGACACCGGTGGGCGGCGTGCTCGCCACCGCCACCAAAGCCGCCACGGATCGGGCGCCGGGCGGCAGCAGGCGTGGCCGCCACCGCCGCCGCCGAGCACCGCGTGGACCGACACCCGGTGGGCGGCGTGCTCGCCACCGCCACCAAAGCCGCCACGTGGATCGGGCGCCGGCGGCAGGCGTGGCCGCCGCCGCCGCCGCCGCCACGTGGACCGACATCTCAGAGACGGGTGTAAACACCCACCCACCTGTTAGGCTGCAACGTGGGCCACACACAACTTTGTGCGGCGAAGAGGGTACCCTGGCGTATAGTACGCCGACAGTAGCCCCCGGGCCCACCCAAGAACGCACTTTAGAGCCTTTTGAGATCTTACATTAAATGCCGGTGCATTCTTGGATGGGGCCACCATCTATCAGGATGCAACCGCCTCGATTCCTGCGCTTCAATGCATCCGCCAGTTTTTCTTGGGACCCGAAACGGCGCACGATCTTGTCTTTTCATGAACCGTCGGTGCGAGTGGGGGAGTACATATAGGCTCATCCGCACCAAACAGTTCACGCTTTTAGCACTTCTCGCAAACTCTATCTCCTTCCTTCAAGCTTTTCTTGCCCTTCGTCACTTTTGCTCCCATGGCTTCTTCAGACTCATCTTCCATTCCCGCTTCCTCGGTGGACTCCTACACGGTGGGGAGACTCCACACCGTCGTGCCGGAGGGCCCTCTCTACTTTCGGGCCGGGACCCCTACGCCACAATGCCCCGCCGATGAGATCATCATCTTCGTGTGGGGCATCATGGCGGGCCTGGTACCGCCTTTCTCTGAGTTTTTCCTCACCGTTCTCCACTTCTACGAAATCCATCACCTTCATCTCACCCCCAACTCCATTCTTTTCCTCGCCATCTTCGCACACCTCTGTGAAATGTTCATGGGGTGATGCCGAACCTTCCGCTCTTCCGCTATTTCTTCCTCTGTCGCGCCTCCGACGCGGCGAGTCTTTTGGGAGTTGCCATTTCCGCCCCGGATGGGATGGCTGCTCGCTACATTCCTTCGGCCAGATCAAGCCGAAGGCTGGCGACCAGTGGTCAGACGTCAACGACGGCAATGAGCTCGAGAGCGCTGAAGTGCCAGCCGACCGCCGGCGGCCACCAAGAACTGGAACTCGCCCGTCGAGGAGACGGCGGAGCTTCAGGCAATGGCGACCCGCATCAACAACTTGCGGGACGCCGGCTTAACCGGGCGCCGATCGTCGTGATTTCAGATCCGAAGATTGAGCCCTTCGTCGTCAGATGCGACGCGGCATGGCGATATACTGGGCTACAATGACATCACCCGCACCTTCCCTGGCCGTAAGTCTTCACTGCTACTCTTTGGCTTTTTTCTGCTTTCATGTCTTTTTTGCGCTGCTCCCTACCAACCAGCATTCTGTATTGTTTTGAATCTTGTCCAGGCGCGGGAAACTTGGACGGGCCACTCCTTAACAGGTGGCTCTCCGGGCTTATGCCACCGATCCCCGCCGGCCTGGACTTTCCTTCATCGGCCCGGCCACTCGCCGACGTGGAGCCCGCGGAGCGCCTGAGAATCGTCAGGTTGCTGCCACCAATGGACTCCACCGGCCTCGCCGTGATGCCGCCATACCGACGATCAGGACGACCTTTCTCCGTGATCGGGCGCGCGGAAAGCGGCCACTCATCCCGGACACCTCAAGTCCGGGTGTGAAGAAGGGCCGCCACGCGGGCGAGACCTCTGCCGCCACCAGCCCAAGGGTGGCGGCGACTTCATCTGGGGCGGTCGCACCGCCGCCTAATTGCAAAGACACAGCGCTGGCGCCGCCGCTGCTGCGCCAAGATTCCACCTCCGGCGGCCGCCAAGACCACCATCATCGGTGCCAATGCAGCAGGCGCCAGCCCCGACGACGACTGCGCCAACTACCACGACGCCGACTCCTCCTCCGATTCCTCCTGTGGCGCCAACCCCATCATCCACGGCGCCACAACCTTCCGCGACGGGGACCCCTGCCACCACTCGTCAAGGCGGGCTTGAGGTCCCCATGGCCAGCTTCAGCTTGAGGGCGACCCCTCGAGATGCTCCAAGGGAGGCAACGCCGCCTGCACCCACAGAGGCGGCGGAGACTCCCGTTCAGACGCCGCCGGCTACCGCCACCGCAGGAACCGGGGCAACCGGCTCCGACGCCAACGCCCCCCGCCAACTCGCTCCCCGCACCGTCGCCACGCCTGCTGTGCGCCACGCTGAGCTTTTCACAAAGCTCGGCAATCTACACAGCACGCTCGGCGCGCTCCTTGCCACGACTGCCGGGCACGGAGCCCGGATGGCGAGGCAACTGACGGGGGCCATCGACGAGCTGGCGCGGGAGCGGGAGAAGTCGGACACGGTGATGGCGCGAGAAAGGACCACCGCGACCGCCCTGGCTACTATGCAGCAGCGGGCGGAGAGGGCCGAGGCAGCGCAGAGGACCTCGGAGTACGAGGCGGACCGCCTCAAGCGCAACCTCACCACCTTGCTCAAGGGAGCCTTCCTGCGCATCAAAAGATGCCTGCAACCTTTGGGCGTGCTGGAGGTGCCCCTCCAAGACACTGCCCTGCAGTACGCCTACGCGACCAACCAGGCCGCGGAGGCACTCCGGGGATTGCCCGCCGCCCTAGCCGCACGCTCCACCAGGGAGGGGCAAGAGGTTGCGGCGGTGACTGCAAGTTACGTCTTGGCATCTTTGGGCACCGTGGCCTTCCTCGACCCGATGGCGGCGCGGAGACCGCATCGGGGACGCCGCCAGGAGGGCGCTGCGCAAGCGCCGCCGAACATTTGGCCAGGCAACTGCACGTGCAGGAGCCGGTCATGGATGTCTCCACCCCGGTGGCGGAGGAAGAGGACGTCGGTGACATCGACGTGGGCGACGAATGAAGAACCGGGCCGCCGCCTTACTTCTTTTGTTTTTGTTCCTTTTGTTAATCAGTCTGCTTTGCCTGTATGAACACTTTAACAGATTTCAGTCGTAGCAAATGTTTTCTGGTTTTACCTTGATGCTTGCTCGTGGTGATTGCGTGATATTGTATGTTGGAATCGCTAGGTGGCCAGTTTGAAACACAGCCAAAACATCTGTCAGGCTCTTAAGTCCAGGGCAACATCCTAGAATTCCTACAAAAACTGCACGCAACTAACCATACGCATTAGCGCGATGCGTATAAGTTATACCAAGCTTAGGCAAAGATGGCCTTAAGGTATAAGAATCTGTATCTATATACAGAATAATTCCACTGTCAAAATCTTATGCAAGGTTGCCATTGGCCTAAACCCTTCTGGACTTAGGTCCTTGTGATCTTTTAGAATCGTGCCCCAGTGTGGCGCATAAGATGGTAAGTTCCCAGAAGTGACTTTGGCCCAGCGGCACCCAACGGTGACAACCAGCGGTGCTTCTGAGAGCCAACCCGAGGTGTACGAGCCGTATCTGAGTACCGTGCCAAACTTACACTTTGGTCACTTAACCTTATTAGACGCCCACACTGAAGATTTTCCTTTTATCACCAAGGAGCCATCGGGCTTACGATGCCCATGATAACCATGCATAAGTTAATCAATCCTAGCATATACATAAGCAAACAATTGAAAGTGTTACTTGAAACACTTATCTGGTTTGTAACCAGCGTTACGCCCGATCGGGGCCTTTTGCCGACAAATTTGTTAGCGCGAGCGACCGGCCCCCAAGCACTGGCGACGATCATCAAGTCTTCAGCGACCGGCCCCCAAGATGTGCGGGCGGCCCAAAGCGTTAGGCGACAATCGAACACCTCATGCAATAACAGACTCCTTTTCTGATATGAGGTAAAGCCTTGAGATTTTGCTCCGCGCATAAATGCAGCTATCGCAAGGGCGGATAAATATCATGCAAGATACATAAAACATAGATCTTGACAGCATAAGTCTGAGCGTGGGACAATATTGGTTCACTTGTTTTGGCTCCCATGCCCCCGCCGTTTTTTCAAAACATGGCCCAAGATAATGTGCGGTAAGGCAGCGAACTCCCAGGAAGGATAGTAGGCCTGCAGCACTTGTGGGGACGACCAGCGGTGCTTCTGAGAGCCAACCCGAGGCGTACAGACCACATTTAAGCACTGTGCCAGATCCGCTTTCTGGTTGCTCGTCCTTACCCAGCACACATATTGGGCAAAGTTATGAACCAACAGGGGACAGTCAAAGCCCGGGGACCAATAGCACCCATGCAACAAACTGTCCCACGGGACACAAAAAGAAGAGTAATGACGAAGTCGAAAACTCTCAAGATAGTAACATTATTAACAGCCAATGACCGCCGATCAGCTGGGGGATAAGTCCATCCCGGGGCTGATCAAAGCGAATCATCGGGTACTCACAGTTTCTCATGGATAAAATTTTCGCAACAACTCCACATTGTAGGAATTCGCCAGCTCCTGACCATCTTCAGTGGCTAACCGGACCGCCCCGGGTCGAGATACTGAGACCACCTTAAAGGGGCCCTCCCACCGGGAGACAATTTTATGCAACCCTAAGATGCGCTGGTCTGCAAGAAGACCAGTCGCCATCGCCGTGTCCTCTCAGAGACCCGGGTGGCGTGGTACCGCCTGAGACTTTATTGATATCGGGCGGCACGAAGGGCGGCCCGATCGCGAGCTTCTTCCAAGAGGTTGACGTCCTCCTGCAGAATATCTTCATGGCCTTCTTCGCTGAAAGCTGAGACGCGTGGAGAGCCAAACGATAGCTCGGAGGGGAGAACAGGTTCTGCCCCATACACTAGGAAAAAAGGCGTCTCACGGTGGCTCACCTGGTGTGGTACAAGCGACCACAACCTGGTACCGGAGCTCTTCGGTCCAAGCGCCCCCGCCAGGAGTCGATCAAACGCCTCGTCTTGAGGCCCTTCAAAGACTAACGATTGGGCTTTCGGCTTGACCGCTGTTCTTGGAGGGCGCATCAAGCAAAACATACCTTAGTACCCATTTCATCACGAAATTCCAAGAATGCCGCTGGTGAACCGAAGTTCCATTGTCGATGATGATGCGGTTGGTGACTCCAAAGCGGTGAATATCCCATGCATAAATTTAACAAAGAATGAAGCCGTAATGGCATCTTGCCTCGCCCGACCCACTTAGTAAATTTGTCGATGGCATTTAAAATGTGGGTGAAGCCCCTCGGGTTCATGAACGGACCCAGATATTCAAATTTCTGCATCGCGAACGCCAAGAGAGCGGAATGGTTTGCAGAGCTTGGCTGGTCGGTGGACTTGCTCGCAAAGAATGGCAAGCCAGACGCCCTCACCACCGCAAGCATCCCGGAGGGCGAGAGGCCAATAAAATCCCTAATAAACGCTTTTTCCACGGCGTTCGTGGGACATATGGCTCCCGCACATGCCTCCATGGATATCGAGAGCGAGCGCTCCCTCTTCCCGAAAGTGATGCACTTCAAGAGAATCCCATTTTGCTCGGCCAGATAGATCCCCACCCACCGAGTATAGCACTTAGCCTTACGTGCTATCTTCTCACCGACGATCATCGTCGGGGATCACTTGGTCACGCAGAAGGCTAGGATCGGATCCATCCATCGATCTTCCGGCCAAGTGTGGCGAAAGCACTTGTTCGCCCGCACTTTGTCGCCAAGCATTTCTGTGTGCTGCTTTCGGCAAAGACCGCCGCCTTTCCTCCCGAACTCGGGCCGAGGCGAACGCCCGCCCCTCCCGAATCGGAGGTCGTGGCAGCTGTCGCCATCCCCACTCGAAGCCGGAGGCCTCGACGGCCATGCCGTCGTCCCCACCTGAACCGGGGGCTGCGACAGTGACACCATCATTCCCATCTGGATCATGGGCTGCGATGGACGGCCGCGATAGTCTCTCTTCAAAGACCCCGACCGGGACAGAAGCCCTCGAAGATGCCAGCTGCGAGAGCCCATCCGCAAGTTAATTATCGCGCCGGGGGATATGAATATATCCCAATCCTTCGAAACGCCGCTCCATCTTCCTGACCTCCGCCAAATATGCTGCCATGGTGAGGTCAGGGCATTGAAATTCCTTCCTCGCTTGATTGATGACCAGCAGGGAATCGCCTTTAATTTGAAGACGTCGGATGCCCAACGCCGAAGCGATGCATAACCCTGCCAGCAGGCCTTCATATTCGGCAATATTATTAGTAGCCTTAAAGTCAAGAACAACAATATATTGAAGAACGTCACCAGTAGGGGAGATTAGGGCAACACCAGCCCCCGCGCCTTCCAATCTGAATGAGCCGTCGAAGAACAAGGTCCATGGAGGCGGTGTAGGGGTCTCTTCCGCTTCGGGAGTAGCCGGAGTCCACTCGGCGATGAATTCCGCCAACTTTTGGCTCTTGATGGCAGTACGAGGAACAAATTTAAGATTAAACTCCCCCAGCTCCACCGACCACTTGGCAATGCGGCCTTCTGCTTCACGGTTGAAAAGGATTTCTCGCAGAGGGTAGGCCGTGACCACGGTGACTTCTCGCCCTTGGAAATAGTGCCGCAACTTCCTAGATGCCACCAGGACTGCATACAACATTTTTTGAGCTTGAGGATATCGAGTCTCCGCTTCATGCAGCACCTTGCTGACATAGTAGACTGGCTTCTGAACACCTTCTCTTTCCGCCACAAGAACAGCACTGACCACTTCAGGGGTAGCAGCAATATACAAGAGCAGTGGTTCACCTTGTACAGGAGAAACTAACACCAGAGGAGAGGTGAGATACCGCTTCAAGTCTTCAAAAGCCTTCTGTGCTTCATCAGTCCATTCAAAATGATTAGTTTTCTTCAACAACTTAAACAAAGGTAGACTTCTTTCTCCCAATCAGGCGATGAACCGCCCAAGGGAGGCCAGTCGACCGGCTAGGCATTGGACCTGCTTGAGCCGTGTTGGCGGCTTCATATGCTCAATTGCTGCTATTTTATCTGGATTGGCTTCGATACCCCGGTTAGACACCAGGAACCCCAATAATTTACCGGAGGGAACTCCGAACACGCACTTCTCTGGATTCAACTTGAGGCAATTCTTCTGAAGATAGGAGAAGGTCTCCTCCAGGTCTTGAATCAAGGCTTCACTTTTCTTAACTTTCACAACCAGATCATCAACATATACTTCAAGATTCCTTCCTATCTGTGGACGAAAAGTAATGTGCATAGCACGCTGGTAAGTAGAGCCAGCATTTTTTAAACCAAAAGGCATTCTAATATAACAATAAACACCCGTAGGGGTTACAAAAGCAGTTTTTTCTTCATCCTCCACCGCCATGCTAATCTGATGGTACCCGGAGTACGCATCAAGAAAGCATAATAACTCACAACTGGCCGTGGAGTCAACAATGAGGTCAACTCGCGGCAAGGGATACGGATCCTTCGGGCAGGCCTTGTTAAGGTTAGTGAAGTCGACACACATTCGCCACTTCCCGTTGGACTTTTTGACGAGCACAGGATTAGCAAGCCACACAGGGTGAGTGACCTCCCTGATAATCCCGGCACCCAATAATTTCTCCATCTCCTGCCGAATAGCATCTTGCCGCTCCGGAGCTTGCCACGGATCTTTTGTTAACCGGCGCGCGGGAGCGTTGTTAAACGGTGCTCGATCACCTCCGGGACCCGGTCATATCGGACGGTTGCCGGCGTAACACGCCTGAATTACACCGAGGAAGGTGACGCGCGCTTTTTTATTTGGCGCCGAGGCCGCCAATGTTGACGGTCTTGTGGGGCTCACCTCACAGTATGCACCACCTTGACCTCGTTAGCGAGCGAGCAAGGCACGGTCCGGCCCGAGGGTTCCTTTAACAGCGGCTTCAAAGATGCCCGGTGCTGGTGGTGCCAATCATGTCGAGCGCCAATTTATGGCAGCGCAAAGCTTCAGAGTGATCCACCCGGATGGTTATGGGGCCAGCAGGCCCTGGCATCTTCACCACCATGTATGCATAATGGGTTGCCGCCATGAACTTGGCCAACGCCGGTCGGCCAAGCAGAGCATTGTAAGGAAGATCAAAATCAGTGACTTCAAAGTCTACCAACTCAGTGCGATAATTATCCCTTTCTCCAAAAGTAACGGGGAGACGAACCTGGCCCACGGGAATTGCACTAACCCCCGGGGCTATTCTGAAAAAAGGCCACGACGGCTGCAAGTCCTGCTGAGGGATTTGCAGAGCCAAAAATGCAGTGGAGGACAGGAGGCTGAGAGAACTCCCTCCGTCCAGCAGCACACGGCCTAACCGGACGTTCTGGACTGTGGGTGACACCACAATCGGAAGATGTCCTGTGCCGGCAAAGACCATCGTGGTGGTCACCGATCAAGATGATCGTCTCCTCCGACCATTTCAGCATCCGACACGACCCCGAACTCGATCTCGCGGCGCACACCTCCCTCCGCAACCGCTTGCAGGCGGTATTCGAGCGAAGAGCGGACGAACCGCCATAGATGTACGCCAGGGTATGATCCACCTGCTGGAAGGCCAGCGGGGTGGGGTCTTCACCACGACCATCATCACGAGAATGACGTTCACCATCCCGAGGACGGCGTTCCTTGACCCGCTGCTCCACCATTCGGTCCACGACGTGGCAATTGTCCAGGTCATGAGTGTCAGTCCGATGAATCGGGCACCAAGGCCCTCTCTCCTTCCGCCCGCGGCGGTCGTTCCTACGACCGCGACGGTCATCACGCCGGTCGCGACGGTCATTCCGCCGATCGCGGCGATCACACTGATTGCGACGGCCACGCCCTGGTGACCCAGGATCATCGCGGACGCGTTCGGCGGCCAAGACCCGCCGGGTCTCTCCTGCCTCGCGCTTCCGCGCCTTCTTGCTTGACGGGCCGGAACCCTTCGAGGTCCCGGCTTCATCTCTTCCTCGGCCACCCTGGGGACCAGGTCCTGGTCCCCTCGCCTCCGCAGCCCGCGCGCACTTATGCGCGAGGGAAAACAGCTCGGAGGTGGTGCCAATAGTGCGGGTGGCCATCTTCTCTTTCATCTTGCGGTCGCGGACGCCTCTCCGAAAGGCGATGACGACCGATTGCTCCGAAATATGGGGGATCGTGTTGCGGCAGTGGCAAAACCGCCGAATAAAATCATGCAACGACTCCCCTTTTTGCTGCTCCAGAGCATGCAAATCATCCTCCACGCCCGGCTGCGCGAAGGAGCCTTGGAAATTAGCGACAAAAAGGCCGCATAACTCCTCCCACAAGTGCACCGACCCTCGCGGGAGGTTCAACAACCAAGAACGGGCAGAACCCGTCAAGGCCGTTGGAAAATAATTGGCCATGACCTTTCCAGATCCACCGGCCGCTCGCACCACCGTTGTATATATTTGCAGGAACTCCTCTGGGTTGGTGGTGCCGTCGTAGCTTTCTATAGACGCCGGGCGAAACATCTCAGGCCACTCCACACAGCGTAACCGCCGGGAGAACGCTTGATATCCAACGCCATAAACGAAACCCAGCCGCCCACCGGGAGCTCGACCCGGAGAGCGAGGGATAGGGCTCTCCACTGAATCGGAGGAATAGCCCTCCCTCCTAGGCCGTAGGTGAGAGCCACGAGGGGGACTCTCATCTTCAGAGGCCACGCTATCACGCGCCCTGCTCCCGAGCAGGCGCCCGCACACGGCCGCGAAGATCACCGCTCCGCCGGCGAGACTCATCAAGATGACTCCTTAGGTCCCCACGGTTCCTTTCAGAACCGGGACCGGCGCGCCGCGCGCCTCTTTCCTGGCCCTGGGCCACCTGCCCAGGACGCCTGCCACCAGGACGGCTAGAGCCCTGCGAGCCCTCAGCCTGCGCCCTGGGTGGCAGAATACCACCAGCACTTGGCCGGTCGGGGGCCTACCCGAAGTTGGGCCGCACCGACAAGGCCGGCAAGATCCTGCAACCACAGAGCAGCCGGGGAGTCTCCTGCAAGCTCCACCGGAGGGTGGTCCAGGAGAAGACGAGCCGCATGAAGATTCTGAGCCGGAGTGGCCGCCTCCATGGCCAGCCGGCGTCGCACCGGATGATCCGCCGCCACCACGGGGGCATCACCACCACCCCGCGGAGGCGGAGTGAGACTTTCCTGCGATCGACGAGAGTGCCGGGACACACTCTGAGTATGGCCCGACTCTTCCCCTTCCTGATGCTGCGAACCCACCATCTTCAAATGCACGGAGCTGGAAGGAAAACACCGAAACCCGCCGGAAAGATGATCGGAGAAATCAACTACCGACCCCTACCTGGCGCGCCCCTGTCGGCGTATTCCACCTAACAGGCCCAAGTCTACAGACCGGGTTTGGTTCGGTAGGGGGGTGTCTTTGGTAGCCGGCGAACCCTAGCAGAGGGAAACCCCAGCACCTCTCACACTAACGAATTCCGGTGTCTAAGATCCAGACGAACACACGATTTTTACCCAGGTTCAGGCCCCCATGGAGAAGGGTAACAGCCTTACTTCCTGCTTGATCTTGGATTGAGTTTTTTGGGCTTGGCTACAGAGCTTGCCGATGACCAGCTCTTCTGTTGAGCCTCTTTTTCCTTTTCCCCTCTTTTCTCCCCCCCTCTTTCGTGTCCTCTCAAGTGCCCTTATATGCACGGGCTTACACGAGTCAGATGGAGGAGGGATGTCATCATGCTTATCTTACATGCATTTATTACATCTTTATGCGCTGTCTCGTTCCTTCTGCTCTAATTAATGCCAGCGCATGCCCTTACCCGGTTCTTCCGGAATGTGACCCCTCTGCCACGGGTAGGTGTGAGGTGTCAGAGGGACGGGCTTGTTGCAGAATTCCTTGGAAACAACGTGCTCGGCATAAAGAGAACTGTCTCGACACGATGCGTCGAGGAAGGAGACTTCGGGACGAAGCCACCGCATACCACCTTTTTGCAAGGCGGTGGGATGAACAAGGCGTGCTCGCTCACCCGCCACATGGATCGGGCGCCAAGGCGGCAGGCGTGGCCGCCACTCGCTCGCCACGCGCGTGGACCGACACCGGTGGGCGGGCGTGTTTCGCCACCGCTTATCAAAGCCGCCACGTGGATCGGGCGCCGGGCGAAAGGCGGCGTGGCCGCCACCGCCGCCCGAGCACCGCGTGGACCGACACCGGTGGGTAGGCGTGCTCGCCACCGCCACCAAAGCCGCCACGTGATCGGGCGCCGGGCGGCAGGCGTGGCCGCCACTGCCGCGCCGAGCACCGCGTGACCGACACTCGGTGGGAAGGGCGTGCTCGCCCACCTACCCACCAGGCCGCCACGTGGACTGGGCGCCGGGCGAGCAGGGCGTGGCCGCCCACCTGCTTGCCCGCGCGCCACGTGGACCGACATCCTGTAGACGGGGTGTAAAACACCCACCCGCCTGTTAGGCTGCCACGTGGGCCACGCACAACTTTGTGCGGCGAAGAGGGTACCCTGGCGTATAGTACGCCGACAAAAGTTTTTGTGAAAATATTTTATTTAAGTCAAGTATGTCTCAAAGTATTTTTGAGAATTTTTTTGGGAATTTTTAGAATATTTTTACTACCTTAAATAAATCAGTTTATTTTCAGGAATTAAATTAAATCGAAAAATCCGGAATAATCGTCGAACAAGAATTCGTAGGACGATTCTTCGGCGTCCCGATTTAAAGGGATTAAACGCCGACCGTTGGATCTTGATCCAACGGCCTTCATCATCCGAAGCGATTTAGGAAACCCTAGGATCATCAGGGCCGTCGGATGCCGATCGGATGACTCGTGGCCATCGTGTCCGAGCGGGACACTGCGCCGCCGCCGTCTCGGATTCGAATGCCGCCTCGGGGTATTTAAAGCCCGGACCCCTTCCCCGAGGATCCCCACACCTCGCCGCTTACTTTCGCTGTTGCGCCGCCACTGGAGAAGCTTCGAAGCACGCACGGGAGCTCGCCGGAGTACGAAGAGAGTTGCCGAGGTTTTGCGCCGCGTTTCCGTCGCCGTCGGTGCTTCTTCCGTCGACTTGAAGGTCGACTCGGATTCGTAGTCTTGCGCCGCGTCGGTTCCGCCGTTCCTTGGTCACCGGAGCACATTGCATCACCGTCGGGAGCGTCGTCGTCCTCAGCGTCGGTGAGTTTGCGCCGCCGCATCCCCATCGCCGCTCGGAAGAGATACTGGCCGTCGGATCTGCCACGGAGCGTCGGGATTCATCCACGTCGACTTGGTGAATAGGAAACCACACGGTAAGCGTGAGCCGTCGATCACCAGATCAACGGTTCAAATTCGGCCACGTCGCGTCCGTACGTTCGGGCGGGAAAAATCGGAATTTCCTTTATAAAAATAATTCGCTAAAATCGGATTTATGAATTAGGGTTTATTTTCAGGATTTTAAAACTTCTGAAGGCTATAACTTTTGCATTTGAACTCGGATTTGAGTGATTCAAATTCCTAAAAATTTGTAAAATTGAGATCTTTCTAATGGTGACTTTTATTTGAATTTTTGAGTTTGTTTGTTCTTTGGTTTTGGTTTTTATTTGCTTTTCTCTCTCGATTCGCGTAGACGTTGAATTGTGCGAAGCTTCGGAAGGGGATCTCACAGCTCAAGAATTATTTTCAGACCAGGACCAGGAGCTTAACGAAGGCAAGTTGTGCTTTGACCATGTTGAACCCATATTAGGAAAAATTGCTATTTTGTTTTACTTTATTGCATCATATTTTATGTGTACAAATGATTCCAACTTAAATTTGGGGATTAGCTATTGTACCCTTTGAATTATGCCCTACCTTGTTAATTGTATGCCATGATCCACTTGTCACCCTAGGATGGTTCGCTATAGTTGATTAATAATGGAAATCAACATGGATGATTAGAACGAATTAGATTGCTTAGCCATGTCACGTCATCACATGTACTTGAGTCATTGATAAATAATCTTGACTAATGGAATATGGAACAATATTATGAACTTGTGTGTCATGTGTGGTCACACGATGAGGTTGAGTTGTTGTGACAGTGGATGTCATGCAACGAAATTGAATTGTTGATGGCACGTGGTGCTTGGTAATCAACTGGGGTGGGAAAATGATTTAGACTGAGGCAAGTGGCAAGATTGTTTTCTGGTGGGCCAAGAGTGGCAACTGGGTGGTCGTATTTGGTTTTTGTTGGTTTTGGATATTGGAGATCACACTTGGTTAGTCTTGCCTCGGTCAATTAAGGACTTAACCTTGCGAGCCTTTGACCTGAGTCAATCATGCAACCACATGTCTGTTATGGGGCAGCCTAGCTGACTAATTTACAATGTCTTAGCTTTGGTACTACCAGTGGTGGAGTGGTTCATCCTTTTTAATGAACCCAGATGGCGCAAGAGGGGGCCTGTTAGGTTATCGAGACCCTTTGATGTTGAAACCTTAGCGGGTGGTACCGAAGTTAAGACGTAACATTGTAAAGGCTTTGTCATGATTCTCGTAGGCACACCAAAGGAAGTGTGCTAATGGCCAGGCACAAAAGAGATTATCATGTCATGTGGGTAAAGTGCATAACCTCTGCAGAGTGTACAATCTATTCGGATAGCCGTGCTCACGGTATTGAGCAAAGCTCGGGGATTACAGTCAAGGGGTAGTTAACTAAAATGGACAACTGTTTGGGATGGCAGGATGCCATATGGATTATGGAACTTGACTTAGGATGAATACTTGGGTTTGATTTGAGGATACTGGAATCTACTTATTGTTATTATTTGTTTTACTGTCTTTTCAATCTATACAGTATATGTGTTCTTGAAATGCTGCTTTACTGCTTATGAACCACTTAGCCTTTCCTTTGGAATAAGCCTTGCATATAGTTATGGTAGAATTGCATTCTGTGCACAACTTGTTGAGTATGTTGTATACTCACCCTTGCCTTCAACAACAAAACAACAGTGGAGGAGTCATCGCCGGTATTAGAGGAGGATTTCCAGGTGGATGCGAGTCACTAGGCCAAGCCTTGTCAGTCGCCTGTGGTGTACTGATGAGTCACTACGTCGTCTACAATTTTTCCGCTGCATTCGTCTTATTTTACTTAGTCTTGCCCTGTGTGGCCAAATAAATGTAAGTGATCATAAGATCATACACTAACTATATTGAATAAATGAAGTCTTATTATTATTATCGTTGTGTATGATGTGATGCTTACCGATGTTAAGCTGTGTGCACTAGCGATTGATCCTGGGACTAGTGCGGTAAATACAGTGGGTCCGAATTGGTGAATTCGGGTCCTTACAATGGATTGTTGGGATAAATTCATAACGACCATATAGATAACATCCTAGCATACTCTAAGATAAGAGAAAAACATGTAGAACCTAGAAATAAGTTTTGCGAGAGTAGTGGTCGCACGCTAAAGTTCAATAAGTGTGAATTTCTAGAAGAAAAGGTGGAACCTCGTTAGCCACACAAGGACTGCTAAAGGAGTCGATGTTGAAACAAGCAAGATGGAAGTTGTGTTACATTGGAATCAACCAAAGTTCGTTCCTTAGATTGAAGGTGCTAGGAAGGGCAAGATATTATCACTGATCCATAGGAAGGTTTTCGACAATAGCTAGACCTCTTATGCGACGGTGGAAGTAGTTTTCGGAAACCGAAGAAACGATTAATATCAACGTCTGTGTTAGTGTTACTAGCTGTGTTGAGTAGTTTCGACATACGTAAGTGATACTTGTAGAATATGATTTGAGATACGAATTGGTATGACAGCATGAGGAGAATTACCTTATGTATAACTTGGAGTTAGCTGTCATAGTGCGTGATTTGAAAATATGGTGTCACTATCCCAACGAAGATAGATATGAATCATAAGAGTCTAAATTATATATCTACTAGTTAAATCTTAATATGGAACAAAGAACATGGTTGAAAATGATCAAGGGTCAGAATCCATAAGCATTCTAGTAAGTCTGATATGGTAGACGACGTTTGAGTTATGAGACCGCAGTGCAAATAAGTTGATAATGAACAATTAATCATGGTTATGCAAAGGATTCAAGAGGCCGAAATCAGAAATCGTTTGACAAAGTTTCATACCTGCCTTGGAAAATAAAACCAACATTAGAAGATAAGATCACAGAAAGTTCGAAGGGAGAAAAATACAAAATCAAGTTAAGAAAAGAAGAAGGCTTAGCCAAGAAGTAGAATTTTGAGTGATTAGGATACCCTGAGGATTTAAGGTCAAACCATTGTGCCGGATAGGAATATCCTGAGCAGATACTTGAGGAAACCCATGATTCTAAGTACTCGATTTATTCAGAAAGTGCCGAGATGTATTAAGATCTAAAGAAAAAGCATTGGTGGTCTAAAATGAAGAGCGGAGTGGTTGGATACTATACTCAATGTGACACGTGTTCGAGAATAAAAGCAATGCATCAGGGACCTAAAGGATCATTGAAATCATTATAAAATTCCTGAGTGGAAATGGGAGGCAAATCATTAAATAGATCCCTAGTGTGAATTGTCCATAAAGGATATGAATTCGAAGGAATCGTTATTGATTATCGGACCAAAGTTGATCATTTTATACCACTAAGGACTACGTATTCAAAAGATTGTTTGACAAATCTGTATAGGCTAAGAATTGAGTGATTGCATAAAGTACCCAAGAAAATATTGTCTGAAAAAGGTATTCAATTTATCTCGAGGTTTTAGAACAAGTTAATGAAGCAATGAGAACTCGTTTAAATTTCAGCACCGTTTAGCATCCGCATACTGATAGTCAAATAGAGAGAAATAATCAGATTCCAGAAGATATGTTGAGAGCTTGTGCGTTAGCTTACACTACATCTTAGGATAAGTGTTTGCCATATGCAGAGTTCGGTTATAACAATAGTTACCAAGCTAGTCTGCAAATGTCACCATATGAAGCCTTATGTGGTCGTGCCTGTCGTACCCAGTTGAATTGGAATAAGACAGGAGAGCATTCGGTGTTTGGGATCTGAGATTCTTAGGGAGGCCGAAGAGCAAGTTGCCATGATCAGGGAGAGAAGAGTTATGCTGATAATCGCTGTCGTGACTTGAGTTTTGAACCCAATGATTTTGTGTATCTTAGGGTTACTCCTCTTAAAGGTGTTAAGAGGTTCCATGTCAAAAGGAAGCTCGCACCTAGGTTCGTCGGACCATTCCAAATTCTAAGTCGCCGAGGGGAGGTTGCGTTCATGATGTGTATTACTAATGGTAATATGAAAACGCTAATTGAGTCTTGCGTCAAAAAATTCAAGTCTTAGAGTTTTTATTGATTTATGTCCGGAGTATCCGGGTTTTAACCCCGGAGTATCCGGGTTGACACCCTCGGTCTCGCGTATTCTGCCCTATCCGGAGTATCCGAATGAAATCCCGGGAGTGTCCGGATGAAATCCCCGGAGTATCCGGATGAAATCCCCGGAGTGTCCGGGTTGAGCAGTCTGTTTCAAAAACGACTATTTGTCTATTGTCCTCTATACTTCAAAGGAATGGACTAGGGTTAAAAGGGATGGACTAGGGTAGAATCTTACCACTACAAGGTTGTTCTAGCACTTGGTGAAGGTTGGTTTCGGCGAGCGAATGACAAAAGGTGTCACAATGCTGGTTCTCGCGGTTCGTCTCCTCCTAGCTCGTGTAGAGGACGATGCCCTCACTTGCTCGTGCTTGCAACAGCAACTAACCCTCCTCCTCAAGCTTCCATGCGACATGCGTGACCCGATTCAAGGTGTGATGATGGAGTCCATGGAGAGGAAGGAAATGAGTCACCATTGCAAAATTTCAGAACATGGGGAGAAATGAAATTGGTTGCCACTCACCCAAAACTTGGTGCCTCAAGAATCCATTTGGATGGATTTGAAGCTCTTGATCTTGGCTTCAAGGTGGTATAACATGCACAAGCTCAAACTCAAAACTTGAGTGGATTTGAGGGGAAGAATGGCAAGGAGTTGGAGAAGAAGTGCTTGCTGTTTTTTAGGATTTGGAGCAGCAATGGGCAGGTGGGGAGGAGAAACCAAGGTGGAGAACCTTATGTATGGCTGCCCACTCATGCTTACACGTGGGGCTAGGTCCCATATGTCATATAGTAAGTAAAAAGGGTGGGTATGAGTGATTGGAGTGAGAAAAGTCATAGATATGTTGTGCAGCCCACAAGTTTCTATGCAAGGTAGGACCCATGTGTCATTGATGGGTTAGGTAAGTGGGTAGAGGTGAGTAAAGTAAGACATGGTATGGTAGAGATGTGCAGCCTACTCTCCTTTCTCTTGTGATCATGGCCCACATGTCATTGATTAAGGTGAAAATAACATGTGTGCAGTTTTGGAAAATGATTGTTAGGATTTTGTTACTCCTTCTTTATGCAAGATGAATGTCCTAACACTTGTCACTATACCATGTCATATTATTCGCGTCTAACTGTGCGTCGGGAAAGACCCTATATAGCGACAGACAGTCAGTCGGTAAAAAGTATTACCGACGGATTAGGAGTGTCGGCTAAAGTCCCGTCGGCAAAAATCTTTACCGACGGATCTTATATTATCGACAGACAAATCCGTCGGTAATGATGACTTTTGCCGATGACATAATTTTACCGATTTAACTTCGCTTTTGTCGTCCGATTTCAGTTTTTGCCGACACACTTGTGTTTCCGACTTACAATGTGTCGGTAATGAGTAGTATTGCCGACACACGTTCGTTGGTATAATCGAGATCGCTTCAAAAAAATAATAGCACAAATCATCCAAGCGAGACATGACATGATATGATTCAAGCATCAATTAAACATGATAGGATAATTCAAGTATTCAAAGTAACAACTTACTCTACTAATAATCAATTTTGTCCAAAAGATAGCATATCATCCAACTGAGACAATAACAATTACATATACACCAAAATTATATTACAATAACACCAATATAGCTTATCCCCAAAAGATAATAGTTTGTACAAGCATATATATAACACCAAAAGAGAAGTATGGAGTCTTCACGCATGAACTGGAGGTGTAAGAATCGTTGAGCTACGCCCTTCCTTTTTTACCTGCAAAAAGAACATTTATTGGCATCAAAAGATATATAGATCAATACTGCAACAATAAAATTATTGATACTAGTTATATGCCTGTGCGTTGCAACGAAAACTTAATTTGTGACAAAAAAAATTATTTGCAAAGAACGCTAACCCTATCTGAACGATATTATTCACTCTGAATATGCAATGGTTGAATGTTTAAATCAATTCATCGAACTATACAAATTCCAAACACATGTTTACAAACTCAAGCTTTAATTTCTCAATTTGAAAACCCTCACGTTACAAAATACTTTGCAAATTTTATTTGTCCTGGGTATCTGAGTAATCATCCAATTACAAAATCATAGAAATCTACCTGAGCGCATAGCTTATCTTAAGCACCAGATTTCAAGTTCAAAAGATTTCATATCTAGTTAACTGGTTTTATGTTGTTTAACAAGATAACCATCTGGTGTACTAAATTCATAAACTAAGGCTTTTTTATAATGGTTCTATGGCAGAACATTAGAAGATAATAAAAGATAGTGTATGTGAGCAAATGATTGCACAAAAGACAACACCTGGTGATAATCCTGAAATGAAAAACCTTCTAGAAACTAAAAGCTTAGTTCCCTTCCATTTCCAAAATCCAACCTTGAAACCACTAAAAACACTAAAAGCCTATTTCAAATGCATATGGGCATTTACCGTACCGAGTCACATGTGACACGCTCCCACGAAACAAATGTTGTACAACAGTTCTAGCACCAGGGACCTTGGAGTGACTTAATGAGCGCTCAAGCAAGGACAAAAACAAGGTGAGAAATTCATGGCTGTCCTGCTGAACACCATTGTCTAATTCCAACGTCTTGATAAAAGGCGCCGAATCAATGAATGCCATTTTGCTGGAGTGTAGCTGGGCAAACAACCGAGCCAGCTGATCCAGAACAGGGTGCTCCTGTTCTTCTTCAAGACGTCAGGCTCCAGATCAATGATGTACCAAATCAATGACTGCTTGCGCTTCCTTCCTTATGATAGAAAAGCTGGCACGTAATTATATGCAATATGAAAAATTATATGCAATATGAAAAGGTAACTGACAAACCTGCTAACCTCAATTAGTGGCAGATGGTCATACTGAGGTTTCTCAATCAAGTTCTGTACCTGTAAAATTAACAAAATATCATTAAATCATATCCAACTTACCATATGGAAAGACAACATCAGCTTTACATGTTAAAGCAGAACACTGTAATAATTTCTGTGAAACAAGTTGTTGGAATTAACACATGTGACAGTAAATGTCTAGTTAGCGACCCAGAATCATAGGATACTCCAGATGGTGACTCAAGACTCTTTGATTTTTAGTTTTGTCATTTTGTTTATACTTAGTCTTAACTCATATGGCCAAACCAGCACTGGTACTTAGACCAAGAAATTGCCAAGTAACATCAGATTCCTACAGATTCAAAAAAAATTGTACAAACACAATACATTCTCAAATTATATAAAAAGATGCATGCATAAGTGTGTTGAAGACAGGTTTTTACTGAGAACCAGTCCCGTACTCAGGCCCAGCCCTAGCCAAGTTCAAGTATGCTGGTACAAAAGTTTCCTGGCTCAGAACACCTATAAATAGTTCATGATATGGACCAGTGCTGGCAGCTCTCTAGGAAATCAGTCTACTGTAGAATTTAAAACCTTGGTTCGAATCCACAGCATGCATGCACACATAAATGATGATCAAGAGGGGAGTATTACCAAGTTTCTTTGGCACCCATCCTGCTTCCATTACAAACTTACGCATCTGCAGCACCAGGTAATCAGGAAAAGTTTTAAAGCCAGCAGTCCTGCAAAGGAAAATATATTTATTATAAATAATCATAATAGATTAGTTATATAATGTGGTAATAAGAAGCCATCTCCTGGTTGTTCAACATCAATCAATAGAAATACCCAATCACTATAAATAAACATACCATTTCACTATTCAGTGCATTCAACCAATGTAAAAACAAAATATCATTAACAATCCAGAAAACACGATAAGCAAAGAAAAGCAAGCAATGTCAAAGGGTTGTCCACAATTCCACAATAGTAACCAAGGTTACGAGTCCTCAGATTATGATTAAAATGATACCTGCAAATTCTGAAGTCTCCAGAAAAAGAGTAAAACATGAGCATATGGCGCATCCATGGTTGTTATGCTTGCTTGAATATCATAAGTGATAAAGAGCTAACATCAACAGATACAATGCCAGTTCAATTAACATCAACAGATACAATGCCAGTTCAATTAATGTCGTCAGTTCGGTGAGCTAAATGTAGTGTTACAAAGGAAGTTAATATTTAAGATTTCAAACAAAAATAGAAATGATTCTTACCAGCGCCGATAGCATATACATTCTTCAGGCCACCCATCACCTCATGAGTGACAAGGTCACTGTTATCCCAGACAATGAAATGTGGTTGCCTCAAAAACTTAGCAACAGGTTTCCTCCACTTGTTGGATCCGCAAATTCGAGCATTTGCATATTCTTTGTTATAAATTTCTGAGGCGATGTTTGGGCCTCCAAGACAAAGTATATTCTCAGTTGGAACTCCAGCTGCAATTCATTACTAAATATTAGATAATTTAAATACACGAGTCAAGGATTGAATTCAGTCAGCGAAAATTAATTACATGATTCAGATGGGTACATGTCATCAAAACATCTTTCCAGCCAGTCAGAAGATATGCACATGTATTTGTGTTTTCATGAAAGCAATCTTTAAATGGAACACGCTATGTGATGTGATTTGAGTAAAACGAGGGTTTGTGCATGCCCCGAAGTCACTGTGCTAACTGTCATAATTAAGCAGGTCACTGAAGTATTAAATATATTTTTGTCTCATCTAACTGTAAATTGAAAATAACCAGACCAAAAGACTCAAATGGTACTACGGAAAGTCATGTACTGAAATTATTGGCATGAACTGGAGACAAAAATGTCAAACATTGCCCCACGCGCCGGCGCCAATGCCAACGATCTTCAGCAAGGCGCCCTCGGACTTGCCGAGCAGCCGGCGCAGCTCGTCCAGCCGCTCCTCAGTGCCACTGGCACCGTGCACCGATCCATAAACGAGATATCTGATGAGGAGGACGACTGACTTGTGTCCATCCATGAGAGCGAATTCTTCTGATGTTTCAATTAAAAAATATTGCATACTTATGCTATATGGTATTGTCTATTTGTTTGGAATATTTGGCATGGCTTTTCATGGCTACAAACCATGTGGAACGGATATGAAAACGAAAACGGAAAATTCCACAAAAACATAGTACATGATATATCCAAACGCACCAACTTTAAATAATGTGTGCATTAAAGGGTTAGTAAAATGTTGCAAGGTCAAGTGACTCCACAGCTACCCATAGCAATCTGCCACTGCTAACAGTTTCAAGGTTCATCAGAAACCTCTTAATTACGAAGGTGTTTCTGACAAAACATCACAGTATTAACGAGTCTAGTCATAGTAAAGAACCTTTAATTCTTTCTTACAGGCATGGAAAGCTCAAAGTAAGACAATCTAGAGAAATTGTAGAGCAACTTCAAAACAATAAAAGGAAAAAAAACAACTTACAGGCATCATCTTGTTCGGGAGCTGGAAATTCTCACTTCCAGGAAATGTTCCTCCATTGATCCTCTCATTAACCAAAGTTTCACCTACAGCCCAACAGTTTTGATAAATTATTTAAAAAATCAGCATGTAACAAGAACCTCACATTCTCGGGAAATGAACTGCAGGAGATAAATACCCACCAAATTTATCAGGAGGTGCCACAACCATGCCTTTCAAAAGCAAAGATAACTGAAACAAGGAAATACTAAATCAATCTTCAGGTTTATTTCAACCAGCTTGTGAACACCAATCCGGCAACATTGTCTCATGCACATACATTAAAAAAAAGTTTACTCCATTACATAAATAGATACTTAATACTGTCATAATTTGTACACAACAGCCTAGAAGAAGTAAAAAAGATATATATTTTAAAGAACATATAAAGATTGCTTGTTGGCATGATGTACTGCAATGCATAAACATTGCTTCATTTGAAATAACGTACTATCCACCAGCAATATTACGTTTCAGTGGTAAACACCTTTGTCAAAAATGAATCATGGAAAAGGCGAGCTTTCTCCTTCAGTTTTGCTTCGTCCAAATTGCTGTCCAGATACAGAACTTCATTAGCAGGATAAGCTTTGGACTTTAGGAGTATACACACACACACACAGATACAGATACAGAACTATATTAGCAGGATAAGCTGTGAACTTCAGGAAAGAAAACAAAAACTATCAGACTATAGGAACAGAAACCAGCAGTTTTAGGGAGAAATAAATCCAGATTCTATGGCCATTTAAGTGCACTGTAAACTATAGACATACTTGCTGACAGTCAACTAAGGAATCACCTGATTTATTGAGTGCCTTCGTGTAACTTCCTGGTTGCACAGCTTTGTTCCTTCTCAAGAAGTGGAATAATTAATGGAACACTCTCGATGTACCTAGTCCATATTAATTTGCATTACTCCAAAGAAGACATATGAAGAATGATGAAAAGATCTATATGCTCTGGCTCTGCAAATAATAAACAAGAATACCTTTTCTGCAGCAATTCTTCCAAAAATAGTATTAAGTTACTCACTCCTATTCTATTTTTCTCCTCCCTTGTAAGTGACCTTCCTAACTTGACAGTGTGGTCACATACTTAATATATATGGATGAACGACACATCCATATATATGGATGAACGACGCAAGGGAAATAATATATATGGATGAACGACACATTTCCCGCATGATCTTCATCCAGTTGACAGTGTGGTCACATACTTAACAGAATCAGATCGCCAGTTGGCCTGCCCATGCATAAGGAGAAAGCTCACAGACAACTTAATACTAGAGTTCAAACATGCCAGCAACAATAAACTCACAGAAAAATCAAACTTCATTGAGTGGAGAACAGAAAGCTCTAAACAATTTGAGTGGCACTGGTGTTTTTTACCTTCTTAAACTCTTCATTTGATTTGAAGACAGCTTCATGGCAAGAACCAACTCTCCCAGAAGGCACTGATGTAAAAAAGGGAGAATCTCCCAATAAGGAACCATCTAGCACAAGTTGGTGGGTGAAGAAACACTTCAACATCAGAGGCACGTGCAAATTGTGGGATTTTAGTGCCAAGTTTTGTGGAGACTAGAACAGTCCTTGCGAGATCAGGATCAACCTGCAGTACCAAAAAGGAAACACGAAACATCTTACAGGCACCGCCTTATCGGTTAACTGAATACTCTGATTGAAACTCAGAACATGAGAATTGAGACAGTTTGCCTTTGTTATACATAGTAACCCAGTAAATGAGGTACAACTAGTGTGGAATCATGCATGGATGTTATAGAGGACCTTTCAATGTGAAAAGATAGTTTAAAAGAACAAACATGCATCACCACAGTCTAGCTATACGACACCAACAAAAAGGGCTATACGACACCATCTAGCTACAACTCTAAGAAACTTGAGCTAACCAGAATCTACCAAATACTCTATAGCCAACAATAGATGTTAAGCAGTATTGGATTATGCACACATATGAAGACAACATTAAGCATATATATGGTTTTAATCCTTGAATATGTTTACCCACCAGTCAAGCAAGCAAAGATTAAGCAAAATACACATTCATCATTCCCTAATTGGACATGAGTATATAAACGCAACACAATACTCATAATCAAGAAGAATTCGTAATGAGGCATGAACATCGATGTGAAATACATAACTAACATGTTGGGTTCTACATACATGAATACCCATGATAACAACAGTATAAAAAGTTAATTTCCAAGTCATGCTAACCAATTACAGAAGACCAATACATGAGACATTCTTAACTGCACATATATTTAATGAAAGGAGAACACCAACACATATATCAATTTGGGATCTTATGCATAACCATGCCATGAGCTCACACAGAAGTTAATGCCATTAACATCATCCTTCTCAATCAAGCTAGGCATTTCATCGAACACCATATAGGCAAGCAAATCCCCCCCCAAAATATACCTCAAAGCTTGCTCATGGATCCATGGAGGAAGGAAGAGGGGGGAGGCTGGTGGGAGGAGGGGTCGTCGGCCGGGAGGAGGCCACGGACAACAAGCAATGCCGGGAGGAGGCGCAGACCCGAGGGGAGCACTAACGGAGGGAGCTACGCTTAGCGGAGAGCTGGCCGGCTCAGGGGCGTTGCCGGCAAGGCAGACCAGAGGAGCGCCGGGACTAGAGGCGGCCGAGAGGTGGGCAGAGGCGCGACGCGACGGGAGCCGGAGGCGCAAGACGGGAGGATGGCTGGCCACACGGGCAAGTGAGACGCAGTTCGGGGTCGCCCGGCAATGGGAAGAGGCGTGGCCGGAGGGCGCTGCGAGACGCAGTTCGGGCGACGCTACTGCTTCTGTCGGAGGCGGCGGCATGGGGATGGATCGGTGGCGCTTGGGACAACTCGTGGAGGCGGCGCATGGGGATCGATTTGGCTTTATGAGTGTACAGCCGGGAGGGTAGGGTTTTGGCGCCATTTTTCACCCCCCACAAGACGCGCTTAAAAGAACTACCGACGTATTTTTCCCGACTAACTCTAGGACGGAAAAACTTCATACATTTTTGCCGACTGACTGTAGGACAGGAAAAATTAAGTTTTACGATGGACGGTCCGTCGCTAATAATAAGTATTATTGCCGACTGACCATCTGACACTGTAGAGATAATTCCCGACTGATCATCAGTTGCAAACTTTTGCCGACTGCTTGTCTGTTGGCATTTATCCACTATTGCCGTCGGACGTCCGACGCTAATAGTGTGCTGTGGTATAGTGTGTATGATTATAATTAAATGAGGATGTAATGACATTATGGAAGATGTTAGCATGACAAGCCTCACTTACCGGATTAGCGAAAATTGGGCTGTTACAAAAAGCAAATTGTAACAGCAAATGTGGTGGCAGATGCTTTGAGTCGGAAAAGGCATAGCTTGAATTTGGTGGTTGCAGAAAACCAAATCGAATTGTGTAAAGAGCTTCAGAAGCTAAGATTGGAAGTAGTACCGGAAGGATTTTTAGCTACTCTGGAAGTAAAGCCGACCCTAGAAGAGCAAATTTGGGAGGGTCAAAAGGGTGATGATAAGATTAACAGGATTAAATCCAAGATGGACGAGGACTTAGCTAAGGACTTTAGAACAGATGAGGAAGGTACTTTGTGGATGAAAAATAGAATCTGCGTACCTCACAAACCTGAATTGAAGCAGTTGATACTTGAGGAAGCACATGATTCCAAGTACTCCATTCATCCAGGTAGTGCAAAGATGTACCAAGACTTGAAGGAAAGATTTTGGTGGCCGAACATGAAGAAAGAGGTAGCTGAGCATGTAGCGTTATGTGATGTGTGTCAAAGAGTCAAAGCAATGCATCAGAGACCAGCGGGACTGCTGCAACCGTTAAAAATACCAGAATGAAAGTGGGAGGAAATCGGGATAGATTTCATCACCGGTTTGCCAAGGACTCAAGGTGGATACAACTCCGTATGGGTCATAGTGGATCGTTTAACCAATGTTGCGCATTTCATACCAGTAAAGACAACATACTCAGGAGATAAGTTAGCAGAGCTATATATGGCAAGGATTGTCTGCTTGCACGGAGTACCTAAGAAGATAATATCGGATAGAGGTACTCAATTTACCTCAAGATTTTGGGAAAAATTACATACGACAATGGGTACCCGTTTGAATTTCAATACGCATACCATCCGCAGACAGATGGTCAGACTGAAAGAGTAAATTAGGTACTTGAGGATATGTTAAGAGCCTGTGCACTGTCATATACTACATCGTGGGATAATTGTTTGCCATATGCAGAATTTAGCTATAACAATAGTTACCAAGCTAGTTTGAAGATGTCACCATTTGAAGCTTTGTATGGTCGTTCATGTCGATCACCATTAAATTGGAACGAGATGGGAGAACGTCATGTTTTTGGACCAGACATACTCTCAGAGGCAGAGGAAAAAATTGCTTTGATTAGAGAAAGATTGAAGACAGCACAATCAAGACAAAAGAGTTATGCTGACAACCGACGCTGTGAGTTGAGTTTTGAGCCAGAAGATTTTGTTTATCTCAAGGTCACGCCACTCAAAGGAGTTAAAAGGTTCCATACAAAAGGGAAACTTGCCCCGAGATATGTGGGTCCATTCAAGATATTGAGCCACAAAGGTGAAGTCGCATACTAGTTAGAGTTACCGCAATCTTTGACAGGAGTGCACGATGTGTTCCATGTGTCTCAACTCAAGAAATGCCTTCGAGTACCAACAGATCAGACACCTTTGGAGGAGATAGAATTGAAAGAAGATTTGACTTACAAGGAATACCCAATCAAGATTTTGGACACAGCTGAACGAGAGACTAGGAATAAAACAATCCGCTTCTGCAGAGTTCAATGGAGCAATCACTCGGAGAACGAAGCAACGTGGCAGCGTGAAGAAGATCTGAAGAAGGAATTTCCCAATCTTTTCTTTAGCCAGCCCTGAATCTCGGGGACGAGATTCTGTTAAGGGGGGAAGTTTGTAACATTCCAAAATTTAGCCATTTTTAATTTTCATAAGTTATTTTGAATTTTTGAGAATTTTTGGAATTTATTGGATTTAATTGGAATTTATGGAAATTTAACCTTCTCTGGAAATTAATTAAATAATGAATAAGTTTTTGCAAAATATAAATGAAAATATTTTATTTGAGTCCAAAATGTTCAAAAATATTTTCTAGAATTTTTCTAGAATTTTTCTGATATTTTAAGTGCCCCTAATAAGTTAAATGAATTTTGGGAATTATTTTTATTGGAAAATGCCGGGAAAATCCGATGAACAGTAACAGGCTGAGCCCATTACTGTGCTGCCATAAAGCCCACGCCTGCTGAACCCTAACGCCTTGCCTCTCAATTCGCTCGACCAGACGGACGGCCGAGGATCGCCGCTCGTTCGCCGACCGCGTTGTTCGATCGACGCCGCGTGGACGTCCCGGATGCGTCCACGTCGTCTCGTCTTCGGTTTCCAGTAACGCCGCCTCCGAGCGTTACCGCCGGGGATTCTGCACGCCATTAACGCCGTCGTGTCCACTCCTCGTCTCCATTACCTAGCGCATCGTGCAGAGCACCCTCTTCCGCGCATTTTGAGACCTTTCATGCCTCCCAAGAATCATTGTAGCCTTCACGCGCACTCGCCAGAGTTCCGAAACATTTCTGTCGCGTTTGCGCCACCGCCGTTCACCCTCCGCCGACGTTGAGGTTACCAGGGTAACCCTCGCACCAAGCTGCGTTGACCTGTCCATTCCTTGTAGCCGGAGAAGCCCTGCAACGCCGTCGCCGCCATTGTCTTCCTTATCTCAGGCAAGGACCACGCCGCCGAGCCATCGTCATCTCTTCGAGTTTTGCCTGTCGTCGGATCCTCGTTCAACGCTTCAGATTCATCCACGTTGTCGCGGTAACAGTAAACCCCATCTTCTTTCTCCAGCCGTTAGATCTTAATCGTGTGGATTTTTGTTTAGTCGCGTAGTCTAGCTAACCATAGCCCTTGGATTAGTATTGATGGCGTAGGATTGATTTCATCTCGACCATTAGATCATAGTTGTGTGGTGCGGATGCATCCACGCGTCGCGCACCATAGTAGCCACGTGGCCGATCGTGATGCACAAAGTAGATTCAATCCGAGCCGTCGGATTTTGAATGTGTGGTCTGGATTGCGCCGCGTGCCGGACCAGTTCCATGCAGACGCGTGCCGTGTGGAAACCAAGGAGTCGGTACAGCCGTTGATTTTGTTGAAGTCATCGGGTTGCTTTCAGCCGTCCGATCATGATCCGATGGTCACGGCGAGGCCACATGTTAGGATTAATTTGAAACGTCGCATGCATCTTGATCGTCCATTTTGGATCGGATGATCAAGATTAGATCCAGCCTTCGGTTGGTAATTCATCACCCCGTGTCACGACCAGATCTTGCCACGTGTCATGCTGACGTCATCAGTGGGACCCACATGTCAGACATGGCACCGTGGATGCTGACGTCATGCTTACGCAATAATTTGATTTTCTTTTAGAAAAATAATTCGGTGGAAATTCAATTCGGTGATGACGTCGTGCTGACGTTATATTTCTGAATTTTCCGTATAAAAATAAATGAAGAATTTCGGTTTATTCTTTTTAATCATTTTTTTAACTTCAAATGTCTATAACTTTTGCGTTTTAACTCCGATTTGAGTGATTCCAATTTCTAAAAAATTTGTAAAATCAAGATCTATTTATTGGTGAATTTTATGGAATTTTTAGAGTTAAGTTTCTCTCTGTAAATCATATTTATTGTGGGTATTTTTTATTTGAGTAGACGTTGATTTGCCGGATAGCCACGAGGGAGAATTTCTAGCACAAGATCTAGCTCCAGATCTGGACCAGCAGCTGTTTGAAGGCAAGTTGTGCTTTGATCATTTTGCTCCTAAGTTTTGAAAATGTATTTTGATTCAAACTATGCATGCTAATTTAATTAAAAATTGATTTAATTAATTTGGGTGAATTAGTTAAATCAACCTATTTGTTATTGCCGCCTTGTCACTAGTATTTGTATGCCATGATTTCATTTGACACCCTAAGTTTGGTAATACTAGTTAGTTGTTAATATTGTGCCAACACGGGAGGCTAGACCGTGAATAGTTGCTTAGCCATGCTTATATCGTGAATAATCTTTTTGAATACAAAAGCAACATTGACTAAAGGAATAGTGAATGCATTTTGATAAAAGCTGGAATGTTGTTGGTAATGATATTGAAATGTAGAGACCTGTGTGGTTCTACATGAAGGATGGTTACAGGCATGTGTTGCACTGTAAAACAACTTGGGGTGGGAAATGATTTAGACTGAGGCAAGTGGACCGAGGCTGTGTGCTAGGTGGGCCTTCGTGGCATTTGGGAGGGTTGAGTGTTGTGAGGGCTGTGTGCCAATTTTGAGAGAAGGATGTCTTGCCTTGTTCAGTTAAGGACTTCACCTTGCAAGCCTTTGACCTGAGTCACCCGTACAACCACATGTCTAGTATGGGACAGACCTAGTTTAGTAGGATTCTAATATCTCACATTTGATACCTCGGGGTGGCAGTTACACGGGGGTAACTATATGGGGGAGCGTGCCTGTGCTACGGCTTGGTACCCTATCCAACGGTGTTCGTCTGTCCTATACTTCGGCTCTATGTGAGGGAAGTGATAGTGAAGGCTACCCGGAGAGGTTCCTAGGTTGAGTTAGAAGTTTCTGAAAGGCTTTGTTATAATCGCTCATTCGCATGCTCTTGTATGGCGATTCACGGCTGACGTGGTGAGTTGATTGTATCTTGTGGGTAAAGTGTACAACCTCTACAGAGTGTAAAAACTATTCGAATAGTCGAGTCCACGGAATTGGACAAAACTCGGAGATTACAGTCAAGGGGTAGAGTTTTGAAAATAAAATGGGGTGGAAGGCTGTGTGCCAGGGATAATGGTGAAAGTTGACTAAGGACTCTGTGTCCAAAATTATGTGGAAAACAATTGATAAACTTATTATATTATTATGGTTTTGCTGCTTTATACCTAAATAAATAGTAAGTTAAAAATATTGATACAATGAAAAATAACCAATTGAGCCATTCCTTTGTAACAAGCCATGCATGTAGTAATAGAACTGCATTCTGTGCATGACTTGTTGAGTACGGTGTGTACTCACCCTTGCGGGCAACAATTTACCAAATAAGGAGTCTACACCTGCTTGGGAGGAGCAGTTTGCTGGAGAGCCAGAGATCTAGGGGGCAAGCCTCGTCAAGGTGCCTGTGGCGAAAAGATGGATCACCACGACGTTTATTTTCCGCTGTTGAATTTTTATTACTCTGATTGATGTAAGCCTGCATGGCAAACTATTGTAAGGAGGACCATAAGGTCATACAACTCGTTTATATACATGTTTGAGGTACTTTATTACTATTCCGCTGTGTATGATTGTGGTACTTTAACCCTGTTTAGCCTGTGTGCATTAGCGTGATCCTGGACTAATGCAGAATACACAGAGGGTCTGGATTTGCAAATTCGGGTCCCGATATAAACTCAAATTAAACCAGAAACACAGAATAAGGAGAGGAAGTCAAGAAACTACAAACTAGGTGACTATAGAGTATAGAAAAGGTGGAAGAGAACACTACGACTCAGACTCGCTCTCATCTTCCCCAATGACTGACATAGGCAAGCTACCTCTACATCCCAAGCTAAGGAGTGCACACAGACCCTGTCTACCTAGGGGGTCCAACACCTGCTAGACTTATAAGACTGTGAGGGAACTCAACCTAGAGAGGAGAGAAAACAACTAATTACGCATGATAGCAACCTAAAGCACAAGATGAGAGGTCCATGTAAAGCATACTAAAAGTCTAAGTGAAGTGAAGTCAAAACTTGAAAATAAGCCCATAAATACCCAGAAGATGCAAAAGAAAGGAAATACTGGAAGAAAAACATATAATACATAATATAAAAACCAGCTCCCCCTCACAATAAGCTGTAAGGGCACACAACTCCAAGCTCTCCTCTTAAGGCCACAAACCTAGAGCTATCCAAAGGCTTGGTAAAGATGTCGGCTATCTGGTGGTCACTCTCCACAAACTGAAGCACTATGTCTCCATTCTCCACATGGTCTCTAAGGAAGTGATATCTAACATCAATATGCTTGGTCCTAGAGTGCTACACTGGGTTCTTAGCAATGCAGATAGCAGAAGTATTGTCACAGAAAAGTGGAACACTCTCTATCTCTAACCCAAAGTCCCGCAAGATCGATCTCATCCAGAGCACCTGACTACAGCAACTAGATATAGCAACATACTCGGCCTTAGCAGTAGACTGTGCAACTCCGGACTGCTTCCTATATGACCAAGAGACAAGAGAAGTGCCAAAGAATTGGCAAGTGCCAGAAGTGCTCTTCCTATCTATCCTACAACCAGCAAAGTCTGCATACGAAAAGGCTCTATGGGACAGACAAGAAGATGAAGAGTACTAGATACCATAATCAATGGTAGCTCGAAGGTACCGGAAGATACGCTTCACCGCCTAGCGATGAAAAGCGTGGGAAGAAGCCTGAAATCGAGTGCACATATACACAACAAAGTGTATGTCCGGCCTCGAAGACGTGAGGTACAAGAGGGAGCCAATCATACTCCAGAACTCCTTCTGATTAGTAGGCTCACCATCCTCATTAGGCTCGAGGACAACAGTGGTGGCCATAGGAGTCATCACCAGCTTTGCATCAGACATATCAACCCACCTCAGGAGGTTCCGAGTGTACTTACCTTTGTGCAAGAAAGTACCCTCCCGAGTATGCTTGATTTGGAAGCTGAGGAAGTAGCTCAACTCGCCCATCATACTCATTTCAAACTCTGTGCTCATTACTGTAGAAACTGAGATACAAGAGAATGTGAAGAGCCACCAAAGATGATATCGTCCACATAAATCTGGACGAGAAGGAAAAGAGAATACTGGTGTCTGATGAACAGAGTTTTGTCTACTATACCCATTTTGAAACCATGACTAAGAATGTAAGACTTAAGTCTCTCATACCATGCTCGAGGGGCCTGCTTAAGTCCATACAAGGTTTTGGAAAGTTTGAGGACATGGTTTGGGTATCTGAGGTTCTTGAATCCTGGAGGTTGCTTGACATAAACCTCTTCTTCAATATAGCCATTGAGGAATGTACTCTTGACATACATTTGATAAAACTTGAAGTCCTTGGATGCCGAAAACGCAAGCATGATCCAAATAGCCTTTAGTCTAGCTACAGGGGCAATGGTCTCCTCAAAGTCTAGACCCTCAACCTGAGTGAAGTCTTGTGCAACTAGTCTAGCCTTGTTTCTAATGATAACCCCATCCTCACTCTACTTGTTTTTGAACACCCACTTAGTCCTAATGACATTATGACCAGATGGGGATTCAACATGCTACCATACCTTGTTCCTCTTGAAGTTCTCAAGTTCCTCATGTATAGCATTAATCCATGACTCATCGGATAACGCATGAGAAACATCCTTCAGCTCAAATGAAGCAATAAAGGCTGAGTGAAGGCAGAAACTAGACAAGCCTGATTTTGAGTGATTAACCCGCTCAAACAGATCGCCAATGATCTAATCAGGCAGATGAGCTTTCTGAATATGACGGGGAGGTCCAGAAGCAGAAGTGACCTCTACCTCTTGACAGAAGAGGCAGGAATAGAACCACTCACTAAAGAAGAGTCTGAAGGCAAGGGCTGGTCACCCTGAGGTGCAGAAATAGAAACTGGAGGCACCTCAAGTGTAGAGGGGACTGGATCAGATGAGAGACCATCATCTCCATCATCCTCATCCTCTACAAAGATGGTCTCGGAGGGATGAGAAGAGTCTAAAATATCAGGTCTAGCTCTTAGGCCAACCTCTTCAAAGGTCACATCACAGGTCTTTATGATCCTATTTGCATCACAACTCTAGACCCTATAGCTACGAGAGGAAGTCGAGTAACCCAGAAAATACCATCAGAAGAGTGAGACTCAAACTTATCCAGGTTACCGAACTTCAAGTTGAAACACTTGCAACCAAACACACGAAAATGAGAAACACTGGGCTTTCGCCCAAACCTCAACTCGTAAGAAGTGCGGTGCAAATGTGCTCTCAAGAAAACGCGATTAGAAACATGGCAAGTAGTAGCTATAGCCTCAGCCCAAAACTTCTTAGGAGTACTATACTCGTCTAGCATCATCCTGGCCATCTCAATCGAGGTCCTGTTCTTCCTTTCCACTAAGCTATTTTGTTGAGGGCGTAGGGAAAGGAGAACTGATACTCTAAACTAGACTCCACACAGAAACTTTCAAAATAAGAGTTCTTGAACTCCATGCCATTATCACTGCGTATAGCTCATAAGGCACTTGGGAACTCAATAGACAACCTACTAACCAAACCCTTGAAGTGAGAAAAAGTCTCATCCTTCGAGGTCATGAAAAATACCCAAGAATACCTAGAAAAATTATCAACAATGACAAGAACATACTACTTCCCTCCTATTGACTGCACTCTAGCTGAACTAATAATCATCTTGCCATATCGGTAAGGAGAGCAAACTAAGTCTTTGACCATCTTGAGTTTTGGCAAACCACAAATGAGATTGTGGTTGCTAATTCTGGTCAAATGATCAAAGCTAATGTGACCAAGTCTCCTATGCCAGAAGGAGAGATCACGGGACTCAGAAGTAATCAAACAACGAAGGGAGTCTCCAAAAGAGGCAGAAAAATCGGCACGGAAAACATTCCCAAATCTAGAAATCCCGCAAGCTAACCCTCGTGATGAATCAAGGATTCTACAAGCATTACTCTTAAAGCTTACCTCGAAAGAGTCATTGATAAGCTGAGAAACAAAAAGCAAATTGTATTGCAGCTTACTCACTAAGGCAACATCTTTAAGAATGAAATTGTCATTAATGCAGATGGTACCTTTGGCAATGTCTCTACCTAAAGAAGCATCCCCAAAAGTGATCGACTCATCACCGGGAGCTTGGAATAGGGAAGAGAACCAACAAGAGTCTCCGGTCATATGGCGAGAACAACTGGAGTCAACAATCCAAACATCTCCCTTCCCCATCTGAAGAACCTCGTCCGAGTCGCTATGGAGCTCGGAGTTGCTGATGCCGTTGGCGTCGGCCATGAAGCACATGCCGGAGAAGTTGTCGCCGTCTTTCTTCTCTTGCGGATCATCCTCGCCTTCGTCGCTCCATGTCACCATGTCGGAGAGGCTGATGTCGTCGAGGGTGACGAGGATGCGGTGGAAGATCTTCTTGTTCTTCGAGAAGTTGCGGTACTTCTTCTCGTGTGTTGGTTCTCATACTGAAGGCTTCTTGTTGCGGTTCTTGTAGATGTAGTCACTCTTTCCCTAATCGCCAGAGTCGTTCTTGCTCTTCTCCAGTTTGGGACAGTTTACTCGAATGTGATTGGGGCCACCACACTTTGAAGCAGGTGATCATGCAACCTCTCTTCCTCTCTCTCTCTCCCTTTCGTATGCATGAGAGAATTTGCGAGCCAAAAGAGCAAGCTCATTTTCTGAAAAATATTTCACTTGGCCATCGCTTAGCTCGCAAAGGGCAGAGCGGGAGAAACCAGTATTGAAATCAGAAGAAGATCCAGTGGGATTAGTGACCAAGGCCATCGACTGAGATTTTGTCTTGCGAGAGACGACGTCGATCTCATGAGTCTTGAATCGGGAATAGAGCCCGTCAAGAGTCAGAGTCGACAAGTCAGTAGTGTCCTTGATGGTGGTCACTTTCATTTCCCAAACTCAAGGATCGAGTGCGGTCAAGAAATGTCGAGCATTATCCGGGTCAAGGTATGTACAACCAAATGCTCGAAAGTCGCTCAAAATCTTTGTAAAACGACCAAAACACTCATCAAGACTCTCACAAGCGTGTTATTCAAATTTGTCGTATTCACGCTTGTATTGATCCTATCTCACCATCTTGATTTGAGTAGTGCCATCATGGTAAGCATCGAAGGTCACCCAAATCTCATGAGCAGAACACAGGTGACAAATCCTATCGTACTCACTACGGCTGAGGCCCTGTATGAGGATGTTCCTTGCCTTATCTTTGCCTCAACATCAGCCATATTGCTGGCAGTGACGTGCTCATCTGTAGGAACCTCATATGGGAGCTTCACCTTCTGCCATATCAGGAAGCCCTAGGCAGTGATGTATGACTCCATCCGGGACTTCCAAAACAAAAAATCAAGTCAAGAAAAGATGGGAGGCTTGGTAGAATATTTCTCCATCGCCATGGCTCTCGAGGACGGTCAAGATCTATGGAAGAGCAAAACCAGCTCTAATACCAATTGAAAGATTGAGATGGAGAACAAGGGGGGGGGTGAATGGTCGCAAATAAAATTTTCCCGCACTCAAAATAAACCAAAACAAGCCCTCACACAAATCAATCAAAAAAGCAAATGAAAATGAGGAATGACTGAAGAGAGTGCGGTATGAAAGTTGAATGGTATGACCGGAGAGGGTGTGGTATGATTGGGCTTAAGAATAGCAAGGAAAATCAGCATGAACACCAAAAGCAAAAATGATCCAACTTTTGATTGGATGGTCAAAAACCCATGAAACTTGGTAGATGTGATCCTTAGGATGTCAAGAACTTATTCCAACAATCAATTGCATGAATTGACGTCAAAGTTCTGATCTTTTTTATTTGAAGGAAGAACACCTCAAGTTTGAGCAAAACTCAAGAACATGATCTAAAACTTGCTCATGGGTTTTTGGTGATGAAGATGATCTTGAATTACTTCCCACATATCATAGCAAGCTAGAACACATATCCAAAACAACAAGAACATGATTTTGATGGATGATCCATTCAAGAACACAAAACCGGTTTCTTGCAAGAAAGTTGAATGAATTTGCCTAAATGATTGGGATATGATCTGAAGAAGATTCATCCATCAATCACCATCCTTGGCACAAGAACCAAAACAATGTAGAGGGAGAGGAGGCAAATCCAAATTGCAAGAAATTAAATGCGGAATTTAAATACATAATGTAAATGCGTAAGGTAAATTGCACATGAATGAAAAACTTTTTAATTCTGGAAGGAGAGGTTTACAAAGCCTCACAATAAGTGGGCAAAGCTCAAAGGAGCACAAAATACCTCAAAAACCTTCAAAGGATGAAGGCTACTCGTTCCCCCATATTTGTACTTCTCTTGGGCCACCTACCACCCTTGGATGAGCTTCTAAACCTTAGAGCACTCATCAAGGTATAGGATTAAACCCACTCACACAACCATGCACGGGCTCACCCAAAACCCACACACATAATAGGTTTTCTTGCATGATTTTCAAAGCATACTAACTAGACCCGCTACCCCATCAACAAAACCACAATCCAATGGCTCTCACTGACCCTTGCAGCATCTAGCTAGCATCTCATCCGTTCCTTGTCTTTTTAGCTTGCACAAACTCCGTCTCTGATCATCTTCCGTCGATCCTCGTCCATCTAGACCTCCGGCGCACCTCACCTAGTTTCGATCATCCCCCGCCTCACTATGATCGAGCATCGTTGTCCTGCAACCATCAAAAATAAGGAAACACCTCACATAGCAATGTCCAAAAAATATTCAATTAAATTCATCAAAAATCATAATTTAAATTTCATCCTCGCTCACATGGGCCGGTGCTACCGCACCCCTGCTGGTAGCACCGATTGCCGATCATACCGCCCCCTGGCCGGTATGATCGGGCCCTAAAAACCAGAAGCACCCCTCTCTGGGAAAAACGCACCGATTAGGGGCCGGTGCTATCGTACATGTTCGGTATGACCGGACAGCCCTCGGTAGCACCACTGACCGGTATGACCGGGCCCAGGCCGGTCATACTGCTCCTGATAGACAACACTCAAATTTCTTTAGATTTTGATTTAAAACTTGAAATCCACTTCAAACTTCAACCATAATTTGTCAATAACTCATCACAATCACGTGTAGACCTCTACATGGTCTTTTAGACTATAAACTTATAATGTCCATATCACGTAGAAAATGTAGTCTTAGGAACATTCTCCGCATGAATCTTCAACTGATGATAACCCGATCGAAGATCTATCTTGGAGAAAACTCTAGCATGTCTTAACTGATCAAACAAATCATCGATCCTAGGCAACAGATACTTATTTTTTATCATCACCTCGCTAAGAGCACGATAGTCAATGCATATTCTTAATCTTCCATCTTTCTTTCTAACAAATAGAATAGATTCTCCCCATGCAGACGAAGTAGGTTTGATGAAACCTTCTCTAGCAATTCCTCGATCTGCGCCTTCATTTCAACTATCTTATCAGTAGGCATCCAATACAGTTTAACAAATTTTTTTGGTCTAACGTTAGACCAGGTAGATCCTTAGGAAAACATATGGGTATTCTCTAACTATTGGCAAATCCTCAGAACTAATAGCTTTGACACTGTTAACTATCAGCTACCCATCATGGACTGCAATCGCATGACATTCCACTTTCTCGCCATTATGGCCTTCAACTGACACAACCCTTCAGCCACAATCGAAAATAGCCTTATGCTTGGACAACCAATCTATTCTAAGGATAACATCTAGAATCTAAGTACCCAACACAATTGTCGACTTTATTTGTCAGCAATAATGAAAAGGGGGCAAGACACTGGATCCAAACTCGATGGTAGCACAAGACGCACGAATTATACAGGTTCGGGCTCTCACGGAGGAGATAATACCCTAGTCCTGTGCTCTGGAATTATGTGCTTATTGCTCATGATCCTCCCCCTGATATTCCCCCGCCCCCCTTTATATAGCAGAGGAGGGTGGTTACAAAGGAGAGTCCTGACTGGTTACGGAGTGGAGATCGTATCTCTATACATGTCCGTTTGATAACTTCCTGGATTACAGATTGCATCCTACCTAATCAAGGTTAGTTTCCGTCTTCAGGGTTCCCCTGTTGCGTACGACTGGAGCAACCCAGGTAATGTTCGTCTTCATGCAATCGGCTTGGCCCATCCCCTCTTGGGTGGTCCTCACGGTCCGCCATGCAGATACCCGGGGTCCATATATTCCACAACAATAAGATTCACTTGGAACTTTACTCCATCAATAAGTAGCTTAGCTCCCAAACATCCTAAATTAAATCGAGCAATTACTAAGCACATTTTGAAAATGGCAAATCTTCTAGGCTAACAAGCTTCATGCTGAATACCACTGAATTGATCATTATTGCACATGCATATTTTTCAGGTGAACCATCAACACAGATGAATACTCAGAAAAACATTTGACCATTCACTTACCATTAATGCTTTTATTCCAAAACTTCACATACCAACATATCAACCAACTTTACTTTATTTCTTTAAATAAGGAAATCTTTACATGGAATTCATCACTAATCACTTTCCTTTACAGGAGAAGCAATGACATTGTATAAAGTAGCTTCCTCGCCACAGACATCCTTGGTAGCGACCATATTCAAACGCCTCTTTTTCGACCGCTTCTTTGGGTAGACTGCTCTTGCAACTTCACATCACACTCTTGGTGTTATGCACTTGACTGAGGATACTTACAGAATGACCACAGTTGCAGGAGATGCTCGCTTCTCTATGGGCATTGATTAGAATAATGACCTTTCTTACAACATCTGTGGCACACACTTATCCCCTTGTGCTTCGTTGGGCGTAGTTGTATGCTCAACATTGTCCTCCTTGTGAATCATAGCTTATTATTTCATAAGGCATTCCCTAGCCTAACGACCATCGTGATCACACGAGAAACAAGCTGTTGGTGATCGCTACTTACTACTTTCTAGATAAAGGCTGACACGATTGGGGTGCTACGTAATTAGCTCTTCAACCGACTTAGGCCCTGTTTGGTAGAGCTCCATATTCCATCTCCATCTCAGATCTAAAACTTGTAGGCTAAAATAAAGTGAACTAAGTTTATATTTTTAGTCTAAAATGTAAATAAGATGACTCACTTAACACTCTTAATATACCCATAGCTCCAGCTCTATGGATCTGGTGGAGCTACGAATACCCAACTCCACTAGATCCACGGATCTGATGAAACTGGAGCTGTACCAAACATAGCCTTAGTATATACAACTGGTGTTCCATATCCTTTTGATAGTTCTTGAGCAACTACGGCTTGGAGATTCTCTTACTAATGCTAGGTTACAACGGTAATTATTAAATCCAAGGGATATTGAGCTGGGCAATGATCTTGACTTTCACAAAGGTAACATGTGATGTTCCTCATAGGACACTCTCTAAGAGAATGACTTCCTTCACAGCTAGAGCAATTTATTGCATGCTCTTCAGCAGTATATCCTATTTCTCCATAGCGAATGCACGTACGATCTTTTGACTTGTTTGCTTGACAACACTTCAAATAACAACATCTAGATCTCATACAGGGTGTAAGGGTAGCATTCTTCTCTGAATGCACTGTGATCACACTATTCTCTGGTAAAGCAAAGAGATAACAAAAGATAGTAACAAACTCATTCCAAGAGATATTCTGCAGGGCTTCTTGGATGGTACAATATTTCTTCCACCATTCAGTAGTAATTCCTTCCAACAGATAAGAAGCATACAGGATCTTCTCATCACCTTTACATTGAGCAATGAATAATTTTCTCTCAAGGGTCTTAAGCCAATCATCTACTTCCGAAGGTGTAACATTTCCAGAAAAAGTCAACGGACGAGTCCTTATGAATTTTTGATAACCTTGAGTAAGAATATGGATCATTAACAGCAGCTTGAGGCACACCGTAAACATTGGCTTGATTGGTCATACTCTGCATTTGCTTCATCATTGCACGTATCAACTGAGTCTGAGCAGTCAAAAACACTCTGAAACTTTGCATTTCCATCTATAGTGGTGGTTGAGGAGCTGATCAATCATTGTGATTTTCACTGGGCTGATTACTGCTTACACTAACTCCGTCGTTTCCACAAGTCTGAACCATATGCTTGATTGCTTCATAGGGTTAGGAGAGAGAGGAATAACATAGGTAAGAAACCGGGATGTTTAACCCAACCACTTAAGCAAGCAATATTAATAACTTGGTATGGTTGCTTACAAGATCTGAAAGCTATGCAACACATACTACACACTCAGTAATCAAGAAAGAACCAATGCAACCCAAGCACACAAAACTACCGCCTACATGGGTGACACTACTATATTAAGCAGATGCAGCCTTACAGTCAAACTTACATCATATATTAAATATTAAATTGTTGGCTGACCTTACGATCAAAGTTACATGAATATGTCTCGCAAGGCTAAATCGAGAATAATAGATTAAACTATAGTATAATGAAAACGTAGTTAAACCACTCAGTATATTATGGGCAACTGACAAGGCTCACACCCTAAACATTTGTCTCCACCTGGTACTCCTCTTCCAGCAATGGTGTAAACTTCCCAGTTGGTGATGTTGTTGTTGGCAAGGATGAGTACTTAAAGCACTCGACAAATTGTGCATAGAATGCAATTGTAACATAACTATATGCAAGACTTATTTCAAAGGAATGGCTAACATAGTTATTTGCAATAAAGCAGCATTTATAAATGAGTACAATAAGTAGATTGAAAAGACAGTATAACAAATAACAGTATATAATAATTTCAAACATTTTGCAAGTAAACAGAGCATCCAACCCTAAATCAAATTCCAACTTCCAATAGCATCCAATCCTTCCCATCCAAGTTTTCATTTTACAAAATCTAATCACATGCTATCAACAAGTCAACATCGTTGCGTGACATCCTCTGTCATGACAACTCAACATCATTGCATGACAACACCAATTCATAAACATGTTCTATATTCCATTAGTCAAGATTAACTTTTGATATTCTAAAGACATGTGGTATACATGGCATGGCTAAGCATATTAACACGGTCTAACCAACCCATGTCAATTGTTAATATTAACCAACTAGTAATGAACCAATCTAGGGTGATAATTAATCATGGCATACAAAAGACAAGGTAGAGTATAGATCAATTAGGTAGATTTACTAGATCCCAAACTATTTTGAAACATTGTACACATAAAATAATATGAATAGAGTAAAACAACATAGCAATTTTGTAAACTGGGTTCAACATGATCAAAGCACAACTTACCTTAGAACAACCCTTATTCTTGCTCTAGACCTTGGTCTTGAATCAATGATTCCTCCTCGGATGCTCCGAGCACTTCGATGTTTACGCGTATCGAGAGAAAATACCAAATAAATACCAAAATAGAGATCAAACAAACTCCAAAAATAAAATACAATTCAACATTAAATGGATCTCAATTTTACCAATTTTTAGAAATTTGAATCACCTCAATCGGAGCTCTTATGAGGGAGAACCGCCCTTAGAAGATTCAAAAATAAGGAAATCAAAATATTAGAAAATACAAAATTAATCGAATTATTTTTATACTAAAAATCAATTTACTGCATAAGCATGACGTCAGCCCTGGCCCGAACCAATTAGATTACGACATGCATCATGGGTCCATGGACCCAGTCCACCGAATCATGTTGGTTCACCATGGACTCGATCCATGTCTCTTGGAAACCCATGACCACGTGTCAAAACTCGATTGGCCCAGCACAAGGCTCGATCTTGGCTGCTCATCATAGATCTGATGGCTAGATCTAATCCCGATGTCTAGGACACGTAGCGTAGCGAGGAACTGGCCAAGCATCGTACATCCCACGACCAACTACCGATCCAATGGCTGGGAGCGAGCTCGAGTCAACGATGATGCCACGATGGTGATACCCAAGGGAGCTAGAGAAGACAACAACCATGACGGTGTTCTGATGACAGTTTTGCTTTGGGTTCGACTGAATCTGACATGGCTCAAAGGGAAGATCTCAGATCTGGGCACAACTTTGTCGAAAACACGGTGACATAGCAGAACTATGCAAAGAAGTCCTCAGCGATGCAACCAAAACTCCTGGGATGACTCTTGAGCAAACGACGGCACCTCAAAAATTACTTGCTAAGACAAACAGTGTGCAAACTCACAGCGATCCTCGAACAGGTGATAACGTGGCATTTAAAGCCCTCGGCTTTCGTGTAAAGGTTGGAGACTCAAACAAACATGGCGGAGGAGTCAGTACTGCTCACGGTGGTGCCACTCCAAATTTCTCGCAAAGATTATGATCAAACACCGCTCGATCACCAATGAACAGCTACGATGCAAGTTGACGCGGCACAATCCTATCCATTCACAATGGATTGATGGCTAGATTGAGCTAGGGTTCACATCGGCCCCGAGTAATCACGACTACTCGAGCTTGATCCAATGGTTAAGACGCTCAGGGCTTCTCGGCTAACTAAAGACCAATGGAATGAGATCTAACGGCGGTCGGTTGATCATCTAGAACACAAGCCAATGGGTTGCACAGTACTGCACTTCGGCCCAACATTGTTCCAATATTTTTCCAGGGATTTCCAATTATATAATTTGTTTAAGGAAATAAATATATCAGGAAAAATTTAGAAAAATTCTCACAAATATTTTAAGACATTTCGAACTCTAATAAAATATTTTTGGCAAAAAATTATTTAAACTTTCTTAATATTTAAATAGTTTTCACAAGAGGCCATATTTATTATATTCAATAAATTCAAATAAAATCCAAAAAAAATCATAAAATGCATATTAAATTCAAATAAAGCTAAAAATTAGGATGTTACAAAAAGCCATGGCCTAGACTTGATAATCTATTCAACCATAGGCACAACCCTAGCCTCTGTTTCACTGGCCACTTCCTTTGTCTTGAAGTATAATGCAGGCACAAGTTTAGGTAGATTAATCGAGTCTCCATAAAAGTGGATGAGATTGAGCAAGACCAAAGTTAGGACATGGCCTACTACTAAGGATAGTCTTGCATTCATCGTCCTCTGCATTGTAGGTAATTGCTTCTTCACCTTGCCAACTTGAAGATTGAGGTCTTGCATGAGGTCTTGAGTGGATGGATTGTCACTTGATGGCATGATCACTTCAGCCTTCATGCAAGAAGCGATGTCTTGCAAGTTGAGAAGCACTTCACTCAGGAAATCATGACTGGCTCTTTGAGTTTTCTTCAAGTCTTGTTCCAAGCACTTGCATGTTTCCTGAATAATAGAGCATTCATCATTGTATTTGAGTTTTTCTACACCCAATGCTTTGGCCTCTTCTGTCTTGCTATTATGCATATTTTGCAATTCTTTGTTCTTTTCCTTCAACTCTAAAAAGATAGATAAAACAAATAACATGCTTTTGTTGGGAAATCGGGATGGAAAGACCCAGCAAATTTCAAAAACATATTCCCTTCCCGGACCAATCAAATGCATAAGAACTAAGATTTAGAAAACACCAAAAGCAATAAATGTGTATCGTGATCCCGAGAGCGCAAATACAAAGCTCGTGCAGAAACTCTCCGCGAAGCTCACAACTTCAACGCCTGGACGTAGCAGCGGAAATGGATACGTCGGATCTTCGTGGCAGTAGCAGCCATGACCTTCAGGTATCCACACAAACAAGCGGATGACAATGTATGGCAGTATGCTAGTACCACACAACACGACTCTCAAGACATTTTCTGGTTCAGGTGAAACGTTTTCACCTTCCTTATTTTTCTCTCAATTTTTCTCTGCCCATTTTCTGAACTCGGAGGCCAAATTTATAGCCCAGAACACTATAGCAAGGCGGTTGCTTGTAGTAGCCCCATTGGTAATGTAGCAAAGTTGGTTTCTATAGTGACAGGATAGCTAGCACTGTAGCAAGGTCAGTTGCTACATTACTACCACCATGCTACAGTGTTTTTAGTGTTGCTACTGTATTTTCACCACTGTTACAATGATTTCATCACAAAAAACATATTTTTTACACAGATTTGCAACACTTTTGTAAATAACCAGTTGTTATATTCAATCGCATTGACATGTATGTCACAAGAGAAGATTTCATAAATCTGCCTTTGAAAGACCATGTGGATGTCTATCCATTATGGTGATGAGGAATTGACTGGGTTTTGCTTGCATTTGAGTTTGATTTGAATTGGAATTTCAAATTTGAAGCAATTTGAGCCATGTCTGTAGGAGCGGCACTACCGGCCTTTGGGAGCGGTAGTGTCGGCCAAAGCAGCACTACCGGCCCCCAGAGGGCGGTAGCTATTTAACAAAGAGACACTCGGGAAATTTTCAGGGCGAGCGGCACTACCGGCTTTGGGGAGCGGTAGTGCCGGCAAACTTGGCACTACCGGCCCCAGGAGCGGTAGTGCCGGTCTTGGGGTGAGTTTTAGGGAATTAAAATTCTAAAATTGTGGGCAATGCTATGTGATGTGTTTCCTTAATTTTTATGGTTGCAGGACAATGTGCTCGATCATGGTGAGGCGGAGGATGATCGGGACTAAGCGAGGTGCGCCGGAGGTTCAGACGGCCGGGGATCGCCGGAAGATGATCAGAGACGGAGTTCGTGCAAGCCAAGAAGACAAGGAAAGGATGGATGCTAGCTAGACACTGCTTGAATCAATGAGAGCCGTTGGATTGCAGTTTAGTTGATAGGATAGCGGGTCTAGTTAGTGTGCTTTGAAAACCGTGCAAGAAAACCCATTATGTGTGTGGTTTTTGGGTGAGCCCTTGCATGGCTATGTGAGTGAGTTAATCCTAGCCCTTGATGGATGCTCTAGGGTTTAGAAGCTCATCTAAGGGTGGAGCATGACTCAAGTGGACTATAAATAGAGGGGTAGGGGTAGCCTCCCCTCACTTGAAGGTTTTTGAGGTTTTTGTGCTCCCTTGAGCTTTGCCCACTTGGTTGTGTGGCTTTGTAAACCTCCCTTCCAGAAATGAAAGTTTAATTTCCTCTCAATTCTGAGTTTACTTATTGCATTTACATTATGCCTTTAAATTCCGCAATTTACATTTATGCAATTTACTTTCTTGTAAGTTGGATTTGCCTCCCCTCCTTCCAAATGATTTTGGATCGTTTGCTGAGGATGTATGATTGATGGATGAGTCTTGTCCAGATCATATCCCAATAATCTAGGCAAGTCTTGTGTTCTTCTTGCAAGAAATCGATGTTTGCACTTGAGAGGATCATTTTTGAGAGGATGAGTTTTGGGTGTTCTTGACTTGTGTTCCAGCTTGTTGTGACATGTGGGAAGCCATCAAGGATCATCTTGATCATCAAGAATCCACGAGCTTGCAAAGGGCCAAGTTTTTTATTTTCTTCTCGGTCTTGTACACTCTTCCGAAAAACTGAAAAAGGTCAGAACTTTGACGTCAATTTTTGCAATCGATAGTTGGAATAGGTTCCTGACATCCATAGAAAGGTGTCTACAAAGTTTCGTTGAGTTTGGATCAACTAATCAAAAGATATCTCAAATTGTCGTTTTGAACTCGGGCTGGAAGCACTATTCATTCGCCTATTTTTATTGTAGCTAAGAATCCCAAGACTACCGCCACAAGAATCCTAAGAGTGCGACTTTTTTGATGAGTGCCACCCATTTCTTGATTTTGCGATTTTTTCTTTCTTCATTTTTTTTGGTGTGAGGATGTTGGTGGGATTGTTTTGAAAGGGGAAAATTTTATTTTACGATCATTCACCCCCCTCTGATAGCCATCTCGGTCCTTCAATTGGTATCAGAGCCGGTTTTGCTCTTTCATAGATCTTGACCGATCTCAAGAGCTATGGCGACGGACAAATATTCCACCAAGCCACCCATTTTTTCTGGAGTTGATTTTCCTTTTTGGAAATCGCGGATGGAGTCATACATCACTGTCCAGGGCTTCCTGATATGGCAGAAGGTGAAACTCCCATATGAGGTTCCTACTGATGAAAACATCACGGTCGGCAATATGACTGGCGTTGAGGCGAACGCTAAGGCAAGGAACATTCTCACACAGGGTCTTAGCCACAGTGAGTATGATAGGATTTCTCACCTTCGCTCTGCTCACAAAATTTGGGTGACCCTCGATGCTTACCATGAGGGCACTACTCAAATCAAGACCGTAAGGCAAGACCAGTACAAGCGTGAGTACAACAAGTTTGAACAACATGCTGGTGAGAGTCTTGATGAGTGTTTCAGTCGCTTTACTAAAAGTTTGAGCGATATCCGAGCAATAGGTTGCATATACTCTGACTCGGATAATGCTCACCATTTCTTGACTGCACTCGATCTTAGAGTTTGGGAGATGAAAGTGACCACCATCAAGGACCCCACTGACTTGTCGACTCTGACTCTTGACAGGCTTTATTCCTGCCTCAAGACTCACGAGATCGATGTCGTCTCTCAGAAGACGAAATCTCTTATCGATAGCTTTGGTCACTGATCCCATTGGATCTTTTTCTTCTGATTCTTCTGTTGGTTTCTCCTTCTCCGCCCTTTGCGAGCTAAGCGATGACCAACTGGAAAAATTTTGAGAAAATGAGCTTGCTCTTTTAGCTCGCAAAATTTCTCATGCATACAAGAGGGTGAGAGAGAGAAAGAGAGGTGGCATGATCACCTGCTTCGAGTGTGGTGGCCCCAACCATATTCAAGCGAACTGTCCCAAGCTGGAGAAGGGTAAGAACGACTACGGCGGTTCTAGAAAGAATGACTACACCGACAAGAACCGCAACAAGAAGCCTCCAGTTCGTGAGCCAGCGCATGAGAAGAAGTACTGCAACTTCTCGAAGAACAAGAAGCTCTTCCACCGCGTCCTCGCCGCCCTCGACGACATCAACCTCTCCGACACGGAGATGTGGAGCGACGAAGTCAAGGATGATCTGCAAGATAAGAAAGGCGGTGATGACTTCTCCGGCATGTGCTTCATGGCCGACGCCAACGGCATCGGCGACTCCGAGCTCTACAGCAACTCGGACGAGGTACCCTCCTACGACCAGCTTAATGAAGCTTTCTGCAAACTATGAAAATTTCATGCTAGAGCTAGAGCTAGGTGTACGGAGCTTGAGAAGGAAGTAGGTACCTTGACTCGGGAGTTAGCTTCGTTTAGATCTTCTCCCTCCCGAGTCACTGATGACTGTTCTTTGTGTGTTGCTCTTCTTGTTGAATTAGAGAACCTAAGGACTATGAATGATAGTGTGTTATCTGAACTTAATGGTCTTAGGTTGAAGAATGCTAGTAATGAGTCTGTTGATGCTATATCTCTATATGCTAGTTTTCTCCATGCTCACACTACTCCATGCTCAAATTGCCCTAAATTACTTGCTGAAATTGATGCCATGAGCACTCATGTAACATCCCAATTTTTTAGTTTTCAATTATTAAATATTATTTTAATGCAATTTATGATTTTTGTGAATTTTCTGGATTTAATTGGATTTTCTGAGATTTATTGGAATTGTTTTGAATTAATATATATGGCTTTTGCTGAGAGATAATTATAAAAAGAATTATTTAAAATAAAGTTTTGATAAAAATATTTTATTTAAGTCTAGAATGTCTCAAAGTATTTTTGAGAATTTTTTGGGAATTTTTAGAGTATTTTTACTACCCTAAATAAATCAGTTCATTTTCGGGAATTAATTTAATCGAAAAATCCGGGAAAAACCGTGAATAAAGAATGTGCTCGCCAGCCATTCGGCAGGCCGGACGGGTTTGAAAAGGGATCAACATGAACCGTTGGATCTTGATCCAACGGCCTTCATCATCCGGTTCAAAATAGGAAACCCTAAAGAAATCTGGGCCAACGGATCTGGATCGGACGGTCCGTGGTTGTCGTGTCCGATCGAGAGTCAGCTCCACCGCTGTCTCGGATCCAGACATCGCCGCCGTTGTCCCTTCCTTGTTTACGCGCTCGCCGCCGGGTATTTAAAGGCCCCAAGCCCCTCCCAAGACTCACCACGAGTAGCCACGCATCTTTGCCGTTGCAACTCCGCCGGGGGGACACCGAAGCAGCTGCGCACGCTCGCCGGAGTTCGTGAAGTGTTGCCGTGGTGTTGCGCTGGGTTTTGCGTCAGCTCCGATGACTCTTCCGACGAGTGCGACTCGGCTTCGAGTTCACCGAGTGGCGCCGCGTCGGATCCGTCGCTTCATCATCACCAGAGATCACCGCAACGCCGAGAACGTGGTCGTCGTCCCCAGCTCCGGTAGCTCAGCGCCGCCGCCAGCCATCACCGCTCGGGAGGATTACCGACCGCCGGATCTTCATCGCATGCACGAGGTTGGGCCACGTCGCCGCAGTGAATAGCGAACGGCACGGGTAAGTACTGACCGTCGATCGACGGAAGGACGGGTAGATAGGCACCATGTCATTTAGAATGAATAGGAATCGGCTCGGTAAACGTTGGCCGTCGATCACGGGATCAATGGTCCATATTCGGCCACGTCGCATCCGTACAGCCGAGGCGGGAAAAAGCCAATTTTTCTTTATAAAAATAATTCGGGATATTCGGAATTTGTGAATTTAGGGTATTTTCAGGATTTTAAAACTTCTGAAGGCTATAACTTTTGCATTTGAACTCGGATTTGAGTGATTCAAATTCCTAAAAATTTGTAAAATTGATATCTTTCTAATGGTGACTTTTTTTTGAATTTGTTTGTTCTTTGTTTTTGTGTTTATTTGCTATTTCTTCTCGATTCGCGTAGACGTTGAGTTGAGCGAGGTTTCGGAGGAGGAATTATCATTTCAAGAGCAATCTTCGGAGCAATACCAGGAGCTTAAGCAAGGCAAGTTGTGCTTTGATCATGTTGCACCCATATTAGGAAAAATTGCTATTTTGTTTTACTTTATTGCATGTTATTTCAATCGTACAAATGATTTCAACCTAAATTGGGATTTAGGTATTATACCCTTTTGAATTACACCCTACCTTGTTATTTGTATGCCATGATCCACTTGTCACCCTAGATTGATTCACTATAGTTGGTTAATAATAAAATCAACATGGGATGGTTAGATCGGATTAGATTGCTTAGCCATGCCACGTCATCACATGTACTTGAGTCATTGTTAAATAATCTTGACTAATGGAATATGGAACAATGTTATAAATTTGCGTGTCATGTGTGGTCACACGATGGGGTTGAGTTGTCGTGACAATGGAGGTCATGCAACGAAATTGAATTGTTGATGGCACGTGGTGCTTGGTAATCAACTGGGGTGGAAAAATGATTTAGACTGAGGCAAGTGGCAAGATTGTTTTCTGGTGGGCCAAGAGTGGCAACTGGGCGGTCGTATTTGGTTCTTGTTGGTTTTTGATATTGGAGATCACACTTGGTTAGTCTTGCCTTGGTCAATTAAGAACTTAACCTTGCGAGCCTTTGACCTGAGTCAATCATGCAACCACATGTCTGTTATGGGGCAGCCTAGCTGACTAATTTGCAATGTCTTAGCTTTAGTACTATCTTGGTGGCGTGAGTCCGGGTATACGGAGGAAACTCACATGGCGCAAGAGGGGGGCCCTGTTGCGGTGGTTTTAGCCCATCAGTGTTGAAACCTCAGCGGGTAGTACTGGGTTAAGATAATGCATTGTAAAGGCTTTGTTATAATCATTCACCTGTAAGGTGCATGGTTGTATCGTGTGGGTAAAGTGCATAACCTCTGCAGAGTGTACAATCTATTCGGATAGCCGTGCTCACGGTATTGAGCAATGCTCGGGAATTACAGTCAATGGGTAGTTAATTAAAATGGACAACTGTTTGGGATGGCAGGATGCCATGTGGATAATGGAACTTGACTTAGGATAAACACTTGGGTTTGATTTGAGAATACTGGAATCTACTTATTGTTATTATTTGTTTTACTGTCTTTTCAATCTATAAAGTTTACGTGTTCTCGAAATGCTGCTTAGTGCATATGAACCATAAGCCCTCCTTTGGAATAAGCCTGCATATAGCTATGATAGAATTGCATTCTGTGCACAACTTGTTGAGTACGTGTTGGTGTACTCACCCTTGCTTACAAACCAACAACAGTGGAAGAATCATCGCCTGTGCTAGACCAATCCAAGATTAGCAGATTCAATCAAGGTCTAGGATTTGACTACTTGGAGTACGCTAGGAGTCATCCTCCTATCATTGTGCGTGGCTCCAAGAGTGGTGAGATCGTGGTAGCTCCCAGGGTGAGCACCACTGTGTTTAGGTCTGCTGATGTGATCCATGGGATTTCTGACCAGAAGGATGCTTCTCATGTTGCTTCTGCTCTAGCAAGGCAAAGTACACATGCATTTTCTGTAAGAAGGTTGGTCACCTAGTGGAGTTTTGCTTCAAGCGCACCAAGATCACTAGGCGTGAGCGCGTTGCTGCTCTTAGGGGTATTCAGGGTCATCCTCAGACTCTAAATGCTCCTAAGGCATGAACAGCTTCTAGACAAGTTAGAGAGTCGCTTGTTTTTAGGCAGTGTCCAGGACTCGGTTTTCATCATGCTTCTTCGAGTTTTGGTCCTGGAGCTGCTCGTGGTCAGTTTACTCGCCGTCCTCTTGATATTCGTCGTTCTTTCCATCAAGGTAGATATCAGCAGCGTGAGGTGTTTTCTGGTAGGAGATCCAGGCAGCCTCATTGGGGCGGTCCGGCCTTTGCACCACGGCTTGGCCAACCCAGTTTTGGCTCCTAGATTATCTACCAGAGTTGCTACTGATCTTGTGAGAGTTGAGTGTCAGAGAGACACTCGGGTCCAGTCTTCTTCTATGGCTAGTACTATGAGGAGTCGTGCGGTTCAGTATTGGGTTCCTAGGTCCTTACTTTATCCCAGTACTGAGTCATCTCTCTCTCTCTTTTGGCTTGATCAGGTTCATCGGATGGGGAAGGGAGATGTTTGGATTGTGAACTCCGGTTGTTCTCGTTATATGACCGGAGATTCTCGCTGGTTCTCTTCCCTAGTTTGAGCCCCCGGTGATGAGTTGATCACTTTTGGGGACGCTTCTTCAGGTAGAGTCATTGCCAAAGGTACCATCTGCATTAATGATAATTTCATCCTTAAAGATGTTGCCTTAGTGAGTAAGCTACAGTATAACTTGCTTTCTGTTTCTCAGCTTATCGATTACTCTTTCAAGGTAAGCTTTAAAAGTAATGCCTGTAGAATCCTCGGTTCATCAGGAGGGTTAGTTTGCGGGATTTCTAGATTTGAGAGAGTCTTTTGTGCTAATTTTTCTGCTTCTTCTGGAGACTCTCTTCGGTGTTTGATTACTTCTGAGTACCGTGATCTCTTCTTCTGGCATAGGAGACTTAGTCACATTGGCTTTGATCATCTGACCCGAGTTAGCAACCACGATCTCATTCGTGGTTTGCCCAAACTCAAGATGGTCAAAGACCTAGTTTGCTCTCCTTGCCGACATAGCAAAATGGTTACTTTTTCTCATCCTCTAGTCACCGTAGTGATGACTGATGCACTAGGACAGCTTTTACATATGCACACTATTGGTCCAGCTAGAGTGCAGTCAGCAGGAGGGAAGTGGCATGTTCTTGTTATCATTGATGATTTTTCTAGGTATTCGTGGGTATTCTTCATGGCCTCGTAGGATGAGACTTTTTCTCACTTCAGGGGTTTGGTCAGTAGGTTGTCTATTGAGCACCCAAGTGTATTACGAGCTATACACAGTGATAATGGCACGAAGTTCAAGAATTCCTACTTTGAGAGTTTCTCTGTGGAGTCTGGTTTAGAGCATCAGTTCTCTTCTCCCTACGCCCCTCAGCAGAATGGCGTAGTGGAAAGGAAGAACAGGACCCTGATTGAGATGGTCAGGACGATGCTAGATGAGTATAGTACTCCTATGAAGTTTTTGGCTGTGGCTATAACTACTGCTTGCCATGTTTCTAATCGTGTGTTTTTGAGAGCACATTTGCAACACACTTCTTATGAGTTCAGGTAAGGGCGAAAGCCCAGTGTGTCTCATTTTTGCATTTTTGGTTGGAAGTGTTTTATCTTGAAGTCTGGTAACTTAGATAAATTTGAATCTCGCTCTTCTGATGGTTTTTTTCAAGATTACTCGACTTCTTCTCGTAGCTATAGGGTCTGGAGTGTCGATGCAAATAGAATCATAGAGACCAGTGATGTGACCTTTGATGAGGCTAGCCCAGGAGCTAGACCTGATGTTTCAGGCTCTTATTATCCCTCCGAGACCATCTTTGTAGAGGATGAGGATGATGGAGATGATGGTGTTTCACCTGATCCAGTTCACTCTACACCAGAGGTGTCTCCTGTTTCCATTTCTGCACCTTAGGGAGATCAGCCCTTGCCTTCTGACTCTCCTTCAACGAGTGGCTTTGTTCCTGCCTCTTCTGTTCAAGAGGTAGAGGCCACTTCAGATTCTGGTCCTCCCCGTCATATACAGATAGCTCATCCACCTGATCAGATCATTGGCGATTTGTTTGAGCGGGTCACTCGTTCAAAATCAGGTTTGTCTAGTTTCTGCCTCCACTCTGCCTTTGTTGCCTCCTTTGAGCCGAAGGATGTTTCTCATGAATTATCTGATGAGTCATGGATTAATGCTATGTATGAGGAACTTGAGAACTTCAAGAGGAACAAGGTGTGGCAGCTTGTCGAGCCCCCATCTGGTCATAATGTCATTGCGACCAAGTGGGTGTTCAAGAACAAGCAGAGTGAGGACAAGGTTGTTGTTAAAAACAAGGCTAGACTAGTTGCACAGGGCTTTTCTCAGGTCGAGGGTCTTGACTTTGAGGAGACCTTTGCTCCTATAGCTAGACTAGAGGCTATTAGGATCCTGCTTGCATTTTCTGCATCCAAGGACTTCAAACTTTATCAAATGGATGTCAAGAGTGTATTCCTAAATGGCTATATTGAGGAAGAGGTGTATGTTAGGCAACCTCCAAGATTCGAGAACCCCAAGTTTTCGAGTCATGTATACAAGCTTTTAAAAGCTCTGTATGGACTCAAGCAGGCCCCTAGAGTATGGTATAAGAGGCTCAAGTCTTATCTTCTCAGCCATGACTTTAAAATAGGCATAGTGGACAAAACTCTGTTCATCAGACACCATGAGTCCCACTTCCTTCTTTTCCAGATTTATGTGGACGATATCATTTTCGGTGGCTCATCTCATTCTCTTGTCTCTCAGTTTTCTGATGTGATGAGTGCAGAGTTTGAGATGAGTATGATGGGCGCATTGAGCTACATTCTCGGCTTCCAAATCAAGCAGACTCGGGAGGTAAGTACACTTGGGACCTCCTGAAGCGGTTTGATATATCTAACGGGAAGCTTGTGATGACTCCTATGGCCACCACTGCTGTCCTCGAGTACGATGAGGATGGTGAGCCTTCTGATCAAAAGGGGTTTCAGAGTATGATCGGCTCTCTCTTGTACCTCACTGCGTCGAGACCGGATATACACTTTGTTGTGTGTATGTGCGCTCGATTTCAAGCTTGTCCTTGCGCTTCTCACCGCCAGGCTGTAAAGCGCATCTTCAGGTACCTTCGTGCTACCATTGATTATGGTATTTGGTACTCTTCTTCTTGTCTATCCCTTCGAGCCGTTTTCGATGAAGACTTTGCTGGCTGTAGGATAGATAGGAAGAGCACGTCTTGCACTTGCCAATTTATTGGCACTTCTCTTGTTTCTTGCTCGTCTAGGAAGCAGTTCGGAGTTGCACAGTCCACCGCTCAGGCCGAATATGTTGCTGCAGCCAGTTGCTGTAGCCAGGTGCTCTAGATGAGATCTACCTTGTGGGACTTTGGGTTAGAGATACAGAGTGTGCCACTTTTCTGTGACAACACTTCTGCTATTTGCATTACCAAAACCCCAGTGCAGCAATCTCGGACCAAGCACATTGATATTAGATGTCACTTCCTTAGAGACCATGTGGAGAAGGGGGATATCACACTTCAGTTCGTAGAGAGTGACCTTCAGTTAGCCGATATCTTTACCAAGCCTTTGGATAGCTCCAATTTTGTTGCCCTGAGGAGTGAGCTTTGTGTCTTGAGCCCTTACGGCTTGTTGTGAGGGGGAGCTGGTTTGTGTATTATATGTATATATTTCCTTCCAGTTTTTCCTTTTCTTTTGTTTTGTTCTGGGTGCTTGTGGGGTTCATTTTCTAGAGTTATGAGTTCACTTCATTGAGACTTCTGGCATGCTTTGCATGGACCTCTCATCTTGTGCTTTAGGTTGCTATCATGCGTGATTAGGTGTTCTCTTCCCTCTAGGTTGAGTTCCCTCACAGACTTATAAGTCTAGCAGGTGTTGGGTCCCTTAGGTAGATAGGGTCTGTGTGCACTCCTTAGCTTGGGATCTAGAGGTAGCTTCCCTATGTCAGTCATTGGGGAAGATGAGAGCGAATCTAAGCCGTAGTGAGTCTTTTCTATCTTTTCTATGCTCTATAGTCACCTAGTTTGCAGTTTCTCGATCTCTCTCTTCTCATTCTGAGTTTTGGTTTCGATTGAGTTTATTTGGTTTTACTTGAGCTTAATCCTGCTAAATAACTCAATTTGAACCAAATTTTTGCTTAAAATTGATTCACATGTTGAGGGGGAGTTTGGAAATCTGTTCATGCATTGCATATCGACTGCATTTTCTATTTTATGAGCTTTGTCTATTATGCAAATGTCTTGATCTTCATGTTGTGCACCTTGCTACATCCTTTGAAGAAAATCACTAGCTTAGATATGTCCAAACTCTTTTATCATGCTAAACCTGTTGAAATTTGAAAATTAAAAGCTTTAAACGAAAACTTGATAAAAACATGTTGCTTTTTCCTGCTAAGTTTCTTTTCTAGAGATATTTACCATGATTTGTGAAAATTTGGAGTTCTCTGGAGTCCCTATAGCAACTTGGGTGAGACTTGTTTGGTCCATAATTGAGTCCTTCAAAATTGCTCATATGTGCTAAAATAGAAATCAAGAAAAACTTGACTCTTTTGTGCAAAATTGATCTCAACACTATATATTCACGAGACTGCCTCCCATTGCACTTGGGATGAACTTGGAATATATTGTGTTTGACCAAGATCATTCTCTTAAGAGTTATTCTTGAGATGATCGAAAATGGCTTGAGTCAATCATTAAAAAAAATACAAATAACAAGAATATAAGTGGGTAAAGAATGCAAATAATGTCAAACATCTGCACCCCACTATGTCTTTCAAAGTCTTAAAAGAACGATTTGCATGGATTGAAAAATGAGCTCGAAGGACCCTCTATGCACTTCAAGATTCCCCAAAGTGTTGAGTAGGTTGAACTCTACGTTTTCCAGTTGATCCTCTGAGTGGTTTTTTCTTCTAGCTATGAAACTTTTGCTAAGTTTAGCACTTGTCAAATCTTACAAAAATGAAATATTGTAAACAAGGCTTGCTAGCAAAATATATTTGTCTTGGACATGTCTTAGTTTAGTCATTTTCAAAATTTGACTAGCTTCGTGTCATATTTTGTCATCATGATCAATTGGATAATCTTCAAAGCTCCTTAGGATGCATCTCATACATACATGCTTAAAGAGGGAGAAAATATAAGAAAATTTCATCTTGATGCCTATATTGCCAAAAGGGGGAGAAAACGTAGAAAAGGCATCAACTAAAAAGATAAAAATGTGATTGCTTAGTTTGTTCTTATGATCTTTGTAAATCTTGCTTCTTATTCTTATTATGGATCATAATCACATTTTTTTAGAGCTTTTATGGAAAACTTATTCTCTCATTGGTTTTGCACTAAATCCCTTTTCTGCCAACTTGGTCATGATCTTATTTCCTTTTCTCTAGACCAAGTTTAGCTTTGCATTCAAATTGCTTTCTTCTTCTCTCTTCTTCAAACTCAATGTTATGCCTTTTCGGGAGTTTGTCAATATACTCATCAAGGGGGAGATTTAAAGACGATGTGGACGTCTATCCTTGATGGTGATGAGTAATTGACTGGGTTTTGCTTGAATTTGAGTTTGATTTGAATTGGAATTTCAAATTTGAAGAAATTTGAGCCGTGTCTGTAGGAGTGGCATTACCGACCTCTGGGAGCGGTAGTGCTGGCCAAAGCGGCACTACCAGCCCCCAGAGGGCGGTAGCTATTTAATAGAGAGGACACTCGGGAAATTTTCAGGGCAAGCGGCACTACCGGCCCCAGGAGTGGTAGTGCCGGTCTTGAGGTGAATTTTAGGGAATTAAAATTCTAAAATTGTGGTCAATGCTATGTGATTTGTTTCCTTGTTTTTGATGGTTGCAGGACGATGTGCTCGATCATGGTGAGGCAGAAAATGACCAGGACTAGGCGAGGTGCGCTGGAGGTCCAGACAGCCAGGGATCGCCGGAAGATAATCGGAGACAGAGTTCATGCAAGCCAAGAAGACAAGGAAAGGATGGATGCTAGCTAGATGCTGCTCGAATCAATGAGAGCCGTTGGATTACGGTTTAGTTGATAGGATAACGGGTCTAGTTAGTGTGCTTTAAAGCCGTGCAAGAAAACCCATTATATGTGTGGATTTTGGGTGAGCTCTTGCATGGCTGTGTGAGTGAGTTAATCGTAACCATTGATGGATGCTCTAGGGTTTATAAGCTCATCTAAGGGTGGAGGATGACTCAAGTGGACTATAAATAGAGGGGTACGGGTAGCCTCCCCTCACTTGAAGGTTTTTGAGGTTTTTGTGCTCCCTTGAGCTTTGCCCACTTGGTTGTGTGGCTTTATAAACCTCCCTTCCAGAAATAAAAGTTTAATTTCCTCTCAATTCTGAGTTTACTTATTGCATTTACATTATGCCTTTAAATTCCGCAATTTACATTTATGCAATTTACTTTCTTATAAGTTGGATTTGCCTCCCCTCCTTCTAAATGCTTTTGGATCTTTTGCTAAGCATGTATGATTGAAAGATGAGTCTTCTCCAGACCATATACCAATCATCTAGGCAAGTCTTGTGTTCTTCTTGCAAGAAATCGTTGTTTGCACTTGAGAGGATCATTTTTGAGAGGATGAGTTTTGGGTGTTTTTGACTTGTGTTCTAGCTTGCTGTGACATATGGGAAGCCATCTAGGATCATCTTGATCATCAAGAATCCACGAGCTTGCAAAGAGCCACGCTTTTTATTTTCTTCTGGTTCTTGTACACTCTTCCGAAAAACTGAAAAAGGTCAGAACTTTGACGTCGATTTTTGTAATTGATGGTGGAATAGGTTCCTGACATCCGTAGGAAGGTGTCTACAAAGTTTCGTTGAGTTTGGATCAACTGATCAAAAGATATCTCAAATTTTCATTTTGAACTCGGGTTGGAAGCACTATTCATTCACCTGTTTTTACTGTACCTACAGCAATCCGGCGCTACCGCTATGGTAACCCGGTAGTGCCGAATTTTGTGGTAGTGCCGCCTGCAGCTGCTGATTTTGCGATTTTTGCTTTCTTCCTTTTGTTGTTTGGTGTGAGGATATTGGTGGGATTGTTTTGAAAGGGGAAAATTTTATTTTACGATCATTCACCCCCCTCTAATCGCCATCTCGGTCCTTCAGTCTTAAGCCCATCTAGTGTGTGACACTTTAGGTTCATACTATGTTGGCAATAAATCAAAAAACTTCTTTCTGATTTATTAGTCGCAAGTGGCTTCTAGCAGGACATAACGACTACCCAAATTGCAAGAATGTCATTTATGTGACAAACCTTCAATGAATACATGTCGGCCCATTTGTCACTTTGATATCATGGATTAACTCAAGGTTGAGGTCCGTCATCCTTGCACTGTTAAACCGATTTCCTCAATTCTCTGAAATAGACTAACAAGATCGATCGATTAACAACTTTAATCATTCAGGCATGTCCATGCACATTTTTTAATCTATTTCATTGCGTAGCTGATTGATATCATTCTCTTAGTATGTGGAGGACAAATTCCATCTTGATCATACACTTCCCTCTGCATGAATCAAGGTATACCCGAGTGTTGTCCTTATGATTATCTAGTTACAGACAACGTTAGACAATACCAAAGCATATCATCCTCATGTAGGAAATTGTGCTGATCTCAGGTCTAAGGATCAATCATTATCATTGTTGTTCGAGATCACCGGGCGGGACGACCCCACCCGGGAAGGTCACGACGGTAAGCATTGCTCAATCTTCTGATCCCTTCAAGCTCGTCTGGGTCTTCTAACTCCTTATCGGTCTTTTCTGATTCCCCGCAGCGCCGAAGGCGTCCTGGGTCGCTGCAAGAATGCAGGACATGTTCGGGAAGGCCGCCACCGCTTACTCCCTCGGCGGCGACGTCCCCAAGAACATCTTGAGGCGGAGCAACGCGGTAGTGTAATCTGCTTTGTCTTCTAACATGCGAGCTCGGGCTCATACATTGACTGTGAGTGATTCGTGTAGGAGACCCAGGAGCTCTGGGACACGACCAACCAGATGCTGCCGCTCCCCAGCTTGAACAAGGGCAAGAAGGGGGGCAAGAGGCCCGCGCCAGATGCTCCGAGGCCGGCCGCCAAGAAGCCCCATGTCGAGTGGGGCGACCGGACCGTGGTAAGTCGAACGCCTCAGGCGCGGGCGCGCTCGAAACCAGAGGGACATCGCTAAGCTCGAGGTCCGCGCGGAGCGCGGCCAACGAGACGCGTAGTAGATGAGGGAGGCGCAGGCTTCCCAAATCGCACGGGCCACGAAGGTCGAGCGTGAGCGGGCGGGCGTGGAGCACGAGGCGGCGCTCCAGGGCGATAGGGCGACTCACGCCCGAGCACTCGCGGAGGTGGAGGAGGCCTGGCAGAAGAAATTGGAGGAGTCCCTCGCCAGCCTTCGTGAGGAGTCGCAGCGGGTCCGCGACGAGGACCGTGCCGCCGCGTCGAAGGTGCTCGAAGACCTAGCCTCCGCGCGAAAGGAGGTGGAGGCCCTCCAGGCGCGGCTGGCGGAGCTTCCCGCCGTGCGCGAAGAGGTGATGTCACTCCAGCGGCGCCTCGAGGAGCAGCACATGGCCTGCGAGGACAGCTATCGAATTGCGGGGTCGGCGCTCGAGGATTTCGCGCGGGCATGGGTGGAGGTGGACTCCCTCAGTGTCCGGCTCGCACACCTGCCCACCGCTCGTGCCGAGGCAGAGGCCGCGTATGAAGAGGCGGACAAGCTCCGAGGGCAGCTCGAGGAGGTTTCTGCCGGCCCAGAGAAGGTCCCCACCGAGCTCGAGGCCGAAGTGGCCGAGCTCAAGGCGAAGCTGTCCGAGGCCGAAGCGAAGGGCGCCGCGTCCGAAGCTAGGGCGGTTGAGGCGGAGGCACGGGCCGCCGCGGCCGAGGCGAAGGCATCGGAGGCGGAGACGAAGGCGACCGCCCTCGAGGAGAGGACGATCAGACTGGAGAAGCGGGCTGCCGATGCCGAGGCCAAGGCTGCCGCGGCCGACGCAATGGCGGCCGAGGCGGAGGCACGACAGCGGTGGCCGAAGTGAAGAATGTCATCGTTGTTGTCGAGGCGGCCAGCCTGGGCAGCAGGGCGGCCGAGGCGGAGGCGAAAGCGATAGAGCTGGCGGCGAAGGTCGCCGTGCTTGAAGATAAGCTGGGTCGGGTGACTCAGGCGGGGAAGGATGCCCTGGCCCGGCTCGAGGGCGACCATGACCGGGTTGATCGCGCCGAAGCCGAAGTGCTTGCGCTGCGGTGAAGGGTCGGCGAGCTCGAGCGAGAGAAGCTTGTCCACCGAATGACCTTAGACTAGAAAGGTTAAGCTAGCAAGTAGGAAAGGGGCAGGAAATCCTGCACCCGTTGCAGCCATGATTGTAATATCTTATTGGTGAAATGAAGTCGATTCTTTGGGCACTTAGCTTGTTCTCGGTACTTTATTGCCCTCACGGACTTGTCTAGCTCACTCCGCAGCCGAGTCCGAGCAACGTCGGGCCGAGGCGCAGGAACTAGGCTTTAGCGATCAAAGGTTCGCAGGTCGAGGCTGACGCCTCCGGCCTGAAAAGGGGGGCTCGAGGCGAAGTCGAGCAAATGAAATGAAGCCCTATTAGATGACTTAGCTCGGGTTTCCCTTCTCGATGCTCCCGCAGGCCTGTCTGATTTATGCCGTAGTTGAGCCCGAGCAGCGTCGGATCGGGGCGCAGGAAGTAGTCCTGGGCAGGTAACCTCGCGGGCCAAGCCGACGCCCCTGACCTGAAAAGAGGAGCTCGAGGCAAAGTCAAGCCGGTGATCATGCTTTAAAGCGGGGGTGGGCCTTACCCGCGCCGCCCAGGAGGGGTCGACTAAGCCTGGAAGCGCTCGGGAGGAGGCATGCTGAACCCGAAAACACTCGGGTCAGGCTTAGACTAAACTGGGAAACACTCGGGTCAGGGGGGTGCTGAGCCCGGAAACACTCAGGTCAGGCTTGGCTTGGGTCGCCGGTCCGAAAGCGTTGGGGCTCCGGGACGGGCTTAGTCCTTAGGTCCAGACCGCTGAGCTCGGGGCTCTCTCAGGGGCGGTTTAGAATTCGACCATGGGCCAACATTGCCCCCTGGGGGAATAGTCGCCTTACTGCGCAAGGCGGCTCATTGCGACCGAAGCATCCCCGTTGGTGAGATTGGAAATTGCTACTGCCGAGCCCGGATCCGGGGACGCGCAGGCTCGGGGCTCCCACTGAGAACGCTCTCCAGTCGGCAGCACGGGGGAAAGCCGGCTTACCCCGATAACGATCGTTTTACTGCGGCCCAAGGCGGACTGAGAGATCGTGACCTTCGGCGCTGCAGAGAAACACAGATATGCACACAAAGAACAGCCAAAATGCATGAACGTCCCGAGGTCGGGTAGCTCCCTGCGTGACCTCTAGACCGAACCCGCAACAGGAGGGAGCCCTGTCGCGAACAGTGTCTTCGACCCCTTGGGGGTGGTCCCTAAGGTCACGCTGCGAGGTCCCACGGCCCGAGACATGGACAGAAAAAGTAGGACTCTCGACTGGGTTGAGCCTCGGGCCCGAGGTCTTTATACGAGCGTAGACTTAAGCCGGAGAACCCTGTAGCTTGGGAGCGCGACCTAATCGCCGTGTCCCTAAGGATGCACAGAGATGTTAGCACGGGAGACAAAGAATGACTTTTATCACGAGCCCGTATTTAGGTTGCGTCGGGGCCTTGCGGTACATAAGCCGGAGACCTGGGCGCCCTCGGGGCTCAATCCCCGGGGTGTGAAAACACAAAGAACAATTAGATGCCTGAAGGGATTGTACGGACTCGCCGTAGGCCAAGACATAGCCGGACCCTTGGTCGAAGCGCTTACTGATTGAGGTCTCGAGCTCAGACCCTACGGCGGGGGAACGGTCGGCTTATCGCGATGAGAATCGGCTTATTACGGATTCGACCCCCGGAGGTGAGCCAAGATACCGCAACCCTAGCTTGACCAAGGGACGCGAGGGCCGAGGCCCTGATGTCTCGAAGTCGAGGGACTGTGGGACGTGATCGCCGAGATAAGCCTTGAGGCAGGGGAGAGGCCGGCTTACCGTGACAAGTATCGACTTACTGCGTACTCGACCCCCTGAGGCGATCCTTCATATCGCGACCACCATCACACTTGCTCGAGATGCGGGGAACAACTATCACGGACTCGAACACCTCGAGGTCGGGGGCCAGAAGGGGCGGCCGCCAAGACGGGCCCCGAGGCGTGAGAGATCATAAAAAGAGACAGGCATAACGATAAGGAAGAGCATCTTATCATAAAACAAAGCGAGAAAACGCTATACATAGAACTTGCGGAGCTGGTCTACGTTCCACGAGTTCGAGAGCTCCCTGCCGTCTGGAGTCGCCAGCCGGTAAGCTTGTTGGTGTTCTCACAGCGGGGATAGCTTGTTGGTGTTGGATCGATCCTGGACTCGTTGCAGGACTAGGTCCCCGATGTGGAAGCCCCTGGGTCGCACCGATCAAGCAGCATGCCTACAGAGACCTCGCAGGTAGTGCTCCTCCACGAGGGCGAGGTCAAGAGACCGTTCTTACTCGAGGTCAACCTGGTCAACCGAGCTAACCCTAGCGGCGCCCAGCGTGACTTCAGACAGCAGGACGGCCTCGGCGCCGAAGATGAGTTGAAAGGGACTCGCCCCCGTTGCCCGGCTTATCGTGGTGCGGACGGTGGGAAGCTCGTCCACCCAGGCCCGGCCGCGCTGCTCGAGCTCATAGAAAACCCGCTTCTTTACGCCTTGGACGATCTGTCCGTTGGCGCGTTCGACCGCTCCGTTGCTCTGAGGTTGACTCACCGAAGCATAGCAGACCTTGGTCCCCATATCTTCGCAGAATGCTTGGAATAGTTCACTGGTGAACTACGTTCCGTTGTCGTTGATGATCCTGCACGGGACTCCATACCTCGTGGCCACGAAAGAGTGGAAGAATCTCACCGCGGCCCTGGCCGTGATAGACGAAACCGGCTCGGCCTCGATCCACTTTGTGAAGGTGTCAATGGCAACAAACAGGAACTTCTTTCCCCCGACTAACCTCGGGAAGGGGCCGAGGATGTCGAGGCCCCACGTCGAGAACGGCCAGGCAAGGGGAATGGTCTGTAGGGCGTAGGCCGGTTGTCGGGCCTTTCGAGCATGGAACTGGTAGGCCCAACAGGCACGGACGATATCCCGAGCATCCCCGAGCGCCGTCGGCCAGTAGAACCCCATGCGAAACGCCTTCCCGACTAAGGTCCTAAAAGAAGAGTGAGCGCCGCAAAGGCTGGAGTGGATGTCGTTGAGCAGATATTTACCTTCCTCCGGAGTGATGCATTTCGACAGAACACCCAGGGCGCCTCGGCGGTATAGCTGTCCGCCAATGAGCCTGTACGAGCTTGCGCGGCACTTGAGCCTACTGCTCTCGGCCGGAGTGGCGGGGAGCTCGCCGCGGTCAAGGAACTTGATGATTGGGTCCATCCATGAGGGAGCGCTCTCGAGGAGGGCCACTGGATCTTCGAGGTCGGCAATGGACGGCGCAGCTAAGACTTCGAGGATGAAGTCTGGCGGGAGCTCATCGCCGGACGATCTGAGCCTGGACAGGAGATCAGCACCGGAGTTGTCCTTCCTTGGGACGTGTCGAATTTCCAGATTTCGGAACCACCTCTCCATCTTGCGCACCTCGGCGAGATATTTGGCCATCGAGGGGTCCGTACACTGGTAGTCTTTATTGTACTGGTTGACGATGAGTTGGGAGTCCCCCTTGACGATTAGGCGGCGGACACCCAGTGACTTGCACGCTCGCAGGCCAGCTAGTAGGGCCTCGTACTCCGCAACATTGTTGGTTGCGGGAAAACTAAAGCGGACCACATACTTCAAATGGTCCCCTCAAGGGGTGATGATGACACCGCCAGCCCCCGACCGCTCGTACGACGTAGACCTGTTGAAGAACATGGTCCAGGGGCCTTCCGCCTCGGTCTCGAGCTCGGGGGCAGGCTCGGTCGTTTGCTCAACCACGAAGTCGGCTAGCGCCTACGACTTGACAGCGGTGCAGGCCACGAAGCGGAGATCGAACTCAGCTAGCTCCATGGCCCACTTGGCGATGCGTCCCCCGGCCTCCGGGTTCTTGAGGATCTCCCCGAGCGGGAAGCCGCTCGGGATGACCACCGTGTGCGCCTGGAAGTAGTGCCGCAGCTTGCAAGACGTCATGAAGCGGGCGTAGAGGAGCTTTTGAACGAGAGGGTAACGCTCCTTTGGCCCGTGGAGAACTTTCGGCGACGAGTAGATTTGGTCTTTGTCGTCCGGGCCGCGGCTACCAGATGCGTTGGATACTGGGTCGTGGCGCGATGTAGAGCAAGAAGACTCGCCTTGCTGGGTCGTGGAGCAGAGGAGGGCTGGAGAGGTAGGCCTTGAGCTCATCGAAGGATCGTTGAGCCTCGGGGATCCACTCGAAGCCCCCATGCTTACGCAAGATCTTGAAGAAAGGGAGTTCGCGCTCACCGAGCCTCGAGATGAAGCGGCTGAGAGCGACGATGCGGCCGGTGAGGCACTGGACTTGTTTCACCGAAGTCGGGGCGGTCATCCGCTTGATCGCTTCAAACTTTTCCGGGTTGGGACCCACACTGGAGCCACCGATCATGTAGCCGAGCACCTTGCTAGAAGCTGCGCCGAAGACGCACTTCTCCGGGTTGAGCTTGATGTCGTACTTGTTCAGGTTGGCGAAGGTCTCGGTCAAGTCGTTGACGTGGCCGACCTCGGAGGAGCTCTTGACTATGATGTCGTCGACGTAGACCTCGAGGTTCCTCGGTAGGAAGGCGAGCTCGTCACCTTCCTCAGAAATAACAGAGCTTGTTATTTCTGAGGAAGGTGACGAGCTCTCCTTCCTATTTCGGATCGAGCTGGGCGGCGATGTGGACACATTTGCCCGGGTACCCCTCCTCAAACCGCACAGACTTGGTTGGGCCATCGGGCTGGATCATCGCCTTTCGGCGGGCATTCTTCGAGGCTGCCTCGAGGGCCAGCTGGGGCAGCATGCCGGCGAGCGCCAGGGCTCTTTCCTCGCAGTTGTGTGCCGCTTTGAGGTCACCACGGACCGTTATGATGCCGTTGGGACCAGGCAGCTTCATACACCGATGGCAATAGTGGTTGGCCACCATGAACTTGATCAGGGCAGGCCGCCCGAGGATGGCGTTGTACGGGAGGTCCCCCTCGACCACCTCGAAAGTGATTAGCTCGGTGCGGAAGTTGGTCGAGTCAGCAAAGGTGATGGGCAAGACCACCTGCCCCAAAGGGACGGTCGAGCTTCCAGGTACGATCCCGAAGAAGGGGACCGCGATGTTCCTGACCTTCGACCGAGGGATCTGCATCCGATCGAGCGCTCCAGCCTGCAGCAAGTTAAGGGAACTACCGCCATCGACCATGACATGACCGACCGCGGTGTTGCTGATGGTCGGGGTCGCGACCAGGGCGGTCTTCAGGTCTCGGGCCATACCTTGGAGTGCATCCTCTAGAGAAAAGGTGATGGTGGCCCCAGCCCACTTGTAGTCTTTCGACGGCCTCCCAAGCGGTGACTGGCAGACAGCGCGAGGCGGCCTTGAGCTCATGTTTGGGGTAAGCCGACGAGCCGCCGAAGATGACATCGATGCAGTGCTCGCCCTGCTGGAATCCAAGGTCGAGGTCGTCACAGCCCGCCCCAGCGTTTACCCTGTCCGGCTGGATGTCTTCTTTCGGTAGCACGGGCATTTCCCCCCGACCATCATAAAAAGCCTCCAGCTTGCTTTGCCAAGCCCTGCAAGTCCGCAGGTTGTGGCCTTCCGCCCTTTGAAATAGGCAAAACTTCGTTTCATTGAATCCCAGGCGCCCCTCGTCCCCCTGCGGCCGAGCATCGGTCCGCTGGGGCCCGGGCCGTCGGTCCTCCTGCTGGGGTCGGTTCTGTGCTTGACGAGGTCGAGGCCGACCTTGGCAAGGTCAGGACCCTTCCGGAGCTTGATCTAGGACTTCGAGGACCTCGCGTTGGCCGTCCGCTGAAATGATCACTCGTGGCGATCCGCGCCCTGCGATCAAGGCCGCTTCTTGGCGTGCTGGCGCGTGGTGGCGCCCGAGTTGGGTGGGTCAGCCTCTGTGGGGGTCAGGCCAAGCTTACCTTGGTCGTAGTCGTGCTTCCAGCGAACAACGTCGTCCGCATCCGCATACCGTTCCGCCATACGGAAAAGCTTGTTGATGCTGAGCCTCGAGGTGATCTCTAGGTCCTTGGTGAGGCACCAATCGCGAACACCGAACTTGAAAGCTTTTATGACGGCTTCGTCGGAGATGCTCGGAATCAGGTTCCTCGCGCGAGTAAATCATCGCACGAAGTCACGGAGCGGCTCGTTCTTGCCCTGGATGACGCGATCCAGGTCCTTCTCCCTCCCCGGCCGCTCGTAGCTACTCTGAAAGTTGGAGCGGAGGGCGTTCTGGATTTGGCACCACGACCTGAAGGAACCAGGCTTCTGGTTGAAGAGCCAGGTCCACGCGGCACCGTCCAACACGGTCGGGAGGTAATTGGCCATGACGAGCTCATCGCCTCCGGCCGCCAGGATGGCGGTCGAGTAGATAGACAGGAACTCATCCGGGTTCTTGGTCCCATCGAAGCGCTCTATCGACGCCGGCTTGAACCGAGACGGCCAGGGCACGCGACGAAGGTCGTCGGTATATGCCACGCAGTCGTAGGCCGGGACAGGTGCGCGTCGGGCGTGGTTGCTGCCAACAAGGTCCTCACTGCTGCCGGACTCGGGGTCGAGGCTCCGTCGGCGGCCCAACCTTTGGTGAGAATGACCATGACGCCGCGCACGGGAGTCACCCGGAAGGTAGCGCAGACGGTCCCGGACCCCGTGGCGCCTGGGTGGAACATCCAGGGAGAGGCCCCTCGATTCACCACTGGCCGACGGTGGGCGCTAGCTGTCGACGATCGGGATTGCCAACCGCAGAAATGAAACAGGGTTTAGTGAGACTTGGGACCCGAGCAGAGCTTAGCTCAACGGAGGAAAGAATTCGACGTGCCGAAGGTCGGGACTAGGTGACAACGAGCATGAGACGAAGGTTTATACTGGTTCGAGCCCCTACGGAGGTAATAGCTCTACTCCAGTTGCCTTGCGGCGGCGATCTTTGTTACTCTCGAGTACAGAGGTGTATTACAGCTCAAGCTCAACAATGGCGGTGTCTAGTGCTCGAGCTCTTGTGTCGTGTCCTTCAGGCTGTGCATCCTTTAGCCCTTATACCTCCCCTGCCCGTAACGGACGGGAGATATTCCCGGGTAGTGGTCCTCGTGCGCCTTGAGGTGCTGGCAGTAACTGCCCGGACTTGTCGCATGCGCCTGCTTCACTCCCCACAATCCCCACGCCTTGGCAACCGCCGATCCAACGTGCGTCCCGGAACCCAAGGGGATTCCCGCATGAATGAGAGCCGACCCGAGCTCGAGGTCATGTGATGCTGTGCTCGGGGTCCTACGCGCTCTAGGTCGAGTGCCTTGGCGTACGCCTAGGTCGTGGTCGGGGCCTCCCGAGCTTGGGAGCCCTGCTGACCGTGCACTGACCGGTCAAGGGACTCCCAGCCCTCGTCACCACCAGTGTCATTGAGGTGAAGAAGCGGGAGTTCCTGGACTTGAAGCAAGGCTCAATGACAGTGATAGAGTATTTGCATCGCTTCAACCAATTGTCGAGATATGCTACATATGAGGTTGCTGATGAGGCGAGAAGGATTGAACGATTCCAGGAGAACCTGAGTGACGAGATCAAGTGGGCTTTGATAGAAAAAATGTTGATGACTTTCAGACCCTTGTTGATAAGGCGGTGAGAGTGGAGCATGGCAGTCGCAGTGTCTTGGAGAGTTGGAAGCGCAGGTGGCTTGCGCGTAATTCTGCTGGAGCCGGGTCATCCCGATCACAAGGGTGGCAGTCAACCAATATTCGTCGACCACCACCACTTCAAGAACCAAGGGCCTAGCGACAGACCCCCCAAACTCAGCGATCTCAGAGTCAGGCTCCCCATTTCATCAAAGCGATCCACAAAGAGACTTGTTCGCCAAGTGCAATGATCTAGGTCATTTGTTGTTATTCGTATAAGCACCTAATGTCGCGTGTTTCTATTGCAATGAATGTGGCCATTATGCTAGTTCCGGTCCTAAAAAGAGGACTGGACAACCACGTTAGCAAGCCCAAGGCCGATCACGGGAAGTGACAAAATGGTAGACCCAAGGATCGGCTCCATCACCTGCACAGGGTGGTAATATTGGGCGCCTTCATCACTTGACAACTGAGGAAGCACAAGAAGCACCGGATGTAGTACTTGGTACGTTTCTCGTGCAGTCTATTCCTACCTTGGTTCTGTTTGATTCGAAAGCTTCTCATTCCTTCATATCTAAGAAATTTTCTGAACAAAACAAGTTGGAAGTTTCCCTTTTGCCTACTCATATGGTTGTGCAATCACCTGGGGCTGTCATGAGAACTGCTAGTGTCTGTTCGAGTGTTAGCATAGAGATCAATCGGGTAATGTTTTATGCTAATCTCATCATGATAGAGACATTTGGACTAGATGTGATTCTAGGCATGGATTGGTTAGCTAAACATAAAGGTTATATAAACTGTGTCAATCGGTCCATATCTCTTGTAAGCCAAGATGGAGTGTGTGTAGAATTTGCCTCAAGTGCCAAAATTTCAGTACCTCCACCAATCTGGTGTTCGACATCTACTGTTAGTGTAGAAGAAGTGCCAATAGTCAATGAGTTTCCTGATGTTTTTCCTGCGAAGTTGCCTGGAGTACCTCCGGATCGCGATATGGAGTTTATTATTGATTTGGTGCCGGGAACTGCACCGATATCAAAACGTCCATATCGAATGCCTCCAAATGAGTTAGTGGAATTGAAAAAGCAACTCAAGGAGCAGTTAGATAAAGGGTTCATCCGTCCTAGTACGTCACCCTAGGGAAGTCCTGTTCTTTTTGTCAAGAAAAAGGACGATAGCCAACGCATGTGTGTAGACTACCGTGCTTTAAATGAGGTGACTATCAAAAATAAATATCTGCTTCCCCAGATTGATGATCTGTTTGATCAGCTGAATGGGGCAAAAATCTTTTCCAAGATAGACTTGAAGATAGGATATTATCAATTGAAAATCCGGTCTTCGGATATTCCAAAGACCGCTTTCACTACGCGTTACGGTTTATATGAATATACCGTAATGTCTTTTGGACTGACAAATGCTCCAACAAGCTTTATGAATCTGATGAACAAAGTCTTCATGGAGTATTTGGATAAGTTCGTAGTGGTATTCATTGATGACATCCTTGTTTATTCCAAAAGTGAAGAAGAGCATGAACAACACTTGCACATGGTTCTCAGTAAGCTTCGAGAAAATAAATTGTATGCCAAATTAGAGAAATGCGAATTTTGGTTGAAGGAAATTGCATTTCTCGGGCATGTTTTATCCAAAGGCGGAGTTGCTGTTGACCCGAGTAAGGTAGAAACAGTGTTGGCTTGGGAAAGGCCGCAGTCTGTTTCTACAATCCGAAGTTTTCTGGGCTTCGCCAGTTTATTGAAAATTTCTCCAAGATTGCTAGGCCATTAACACAACTCTTGAAGACGGAGAAGAAGTTCAAGTGGACTTCCGATTGTGAAGATAGTTTCCAGGAGCTAAAAGAGAAGTTAACATCTGCCCCAGTGCTTATATTGCCAGATATTCACAAGAGCTTTGAAGTATATTGTGATGCATCACTTCACGGCTTGGGTTGTGTATTAATGCAAGAGGGCAAAGTCGTCGCATATGCTTCTCGACAACTCCGTCCTCATGAGCAGAATTATCCTACACACGACCTTGAGCTAGCCGCTGTTGTGCATGCTCTTAAAATCTGGAGGCACTATCTTATTGGCAATAGAACAGAAATCTACACTGACCATAAGAGCCTCAAATATTTCGTCACATAGCCAGATTTGAACCTGAGACAAAGAAGATGGCTAGAGCTGATTAAAGACTATGATCTTGGCATTCACTACCATCCTGGTAAGGCCAATGTCGTAGCCGATGCTCTTAGTCGCAAGCTTTATTGCATGTTGGGTTCAAGTCAATCTGAGTTAGTCAATGATTTCCAGAAACTCAATTTGAGCTTAGTTGAAAATGGTTATGTGGCCACCCTTCAGTTGCAGCCAACTCTTAAAAGTCAGATTAAAGCTGCACAACTTAAAGATGAAGCTATCATTGAGATTCAGAATCAGTTGAAAGAAGGCATGAATGTCGAGTTCATGGAAAGTCCAGATGGGATGATCATGAAATTGACTCGTATTTATGTGCCTAATGATTCTGATATCAAGAAGCTGATTTTATTAGAAGCTCATGAGTCACCATTGTCTATTCATCCTGGTAGTACCAAGATGTATCTAGATCTTAAGAAAGAGTATTGGTGGCCCAACATGAAGAAAGAAATCGCTGAATATGTTGCAAAGTATGACGTATGTCACCGAGTCAAAGCTGAACATCAACGTCCAGTTGGGCTTCTTCAGCTGTTGCAGATTCCAGAATAGAAATGGGATGATATCAGTATGGACTTCATTACTGGTCTTCCCCGAACTAAAAAAGGGAATGATTCTATTTGGGTTATTGTCAATCGACTGACAAAGGTAGCCCATTTCATCCCTGTTAAAACCACACATTCTGGAGATAGACTAGCAGAGCTTTACATTAACAATATTGTGCGCTTACATGGAGTCCCGAAAACAACTGTGTCTGATCGTGGATCACAATTCACATCTCATTTTTGGGAGAAGCTGCACAATCTTTTGGGAACTAAATTAAATTTCAGTACCACCTACCATCCACAGACTGATGGGCAGACTGAAAGGACAAATCAAATTCTGGAAGATATGTTGAGAGCTTGTGTGCTATCTTATAGCACCAATTGGGAAAAGTGTCTAGCATTTGCAGAGTTTTCATACAACAATAATTTCTAAGCTAGTCTGCAAATGTCACCATTTGAAGATCTATATGGAAGGAAATGTCGGACACCCCTTTTCTAGTTTGAAGTGGGTGAAAGACAGTTCTTTGGACCAGATTTGATTAATGAAGCCCAAGAGCATGTAGACTTAATCAGAAGCCGGTTAAGGGAAGCTCAATCTCGCTAGAAAAGTTATGCCGACACTCGTCGACGAGACTTAAGCTTTGAGGTTGATGATTATGTCTACCTTAAAGTTTCGCCACTTCATGGAATTCGTCGATTCCAAATTCGAGGTAAGCTAGCTCCTCGATATGTTTGTAACATCCCAAAATTTAGGCTTTCAAAAATTTATATTAAATTAGCTTTCCAAAATTTTTCTTCAATCTTATTTGATTAAAGAAGCTTATATCTCACTGAGAATTTTATCATGTCTTCCTCATAACATACTTAACACATGGTAAAAATATCAAAAACTAATAATTACTTTTATTGCCGTTTAAAATTCAAAAATAGATATCACTTAAATTTGAAATCTGCAATGTCAGAATTTTTATTAAATAATGGAGTAAGGTTTTGAGCTGAAAATTTTATATAAGCATCCTTAGCTCAAATTCATTTGAAAAACAATGTTTTAGAAATAATAGACTTTATTTACTCTTAAAGAAAAATCAAAAACAGTAACAAGGATTTGGTGCAGTCAGTCTTTTAATTGCCAAATCCAACACTTTAATGAAACTCAAAGAAAACTCAAACAACATGCTATAGCAAATAATTTTGTAAAATACCAGAGTCCAAATGGAGAATAAATATAATTTTTCTAGAATTTTTCAACACCATTTAGATATCTCGAAAATGCAAAAACAGATTGAAAATCAGCTAAGTTTGATGAATTACTGCTCTTAAATGACAATAGATATTGAGATGAAACCAAAGAAAATGGAAAGTAGAACCTTTGCACTACTTACTAAAAAAATTGCAGAATTTTCCAACCATTCTAGCATCCCTTGCCAAGCCTGCCCATCTGACTAGTCATTTCTGCACTTAATTTCGCCCACTGCTGATCAGCACCGTTCCACTCGATGAATCCTTGGGCTAAGCCTCTGGCAGGTGGTCCCATGCACGCCTGGGCCCGCTGGCCAGCCCCTCCTTCCTTCTCTCCTCCCTTTCTCCCTCTCCAGCTCTCTGCCCGAGTGCTGCCGCGGCCTCGTTTTCTTGCGCCTGGAGTGGTCTCTCCTCCCTGCGCCATTGGTTGGTCTGGGCGGTGCCCCATTTGCATGCTACGCCCAGCTCACCTCTCCTGCACTGCCATAAAGCCAGCCAAGCCTCTCCTCTTTTCCTTTTGCTCGCTGCTGCTGCTCTCTTTGCTGTGGAACTCACCCGGCCAAGGCAAGCAACCGAGCCCAGCTTGTTCAGGCGAAGCGCAGGTGAGCTCCTTGCCATTCATTCCTTGCGCCAGCAGTTGCTCCATCTCCTGATGTACTTCCTCGCCTTGCATGCAGCCGAAGCCAACCGTGAAGCTCTTCTCCTTGCCGCAGACTCAACCAAGCAGAAGCAATCAGTGAGCCACCTCTCCCAGCTCTCCTTGCTCGCTGCCTTCTCCTTGCCGTAGGCGACTTCTTCACGGCCAAGAGCGAGCCACCTCGCCCTGGTGCTGCCCAGCTCAACCGAGCCAACCCTTAGCTGCAGCTACCGGTGAGTTCCTTGCTGTAACTCTTGCCCAAGCGAACCCTGTTGCCTGAACCTTGCGCGCCTCCTTTCTGCAGCTACGGCCGCCACTGCCAGCTCCGGTGACCGCCGCCGACTCCCAGGAACCTCCCAGCCGAGCCATCTCATCTCCTGCAGGTCACCTCCTCAAGTCTGCCAACTGAACCGAAGCCAGAACCCATCGCCATTGTTGGATTCGTGGAGGTCTAGGGTTTGTAGAGGTAAGGCTAAGTAATTGAGCATGAGCCTTATTCACAAGACAATGCATGGCGCAGTGGTTAAGGCACTATTGTTGGAATCTGCAGATCCTGTGTTCGATCCTCACTTCTGCGTTTTATTTTTTTTATTTTTCTTATTTTTGTCTCGCAATAAAACAGTTATAACTTTTGCTGTGAATCTCCGATTAATGCAAACTCAATTCCTAAATTTGAGTTATTTAGTAAGGATTCAGAATATGCAATAAAAAGTTATATGTTGCTTGCAGTAAACTTATTCAATTTGAGTTTGAATGAAAGTCACATTTTTAGTGTTATGAAGCAACTATATAATACCTTGCTCCATAAATCATGAAATAAATATGACATATTCCTGCAGCCTTACATGTTCTATTTTTGCATAAACATTTAGATTTCAATGTGATTTGAATCAAAATTAAGTGTAGAAAGCCTTTCTTTCATGCAAGATTCAAAGGGTTAAAATATGAATTAAACAAGCTTAAAATTTAGTGAAACCAGTTTAGTTGCACTTCTGGGATAGCATAGATCACAAATATACAAAAATATTTAGATCATTCCTTAATTTGCCCTATTTGCTCATTAGCCAAACATGTAATCGGTAAAAGGAACAAATAGCCGTAACCTTTGCAAATGCACCTTAAACTCGACAAAATCAACTTCTATGACCCTAAAACGATATGCCTTAGCTTGCCATGCAGAAATAACATCAGTTTGATCAACTTCGAGTTCAGCTCATATTAAGCTCAAATCACTATTCATTAGAAAAACACCATGAACGAATGAGAAACATCATGAATCAACTTTAAAACACTCTTAGGATATTCCCAACTAATTCCTGAAAAATGGTTGCATTATCCCATTTGGTGCAGCCGCAAACAAAGAAAGAAAACTGAACCGTAATAGCGTTAAAAGTGTGGTCGTATAAGCCTTTTCGGCAGTCTGTAGAATATCGCATATAAATATAAAATCATGAGGAATAATCGAAAACATTATCTGATATATATACTACCATATTCTAAAAAATGTATTAATTATAACTTGCTTTGTATCTGAATCCAACCAAAATAATATTCTTGAATAATATTCCTTCTTCCCGCTTATTAATCCTTCTCTTGATTGTATTTTCTAAAAGCCGATCTCTTTTGTCTAATCATCGACCCAATCCGTCCAAGTTCCTAATTTCATTAAGCCGTTGTGCCCAATGCTTTTCGTTCTTAATTTGGAGTTTACTTGATTTGCTTTTTGAAGTTTTGTTGTATTTGCGTTTGTTTATCGTTAGACGCTGTCATTGTAAGTCGCTCAAGGAGCTGAGAAGCAAGCTAGCGGAGATTGAAGATCAATGATCAAGGATCGAAGATAAAGAGTAAAGAATAATATAAATTGCAAGGGCCAGGCAAGTTGTGCTTTGATCATATTGCTCCCAGTTTTACAAATTTACTTTGATTCAAATTATTGCATGCTAGTTCAAGATTAAAATGAATTAAATTAATTTGGGAATTACTTATTCAACCCAATTGCTAAATATCACCTTGCCATGATTATTTGTATGCCATAATCCATTTGTCACCCTAGGATGGTTGATTATTAGTTGGTTGTTATTACTTGCCAACGTGGGTTGGTTAGACCGTGTATAATTGCTTAGCCATGCCACGCAACTCATGTCTTTTGAAGATAAAAGGATAATACTGATTAATGGATTATGAAATGTGTTTGTGAAATGGTGTGACGTGTTGCCACACGATGATGTTGATATGTGGAACCAGAGTGGTTCTACATGGATGTTGAGTTGTTGTTGGCATTGTGTTGCGCAATAATCAACTGGGGTGGTAAAATGTTTTAGACCGAGGCAAGTGGCAAGAGTGGCATTGGATATGTCACTTTGGTATTTGGCGGTGTTGTTGGTGAATTATATGATGGTATTGTTGGTGAATTGTTCGGGGTGGTCTTGCCTTGGTCACCCTAAGGACTTAACCTTGCAAGCCTTTGAACTGAGTCACTCGTACAACCACATGTCTGTTATGGGACGGACCTAGTTTAGTAGGATTCTGATATCTCACCTTTGATACCTCGGGGTGGCAGTCACCCAAGGGGTGACTGTATGGGGGAGCGTACCTGTGCTACGGCTTGGTACCCATCCAACGGTGTTCGTCGGTCCTATACTTCGGCTCAGAGTGAGGGAAGTGATAGTGAAGGCAACACGGAGAGGTTCCTAGGTTGAGCTAGAAGTTTCTGAAAGGCTTTGTTATGATCGCTCATTAGATATCTTGTTGTATGGCGATTCACTACCGACGTGGTGAGTTGATTGTATCTTGTGGGTAAAGTGTACAACCTCTCGCAGAGTGTAAAAACTATTGAATAGCCGTGTTCACGGTGATGAACATTGCTCGGGATTACAAATCAAGGGTAGAGTTTTGAAAATGAAATGAGGTTGGGAATGTGGACATTGTGATATGGAAATTGGTTAATGATGAGAAATGCTTTACTTGAGAATGATTACGAAATTTATTATGGATATTACTTGTTTTATCGCTTTTCAATCTATTTATGATATTCATTTGGAAATCTTTGCTTTATTGCAAAAGAACCATTAGCCATTCCTTTGGAATAAGCCATGCATGTAGTAATAGAAGCGCATTACATGCATGACTTGTTGAGTACGGTTGTGTACTCACCCTTGCTATAACAAAACATCACCAGCTTGAGGAGAAGTCCTTGTCTTCAAAGAAGGAGAAGTTCGCAAGAAGGCGAATATCTAGGAGTTGAACCTTGTCAAATGCCTAAGGTATTTTGATGGGATTCACCGACGCTCTTCGTTCATTCTTTGCTCGTTTTACTCGAGTTGAAGCCATCTAGGCTTCACAATTGTAAGTTGACCTTAAGGTTGTTCAACCTGTTATATTAATAGATGAATACTTTATTTATTATTCATTGTGTATGTTTGTGATATTCATCTTTGTTAACTGTGGGCACTAGCGACTGATCCTGGGACTAGTGCCGAAACACAGAGGGTTTCCGGATTGTGAATTCGGGTCCCGACAGAAGATGGTATCAGAGCATACTGACTGTAGGTCTTGACCCTAGATAGTTTGGCCGTTCTTTAGGAACTTCAAAATTATTTTCTAAAGAGAAAATTTAACTTGAAGAATAACAAGTTCTTGACTTATCTTATTCTTCCATTCCTTTCCCTTTGCTAGAAATTTCTATCTTTCCCTCCGATTTAAGTTGAAAATCTTACCTCGCTTGTCTTGAATAGATAACGATGTTTCACACTTTAGGAGAAAGCTTTCGATGCATTCTTGAACTCAAGATCGTGAAGACAGAATCGTCGAGCTCAAGGAAAGAGTGCCAATGAAGTGTTCCAAGATAGAAGAACCAAAGGTCGATGAAGTGTTCAAGAAATTCAAGAATCGATTGCTTGAGTAGCCGTTGAGACTCATGTGTGAGAGTTGCGTCTGTCTAAGTTAGGAGTGTTACCCTTTCTAGACGTTAGACTTGTGTGCTTAGGTTAATTTGGTTTTACATTTTTTGAGTTTGCGTTATGTGTTGCATGGCCCTTAGGCTTTTGTGAGCAACCATACCAAGTTGTAAATAATGATCGTATAATTTGAGGTTTTGGGTTAAACCTAATCCCCGTAGTAGTTCTTGGTTACTTACCTATGCTTTTCCCTCTTGCCTATTAACCTTGATCAGTCAACAAATAGAGAAGTTTTCTAGTGACAGCCTTGGCAGTATTCCTGAAGCAATCCAAGTCAGTTCAGATGTTTCCGCTTGATGTCAGTGTTAGAGCAGATGTTGACCAAAAGCAATCTCCAGCCCACGGTTGAAAATTCAACAGTGCGTTCTCAGTGCAAGTTTGCAAAGTTCATAGAAACCAAGCCACCTATTTTTGAAGAATTCACCTCCCTACAAGGTACAGAAACCTGGATTCAAGTCATGGAGAAGAAGCTATCTTCCATACAGTGTGATGATAAAGATAAGGTTATATATGCCACCAGTCAGTTAGAAGGTGCAGCATTAGCTTGGTGGAAAAACTACCGTGCCATCCATGGTAATGATCAGAATATCACTTGGAAGGAATTCACTACTGCGTTCCGTGACTTTCATACTCCGTTGAAAGGTGCAACCAAGTCAGAGGAATATGCAACCCCTGCATACCACAACCAATCTGGACGTTGTTCTTTAAAATGTTGCCAACCAAGCAAGTCAGAAGATCGTGCATGTATCCGTTGTGGAGTCATAGGACATACCTCGGACGAGCATCATATCAATTGTTCCAGTTGTGAAGGGAACCATCCTCTTGGAGAATGTCCGAATAATAAAATTTCATGTTTTCTTTGTGAAAGCCAAGATCATTGCCCAAGCCAGTGTGCTATGTATTCGGTATTGACCTCTGCAATGCAACGTCAACGAGATAATTTCCGAGCCATTGTGGTTCAAGAGTTAGCAAAGAAAGGCATGTTGTCATCTACCCATGCTTTGTCCCCTGAGCATTTAAAGGAGAAATACCAAGAATCTAGCAATTTACCTCATAAAAGGAGGAAGTCAAATTCACTAGGAAGTTGTTTCCTTTGTGGTAAACAAGGTCACTATGTCAGACGATGTCCCCAGAAGAATCAAGCACAAACTTTACCTTCAGTCATCTCAGAAGTCAGTTCAATTCAAAGCATAACACCAAGACCGTATGGAAAAGATCAAAGAATCGATTATGCTATACTCGCCGTGAAAAAGGTCACTTCGCCAAGCAATGCCCATTCAAATATAAAGTACCTCGTGGAATTGAAATTGTCCCCGGCTACCTCGGTTAAGCTCAGATTGCCAAGTATGCTCAAGCAACAATGGTTGATTGTTCCAAGAAGCAGTTGAAGAAAAGACGGTTGATTGATGAAGCTACCAAGAAATTCCAAAAGCTGTGATGCCATACTCTAATCTATAAGAGTAATGTCAAGGAATTTTCTCAGCAATTCCTATTTGAGGAATAAATGTACCCAGAATTCTAAATCACAAGTACTAATAGCAATAAAGGAATTGATATGTCTTTGAGCATTCACTTTACTAGATAATGTTCCTGCGTATATTGGCCATAGAGCCTGAGTTATCAGTAATGTGATGTAAAGACAAAATTTGTGGATTTAGCATATTGAAGACCAGTACCTTTACTTCAATGGTAATCGAGGCATTAATTCGCTATGGAAAGAATATCTAGTCGATATAGAATTTCCATTAAGCTACTCGAGAACCAAACCGACAAAGATAGTATCGCATCAACAGATCAACAAAGATGCTATTTTTACCCATGCTTTTGAAAAGACAATTAAGGTAAAATTTATTCAGAATCTCCAGATTCCGGGACTCGACCATAATGTTAGAAGTTATCAGATTCATTTCGATCAATGTTCATTACTCCGAAGGTCATTGGTAGTGAATTCGCAAGGATCATGGAATCGTTCAAGATTTTGAATTGTCGTGAAGCAATTATCAATCAGTTTGAGTTCCTCAGATCAAGAGCTGTTCTCAAGAACCAACTTAACAGAAATGATATTCAATCTTCGACCAAGACCGCAGAATAGCAAGTTGCTTTCGCCGTTAGGAGCAGTTTGTCCAGTTTCCAAGAAAAGCAAAGAGTCAAGTGTGCAGTTGACTGCAAGTGCAGAGAGCCTCGAAGGTCTAGTTTCCCCGAACCTATTCTTTAGTCAGCCCGAATCTCGGGGACGAGATTCTGTTAAGGGGGGTAGGTTTGTAACATCCCAAAATTTAGGCTTTCAAAAATTTATATTAAATTAGCTTTCCAAAATTTTTCTTCAATCTTATTTGATTAAAGAAGCTTATATCTCACTGAGAATTTTATCATGTCTTCCTCATAACATACTTAACTCATGGTAAAAATATCAAAAACTAATAATTACTTTTATTGCCGTTTAAAATTCAAAAACAGATATCACTTAAATTTGAAATCTGCAATGTCAGAATTTTTATTAAATAATGGAGTAAGGTTTTGAGCTGAAAATTTTATATAAGCATCCTTAGCTCAAATTCATTTGAAAAACAATGTTTCAGAAATAATAGACTTTATTTACTCTTAAAAAAAATCAAAAACAGTAACAAGGATTTGGTGCAGTCAGTCTTTTAATTGCCAAATCCAACACTTTAATGAAACTCAAAGAAAACTCAAACAACATGCTATAGCAAATAATTTTGTAAAATACCAGAGTCCAAATGGAGAATAAATATAATTTTTCTAGAATTTTTCAACACCATTTAGATATCTCGAAAATGCAAAAACAGATTGAAAATCAGCTAAGTTTGATGAATTACTGTTCTTAAATGACAATAGATATTGAGATGAAACCAAAGAAAATGGAAAGTAGAACCTTTGCACTACTTACTAAAAAAAATTGCAGAATTTTCCAACCATTCTAGCATCCCTTGCCAAGCCTGCCCATCTGACTAGTCATTTCTGCACTTAATTTCGCCCACTGCTGATCAGCACCGTTCCACTCGATGAATCCTCGGGCTAAGCCTCTGGCAGGTGGTCCCCCATGCGCCTGGGCCCGCTGGCCAGCCCCTCCTTCCTTCTCTCCTCCCTTTCTCCCTCTCCAGCTCTCTGCCCGAGTGCTGCCGCGGCCTCGTTTTCTTGCGCCTGGAGTGGTCTCTCCTCCCTGCGCCATTGGTTGGTCTGGGCGGTGCCCCATTTGCATGCTATGCCCAGCTCACCTCTCCTGCACTGCCATAAAGCCAGCCAAGCCTCTCCTCTTTTCCTTTTGCTCGCTGCTGCTGCTCTCTTTGCTGTGGAACTCACCCGGCCAAGGCAAGCAACCGAGCCCAGCTTGTTCAGGCGAAGCGCAGGTGAGCTCCTTGCCATTCATTCCTTGCGCCAGCAGTTGCTCCATCTCCTGATGTACTTCCTCGCCTTGCATGCAGCCGAAGCCAACCGTGAAGCTCTTCTCCTTGCCGCAGACTCAACCAAGCAGAAGCAATCAGTGAGCCACCTCTCCCAGCTCTCCTTGCTCGCTGCCTTCTCCTTGCCGTAGGCGACTTCTTCACGGCCAAGAGCGAGCCACCTCGCCCTGGTGCTGCCCAGCTCAACCGAGCCAACCCTTAGCTGCAGCTACCGGTGAGTTCCTTGCTGTAACTCTTGCCCAAGCGAACCCTGTTGCCTGAACCTTGCGCGCCTCCTTTCTGCAGCTACGGCCGCCACTGCCAGCTCCGGTGACCGCCGCCGACTCCCAGGAACCTCCCCAGCCGAGCCATCTCATCTCCTGCAGGTCACCTCCTCAAGTCTGCCAACTGAACCGAAGCCAGAACCCATCGCCATTGTTGGATTCGTGGAGGTCTAGGGTTTGTAGAGGTAAGGCTAAGTAATTGAGCATGAGCCTTATTCACAAGACAATGCATGGCGCAGTGGTTAAGGCACTAGTGTTGGAATCTGCAGATCCTGTGTTCGATCCTCACTTCTGCGTTTTATTTTTTTTTATTTTTCTTATTTTTGTCTCGCGCAATAAAACACTTATAACTTTTGCTGTGAATCTCCGATTAATGCAAACTCAATTCCTAAATTTGAGTTATTTAGTAAGGATTCAGAATATGCAATAAAAAGTTATATGTTGCTTGCAGTAAACTTATTCAATTTGAGTTTGAATGAAAGTCACATTTTTAGTGTTATGAAGCAACTATATTATACCTTGCTCCATAAATCATGAAATAAATATGACATATTCCTGCAGCCTTACATGTTCTATTTTTGCATAAACATTTAGATTTCAATGTGATTTGAATCAAAAATTAAGTGTAGAAAGCCTTTCTTTCATGCAAGATTCAAAGGGTTAAAATATGAATTAAACAAGCTTAAAATTTAGTGAAACCAGTTTAGTTGCACTTCTGGGATAGCATAGATCACAAATATACAAAAATATTTAGATCATTCCTTAATTTGCCCTATTTGCTCATTAGCCAAACATGTAATCGGTAAAAGGAACAAATAGCCGTAACCTTTGCAAATGCACCTTAAACTCGACAAAATCAACTTCTATGACCCTAAAACGATATGCCTTAGCTTGCCATGCAGAAATAACATCAGTTTGATCAACTTCGAGTTCAGCTCATATTAAGCTGAAATCACTATTCATTAGAAAAACACCATGAACGAATGAGAAACATCGCGGAATCAACTTTAAAACACTCTTAGGGATATTCCCAACTAATTCCTGAAAAATGGTTGCATTATCCCATTTGGTGCAGCCGCAAACAAAGAAAGAAAACTGAACCGTAATAGCGTTAAAAGTGTGGTCGTATAAGCCTTTTCGGCAGTCTGTAGAATATCGCATATAAATATAAAATCATGAGGGAATAACTGGAAAACATTATCTGATATATATACTACCATATTCTAAAAAAATGTATTAATTATAACTTGCTTTGTATCTGAATCCAACCAAAATAATATTCTTCGGAATAATATTCCTTCTTTCCCAGTTATTAATCCTTCTCTTCGGTGTATTTTCTAAAAGCCGATCTCTTTTGTCTAATCATCGACCCAATCCGTCCAAGTTCCTAATTTCATTAAGCCGTTGTGCCCAATGCTTTTCGTTCTTAATTTGGAGTTTACTTGATTTGCTTTTTGAAGTTTTGTTGTATTTGCGTTTGTTTATCGTTAGACGCGTCGCTGTAAGTCGCTCGAAGGAGCTGAGAAGCAAGCTAGCGGAGATTGAAGATCAATGATCAAGGATCGAAGATAAAGAGTAAAGAATAATATAAATTGCAAGGGCCAGGCAAGTTGTGCTTTGATCATATTGCTCCCAGTTTTACAAATTTACTTTGATTCAAATTATTGCATGCTAGTTCAAGATTAAAATGAATTAAATTAATTTGGGAATTACTTATTCAACCCAATTGCTAAATATCACCTTGCCATGATTATTTGTATGCCATAATCCATTTGTCACCCTAGGATGGTTGATTATTAGTTGGTTGTTATTACTTGCCAACGTGGGTTGGTTAGACCGTGTATAATTGCTTAGCCATGCCACGCAACTCATGTCTTTTGAAGATAAAAGGATAATCTTGATTAATGGATTATGAAATGTGTTTGTGAATGGTGTGACGTGTTGCCACACGATGATGTTGATATGTGGAACCGAGTGGTTCTACATGGATGTTGAGTTGTTGTTGGCATTGTGTTGCGCAATAATCAACTGGGGTGGTAAAATGTTTTAGACCGAGGTAAGTGGCAAGAGTGGCATTGGATATGTCACTTTGGTATTTGGTGAATTATATGATGTTGTTGGTGGTGAATTGTTCGGTGGTCTTGCCTTGGTCACCCTAAGGACTTAACCTTGCAAGCCTTTGAACTGAGTCACTCGTACAACCACATGTCTCATTATGGGGACGGACCTAGTTTAGTAGGATTCGATATCTCACCTTTGATACCTCGGGGTGGCATCACCCAAGGGTGATCAGATGGGGAGCGCACGTGCTACGGCTTGGTACCCATCCAACGGTGTTCGTCGGTCCTATACTTGGCTCGAGTGAGGGAAGTGATAGTGAAGGCAACACGGAGAGGTTCCTAGGTTGAGCTAGAAGTTTCGAAAGGCTTTGTTATGATCGCTCATTCGTGACATCTTGTTGTATGGCGATTCACGGCTGACGTGGTGAGTTGATTGTATCTTGTGGGTAAAGTGTACAACCTCTGCAGAGTGTAAAAAACTATTCGAATAGCCGTGTTCACGGTACTGAACATTGCTCGGGGATTACAGTCAAGGGGTAGAGTTTTGAAAATGAAATGAGGTTGGGAATGTGGACATTGTGATATGGAAATTGGTTAATGATGAGAAATGCTTTACTTGAGAATGATTACGAAATTTATTATGGATATTACTTGTTTTACTGCTTTTCAATCTATTTATGATATTCATTTGGAAATGCTGCTTTATTGCAAAAGAACCATTAGCCATTCCTTTGGAATAAGCCATGCATGTAGTAATAGAACTGCATTCTGTGCATGACTTGTTGAGTACGGTTGTGTACTCACCCTTGCTATAACAAAACATCACCAGTTGAGGAGAAGTCCTTGTCTTCAAAGAAGGAGAAGTTCTGCAAGAAGGCGAATATCTAGGAGTTGAACCTTGTCAAATGCCTGAGGTATTTTGATGGGATTCACCGACGTTCTTCGTTCCGCTGCTGTTCGTTTTACTCTGAGTTGAAGCCATCTAGGCTTCACAATTGTAAGTTGACCTTAAGGTTGTTCAACCTGTTATATTAATAGATGAATACTTTATTTATTATTCCGCTGTGTATGTTTGTGATATTCATCTTTGTTAACTGTGGGCACTAGCGACTGATTCTGGGACTAGTGCCGAAACACAGAGGGTTTCCGGATTGTGAATTCGGGTCCCGACAATGTTGGACCTTATCGCATACTGGAAAAGATGGGGGAGAAAGCATATAGATTGGAATTACCATCCCATCTATCCAGTGTACATAATGTTTTCCATGTGTCGCAACTGAAGAAATGTCTTCGCATTCTGACGGAGCTTACTCAATTGGAAGACATTGATCTTCGACCTGACTTGACCTATCGAGAGCATCCTGTTAGAATTCTTGAAGAAGCGGAGCATCGCACTCAAAATAAAACTCATAAGATGATAAAGGTGCAATGGAGTAATCATACGGAAGAAGAAGCGACATGGGAACAAGAACATCGACTTAAGGAAGAGTTCCCGGATTTCTTTTAGTCCTCGTTTCCTTGACCCGTCAAATCTCGGGGGCGAGATTTCTATAAGGGGGATGGATCTGTAACATCCTCAAAATTCCAAATAGTGAAAATGTACGGATGAAGTTGGAAAAATAAATATTTTTGAGTTTTTCTGGTGTTATTCGGTTTAATTTGATTTTTTTTATATTTGCATTGCATGAAATTGGTTGAAAGTGAATAAGTAAAGAGAAAAAGTAATAAGGTAAAAGTAAAAACTAGAAAAATTTACCATGAGACCTTAGCCATGCAGGTAAGCTAGTATGATCATCAAATAAAAATCTCATGAACAGAAACCAATGAAAATAAATTAAAAAGTGAGTCTTTTGACTAGAAATAGTACGATCAAAATTTAAAATAAAATGGTCGAGCTCTATCTGGAGGTAAGAAAATTACCATAGTGCCCTGAGTGTAGAACCTACGATTGGTAAAATTTACATAAATTAATAAGCTAGTTTATGCCATTTAAAAATTCAATTACAGAGACCTCAGAAAATTGGAAAATTGACTGTCAGAATTCTTATAAAATAAATACTGAAGTTTTTGACTTCATAATTTTATGGTAATGCATTTAGAAGGAGGTGAAACCTGACAAAACGGTTCAAAAATAAATCTTACCAAATGTGTCTTTGAATAAATCAAGATCCGAAATGGAGATTTTGAGCAGTGCACAGTGTCATAATTTTTGTAAATTATCTAGAGGGTAGTTGGGTCTTAAAAATTTTCAAGAGACTCCTGACTCCTAGTAGGCTTGAGTTAAAATTTTTTGTGAAATTTGGGCAGTGAATGATGCTTAAATTAAGGTGAAATCTAGCGAGTTCTCGTCCAGTCCTGTCACATTTATCATCTCCTCTCGCTGACAAGTGGGCCCGGTACCTGTAGACACTTGTCACGCTGGCAAGTTGGGGTGAAGCCATGCGGTCACTACCAGTGGGCCCTGGACCCGCTCATCAGCCACAGACCGAGCCTCCCCTCCTTTCTTCTTCTCTCCCGGCTGAGGCGAGTCGACAACTTTCTTTGTCCTTAACTATTCGGCCGTCATTGTTCCTCCGTCCACGTTGCGCGCCACATCTCCCGTGCCTGTGCTTGACCGTCCTTCGTTGAGCCGCACTGGAGGAGGGGCTACGCCGCTTCATCGCGCAAGCACAGCGGTGAGCTACCGAAGTCGTGCACCGGAACCCGAACCCAAACGCGAATGCGAGCATGCCTTAAGCATTAAGCTTTCCTCTCACATCACAGAGAGCTTCCTACCTTTGTCATATCTTCCTTTTTGCGCTGAGAGGCTCGCGCCAAGCTTTTTCCCTCTCATTCTGTCGCAAGAACCCGAAAAGGGGAATTCAGCAAATAGGCTCAATCCGCCTCCATTTCTTCAAATTAGTTCCATCCCGAGCTTCCTTAGCATCATTAGGTTACTAATCAACTGTCGTTTTGGTTCCTTTTTGCCTGCAACAACACCGCACCGCCACCCTTCTTCTTCGTGGCCGGCGCACGGTGGTAGCTCTTCTCCGACTCGACTTTCGGGTAAGTCCAAACCCCTTCATCCTCCTGAAGCTTACCCAGCCCTTACCTGTCGGGAAATCGGCTGCTAGTGGAGCTCCCTCCAGCTCGGCCATGGCGCCGCCGCACCCTCGCGGTGGTGACCGCCTTTCCAACCGCCACCAGCTGAAGTAGTGTCACCCCTAGATGCGCCTTGTCACGCAGAAGCTCATGCTACCACCCATTCCGCCGCTCCAGAGCTAGTTCGCCGGCGGTGAGCCTAGAACCATAGCCCTCTGTCTCGTCTCGCTTACCGGTGGACCTGTTTGTTAGTGAGCGAGAGCGTTTGAATGCGTCAGTGCGCGCACAGAGAAATGCGCTTTCCAACAGAGGAGGCATATTTTAGGATTTTTGATGATTTTTCCAAAAACCGATGAGATTCAAATGATGATAACTTTTGAACCAATTTCTAAAATGGTGTAAAATTATGTAGATTTAGAATATGCAAAAATGAATTAAAGATGAATACTATACAGTTTTAGGAAACTCAAAGAAACACATAGGTGTGAATAATGCTATTTAAATAAAATGTTTTCAAATAAAGTTTGAGTAGAATAAGATAAATCTTTATGAAACCCCTGGTTGTAAGTATTCTAAATATGTAAAAATACTTATATGTCACCTTGTTGTACATCATGTGCAAATAGAGTAAATATTAAGTATGAAAAAGGGATAATGAGTATAACCTGTAAAAATTGATGTTTATGTGTATAAAGTTTATTTTGTCGGGTCATATATCAATAGAAACTTGTTCATGTGAAAATACCTAGGAAAAGATATAATTTATGTTTTTCTAATAGAGAAAAATAGTAGTCACAACAATAGATATAGGTATCATCAGCTATGGTTTGGTTCAAAATAATCCAAAATAAGTTTTAAAATGTTTATAAGGCCATGCCCTGATAATACTAGGAAAATGAATAAAAGTTGATGAGTGATCTAGTTACAAATTGTCGGGACCCGAATCTGCAAATCCGGACCCTCTGTGTATTCTGCACTAGTCAAGGATCACGCTAGTGCACACAGTCTCAACATAGATGAAATATCACAATCATACACAATGTAATAAAAAAAGTAACTCATTTACAAAATATAAGACTATTGAACGACCTTAAAGTCGACCTTACACTTGAGAGGCCTTGATGGTTTAACTCCAAATAGGTAAACAGCAGCGGAACGAAGAGCGTTGGTGAATCCCATCAATACGCCACAGGCAACTGACAATGTTCAACTCCTAGATATTCACCTCCTCGTGGAACTTCTCCTCCTTTGAAGTTGTAGTCATCTTCTCATCTGATGATTTGTTGTTTGCAAGGGGGGTGAGTACACACCGTACTCAACAAGTCATGCACAGAATGCAGTTCTATTACTACATGCATGGCTTATTCCAAAGGATTGGCTCAATGGTTCTTTTGCAATAAAGCAGCATTCACAAATAATCATAGTAGATAGAAAAGCAGTAAAACAAGTAATACCCATAATAAATTTTGTAATCATTCTCAAGTAAAGCATTTCTCATCCTTAACCAATTTCCATATCACATTGTCCACGTTCCCAACCTCATTTTTATCAAAATCTAACCCTTGACTGTAATCCCTGAGCAATGTTCAATACTGTGAACACAGCTATTCGAATAGTTTGTACACTCTGCAGAGGTTATACACTTTACCCACATGATATAATCAACTCATCACATCAGCCGTGAATTGCCATACAAAAGTATGCGAATGAGCGATCATAACAAATCCTTTCCGAAACTTCCATCCTCGCATGCGTACCTCCCGATATAGTTCCCACTGTCCCTTCTCTCGCCCAGAGCAGAAGTACAGGGCCAACGTATACCGTTGAAGAGATGTAAGACCACAATGGTAAACACTACACCCTTCTTCCCACATCCACAAATACAAAACCACCTGAGGTCTCACATGCTAAGACTTCGGAATCATACTCAACTAGGTCTGTCCCATACCAGCCATGTGGTTGTATGAATGACTCAGATCAAAGGGTTGCAAGGTTAAGTCCTTAGGGTGACCAAGGCAAGACTACCCCGAATAATTCACCAACAATACCATCACATAATTCACCAACAACACCGCCAAATACCAAAGCGACATATCCAATGCCACTCTTGCCACTTGCCTCAGTCTAAAACATTTTTCCACCCCAGTTGATTATTGCGCAACACAATGCCAACAACAACTCAACATCCATGTAGAACCACACTGGTTCCATATATCAACATCATCGTGTGGCAACACGTCACACTATTTCACAAACACATTTCATAATCCATTAATCAGTATTATCCTTTTATTTTCAAAATACATGAGTTGCGTGGTATGGCTAAGCAATTATACACGGCCTAACCAACCCACGTTGGCAAGTAATAACAACCAACTAATAATCAACCATCTTAGGGTGACAAATGATTTATGGCATACAAATAATCATGACAAGGTGACATTAGCAATTGGATTGAATAACTAATCCCAAATTAATTTAAATCATTTTAATCTTGAACTAGCATGCAATAATTTGAATCAAAGTAAATTTGTAAAACCGGGAGCAATATGATCAAAGCACAACTTGCCTGGCCCTTGCTATCTTTATTGTTCTTTACTCTTTATCTTTGACTCTGGATCTTCAATCTTTACTTCCTTGATCTTCATCTTCTTTCAATGACTTTCGCACAACACGTCTAACGATAAAGAAACATAAATACAACACAACTCAAAAGACAATTCGAGTAAACTCCAAATTAGGAACGGATAATAATGGATCACAATGGCTTAGATGAATTAAGGAACTTGAATGGATTATATCAAAGATTAGATAAAAGAGAATGGGCTTTCGAAAAAATACACCGAAAAGGAAAAGACGGATAACTGAGAGAGAAAGAATAATATTCCAAAGAATATTTCTTTGAAGTTGTTATCTTGATTAGATAGACAATGACATATAGGCTCGATCTATAGACCGGGTCTATAAAGATATGTTAGTTCACGATGAACTAAGCTGATGCAAAAAAGTTGACTTTTGTTGACAAAGTAAGTACATAATCAAACAAAAGAAAGATAGACTGATAGACTAGATATGGGCACAAGGACATGACATATGGCCAATGGTCTATCGACCAAGTCCACAAACGAATTCTGGGTTAATGGCAGATTAGATTTTCAGGAATAAGGCAAGGATGGATGGAATCGACATTCAGTGCGATCCGATCTGGGGTTCAGTCATACATCAGTGAAGAGACTTGACGACAACAGGGCGATGACGATATGTAGTAAGACAGTACAAATATCTTACTACGGTGGACACAACGAGGGAAACCGCAATATCGCAAGAATATGCTCACGATGAACTCAGTCCATCGAACCGGTCTTAAGTTAGGTTTTGGTCCGGCTTTGCAGATGATAGAAAGATAAAGCCAGACTCACAAGGAATGGGGTTAGATCACGATAGGACGATAGAAAGGATAATGACATCGCACTAGGGCCTAGAGCAAAGTGTTAACAGCGGGACGTTAACGATGGAATATTAACGGCGGAACGTTAACAGCGAAATGTTAACGACGAAACGTTAACGGCGGAACATTAACGATGAAGGTGAAGCGTTAATAGAACACTTATGAGATTACAAGGTGGCGACCATCGGTTGAAAGATAGAGCAGCGAGGTCATGACATGGCTCAAGTTTGATTTGAGATCTGTGGGGTACACATATCGTGACGCAACGACAAATTGGACCAAAGGTTAAGTCCGGGTTTGAGCGAAATGATTCAAGGATGGATACACTTGACATAGGGTAGAATAGTTGGGTTAGCTCTGCGATTAAAGGTTACCAAGGATGGCGAACCGAAACGCGCACCGACACGAAAGACTAGGCCAAAAGACGACGGGTAGATTCTAGAACATGGCTTTGACGGCAACCGGGAATCAAATGAACTTCACCGATAGGCAAAACAGGGGATAATGATCTACTGAACACAATGACATGGCCACGACAAACCAAAAGGGTTGGCGGCATAAGACGACGTACGGCGGTGGCAAAAAGGCGACCGTAACGAATATTAAACTTTTTGGAGGATGGAACAGCAAAGGGAAAGTGAGCACCACGTAGAACGCGGCGACACAAACTCAACGGTATATCCGGATTTGGAAGCAACCCAATGGACAGATCACAAACTGTCGACGAACGGCTGCAGGAGCCGATAGATCAAACGATCATAACTATTAAAATAATAGATGGAACCTAACCAAATTATACAGAGAGCTATCTGGGATCATTTGGCACAATATGACGTGAACGGATCTGAGTTTTACCTTCTGGATTAACAGGGAACGCGCGACGAATTTTTCTGCCGTTGGAACGCAGTCTGCTCGGGGAAGATTGATTTTTCTATGCAAATCCCATAGGCAAAACCTTAAGTTAGGGTGAGCACCGCGTAGAGGACATCAATATGAGTCTACAAAAAAAATTTCACGGTCAAACTCGCAAAAACAAAGGAGAACGGCCAGAAAAAAGATTTGGGATTGGAACGGCCATAACTTTTGATTCCGCGGATGAAACTGCATCAAATTTAGAGGGGAGACTGTGGGGAACCGTCCCCGGGACTCCACTGATTTACTCAACTACATGGTACATCTCAAGTGAATCAAGGGAACCTCGGGCGTTCCGCGATTATACCCGTGTTGGTCCCAGGAAAGTTTGCCAACACGTGCATTCTCATCCAACAGTTGACATCACAACACATACACAATTAGCGGAAGCATAAACATCATTACATACCAAAAGTAGGACTGCTGTCCTTAACGACATATTTAGAGTTATTACAACAAGTAGCAGCGGAAATTATAAGGTAAACGACAAAAGGGCCAGCATGGCATGCCCCCAAACCCTCAGGCAACCAACTGGGGCAAGAACGGCGACTAAACGTTAGAATCGTCGAAATCTGCCCGGTAAAAGTCCCCGGGCAATGCCTCATCCTCACCTGCAGCAAGTAGACAATCCGATTGAGTACAAAGAGTGTACTCGCACAATAATATACATTGCATGCTGATTTCTAGCTACATGTGGTTGCTACATCAAAGGAAAGCATAATGGCAATTTCAGCATAAAGCAACATTTGGGGTAAATTGTAAACATGTATAGGTTGAAAAGAATTGCATTTAGTAAACATTTACAAAATCTAATACATAGTATAACATCATCATAATCACACTCATATCATGCCTTCAAGCATTCTCCGAACCATGAGTTCCATCGCTCATGTTCAATCGCACACACACAAGTACTCCAATACTTGTGTATCTTTTTCTACTCCCATCCCTTTCTTACCAAAACCTTAAAACTCGCCCAGTGACTGACAATTTAAGAGATCGTCCTTAACCATGGACGGGCTATTCGAATAGTTTAAACTTTGCAGAGGTACGACTTTACCCACACGACACGTCACACTCGTGAGCCAAGCTATTAACACATTTCCTTAGATGTGTCGGTCGAGGTGAACGTGACAAACCATTTTCCAGTATGCATGGCAGTGTATCTAAACCATCCGGCTGACTGTGACCCTCGATCCCGCGTGCCCAGTGCTCGGTGTGTGTGGATCAAGGAGTACACCCGTTGTTGGACATCCCCAACTCAACAAAGTTCGAGGGACTCCAAGGACATTCCTTGGCGCTCCACTAAGCCCAAGGAACTCCGGCGAACATTCCTTGACACTCCACTAAGCTCAAGGAATTCCGAGTGCACATGGTTTACATACCCTGGTCATACACAAGTACTTGGTTACACCGGTCCCATAAACGGCGTGTGGTTCGCGCGATAGTTACTCAAAAAGACGTCACCAGGATTTAATCCTTAGGGTCCTTAACCAATATCTCTACTCATTAATCAACATTTAAAAACATCATCATCATAATAATAAATCTTGATCATTGCGATCGATGGACTAAATCCATCTATCGCGGTTTCTAATGATGATCTAAGCATGGCTAAGCAATTCGCATGAACCCATACATAATAATAACAATCAACCACCTAGAGTGACAATGGAATATGGAAAGAACATAGCAAGGGAATGTCATAACAATATGGCAATAGCTAAGATTTCTACCCAAATATAATGGTAATTGAAAGTAAGCATGCATTCCATAAAATAATTTCAAATTGTAGATGTCAAAATAGTAGGAGCAATCGTGGTCAAGGAATAAGGTAGTGCCTTGCTGCTCGTTCTTGATTTCAAAGACGTAGTCATACTCGGAAGTGCTTTCCGAAACGTCAACACCTAGCGAGAAAATCCAAATCCATAAACAACAAATCAAGAACTCCAATGATGCACATGAGTAAAAGATGCATGAAATGCTCATGATGTGTAATACTAATCATAATATGAAAGTACTAATTGAGTTTTTGCGTCAAAAGTTCAAGTATTAGAGTTTTTATTGAATAATGTCCGGAGTATCCGGGTTTAAACCCCGGAGTGTCCGGGCTGACCCTCTCGGTCTCATATATTCTGCGCTATCCGGAGTATCCGGGTAAAATCTCGGAGTGTCCGGGTTAAAACCCCGGACTATCCGGACTAAACCCCGGACTATCCGAGATAACCCTCTCGGTCTGGTGAGTTCTAGCATATCCGAACTATCCGGGTTAAAACCCCGGACTATCCGGATGAAATCCCCGGACTATCCGGGCTGACCTGATCTGTTACAAAACTGCTATTTGTCTATTGGGTTCTATACTTCATGGCAATGTACTAGGATGAAAAAGGAATGGACTAGGGTAGGTTCTCACCACTACAAGGTTGCTTTTGTACTTGGTGAAGGTTGGTTTCGGCGAGGGGATGATGAAAAATGTCACAATGCCGGTGTTCACGGTTCGTCTCCTCCTAGCCCGTGTAGATGATAATGCCCTCACTTGCTCGTGCTTGCAGCAGCCACTAGCCCTCCTCCTCAAGCTTCCGCGCGACATGCATGACCCGATTCAAGGTTTGAGGATGGATTCCATGGAAAGGCAAGAAATGAGTTACAAGAGCAAAAATTTCAGAACAAGGGAGGAAAAGAAAACGATTGCCACTTACCCAAAACTCAATGCCTCAAGAATCCAATTGGATGGATTTGAAGCTCTTGATCTTGGCTTCAAGGTGGTGTAACATGCACAACCTCAAACTCAAGAATGGAGGGGATTTGTGGGGGAGAATGGCAAAAGGTGAGGAAGGAGCTGCTTGCTGTTTTCTACTGGTTTGGATGAGGAAATGAGCAGGAAAAGGGAGGAGAAACCAAGGTTTAGACCTTATATAGGCTGCCATTCATGCCTTACATGTGGGGCTAGGTCCCACATGTCATAGGGTAGGTGGAAAAGTGGGTATGAGTGATTTGAGTGAGAAAAATCATGGCTAGGTTGTGCAGCCCACAAGTTCCAATGCAAGGTAGGTCCCATGTGTCATAGACTAGTTAGGTAAGTGGGTAGAGGTGAATATAGTAGGAATTGGTAGAGTAGGTGTGCAGCCTTCACTCCTCTCTCTTATGGATATGGCCCACATGTCAATGACTAAAGTAAAATTAACATGTGTGCAGTTTGGAAAAGTGATTGCTAGGTTTTGTTATTCCCTTCTTATGCAAGATGAATGTCCTAACACTTGTATGATTATAATTAAATGAGGATGCAAATGTCATTATGGAAGACGTGAGCATGACGAGCCTCACTTACCGGACTAGCGAAAATCGGGCTGTTACAAGCCTCCCCCCCTTAAAAGAATCTCGACCCGAGATTACATGGCTTCATTGAAGAGGTAGGGGTATTCAGCTCGAAGATAATCCTCACGCTCCCATGTGGCCTCATCAGGAGTGTGATTACTCCATTGAACCTTAAAGAATTTGATGGTATGGTTTCGAGTAACACGCTCCCTCTCGTCGAGAATACAAATGGGATGCTCCTTGTAGGATAGATCGGGTTGTAATTCAAGAGTGCCCAATTCTGTGGCTTCGGTTGGGACACGAAGGCATTTCTTCAATTGAGAGACATGAAAGACATCATGTACGTCGGCTAGTGAAGAGGGAAGCTCCAATTGATACGCCACCGCTCCTCGCCTTGCGATAATCCGGAAAGGTCCGATATAACGAGGGGCTAGCTTTCCCTTCACTTGAAACCGACGAACACCTTTCATTGGTGAAACCTTGAGATAGACGTGATCACCAACTTCGAATTTGAGTTCACGGCGGCGACGATCAGCGTAGCTCTTTTGACGAGACTGTGCGGTCCGCAACCGCTCCCGAATAAATCGAACTTGCTCTTCCGCTTCAGCGACTAGTTCGGGATCAAAGAGGGGTCTCTCTCCGGACTCTGACCAATTAAGTGGAGTTCTGCAAGATCTTCCGTAGAGAGCCTCGAATGGACTCATTTGGAGACTCGCTTGATAGCTATTGTTGTATGAGAATTCCGCGAACAGTAGACATTTCTCCCAATTCTTGTCGTAAGTAAGGGCACAAGCCCTAAGCATATCCTCAAGAATTTGGTTTACCCGTTCAGCTTGTCCATCAGTCTGAGGGTGATACACAGTGCTAAAAGAGAGTTGAGTCCCCATGTGATGGGGACGGGGTTTCCCGAACTTCCGTCAGGTGGAGGATAAGTCGATTAGGCGGCGCGAGACACACACGATCCGGCTTCTTGATCGGCACGATCAAAACCCCTGCAATCGCAGCACCACGCGTCCTCTGGTTATCAACCGTGCGCTGCCCGGTTGACCTCGCCACGAAGGCTAATCCCTGCCAATGAATCGAGAACACAAGCAAGAACAAGAAAGATGCAACTGAAATTGCAATTGAAGATGAAGCTCACGAGTTGGGGTCTCACAAACCGATGAACGGCGACACTGTTCAAAGACAGAATTAATCTAAGCAAAACCCGAATCAAACCCTAGCGGCGGCTACTGAATATGAAGGCTAGGGGACGTCCTAGAAACCCTAGACGCGTCCGTGATGGACTCCAACATGATACATGGGCCAACGGCCCAAATTGGTGACGCAGCACCCTGGGACAGATTCTGTCCGCCAACTTGCAATGTAAATTCCCGTGGACTCCGAAGTCCAAATGATGTGAAACTGGTGCCATTGTAAAGACTATCTCCTTAGCTTTCGAGGCATATGTGGATCATCGAAATCGGAGCCCGTTTGTGGCCTGGGCGACAATTTTAGTGAACACTGCTCCTGGTGGCCGAGGTAGTCGACTCCGAGATGAATTGGACCTCCAACTTGACTTGGACACCCTCCTTGCCTCCCTCCTGGTCCTTGCTGGTTTCCAAGGTCTTCATGGTCCTCTCCAAAGTTCCTAAGTACAAGATAATCAATAATATCATTAGGTAGCATACCATCCTCACAAGTATATGCACGGGCACTTAGGAATGAGCTCACCTGTTGATTCAATTGCCGTGCTCGTGCTCTTGTGATGGGTCCTTACATCACAACTGGAGGAGTCTTGGGTGTATGCATAGGAGTGATGTCCTCATCACCATGGCCTTGTGGAGGCATTGCCAAAAGTGTGAGGTGAACTGAGTACCTCGATCTGAGATAATTCTTTTGGGAACTCCATGAAGAGACACAATTCGATGAAGATATAACTCAGCTAACTTGCTCACTGTATCCGTCGTCTTGACAGGAAGAAAATGAGTAGTCTTCGTTAATCGGTCAACGATTACCCATATAGAATCAAAACCTTTTTGCGTCTTGGGCAACCCGGTGATGAAATCCATACCAATCTCTTCCCACTTCCACATGGGAATGGGCAGTGTGTGGGGAACCGTCCCCGGGACTCCACTGATTCACCCAAATGCGTGGCATCTCTCAAGTGAATCAAGGGAACCTCGGGTGTCCCGTGATTATACCCGTGTTGGTCCCAGGATAGTTCGCCAACACGAGCATTCTCATCCAACAGTTGACATCACAACACATACAAAATTAGCGGAAGCATAAACGTTATTACATATCAAAAGTAGGACTGCTGTCCATAACGACATATTTAAAGTTATTACATCAAGTAGCAGCGGAAAACATAAGATAAACAACAAAAGGGCCAGCATGGCATGCCCCCAAACCCTCAGGCAACCAACTAGGGCAAGAACGGCGACTAAACGTTAGCATTGTCGAAATCTGCCCGGTAAAAGTCCCCGGGCAGTGCCTCATCCTCACCTGCAGCAAGTGGACAATCCGATTGAGTACAAAGAGTGTACTCGCACAATAATATGAGTTGTATGCTGGTTTTCTAACTACATGTGGTCGCTACATCAAAGGAAAGCAAAATGGCAATTTTAGCATAAAGCAATATTTGGAATCAATCGTAAACATGTATAGATTGAAAAGAATTGCATTTAATAAACATTTGCAAATTCTAATACATAATATAACATCATCATAATCACATTTATCTCATGCCCTCAAGCATTCTCCGAACCATTAGTTCCATCGCTCATGTTCAAACACACACACAAGTACTCCAATACTTGCGTCTCTTAAACACACACAAGTACTCCAATACTTGTGTCTCTTTTCCCACTCCCATCCCATTCTTGCCAAATCCTTAATACTCGCCCAGTGACTGACAATTCAAGAGATCGTCCTTAACCATGGACGCGGCTATTCGAATAGTTTTAAACTCTGCAGAGGTACGACTTTACCCACACGACACGTCACACTCGTGAGCCAAGCTATTAACACATTTCCTTAGATGTGTCGGTCGAGGTGAACGTGACAAACCATTTTCCAGTATGCATGGTAGTGTATCTAAACCATCCGGATGACTGTGACCCTCGGTCCCGCGTGCCCAGTGCCCGGTGTGTGTGGACCAAGGAGTACACCCGTTGTTGGACATCCCCCAACTCAACAAAGTTCGAGGGACTCCGAGGACATTCCTTGGCGCTCCACCAAGCCCAAGGAATTCCGGCGGTCCTTCCTTGACACTCTACAAAGCTCAAGGAATACCGAGTGCACATGGTTTACATACCCTAGTCATACACAAGTACTTGGTTATGCCGGTCCCATAAACGGCGTGTGGTTCGCACGATAGTTACTCAAAAAGACGTCACCAGGATTTGATCCTTAGGGTCCTTAACCAATATCTCTACTCATTAATCAACATTTAAAAACATCATCATCATAATAATAAATTCTGATAATTGCGACCGATGGACTAAATCCATCTATCGCGGTCTCTAACGGTTATCTAAGCATGGCTAAGCAATGCGTACGAACCCATATACAATAATAATAAACCAACCACCTAGGGCGACAATGGAAACATGGAAAGAACGTGATAAGGGAAACAACATTACAACGTGGTAATAGCTAAGTTTCCTACCCAAACATAGTTGTACTTGAAAGTAAGCATGCATTCGGTAAAATAATTTCAAAATGTGGATATCAAAATAGTAGGAGCAATCGTGGTCAAGGGGTAAAGTAGTGCCTTGCTGCTCGTTCTTGACTTCGAAGGCGTAGTCGTACTCGGGAGTGCCCTCCGAAGCGTCAACACCTAACGAGAAAATCCAAATCCATAAACTCCAAATCAACAATCCAAATGGTGCACATGAGTAAAGATGCATGAAATGCTCATGATGTGTAATACTAATCATAATATGCATGTACTAATTGAGTTTTTGTGCTAAAAGTTCAAGTCTTAGGGCTTTTATTGAATTATGTTCGGAGTATCCGAGTGTCACTTCGGACTGTCCGAGTGGACCCTCTCGGTCTGAAGTTGAAACTATGTTCGGACTATCCAAAAATTATATTCGGAGTATCCGGATGGTTCGGACTATCCGAGTGGTCACCTCGGAATGTCCGAGCAGACCCTCTCGGTTAACCCATGCAGCCCTAAAGCTAAATCCTATTCGGACTATCCGAACTTTGTTCGAATATCCAAAATGTTCGAATGTCCGAGTGAAATCTCGGATTATCCGAGCTAGGCTTCTCTGTTTTAAAAACGACAATTCGTGTATTGGCTTCTATGCTTTATAGCAATGTACTAGGACTTAAAAAGGGTGGTCTAGGGTAGAACCTTACCACTACAAGGTTGCGTTTGCACTTGGTGAAGATTGGTTTTGGTGAGGGAATGACGAAAAGTGTCGAAACGCCGGTTCTCGCGGTTCGTCACCTCCTTGCTCGCGTAGACGACAATGCCGCCACTTGCTCGTGCTCACAGCAACAACTAGCCCTCCTCCTCAAGCTTCCACGTGACATGCACGACCCGATTCATGGTTGGATGATGGATTCCATGGAAAAGCAAGAAATGAGTTACAAAGGCAACAATTTCAGCACAAGGGAGGAAAAGAAAACGATTGCCACTTACCAAAGACTTGATGCCTCAAGAATCCACTTGGATGGATTTGAAGCTCTTGCCCTTGGCTTCGAGATGGTGTAATATGCACAGCCCCAAACCTCAATCTTGTGAAGATTTGAGAGGAGGAAGTGGCAAGGGTTTGGAGAGGGGTGTTTGCTGTTTTTCCTGGTTGGAGATGAACAAATGAGCAGTATGGGGGAGGAGAAACCAAGGCTTAGGGCCTTATATAGGCTGCCCACTCATGCCTTACATGTGGGGCTAGGTCCCACATGTCATAGGGTGGGTAAGGAGGTGGGTATGAGTGGTTTGAGTGAGAAAAGACATGGAGAAGATGTGCAGCCACAATTTCCTAGGCAAAGTAGGTCCCATGTGTCATAGACTAGCTAGGTGGGTGGGTAGAGGTGAGTAAAGTGAGAATTGATATGGTAGGTATGTGCAGCCTACTCCCCTCTCTCTTACAAACATGGCCCACATGTCATTGACTAAGGTAAGATAGCATGTGTGCAGCTTGGAAAATGATGTTTAGGATTTTGCTACTCCCTCTTTATGCAAGATGAATGCCCTAACCCTTGTATGATCATAATTAATTTAGGATGCAACGATATTATGGAAGATGTTAGCGCGACAAGCCTCACTTACCGGATTAGCGAAAATTGGGCTGTTACACAGTGGTTGAAGTGTGCCTGCTACACGCAAATGGTCGGCTTTCACCCGCTGACATACGTCGCACTCGGCGACATACCGGGCAATCTCTCGTTTCATCCGGGTCCACCAAAGCCTTGGCTTCAGATCTTGATACATTTTTGTACTCCCAGGATGAATAGATAATGTGGAATTATGAGCCTCATCAAGAATTAGTGCCTTCAACTCCTTACAATTTGGCACCACTAGCCGCTTGTCAACCATAAAACTCCTTGTGGGTCCTCGGTGAAACAATTGGCCTTGCCCTGCTTGATGCGGGCTCGGATGAGTGCTATGCCCTTGTCTGTCTTTTGAGCCTCTTTGATTTGGTCTAAGAGATTAGATTGGGCTTCCATGACGGCAAGGAATCCCTCCTTAACCACTTCTAGATTGAGCTTTCGAAATTCGGCGCACATGGCGTCCGATTCCGGTTCTACCGAAAGACGATTGCATTGAGATTTTCGGCTCAAAGCATCGGCAACAATGTTGGCCTTTCCAGGATGATAATGGAGTCCCATATCATAGTCTTTGATCAATTCAAGCCACCTCCTTTGCCTCAAGTTTAAATCGGCTTGAGTAAAGATATACTTCAGGCTCTTGTGATCGGTGTAAATTTCACAACGATTACCGATGAGGAAATGTCGCCAGATTTTTAGAGCATGCACCACTGCTGCTAGCTCTAAATCATGGGTGGGATAATTCATCTCATGATGTCTCAATTGCCTTGATGCATACGCCACAACTCGGCCTCCTTGCATAAGTACACAACCCAGCCCGAGGCGGGATGCATCGCAGTATATGTCGAAGCTCTTGTGAATATCTGGTAGGACTAAGATGGGTGTAGTGGTTAAGCGAATCTTCAGCAATTGAAAACTTGCCTCACATTCCGCTGACCATACGAACTTGTTCTCCTTCTTCAAAAGTTCGGTCAAGGGCTTCACGATTTTGGAGAAGTTCTCCACGAATCGGCGGTAATAACCCGCGAACCCAAGAAAACTTCGAACCTCGGTGATGTTCTTAGGCTGCTCCCAGTCAAGTACAGTCCATATTTTGCTGGGGTCAGCCGCAACTCCGCCTTCCGAGATCACATGGCCCAAGAAAGCAACCTCCTCTAGCCAGAATTCACACTTGCTGAATTTTGCGTAAAGCCGGTGCTCTCGCAACTTTTCCAGGACTGCCCGAAGGTGTACTTCATGCTCCTCTTCGGACTTGGAGTAAATAAGAATATCATCAATGAAGATGACAACAAACTTGTCGAGATACTCCATGAAAACTCAATTCATGAGGTTCATGAAGTAGGTCGATGCATTGGTCAAACCGAAAGACATGACGGTATATTCGTATAGACCATAACGAGTGGAAAATGCCGTTTTTGGAATGTCTTCCGACCTGATTTTGATTTGATGGTAGCCTAATCTTAAGTCAATCTTGGAGAAGATACAGGCTCCAGTCATCTGGTCGAACAAATCATCGATCCGCGGAAGTGGATACTTGTTTTTGACCGTGACCTCATTTAACGGACGGTAATCAACACACATCCGCAAGCTATCATCCTTCTTCTTCACAAATATCGTCGGGCATCCCCAAGGTGAGGAGCTCGGCTGAATGAAGCCCATCTCTTGTAGCTCCGTAAGTTGTTTCTTTAACTCTATCAACTCATTTGGAGGCATACGGTAAGGTCGCTTCGATATCGGGGCCGTTCCGGGTAGAAGCTCAATGACGAACTCAACCTCCCGGTCAGGTGGCATCCCCGGCAATTCTTCAGGAAATACATCCGGGTAATCACACACCACTGGAATGCTACTTATTCCAAGGAATGGCTCACCCTTCAAGGCATAGAGGTGAGCATAATCTGGACTTGATGCAAACACAACTTGTTTGCCGCTCGCGTTAGTAAGCGAAATAGATCTGCTTTCACAATTGATGCATCCTTGGTGCTTGGATAGCCAATCCATTCCAAGAATAACCTCAATCCCTTCCGTCTTAATCATGATCAAATCAACTAGGAACTCTACCCCATTAATTTCAATCTTTACCTCCCGGCAGACTCGATCGGTCCTTAATTCCGATCCCGGGGTTTTAATGAGAAGTGGTGGATGCATAGGTTGTATAGGGAACTCATGATGCACTGCAAACTTCTCTTTAATAAATGAATGAGATGCTCCGAAATCAAATAATACGGTAGTCGGGTATGAGTTGATGAAAAGCGTACCCAATACCACCTCCGGTGCATTCTGAGCTTCTTCGGCAGTCACATGATTGATGCGACCACGCGGTGGGGTTGATGCGGTTTTTGGAGGCATTGGTCGAGGTGGATGTGCTGCTGCCCCCGGCGCAATAGTGGGTCGAATCCCCAACATTGCTTGATTCTTTTGCGGGCATTGACGTGCAAAGTGCCCCAGCTGCTTGCACTGGAAGCAAACAAGAACTGGACGAGCTTGAGTGTTGGATACTTGCTGATTTCCACCTACGGTTGGTGGAAGACTTGGCTGTGGTGGGCGAGCAACGAATGTTGGAGGTCTCGGTGGTGCCGGAGCTTGATAGCTGGGAAAGGATGGGCGCACCATGCGCGGCGGCTGCAAGTTGCTGCTTGCTGAATTTTGTACAATCCGCTTGCGCTTGCGCGAATCCTCCAACCTTCCCCATTTCTCCTCCACCACTATAGCCTTGTGGACTAAGTGCTGGAAATTTCGGAAGTCGTGGGCAGCAAGCTCTAGCTGCAACTCTTCGGAAAGTCCCTCCATAAAGCGCTCTTGCTTGCGCTCATCGTTGGAGACTTCGTCTGGGGCATAACGAGCCAAATAGTTGAACTCGTGAAGATAATCCATGACGGTCTTGCCACCTTGCTTCAATGCGAGAAATTCACGCTTCTTCCTCGCCATAACGCCTGCGGGAACATGAGCCTCGCGGAAAGCCGCGCGAAACTTCACCCAAGTGATGACATGGTAGGCGGGCTGCATGACGGTAAAGCTGTCCCACCATGCGCACGCTGCACCATCGAGTTGATGTGAAGCAAAGAGGACCTTCTCATGGTCCGGGCATTGAGCGATAGCCAGCTTGCACTCAATAGTCCGAAGCCAATCATCGGCCTCGAGTGGATCCGCAGCACGGGAGAATGTTGGCGGCTGCGTGCGGAGAAACTCGCCAAGTCCGCTGGCGGCGTGATGTCCTGCCCTCTCGGCTCCTCGAAAAGGGGCCGGTGCAGGGGCCGTGTTACGGGCGATCTGCTGCAAGATCAAGGTTTGATCTTGCCGGTTTTGCTCAATCATAGCGAGGACTTAAGCCATGGTAGGAGGGGGTGGAAGTTCCTCCTCCATGCGAACGTGGTGCTGATTTTGGCGATGCGAGGACTCCGGGTGGTCATGGGTGAACCCCTGAGTTGGATCCTCAGTTGCTTGAGATTCGTTGGATTGCAGCCTCGCCTCACGCTGAGCTCGGGAACGAGTGGTAACTCCCGTCATCTGTTGCCAAAACCAAATTAGCAACAAGTAGAAGGAGAACCATAACGATGCCGAACTTAAAATATTAGGACAGCAAGTCTCACAATTTGAACTCTATATGTATGCAGCAAGAAAACATGCACCAACTCCAAAAGACATCACAATAAGAAGGTTCTCAAACCACAACATCAACCCTGAAGGCAAATAACAAGATTCCGATACATTAGCACAAGTTCACAACCCGTAGGTCAAAGATAACAACTAAGGGTGATAGTTCCAAATATAAAAGCTAGCATAGGTTCATAAGGTAGCCTATTACATCAATTTAAATCAGTTCGGCTCATCTCTACTTGCCCTCCATGATGAGCTTTATCGGGACAACTCAAATGTCTCTAAGGAATCCTTGGGGAAACACATCCAAAAGATGATATCCCGGAGATCCGGTGTCTTCGGGGTCCAAGGGGTTAGTGAGACGCTGTGGTGATCCTATATAGAACCTAGGTACCCCTGGAGATTCCCGGGCACGCCGACGCATCACACCTCCCGAATTGATGCGCGCGGTGTTGGACACAACGTCCTCAGTCTCTATTCCCGACACCTGTGGAAACTGAAAGGCGGGTGGTGCTACATCGTGTGGCGTCGTGGAGTTGCGCTCATACAACACGTCCCTTGGCACCAAGTTAATCTGAACAAATTGGTGAAGATGCCCTTGCGCCTCATGAAGACGGGCACGAGTCTCCCACAGCTCATGGACAATGCAACGATTAGCCCGGTCCAAGGCACGGACCAAGCCCGATAACTGTCGCACAGAAGAGTCTTCTCCCATCTCGATTTCAGCAACACTGTTGACTTCATCTGTCAATCCTCGTTGTGGAAAATATTGATACGGGGGTAAGGTCAGCTCCCACAAATCATGACGGAGATGGCACATGGCAACATATGCCACCTCTTGGATAGCCATTCCTACGGATGTCCCTCTCACTCGAAAGTGATAGGGAATGCTCCCCGTCACCATTCTAGCGATGATGTGAACCGTGGCAGTGTAGGTTTTCAATCCAGGTCCTATAGCACGACCATAGACCGCGTACTCCGGTGCATAAGTAAAATTGGCCCTCCAAAGCATATCCCTCAGGAGGGAAGGATAGCCCTCCACATCTTCGGCACGGGTAACTAAAACCAATGGCCCAAAACTCATCTGTCATGTTGAAAAGGATAAGAGATGTTAGAAACTTGTTTGCACAATCAAATGAACATAAGGGCAAGATGTAGAACTAAGAGGGGTAAGAAATAAAGGAATTACACAATGCTATCAGTTCTGAAATTATTTGCTATCAAAATAGTTTTGACTCAAAGCATACTCTAACTAGTCGTAGCATGGCCGTTCTAACCTACAGTCAGTATGGCTCTGATACCAAGACTGTGGGGAACCGTCCCCGGGACTCCACTGATTCACTCAACTACACGGTACATCTCAAGTGAATCAAGGGAACCTCGGGCGTTCCGCGATTATACCCGTGTTGGTCCCAGGAAAGTTTGCCAACACGCGTATTCTCATCCAACAGTTGACATCACAACACATACACAATTAGCGGAAGCATAAACATCATTACATACCAAAAGTAGGACTGCTGTCCTTAACGACATATTTAGAGTTATTACAACAAGTAGCAGCGGAAATTATAAGGTAAATGACAAAAGGGCCAGCATGGCATGCCCCCAAACCCTCAGGCAACCAACTGAGGCAAGAAAAGCGACTAAACGTTAGAATCGTCGAAATCGCCCCAGAAAGTCCCGGCAAGGCCTCATCCTCACCGCAGCAAGTGGATAATCCGATTGAGTACAAAGAGTGTACTCAAGCACAATAATATACATTGCATGCTGATTTCTAGCTACATGTGGTTGCTCTGAGAAAGGAAAGCATAATGGCAATTTCAGCATAAAGCAACATTTGGGGTAAAATGTAAACATGTATAGGTTGAAAAGAATTGCATTTAGTAAACATTTATAAAATCTAATACATAGTATAACATCATCATAATCACACTCATATCATGCCTTCAAGCATTCTCCGAACCATGAGTTCCATCGCTCATGTTCAATCGCACACACACAAGTACTCCAATACTTGTGTATCATTTTCCACTCCCATCCCATTCTTACCAAAACCTTAAAACTCGCCAAAGGATCGACAATTTAAGAGATCGCCCCTAACCATGGACGCGCTATTCAATAGTTTAAACTCTGCAGAGGTACGACTTTACCCACACGACACGCCACACTCGTGATCCAAGCTATTAACACATTTCCTTAGATGTGCTCACGAGGTGAACGTGACAAACTATTTTCCAAAGATGCATGGCAAGGTATCTAAACCATCCGGTATGTTGTGACCTCGATCCCGCGTGCGGTGCTAGGTCTCACCAAAAATCCAAACACATACTCAGCGTTATCACCTCATCCGAGAGATCATCGATAGAGGAGATGTGAAGATTTGCAAAGTGCACACGGATCTGAATGTCGCAGATCCACGACAAAACCTCTTCCACGGTACCAAGCATGAGGCACACACAAGAGCCATGGGTATTAGATACTTGCATGATGCACTCTAGTGCAAGTGGGAGATTGTTAGTGATATGCCCTAGAGGCGATCATGTGAGATGATTGTATCATACGTCTGTGTTCATGTACTTATCGGCCCATGAATAAATATCACTCCTTTGTTTATTGAGTATGACTTAATTGTGAAACACATTGGTTTTATGATATTATTCTAAACGATCCTGGTCACATATCATTATGTGGGACAATAATGATCGACCAAAGACATGTATTGATTGATGGTAATGTTTCACATACCATAGATATGGAGATATCAAATCAATAATGTGGGCACATGTTAGAGAACATGGGGTTGGATAGACCCACTCTGAGACACTGATGAGATTGTTATCTTAGAAGTGCCATCAGGATGTAGTCTCGAGTGGTATACCTATACGATCCTTCGACCTGAGATTTTAATTGATTCTCAGCATGTGTAATTGTATACCTTGGGGCTGTCAAATGCTTCTCCGTAACAGGGGAGCTATAAAGGTAGCTTACGGGTATGCCATGAAACATGACGTGAGATATAAGAGATCAAGATGGAATTTGCCCCTCCTTGAAAACGGGAGAGATATCTCTGGGCCCCTCGGTGTGGATGGATAAGGAAAAGTGCATGTCCATGCCAAAGTGATTAAAGTGTTAATCACGAATTATATCCATTACATTGACGAGTGAATGGGTCGAGCTATCACAAGGATGGCACGCATCTTGCCTTGAGCTTGACTGGTATCGCGTGGCAAAAGGATTGGTATATGAGTATATCATGGTTCAGCCGATACGATCATTCTGTGCATTCGGGGGACAACATGTCCTGCTAGGAACCACTGTTGTCTGATGGTCCGGAAAAGAGGTTTCGGGGCTATGGCCGTTTATGCATGAACCTAACGGTCACACACTTAACGGGTTGGATCATGTCGATGGATTGGATCCATTAGTGGGTTTACACGATTTGGATCCTCTGGCGCCTTAATGGATTTCTCTTCCGAGAAGATCCATTAGTGAGTCCTAGTGGGCTTCTATCGTAGAAGGCCCATTAGTGCACTCTATATAAAGGGGCGTGGGGGTGTGCAGCCATGAGGTTCTCCCCACCACGAAACCCTAGCCGTCGACCCCTACCCCTGCCAGAAACCCTAGCCGTCGCGTGCGTGGTGCTAGCACACCGGCGACTGGCGTTCCACCTGGGCGTGTGGATCTTGTAGAGGCGCGTTGCATCGTCTCGGCGCCGATCGGCGATCGGTTTCACCCTCTCCAACCTCGCATCGTGCACATGGCGAGGAGACGTCAGGACTCAAAGCGATCACTTGGCGAGCACTCGGTGGTCCGGAGACTACTCGGCGAGCACTCGGGTGATCTCGCAAGCACTTCGGCCGAAAGCGATGGAGTACGCTCGACCACGTCTGATGCTTGAGCACGCGGGAGGCTTCACCCACTCTACTTCGCCGCTAACGTGCTCCAAGGGTAATGCTCCATGATCTTTGACTCGCATGTATCTGGTTGAATGCGAGAAAATTTTTTTTCGCTAGTGTAGCATACGCGTTCTCCTTGATGGTATCGAGCCGATCTTGCGTTGTCTTGGATCCGATCTCGCGCGATATGTTGATATGCTGTTTGATTAGTCACGGGTTGATGTGATCAATCGGTATAGGGTTCATGAGGTACGAGTTGGTAGTGCTACGAGGCCAAAAAGATTAGTTCGTGCTTTATCTAGATCATGTCGCGACTGTCCATACCGGCTGGAAACACCATCTGGACTTCCGTGATGTGCCATCTATGATATTAGCCAACAGATCGAGGCCGCGTGCGCGTAACCTTCTCGAGGGGCCTCACGCATTGGATGTATGAGTTGATGGTTCTACACGATCAAAAGATTAGTTCGTGCTCGTTCTGTTTCATGCCGTGCATTACCCCTACCGGCTGGTAACACCATCGGGGTAGTTGCCCGTGCTAAATAGATCGTGCCAACAGATCGAGATCGGTGTGGTCGCCGCCTTCTCAAGAATCTTGTGGAAATTGAGGCATTCTGATGGCTCGGAATCGGTATGATTTGTTCAATTCGATTGAATTTCCATAGTGTTTTCGTAGATGTGATCTACGTTCCCCGCGAGGGACCGCCGTGATAGTCACAGTAGCGACCGTTAAATAAAACTTGATTCCCATCGCAGGGTAGAATACGATTCTGCGCTTAACTTGTTTTTGCAGGGAATGATGTGAATAGTATGGCTCCCATGTGTGTATGTGATGCATTAATGTAATTTTCATAGCCTGCGTGCTATGGTTAATTGCAGCTTGGGCTGCCATGTTATTGTATAACGGCCTGCGTGTCGGTTTGTGATGCTTGAAATCCTCATGTAAGTTGTTTACTAGCTATTAGACGTAGTAGCGTGGTACTCGATCATGGAGGCCGGCTTCAAGCATGATGGCTCGGTGGACAGGAAGCGCGACAATGGAGATTGGAGTGCTTTGGGCCATACTATTTCACATGTTAATGTGATTATCTCTGATGATTCCTGTCATGCTATTCTATCATGTTTAGTGGATATGATTGTCATGTTAGAATGGTTTCCCTCGAAAAATTAAGAGTTTCATGCCCTTCCAATAGCTGCACCTATAGAGATCTTGTACGTTGAATGGTAGTTTCTGCCAAAGCAGGGTGCCATCAACTTCCTTGATCAATAGGGTGGATGTCGGACATCCGCATGCATAGTATTGGTTTACTTATCGAAGCTATCAAAACGGTTTTGGGCTTCGGGGCATGGATGTTGGGAGCCGGGGCATTGGATGCCACCCAACAAACAAGAATCACAAATGATGTGATTGGCAATGTTATGTCTACCTATGTTACTAGGGTTCTAGCGGTGATGCCAAAGCTCACTAGGACTTTAGTGAATATGGATCTTGTCCTACTGAAAGTCGCCAAAGGGAAAGTGACTTTAGTGGGAGTATCTTTTATTAAAATGTTTAATAGAAGATTTACATGAACATTGTGCTAAGACTTTGCGTATTTATTTACATTGTAGATGGCACCTAGTATCGCCACTCAAAACACCGGTTTTAATTTGCGATCGATTACGAGAAAGAGAAACTCTCTGGAACAAACTTTATTGATTGGTACCAAACTTGAGAATTGTTCTCAAGCAAGAGAAAAGGAATATGTCATTGAGGAGCCATATCCCGAGGAAATTGCCGATGATGCTCTCGTCTGTGAGCAGCGTGCTTATGAGAAGCATGTCAATGATGAGGTTGATGTTGGCTGTCTCATGCTTGCTACAATGAACTTTGAGCTTCAAAAGCAATAGGAGAACACGAATGCCTATGCTATGATCACAGCCTTCAGTAGCATGTTTGAGAACCAAGCTAGGCCGAGAGATACTCGATCTCAAAAGCTCTATTTGCGTGCAAGCTAAGCTGAAGGTAGTTCGGTGAGTCCTCATGTGATCAAGATGATTGGTTACATTGAGAACTTGGAGAAACTGAACTCCCCTTAAGCCAAGAGTTGGCCATCGATGTGATTCTCGATTCGCTTCACGCAAGCTTGAGCCTTTCATCATGAATTTTCATATGAATGGCATGGAGAAAAACATGTCACGAACTACATGGGATGCTTAAGGCAATGAGAGGAAAGCATCAAGAAAAGCAATAATCATGTGATGATGGTCCAAAAGGATGGTGGTAAGAAAAGGAAGTGGAGCAAAAGGCAAGGGTGTGGATCGATCCCCAACCCTAAACCTAAGGCCAAAAGTGGTCCCTCTGCTTTTGATGCATGTCACTCTTGCCATAAGAAAGGTCATTGGCGAGGAACCGCAAGAAATACTTGGAGGATAAGAAGAATGGAACTCTAGCTTCCACTTCGTATTAATGTTATAGAAATTAATCTTGCTACTTGTCCTAATGAGTCATGGGTATTTGATAACGGATCGATGATTCATGTTTGCAAATCGTTGCGAGGGACTAAGAAAGACTAAAAGTTGTGCAAGTGGTGAGGTGGACATTCGCGTCGGCAATGGCGCAAAGGTTGCTGCAATGGCGTTGGCGTTTATCCCTTATCGTTACCTTCGTGATTAGTTTTGGAATTAAATAATTGTTATTATGTTCCACCTTGAGCGAAACATTATCTCTTCTTTATGTTTGGAAGAAGATGGTTTTGATTTTGTAATAAAGAACAAATGTTGTTCAATTTATTTCAATGGTATGCTCTATGGTCATTGTCCATCATTGAATGGGCTATATGTGCTAAATCTTGAAGATAATTTTGTCTATAATGTTAATCTGAAAAGACTCAAAACAAATGATTTGAATTCGCTTATCGTGGCATTGTCGCTTAGGCCATATAAATAAGAAGCGTGGAGAAGCTCCATAAAGATGGTCTTCTTGATTCATTTGATTTTGAATCATTTGACACGTCTTGAGTCTTGTTTACTTGGCAAGATGACTAAAACGCCTTTCACTTGGTTCAAGTGAGAGGGCAAGTGACTTATTGGCCTTAGTACATCTTGATGTATGTGGACCGATGAGTATTGGGGCGGAGGTGGATTCGATGCTTCATTACCTTCTTGATGACTTTAGTAGGTATGGCTATATCTATCTAATGAGGCATAAGTCTGAATCTTTTGAAAAGTTCAAAGAGTTTCGAATGAAGTGCAAAATCATTTGGGCAAAACAATTAAATTTCTGCGATCTGATCGTGGAGGTGAGTATTTGAGCCATGAGTTTAATGATCTTAAGAATTGTGGAATTGTTCCTCAATTAACTCCGCCTGGAACACCTCAATGAAATGGGGTATCCGAACGGAGGAATCGAGCTTTGTTGAACATGGTTCGGTCTATGATGAGTCAAACTGATCTTCCATTGTCATTTTGGGGATTTGCTCTAGAAACAGCTGCGTTCACACTAAATAGGGTTTCATCAAAATCAGTAGAGAAGACGCCATATGAGATATGGACCGAGAAGCGTCCCTCGTTGTCTTTTCTAAAGATTTGGGGCTGTGAAGCCTATGTAAAACGTATGACGTCTGATAAGCTTCACGCCAAGTCTGATAAGTGCTTCTTTGTGGGGGTACCCTAGGGAAACTAAAGGGTATTATTTTTATAACCGAGAAGAGGGCAAAGTGTTTGTCGCTCGACATGGTGTCTTTTTGGAAAAGGAGTTTTTCAAAAGGGCTAGTGGGAGCAAGGTGCAACTTGAAGAAATTCGGGAAACATCTGAAAATGTTTTAGCTCCTACTAACCCTGAACGGGAAATGCAAAATGTTGCAGAACCCGTGGTAGAGGCACCAGCCCCACGCAGGTCTACGAGGACTAGCCGCACACCCGAGAGGTACATGTTCCTCACGACGGGACAGCACGACGTGTTGTTGTTGGACAACGATGAGCCCAAAGATTATGAGGAAGCAATGGTGGGACCAGACTCTAGGAAATGGTTGGAAGCCATGAGATCTGAAATAAAGTCCATGTATGATAATCAGGTTTGGAACTTGGTTGATCTGCCTGATGGGGTAAAACCTATCGAGTGCAAATGGGTCTTTAAGAAAAGATAGATATGGATGGAAATGTTCACATCCATAAGGCACGATTGGTGGCTAAAGGTTTGAGCAAATTCAAGGTGTTGATTATGATGAAACTTTTTCACCGTCGCTATGCTTAAATCTATTCGAATCATGCTAGCAATTGCGCATTCTATGATTGGGAATTGTGGCAAATGGATGTCAAAACGGCTTTCCTAAATGGAAACCTAAGTGAGGATGTGTACATGACACTGACCTAAAGGTTTTGTCGATCCAAGCGATCTTTGGCAAGGTATGGAAGCTTGAAGTCAATTTATGGTGAAGCAAGCATCTCGGAGTTGGAATCTTCATTTTGATGAAGCAGTTAAAGAGTTTGGCTTCATCAAGAATGAAGAAGAACCTTGTATTTACAAGAAGGCTAGTGGGAGCGCACTTGTGTTTCTGATCTTATATGTAGATGACATATTGTTGACTGGAAACGATATTCCAATGCTTGAAGCTGTCCAATCTTATTTGAGAAAATGTTTCTCGATGAAGGATTTAGGAGAAGCAGCCTACATACTAGGTATAAAGATCTATAGAGATAGATCGAGAAGGCTAATTGGATTAAGTCAAAGTACATACATTGATAAAATATTGAAACGGTTCAATATGCGAGATTCCAAGAAGGGTTTCTTGCCAATGTCGCATGGTATTCATCTAAGCAAGACTCAGTGTGCTTCGACACCTGATGAGCAAAAGAAAATGAGTGAGATTCCATATGCCTCCGCTATTGGATCCATCATGTATGCCATGTTATGTACACGCCCAGATGTATCATATGCTCTAAGTGTTACGAGCAGGTATCAATCAAACCTGGGTGAAAGTCACTGGGCAGCTGTGAAGAACATCCTCAAATACTTACGTAGGAGTGAGGACATGTTCTTGGTCTTTGGAGGAGAGGAAGAGCTGGTTGTAAAGGGTTACACTGACGCTAGCTTCCAAACCGATAAAGATGATTCACGATCATAATCCGGTTTTGTATTCTGTCTCAATGGTGGGACGGTGAGTGGAAAAGTTCAAGCAAGAGGCAATGGTGATTCCACGGTCGAGGTCGAGTATATTGCGACTTCGAAGCCGCAAAGGAGGCTATTTGGATCGAAAATTTGTTTACGAGTTGGGAGTTGTCGCTAGTGTCTCTGTCGGTGGACCTCTATTGTGACAATAGTGGTGCCATTGCACTGTGAAGGAGCCTAGGTCTCACCAAAAATCCAAACACATACTCAGCGTTATCACCTCATCCGAGAGATCATCGATAGAGGAGATGTGAAGATTTGCAAAGTGCACACGGATCTGAATGTCACAGATCCGTGACAAAACCTCTTCCACACCAAGCATGAGGCACACACAAGACCATGGGTATTAGATACTTGCATGATGCACTCTAGTGCAAGTGGGAGATTGTTAGTGATATGCCTAGAGGCGATCATGTGAGATGATTGTATCATACGTCGTGTTCATGTACTTATCGGTTCCATGAATAAATATCACTCCTTTGTTTATTGAGTATGACTTAATTGTGAAACACATTGGTTTTATGATATTATTCTAAGCGATCCTGGTCACATATCATTATGTGGGACAATAATGATCGACCGCACATGTATTGATTGATGGTAATGTTTCACATACCATAGATATGGAGATATCAAATCAATAATGTGGGCACATGTTAGAGAACATGGGGTTGGATAGACCCACTCGAGACAACGATGAGATTGTTATCTTAGAAGTGCCATCGAGATGTAGTCTCGAGTGGTATACCTATCGATCCTTCGACACGAGATTCTTATTGATTCTCGGCATGTGTAATGTATACCTTGGGGTCATCAAATGCTTCTCCGTAGCAGGAGCTATAAAGGTAGCTTACGGGTATGCCATGAAACATGGCGTGAGATATAAGAGATCAAGATGGAATTTGCCCCTCCTTGATAACGGGAGAGATATCTCTGGGGCCCTCGGTGTGGATGGATAAGGAAAAGTGCATGGCCATGCCAAAGTGATTAAAGTGTTAATCACGAATTATATCCATTACATTGACGAGTGAATGGGTCGAGCTATCACAAGGATGCACGCATCTTGCCTTGAGCTTGGTGGTATCGCGTGGCAAAAGGATTGGTATATGAGTATATCATGGTTCACCGATACGATCATTACGTGCATTAGGGGACAACATGTCTGCTAGGAACCATTGTTGTCGATGGTGGGAAAAGAGGTTTCGGGGCCATGGCCGTTTGCGCATGAACCTAACGGGTCACACACTTAACGGGTTGGATCATGTCTGATGGATTGGATCCATTAGTGGGTTTACACGGATTTGGATCCTCTGGCGTCTTAATGGATTTCTACTGTAGAAGATCCATTAGTGAGTCCTAGTGGGCTTCTATCGTAGAAGGCCCATTAGTGCACTCTATATAAAGGGGCGTGGGGGTGTGCAGCCATGAGGTTCTCCCCACCACGAAACCCTAGCCGTCGACCCCTACCCCTGCCAGAAACCCTAGCCGTCGCGTGCGTGGTGCTAGCACACCGGCGCACGGCGTTCCACCCCTGGACGTGTGGATACTGTAGAGGCGCCGTTGCATCTGTCCTCGGCGCTGATCGGCGATCGGTTTCACCCTCTCCAACCTGCATCGTGCACAGCAAGTAGGAGACGCGTCAAGGACTCGAGCGATCACTTGGCGAGCACTCGGGCGGTCCGGAGACCACTCTACGCGAGCACTCGGGTGATCTCGCAAGCACTTCGGCGGCGATGGAGTACGTTCGACCACGTCTGATGCTTGAGCACGCGGGAGGCTTCACCCACTCTACTTCGGCGCTAACGTGCTCCAAGGGTAATGTTCCATGATCTTTGACTTCGCATGTATCTGGTTGAATCGAGAAAATTTTGTTTTCGGCTAGTGTAGCATCTGCGTTCTCCTTCAGACGCCGCCGGATGGTGCGAGTTGCCATCAACCAAGCCATAACTGCCCTCCGGCAGGAGGCCCAGGAGAAGGCCAAGACTTCTTCCGAGCCACCCGAGCTTCCACCCGAGGGGCGCCTCCGCTTATCGCCGGGTCATGGCGGACCCAGCAGGGCAAGGTCGAGCTCTTTGGCGAGCCACGGCGAAAAAGCTCGATCGGGCTACAACCAAGGTCGAACCTCCGCAGCCCCGAAGCCAGCATTCCGGGACCCGCTCCCAGAAGAGTAATGATAACACATCGCGCCGTCGCTTGCGTCGGACGCCTCTACCTGAGAGCTACCCCGAGCAACGGGCTCGGGATGAGGCTTTTGACGCAGACCTGACAGCGCCCACGGCACCGCTGGCCGGCGAGGACAGCCCGAGCAAAGCCACACCGAGTCGACTGGCAGCAGGTCTGCGGACCTCTCTCGGGACGATCCGTCCAGGCGCCGAAGGGTCCAGGACCGCCTACGTTACCAACCAGGCGATTCCCATGCCCGGCACCATGGTCGTTCCCGCCGAAGGTCGGGCCGTCGAGCCAGCCTCGACTCCGAATCTGGCGGCAGCCGGGATCTTGTCGGCGATGACCACGACCAGCGTGCACCGGTTCCGGCCTATGGCTGCATGGCGTACTCCAACGGCCTTCGTCGTGTGCGGTGGTCGGGTCGGTTCAAGCCCGCGCTGATCGAGCGCTTCGACGGGACCAAGAACCCTGACGAGTTCCTGTCCATCTACTCGACCGCTATCCTGGCGGCCGGGGGGGACGAGCTCGTGATGGCAAACTACCTCCCGACCGTGCTGGACGGGGCCGCGAGGACCTGGCTTTTTAACCAAAAGCCTGGCTCCTTCAGGTCGTGGCGCCAAATCCAGAGCGCCCTTCGCTCCAACTTTCAGAGTTGTTACGAGCGGCCGGGCAGGGAGAAGGACCTGGATCGTGTCATCCAGGGGAAGAATGAGCCGCTACGCAATTTTGTGCGGCGATTCATCCGCACGAGGAACCTGATCCCGAGCATCTCCGACGAGGCCGTTATCAAGGCCTTCAAGTTCGGGGTCCGTGATCGACGCCTCACTGAGGACCTGGAGATCACATCGAGGCTCAGCGTTAACAAGCTTTTCCGCATGGCGGAACGGTACGCGGACGCGGACGACGCCGTCCACTGGAAACGCGACTACGACCAAGGTAAGCTCGGTGTAAACCAAATAGAAGCTGGCCCGACCAACCCCAGGGGCGCCGACCAGTGCACCACCACCAAGAAGCGGAAGCGCGATCGTAGAGGTGGCGGAGGGCTATCGCGGGTGATTGTCTCGGCGGATGGCCAGCGCGAGGTCCTTGAGGTTCGAGGTCAAGCTCGGGAGGACTCTAAGCCTCGCCAAGGTCGACCCCGACCTCACTAGGCGAAGAACCAGCCCCAACAGGAGGGCCAACATGCCGGTCCCCGACGGACCGATGCTCGGCAGCAGGGGGCCGAGGGGCGCACGGGGTATGACGAGGCCAAGTTCTGTCCCTTCCACAGGGCGGCCGGTCACGACCTGCGGACCTGCAGAGCTTGGCAGAACAAGTTGGACGCTTTCTACGATGGGCGGGGTGAGATGCCCATGCTCCCGAAGGATGACAACCAGCCCGACCGAGTAAACGCTGGCGCGGAGCACGATGACCTCGACTTAGAGTTCCAGCAAGGCGAGCGCCGGATCGATGTCATCTTCGGTGGCTCGTCGGCCTACCAGTCAAGGCGCGAGGTCAAGGCCGCCGCTCGGACCATCTACCAGGTCACCGCTGGGAAGCCCGTCGAACAGCCCTGCAAGTGGGCTGGGGCCACCATCACCTTCTCCCCAGAAGACGCTCTCTCAGGTATGGCCTGAGACCTGAAGACCGCCCTGGTCGTGACCCCGACCATCAGCAATACCATGGTCGGGCGTGTCATGGTCGACGGCGGCAGCTCTCTCAACTTACTGCAGGCAGGAGCGCTCGACCAGATGCAGATTCCCCGGTCGAAGGTCAAGAACATCACCATACCGTTCTTCGGCATAGTCCCCGGGAGCTCGACCACCCCCTTGGGGCAAGTTGTCTTGCCCGTCACCTTTGGCGGGCCGGACAACTTCCGCACCGAGTTGGTCACCTTCGAGGTGATCGAGGGTGACCTCCCGTACAACGCCATCCTAGGGCGGCCTGCCTTGGTCAAATTCATGGCTGCCAACCATTATGGTCATCGGTGCATGAAGTTACTCGCTAGCGGTGTCATCACCGTCTTGGGCGACCACAAGCGGCGCATGGTTTGTGAGACCAAGGCCTTGGCTCTTGCGGGCATCTTGCCCAAATGTGATCGAGGAGACGACGAAGAACGCCGCGGAAGGCGGCGATCTGACCTAAGCGGGGCAACAAAGGCCGTGCCGCTCGACGAGAGCGACCCGTCCAGGTGCGTCCACGTCTCCGATGAGCTGAGTTCCAAATAGGAACTCGAGCTCGTCACCTTCCTTCGCGCCAACAAGGGTATATTCGCTTGGGAGCCCACGGATATGCCCGGCATCCCAAGGGAGGTGATTGAGCACAAGCTGCAGGTGGGATCCGGCTCCCGACCTGTGCGCCAAAAGCTGCGTCGCTTCTCCCCGGAGAAAGTCGTGGTCATCAAGGAGAACCTTGACAAGCTCTTGAATGCCAGCTTCATTCGTGAGATTAACTACTCCGAGTGGCTGGCCAACCCGGTCATCGTACAGAAGAAGGGAGGAAAGTGGAGAATGTGCGTCGACCATACGGGGTTGAACTCGGCTTGCCCGAAGGACAATTTCCCGCTTCCGCGCATCGACCAGATCGTGGACTCCACTGCGAATGCCAAGATGCTGAGCTTCTTGGATGCTTACTCGGGATACCACCAGATCAAGCTGGCGGTCGACGACAAGAACAAGACTTCCTTCATCACGCCGTTTGGCACCTATTGCTATACGACCATGTCATTTGGCCTGCGCAATGCGGGGGCCACTTTTCAACGTCTGATGACCAAGACTTTCGAGCCCCAGGTCGGGCGGAACCTTGAGGTCTACGTGGATGACATCATCGTCAAAAGCACCACCGAGGGCGACCACGTTCGCGACCTCGAGGAGACCTTCGCCAACCTGAACAGGCACAAGATCAAGCTCAACCCCGAAGTGCGAAGTGCGGCGGCGTCCCAGAAGGTGCTCGGCTACATGATCGGGGCTCGGGGTTGGTCCAAACCCAGAGAAGATCGAGGTGATCGAAAAGATGGCACCCCGACCTCGATCAAGCGGTGCAAAGCCTCGCGGCGCATGGCCGCCCTCGGCGAGTTCATCTCGAGGCTCATGAAAGCTTGGCTCCCATTCTTCCAAACCTTGCGCAAGCACGGGGCTTCGAGTGGACTCCAGAGGCCCAACGATCCTTCGACGACCTGAAGATGTACCTGTCGTCCCCACCCCACCTTACAACGCCACAACCTGGTGAGAAGTTACTGCTATATCTCGCGGCCACCCCCCATGCTATTAGTGCCGTCCTGGTGGCGGAACGGGGGCCTCGGCAGCACCCCATTTATTATGTCAGTGAGGTCTTGCACGGCCCGAAGGAGCGCTACCCGCAGGTACAGAAGCTGTTATATGCTCTCCTCATGGCTTCGCGCAAGCTCCGGCACTATTTCCAAGCGCACTCCGTGGTCGTCCCGAGCAACTTTCCGCTCGGGGACATCCTGAGGAATCCGGAGGGCGGCGGGCGAATCGCCAAGTGGGCCATGGAGCTAGCGGCGTTCGACATTCAGGTCGTGGCACGCACGACCATAAAGTCGCAAGTGCTCGCTGACTTCGTGGTCGAGAAGACGTCGCAGCCCGCTCCCGAGCTTCAGGTCGAAGACGAAAAGCACAGGTCATGTTCTTGACGGCTCGAGATCCTTCAAGCGCTCGGGGTGGGATCCTTATCCTCACCCAGCGGCGACAAGTCGAGGTCGTAATTCGTTTTGGCTTCTCGGCGACCAACAATGTGGCGGAATCTGAAGCTCTCTTGGCGGCTTGCGAGCTTGCAAGGCCTTGGGCGTCTGCCGCTTTGGTCGTGAAGGGCGACTCGGCTCGTCATCAATCGGTTCAACAAGGACTACCGGTGCTCGGGAGACTTCGATGGTAAAGTACCTCGCCGGCGCGCAAGATGGAGAAGTGGTTCCGAACTTGGAGCTCAAACACATCCCGGGAAGGACAACTCGGCGCGGACTCCCTCTCCAAGCTCGGCTCCTCCGACGACGACGCCCCACCCGACGTCATCACAGAGCGCTTAGCAGCCCGTCAATCTCCGACCAAGAGGTCGCGCCGCCATGGTCGAATGTACCCCTCTGGGCGAGGCCATCCACAATTTCCTTGCTCGGGCGACACCGCCACCCGACCTGCCGAGAAGAGCCGGATCAAGTCTTGGGGCGGGTGCAGACACGCTTGTCGAGGAGAGCTTTCTGAGACATAATGTTTTCGGCATCCCGACGGTGCATCTCCACGGAGGAGGTAAGTACCTCTTGCATGACATTCACTCAGGCCTCGTAGGGGCGCACTCTTCGACAGACAATGGTGGGAAGGCCTTCCGCATGGGGTACTATTGGCCCTCGGCGCCGGGATGCTCGTGATATCGTCGCTTTGCCGAGCTTGCCAATTCCATGCGGAAGTCGCATCAACCGCCTCACGCTCGGACCATCCGCTCGCGTGGCCCTTCTCGACACGAAATTTGGACATCCTCGGTCCTTTTCCTCAAGCAACCGGGGGGAAGAAGTTTTTGTTCGTCGCTGTCGACACCTTCACCAAGTGGATAGAGGCTGAATCGGTCTCGACCATAACTGCTCGGGCGGCAGTTCATTTCTTCCGTTTGTTCGTGGTCACCAGGTACGGGGTTCCATGCAAAATTATTACTGACAACGGTACTCAGTTTACCATCGAGTTGTTCCAGGAGTTTTGCGAGGAACTCGGCATCAAAATCTGCTTCGCTTTGGTGGCTCACCCCCAGAGCAACGGAGCAGCGGAACGCACCAACGGGCAAATCGTCCAGGGCGTCAAGAAACGAGTCGCAGATGAGCTCGATCGATACGGCAAGGCCTGGGTGGACGAACTTCCCACCGTCCTATGGTCTATTCGTACCACAACAAGCCGAGCCATAGTGGTCCACACCCTTCCGGCTCGTGTTGATCGAAGCCGCCCCGCCTCCCAAGGTCCGCTGGCTCTGCCGAGTCGGCTGGTCGACCAAGTCGACCGAGCACGAACGGTCTCTCGACCTCACCCTCGCGAGAAGAAGTAAGATGCGTGCCTCGCTACGATCAACGACTACTGCAAACTCTTCGCAGACATGCGTCTCGGTCGATACGACCTAGGAAGCTCCTTGTTGGGGACCTAGCCACGAGGCGGATTGAGCTCGCCCGGCACCAACAAGTTATCCCCACAGTGGGAGGCCCCTATAGAGTTGTTTCAGCAGATCGCCGCGACGGGCTTACCGGCTAGCGATGCCCGATGGCGAGAGAGCTCTCTAGCTCGTGGAATATAGATCGACCGGAAGTTTTATGTGTAAACTCTATGCCTCACATTTCAATAAAAGGTCTTTCATTTTTGCCCTTTTTATATCCGCTTCCACTTATGTTCTTTGCTATTTCTTTTTCGACGGTTCCTCGTTTGTTTTTTGAACACGACCTTCGTGCGCAAGCGCATTTGCTCCTAGTCTAAGTGACGCAGGTTTGACGTTCACCCCCAGCGGACGAGCTAAACGTGAGCCGTACCTCTTCGCAATCTAGCTCTTCCCCATGCAGGGCTCATTTGAGAACCTCGTCGCTTTAGCTGACGAGCGATATGCATGGTCGCGAGAGTCGTTCGAGCACTAACCTACTTGACGATGTTCGCTTCGTGCCCTTCTACCTTTGCGAATTGTTCCTCCACTTTGCAGGTCATGGCCTCTCGTCCATATTTAAGTCTTGTGCCCGAGGCACGCGTCGCTCGACCTCGGGCCCAACGGGGGCTGGGTAAGGCTACCCTATCGGCGCACGACCTAGAAAGCACGGGAACGGCTAACAAGCAAAGCAAGAAAGACTTCAAGTATCCCCAAGCTACGGATTTACAATAGGGATGAGGTTTCTTTGTACACCAAAAACAAACCACTTCTGTTAGTACATTCCTTGCTTTTTGATGTTTCTTTACAGGTCGGCCATCTCGCGGGCAAGCTTTTTCTCGCTTTCATTTGGGCCACCTTCGCCTTCAGGTTGCGATCTCACCACGAGGTGGAGGGCTTCTTGGGAAGCATCCACGGCTCGGCGTCGTTAGTCTTCAAAATGGGCTAGGGCGCTCTTGTTGCTTACCGACGCGCTCGAGCTTCTCTTGAGCAGGGGACCTTAGTCCGGGCTCAAGAGGCGACTTCACGGAGCCTTCTCCGGCGCCTCGACTTTAAGCGTTCGACCTCGGCGCCTTGGTGGCACGATCGAGCTTCCCTCAAGCTCGAGGATTTTGGCCTCGAGCTCGGGGGCGCCCTCGTCGTGGAGTGTGCTGCTCATGGCCCTCTCCAGTCCTTGACCTTGGCCCTTTCGGTTTCAAGCGTCTTGTTGATGCTCCCAAGTTCCTCCTCGAGCTGGAGTATCTTGGCCTTGAGCTCGGGAGTCGACGCCTTCGCGGAAGCCTTCTCCAGAGCTTCGATCTTGGCCCGCTCAGCCTCGAGCGCCTTGGCTGAACGTGCGCGCTCCTGCTCCACAGCCTTAAAACCGTGGACGCGCTCAGAGGCCCTGGCCTGCTCGAGCTCCGCCGCGTGAGCTACCTCCTGCGCCCTCATCGTCCGGCGTAGATCGTCGAGCTCTTGGGCCTTCTACTCGAGCTCCCCCTGCTCGACCTCAATGGTCTGGACGAGCCAGTCGCGCTCAGCCTCCCGAGCCTCTACTGCATCGAGGAGACCCCTCAGCACGACAACATGCTCTCGGAGGCCTTATAGCCCTCGAGAGGCATGGTCGATCACCTTCACGACGAAAAGGGTGGCCCAAAAATGAGAAAGGACAAGGAGGTCAAACTACGAGCTACGAAGTTTGCGGGATGACCCTCACCTCGCGGAGACGCCCCTCCAGGCGTGCGCGGGTGAATTCCTCACGGTCGTCAATACGATCACGAGGGATCTCCTCCTCCTCCTCGTCCGCCATGCTAGTGCCGGGATCGACCTCGACAACCAATGGCACACCTGGGTCGGGACCCTGAGTCCCCGCCCCGGGGGCGGCTTGGCTGTCCGCTGCCTCCTCCGGTGGGTTAAGGCCGCCGACGGGGGAGGATATAGCGGCAGTACTAGCCCCGATCTCCACGGTCGGGGTCCCGCCCGTCTCCGGCACCAAGGGGATGGCAGCCGGATCCGCCTCGGCATTCACGACCTCCATGGCACGGGGGTGCGCGACCTCGGCCTCGGCCTTGATCCACGGCCGGGAGGTCTGCGGAGCTTCCGCGACCCGGTCACCCCCGGTGACCGGCGGGGTCGCGGCCTCAACGCCCGGGACGGTCGTGGCGGGTGGGGTCTTGGAGGCCACTTCAATTGTGGCCTCAAGGCCTTGAGTATCCTCCCCCACGGTGGCTTCGCGAGGCCCGTCGACTGCATCTGTGTCATGGGCCTCGCCTGTGTCATAGTCCGCGCTGACCACAGACTCATTTTCTTCGGACGAGTCGTTGAGCCCTTGGTAGAACTCACCGACCAGGGGTTGGCCCAAAAAAGTGCATGTCTGGCGACGATCGCGGCGCGGGACCAGCTCGAAGGCGTTCTCCTCCTCGGACTCGGACTCGCCCTGGACAACAGCCATCGTCAAAACGGGCAAGTTTTGAGCTCGGGTGCTCGAGGTCTGCGATCAAGAACATACACTAAGCGTAAAGATCTGAAAGGGGCGGTGCGGACCGGATGCGAGGGCTTACAGGTCACCGATCTCCTCCTCGTCAAAGGTCGTCGAAGGTCTTGCTGCCCCGATGTTGAGGGGGCGTCACGCTTGCGCGTCCTCGCGACCTGAGGTCTCGGGGTCCGAGCCGGCTTCGCATCACCCACCGCGGCGGGGGCTCGAGCTCGAGGCTCTGGGGGCGTACTCGAAGACCTGGCGGCGGCAGCCGCGCTCTGCTGCTACACGAGGGAAAACTCGTCAAACGGCAAGGCGCGAGAAAGCACAAGCTCGGGGGCTCGACCAGAAGGGCCCTTACCATGGCACGGTCCCCCCACTCGACATGGCGTTTCTTCGCCTCCGTTCGGCTTGGTCCGACCGGTGGAGGTCGCTTCTTCCCTTTCTTGCTCCTACCCCCGCCAGGCAGCGGGAGCATCCTCCTGGCCGTGTCCAGCAGCTCCGGGTGGGCCTGCGTACAAGCGAAGCTTAGGAAGGGGGCTCGTGGGCAAAAGACTCGAGCGCTAGGTCGGGTGATTTACCTCGTCCTTTCGACGAAGTACGTTCTTCGGGACGGGGTTGCCGATGACGTACTCGTGCGCCAGCTTCCCAAACATCTCGACCATCCTGGCGGAGACCGAGATTCTTTTAGCTTCGCGAGGCAAGCGGATCAAGAGAAGGTCGGGGGGTGTGCGCAAGCCAGACCTTGGGGCAAGAAGACTTACTAGACGTGCCCTCGCGGGTCGCATCGTCGGACCCCTGGATCTCGAAGAACGGGTGCTCCCTCCGCTCGAGAGGGACACACAGTTCGCAGAAATCGTTAGCGATCGCTTTGCCGTTGAGGCAGCGTGGCGCAGATATGAATGAGGGCGATGGCCTCCTCATCGACCTCGAGGTCCTCCGACTCCGGAGTCTCCTTCTTGCGGTTGGCGATTGGGGTCCCTTCGTACACCAGCGTCCCGGCCTCGCCCCTCTTCAAGTAGAACCAGCGCTCGTTCCACGGGCCGAGGGAATCCCGGGGCTGGAACTTGGGGAAGGCCCACTTGAGCGACCCCGGAAATGAAGTAGACGATCCGACCACGGGTCCTTCCCGGGGCGGAAGAGGCGAAGTATCGAAAGAAGAGCGAGGGGGTCGGGAGAATCCCCAGGAACCCCTCGCATAGATGGGAAAAGATGGTGAGGAGAAGGATGGAGTTTGGCACCAGATTGATGAGCTCGATGTCGCAGCTGGAGAGGACCTTCGCGACGAACTCACTCTCCGGGGTCCGCAAGCCAAAGAGGACATAGTGCTCGGTGCAGACGATCTCGTCGTCCTTGGGGCGCGGCTCGGTCTCGTTGCCCGGCAGCCGCCATACAAACGGGTCCAGCAGCCCTAGGGACTCGAGCTCCCTCATCCTCGAGTCCGATAGAGTGCTCCTTCCTAACTTGGTCATGGCGGTTGTCTGGTTTGGTCTGAGGGGGAGAGGAGGACCTTGCTCGGGCGAGAGGACTTGGAAAACGAAGGGTTCAAGGGCAAGAGCTTTCTTGATGAAGATGTGGTATTTGGGCTTATGAACCGCAACACGGTGAAATCCGATCCTGGCGCCTCAAAAGGCGTGTCAAACGCGATTTGTGAGGAGCGATTAAGGCTTGGGCTGCGGAGTCGAGACGCCGCCAGGTGCCCACCAACCGTTCACATCCGTACCAACATCGAGAAGTCCGAAGGTCGCTAGGTGTCGAGGCCAAAAGGCTTGCCTTGTGGTCTCCGCCCGACCTCGACCAAGGAGCCAAGACCTACGAAGGGTTTTTCCGTCTCGAGAATAAGGCTCGAGGTCGTCCTGAGGGTCCCATCCGACCTAGAGCCTCGGGGGCTAGCTGACGAGGGCTGGGTACTCCTTGACCGGCCTGCGTAGGTCAACGGATCCCCAAGCTCGGAAGGCCCCGACCGCGACAGAGTGATCTGGGGCGCTCGACCTCGGCCTTGGCGTGCTCGAGCTCGACCCATAAGACCTCGAGCTCGGCGGGGTCTCGTCTGAAGCCCTGGTCCACCCTAGGATTTCGGATCTAGCATTTGGTGTGACAGTTGCGAGAGCAGCGGTCATGAGGATGATTTAGAGTCTTGGCGGCAAGTTGAAGGCGATTCGGCCGGCCCACAAGGTGCACGAAGGCCCCTTCCCGAGGATCTCTCCCGGCCATTGCGCACAGAGGAAGTATAAAGACCAAGGGCGCACAAGCTCCAGGACAACGAAGACAACATAGCACACACAGCAGCTCGAGCTAGGAATCACCATTACTGTCTTGAGTTGTAAACACTGCTCTGTACACCCATATAACAGGAATCACCACCGCAAAGCGACTGGAGTAGAGCTATTACCTTCACAGGGGCTCGAACCAGTATAAACTCTTGTCTCGTGCTCGTTGTCGCCTGGCTCCGACCATCACCACGATCGGTTTTCTTCCTTCGTTCGAGCAAAACGCAGCTCGGGTCCCATAAACTCTCTGACCCCTACCTCTTTTCTTGCGGTTGACGATCCCGATCGTCGACAATGGTAATTGAAAGTAAGCATGCATTCGATAAAATAATTTCAAATTGTAGATGTCAAAATAGTAGGAGCAATCGTGGTCAAGGAATAAAGTAGTGCCTTGCTGCTCGTTCTTGATTTCAAAGACGTAGTCGTACTCGGAAGTGCCTTCCGAAACGTCAACACCTAGCGAGAAAATCCAAATCCATAAACAACAAATCAAGAACTCCAATGATGCACATGAGTAAAAGATGCATGAAATGCTCATGATGTGTAATACTAATCATAATATGAAAGTACTAATTGAGTTTTTGCGTCAAAAGTTCAAGTATTAGAGTTTTTATTGAATAATGTCCGGAGTATCCGGGTTTAAACCCGGAGTGTCCGGGATGACCCTCTCGGTCTCGTATATTCTGCGCTATCCGGAGTATCCGGGTAAAATCCCGGAGTGTCCGGGTTAAAACCCCGGACTATCCGGACTAAACCCCGGACTATCCGAGCTAACCCTCTCGGTCTGGTGAGTTCTAGCATATCCGGACTATCCGGATGAACTCCCTGGACTATCCGGGTTAAAACCCCGGACTATCCGGATGAAATCCCCGGACTATCCGGGCTGACCTGAACTGTTACAAAACTGCTATTTGTCTATTGGGTTCTATACTTCATGGCAATGTACTAGGATGAAAAAGGAATGGACTAGGGTAGGTTCTCACCACTACAAGGTTGCTTTTGTACTTGGTGAAGGTTGGTTTTAGCGAGGGATGATGAAAAATGTCACAATGCGGTGTTCACGGTTCGTCTCCTCCTAGCAGTGTGAGCGATAATGCCCTCACTTGCTCGTGCTTGCAGCTGACCACTAGCCCTCCTCCTCAAGCTTCCGCACGACATGCATTACCCGATTCAAGGTTTGAGGATGGATTCCATGGAAAGGCAAGAAATGAGTTACAAGAGCAAAAATTTCAGAACAAGGGAGGAAAAGAAAACGATTGCCACTTACCCAAAACTCGATGCCTCAAGAATCCAATTGGATGGATTTGAAGCTCTTGATCTTGGCTTCAAGGTGGTGTAACATGCACAACCTCAAACTCAAGAATGGAAGGGATTTGTGGGGGAGAATGGCAAAAGGTGAGGAAGGAGCTGCTTGCTGTTTTCTGCAGGTTTGGATGAGGAAATGAGCAGGAAAAGGGAGGAGAAACCAAGGTTTAGACCTTATATAGGCTGCCATTCATGCCTTACATGTGGGGCTAGGTCCCACATGTCATAGGGTAGAGTGGAAAAGTGGGTATGAGTGATTTGAGTGAGAAAAGTCATGGCTAGGTTGTGCAGCCCACAAGTTCCAATGCAAGGTAGGTCCCATGTGTCATAGACTAGTTAGGTAAGTGGGTAGAGGTGAATAGAGTAGGAATTGGTAGAGTAGGTGTGCAGCCTTCACTCCTCTCTCTTATGGATATGGCCCACATGTTAATGACTAAAGTAAAATTAACATGTGTGCAGTTTGGAAAAGTGATTGCTAGGTTTTGTTATTCCCTTCTTATGCATGATGAATGTCCTAACACTTGTATGATTATAATTAAATGAGGATGCAAATGTCATTATGGAAGACGTGAGCATGAAGAGCCTCACTTACCGGACTAGCAAAAATCGGGCTATTACAAGCCTCCCCCCTTAAAAGAATCTCGACCTGAGATTACACGGCTTCATTGAAGAGGTATGGGTATTCAGCTCGAAGATAATCCTCACGCTCCCATGTGGCCTCATCAGGGGTGTGATTACTCCATTGAACCTTAAAGAATTTGATGGTATGGTTTCGAGTAACACGCTCCCTCTCATCGAGAATACAAATGGGATGCTCCTTGTAGGATAGATCGGGTTGTAATTCAAGAGTGTCCAATTCTGTGGCTTCCGTTGGGACACGAAGGCATTTCTTCAATTGAGAAACATGAAAGACATCATGTACGTCGGCTAGTGAAGAGGGAAGCTCCAACTGATACGCCACCGCTCCTCGCCTTGCGATAATCCGGAAAGGTCCGATATAACGAGGGCTAGCTTTCCTTCACTTGAAACCAAGCGAACACCTTTCATTGGTGAAACCTTGAGATAGACGTGATCACCAACTTCGAATTTGAGTTCACGGCGGCGACGATCAGCGTAGCTCTTTTTGCGAGGCTGTGCGGTCCGCAACCGCTCCCGAATCATCGAACTTGCTCTTCGCTTCAGCGACTAGTTCGGGACCAAAGAGGGTCTCTCCGGACTCGACCAATTAAGTGGAGTTACGCAAGATCTTAGTAGAGAGCCTCGAATGGACTCATTTGGAGACTCGCTTGATAGCTATTGTTGTATGAGAATTCATGAGCGGTAGACATTTCTCCCAATTCTTCTTTGTAAGTAAGGGCACAAGCCCTAAGCATATCCTCAAGAATTTGGTTTACCCGTTCAGCTTGTCCATCGATCCGAGGTGATCTGTGATGCTAAAAGAGAGTTGAGTCCCCATGGCCTTGTGGAGGCATTGCCAAAAGTGCGAGGTGAACTGAGTACCTCGATCTGAGACAATTCTTTTGGGAACTCCATGAAGAGACACAATTCGATGAAGATATAACTCAGCAAACTTGCTCACTGTATCCGTCGTCTTGACAGGAAGAAAATGAGCAGTCTTCGTTAATCGGTCAACGATTACCCATATAGAATCAAAACCTTTTTGCGTCTTGGGCAACCCGGTGATGAAATCCATACCAATCTCTTCCCACTTCCACATGGGAATGGGCAGTGGTTGAAGTGTGTCTGCTGCACGCAAATGGTCGGCTTTCACCCGCTGACATACGTCGCACTCGGCGACATACCGGGCAATCTCTCGTTTCATCCGGGTCCACCAAAGCCTTGGCTTCAGATCTTGATACATTTTTGTACTCCCAGGATGAATAGAGAATGTGGAATTATGAGCCTCATCAAGAATTAGTGCCTTCAACTCCTTACAATTTGGCACCACTAGCCGTTTGCCGAACCATAAAACTCCTTGTGGGTCCTCGGTGAAACAATTGGCCTTGCCCTGCTTGATGCGGGCTCGGATGAGTGCTATGCCCTTGTCTGTCTTTTGAGCCTCTTTGATTTGGTCTAAGAGATTAGATTGGGCTTCCATGACGACAAGGAATCCCTCCTTAACCACTTCTAGATTGAGCTTTCGAAATTCAGCGCACATGGCGTCCGATTCCGGTTCTACCGAAAGACGATTGCATTGAGATTTTCGGCTCAAAGCATCGGCAACAATGTTGGCCTTTCCAGGATGATAATGGAGTCCCATATCATAGTCTTTGATCAATTCAAGCCACCTCCTTTGCCTCAAGTTTAAATCGGCTTGAGTAAAGATATACTTCAGGCTCTTGTGATCGGTGTAAATTTCACAACAATTACCGATGAGGAAATGTCGCCAGATTTTTAGAGCATGCACCACTGCTGCCAGCTCTAAATCATGGGTGGGATAATTCATCCCATGAGGTCTCAATTGCCTTGATGCATACGCCACAACTTGGCCTCCTTGCATAAGTACACAACCCAGCCCGAGGCGGGATGCATCGCAGTATATGTCGAAGCTCTTGTGAATATCTGGTACGACTAAGATGGGTGCAGTGGTTAAGCGAATCTTCAGCAATTGAAAACTTGCCTCACATTCCGCTAACCATATGAACTTGTTCTCCTTCTTCAAAAGTTCGGTCAAGGGCTTCGCGATTTTGGAGAAGTTCTCCACGAATCGGCGGTAATAACCCGCGAACCCGAGAAAACTTCGAACCTCGGTGATGTTCTTAGGCTGCTCCGATCAAGTCAGATCCGTATTTTCTTTGAGGTCAACCGCAACTCCGCCTTCCGAGATCACATGGCCCAAGAAAGCAACCTCCTCTAGCCAGAATTCACACTTGCTGAATTTTGCGTAAAGCCGGTGCTCTCGCAACTTTTCCAGGACTGCCCGAAGGTGTACTTCATGCTCCTCTTCGGACTTGGAGTAAATAAGAATATCATCAATGAAGATGACAACAAACTTGTCGAGATACTCCATGAAAACTCAATTCATGAGGTTCATGAAGTAGGCCGGTGCATTGGTCAAACCGAAAGACATGACGGTATACTCGTATAGACCATAACGAGTGGAGAATGCCGTTTTTGGAATGTCTTCCGACCTGATTTTGATTTGATGGTAGCATAATCTTAAGTCAATCTTGGAGAAGATACAGGCTCCAGTTATCTGGTCGAACAAATCATTGATCCGCGGAAGTGGATACTTGTTTTTGACCGTGACCTCATTTAACGGACGGTAATCAACACACATCCGCAAGCTATCATCCTTCTTCTTCACAAATATCGCCGGGCATCCCCAAGGTGAGGAGCTCGACCGAATGAAGCCCTTCTCTTGCAGCTCCGTAAGTTGTTTCTTTAACTCTATCAACTCATTTGGAGGCATACGGTAAGGTCGCTTCGATATCAGGGCCGTTCCGGGTAGAAGCTCAATGACGAACTCAACCTCCTGGTCAGGTGGCATCCCCGGCAATTCTTCAGGAAATACATCCGGGTAATCACACACCACTGGAATGCTACTTATTCCAAGGAATGGCTCACCCTTCAAGGCATAGAGGTGAGCATAATCTGGACTTGATGCAAACACAACTTGTTTGCCGCTCGCGTTAGTAAGCGAAATAGATCTGCTTGCACAATTGATGCATCCTTGGTGCTTGGATAGCCAATCCATTCCAAGAATAACCTCAATCCCTTCCGTCTTAATCATGATCAAATCAGCTAGGAACTCTACCCCATTAATTTCAATCTTTACCTCCCGGCAGACTCGATCGGTCCTTAATTCCGATCCCGGGGTTTTAATGAGAAGTGGTGGATGCATAGGTTGTATAGGGAACTCATGATGCACTGCAAACTTCTCTTTAATAAATGAATGAGATGCTCCGAAATCAAATAATACGGTAGTTGGGTATGAGTTGATGAAAAGCGTACCCAATACCACCTCCGGTGCATTCTGAGCTTCTTCGGCAGTCACATGATTTATGCGACCACGCGGTGGGGTTGATGCGGTTTTTGGAGGCATTGGTCGAGGTGGATGTGCTGCTGCCCCCGGCGCAATAGTGGGTCGAATCCCCGACATTGCTTGATTCTTTTGCGGGCATTGACGTGCAAAGTGCCCCGGCTGCTTGCACTGGAAGCAAACAAGAACTGGACGAGCTTGAGTGTTGGATACTTGCTGATTTCCACCTACGGTTGGTGGAAGACTTGGCTGCGGCGGGCGAGCAACGAATGTTGGAGGTCTCGGTGGTGCCGGAGCTTGATAGCTGGGAAAGGATTGGCGCACCATGCGCGGCGGCTGCAAGTTGCTGCTTGCTGAATTTTGTGCAATCCGCTTGCGCTTGCGCGAATCCTCCAACCTTCCCCATTTCTCCTCCACACTATAGCCTTGTGGACTAAGTGCTGGAAATTTCGGAAGTCGTGGGCAGCGAGCTCTAGCTGCAACTCTTCGGAAAGTCCCTCCATAAAGCGCTCTTGCTTGCGCTCATCGTTGGAGACTTCGTCTGGGGCATAACGAGCCAAATAGTTGAACTCGTGAAGATAATCCATGACGGTCTTGCCACCTTGCTTCAATGCGAGAAATTCATGCTTCTTCCTCGCCATAACGCCTGCGGGAACATGAGCCTCGCGGAAAGCCGCGCGAAACTCCGCCCAAGTGATGACATGGTCGGCGGGCTGCATGACGGTAAAGCTGTCCCACCATGCGCACGCTGCACCATCGAGTTGATGTGAAGCAAAGAGGACCTTCTCATGGTCCAAGCATTGAGCGATAGCCAGCTTGCGCTCAATAGTCCGAAGCCAATCATCGGCCTCGAGTGGATCCGCAGCACGGGAGAATGTTGGCAGCTGCGTGTGGAGAAACTCGCCAAGTCATTGGCGGCGTGATATCTGCCTCTCGGCTCCTCGAAAAGGGGCCGGTGCAGGGGCCGTGTTACGGGCGATCTGCTGCAAGATCAAGGTTTGATCTTGCTGGTTTTGCTCAATCATAGCGAGGACTTGAGCCATGGTAGGAGGGGGTGGAAGTTCCTCCTCCATGCGAATGTGGTGCTGATTTTGGCGATGCGAGGACTCCGGGTGGTCATGGGTGAACCCCTGAGTTGGATCCTCAGTTGCTTGAGATTTGTTGGATTGCGGCCTCGCCTCACGCTGAGCTCGGGAACGAGTGGTAACTCCCATCATCTGTTGCCAAAACCAAATTAGCAACAAGTAGAAGAAGAACCATAACGATGCCGAACTTAAAATATTAGGACAGCAAGTCTCACAATTTGAACTCTATATGTATGCAGCAAGAAAACATGCACCAACTCCAAAAGACATCACAATAAGAAGGTTCTCAAACCACAACATCAACCATGAAGGCAAATAACAAGATTCCGATACATTAGCACAAGTTCACAACCCGTAGGTCAAAGATAACAACTAAGGGTGATAGTTCCAAATATAAAAGCTAGCATAGGTTCATAAGGTAGCCTATTACATCAATTTAAATCAGTTCGGCTCATCTCTACTTGCCCTCCATGATGAGCTTTATCGGGACAACTCAAATGTCTCTAAGGAATCCTTGGGGAAACACATCCAAAAGATGATATCCCGGAGATCCGGTGTCTTGGGTCCAAGGGGTTAGTGAGGACTGTGGTGATCCTATATAGAACCTAGGTACCCTGGAGATTCCAGGCACGCCGACGCATCACACCTCCCGAATTGATGCGCGCGGTGTTGGACACAACGTCCTCGGTCTCTATTCCCGACACCTGTGGAAACTGAAAGGCGGGTGGTGCTACATCGTGTGGCGTCGTGGAGTTGCGCCCATACAACACGTCCCTTGGCACCAAGTTAATCTGAACAAATTGGTGAAGATGCCCTTGCGCCTCATGAAGATGGGCACGAGTCTCCCACAGCTCATGGACAATGAAACGATTAGCCCGGTCCAAGGCACGGACCAAGCCCGATAACTGTCGCACAGAAGAGTCTTCTCCCATCTCGATTTCAGCAACACTGTTGACTTCATCTGTCAATCCTCGTTGTGGAAAATATTGATACGGGGGTAAGGTCAGCTCCCACAAATCATGACGGAGATGGCACATGGCAACATATGCCACCTCTTGGATAGCCATTCCTACGGATGTCCCTCTCGCCCGAAAGTGATAGGGAATGCTCCCCATCACCATTCTAGCGATGATGTGAACCGTGGCAGTGTAGGTTTTCAATCCAGGTCCTATAGCACGACCATAGACCGTGTACTCCGGTGCATAAGTAAAATTGGCCCTCCAAAGCATATCCCTCAGGAGGGAAGGATAGCCCTCCACATCTTCGGCACGGGTAACTAAAACCAATGGCCCAAAACTCATCTGTCATGTTGAAAAGGATAAGAGATGTTAGAAACTTGTTTGCACAATCAAATGAACATAAGGGCAAGATGTAGAACAAAGAGGGGTAATAAATAAAGGAATTACACAATGCTATCAGTTCTGAAATTATTTGCTATCAAAATAGTTTTGACTCAAAGCATACTCTAACTAGTCGTAGCATGGCCGTTCTAACCTACAGTCAGTATGGCTCTGATACCAAGCCTGTGGGGAACCGTCCCCGGGACTCCACTGATTCACTCAACTACACGGTACATCTCAAGTGAATCAAGGGAACCTCGGGCGTTCCGCGATTATACCCGTGTTGGTCCCAGGAAAGTTTGCCAACACGCGCATTCTCATCCAATAGTTGACATCACAACACATACACAATTAGCGGAAGCATAAACATCATTACATACCAAAAGTAGGATTGTTGTCCTTAACGACATATTTAGAGTTATTACAACAAGTAGCAGTGGAAATTATAAGGTAAACGACAAAAGGGCCAGCATGGCATGCCCCCAAACCCTCAGGCAACCAACTGGGGCAAGAACGGCGACTAAACATTAGAATCGTTGAAATCTGCCTGGTAAAAGTCCCCGGGCAGTGCCTCATCCTCACCTGCAGTAAGTGGACAATCCGATTGAGTACAAAGAGTGTACTCGCACAATAATATACATTGCATGCTGATTTCTAGCTACATGTGGTTGCTACATCAAAGGAAAGCATAATGGCAATTTCAGCATAAAGCAACATTTGGGGTAAATTGTAAACATGTATAGGTTGAAAAGAATTGCATTTAGTAAACATTTACAAAATCTAATACATAGTATAATATCATCATAATCACACTCATATCATGCCTTCAAGCATTCTCCGAACCATGAGTTCCATCGCTCATGTTCAATCGCACACACACAAGTACTCCAATACTTGTGTATCTTTTTCCACTCCCATCCCATTCTTACCAAAACCTTAAAACTCGCCCAGTGACTGACAATTTAAGAGATCGTCCTTAACCATGGACGCGGCTATTCGAATAGTTTAAACTCTGCAGAGGTACGACTTTACCCACACGACACGTCACACTCGTGAGCCAAGCTATTAACACATTTCCTTAGATGTGTCGGTCGAGGTGAACGTGACAAACCATTTTCCAGTATGCATGGCAGTGTATCTAAACCATCCGGCTGACTGTGACCCTCGATCCCGCGTGCCCAGTGCTCGGTGTGTGTGGATCAAGGAGTACACCCGTTGTTGGACATCCCCAACTCAACAAAGTTCAAGGGACTCCGAGGACATTCCTTGGCGCTCCACTAAGCCTAAGGAACTCCGGCGGACATTCCTTGACACTCCACTAAGCTCAAGGAATTCCGAGTGCACATGGTTTACATACCCTGGTCATACACAAGTACTTGGTTACACCGGTCCCATAAACGGCGTGTGGTTCGCACGATAGTTACTCAAAAAGACATCACCAGGATTTAATCCTTAGGGTCCTTAACCAATATCTCTACTCATTAATCAACATTTAAAAACATCATCATCATAATAATAAATCTTGATCATTGCGACCGATGGACTAAATCCATCTATCGCGGTTTCTAACGGTGATCTAAGCATGGCTAAGCAATTCGCATGAACCCATACATAATAATAACAATCAACCACCTAGAGTGACAATGGAATATGGAAAGAACATAGCAAGGGAATGTCATAACAATATGGCAATAGCTAAGATTTCTACCCAAACATAATGGTAATTGAAAGTAAGCATGCATTCGATAAAATAATTTCAAATTGTAGATGTCAAAATAGTAGGAGCAATCGTGGTCAAGGAATAAGGTAGTGCCTTGCTGCTCGTTCTTGATTTCAAAGACGTAGTCGTACTCGGAAGTGCCTTCCGAAACGTCAACACCTAGCGAGAAAATCCAAATCCATAAACAACAAATCAAGAACTCCAATGATGCACATGAGTAAAAGATGCATGAAATGCTCATGATGTGTAATACTAATCATAATATGAAAGTACTAATTGAGTTTTTGCATCAAAAGTTCAAGTATTAGAGTTTTTATTGAATAATGTCCGGAGTATCCGGGTTTAAACCCCGGAGTGTCCGGGCTGACCCTCTCGGTCTCATATATTCTGCGCTATCCGGAGTATCCGGGTAAAATCCCGGAGTGTCCGGGTTAAAACCCCGAACTATCCGGACTAAACCCCGGACTATCCGAGCTAACCCTCTCGGTCTGGTGAGTTCTAGCATATCCGGACTATCCGGATGAACTCCCCGGACTATCCGGGTTAAAACCCCGGACTATCCGGATGAAATCCCCGGACTATCCGGGCTGACCTGATCTGTTACAAAACTGCTATTTGTCTATTGGGTTCTATACTTCATGGCAATGTACTAGGATGAAAAAGGAATGGACTAGGGTAGGTTCTCACCACTACAAGGTTGCTTTTGTACTTGGTGAAGGTTGGTTTCGGCGAGGGGATGATGAAAAATGTCACAATGCCGGTGTTCACGGTTCGTCTCCTCCTAGCCCGTGTGAGCGATAATGCCCTCACTTGCTCGTGCTTGCAGCAGACCACTAGCCCTCCTCCTCAAGCTTCCGCGACATGCATGACCCGATTCAAGGTTTGAGGATGGATTCCATGGAAAGGCAAGAAATGAGTTACAAGAGCAAAAATTTCAGAACAAGGGAGGAAAAGAAAACGATTGCCACTTACCCAAAACTCGATGCCTCAAGAATCCAATTGGATGGATTTGAAGCTCTTGATCTTGGCTTCAAGGTGGTGTAACATGCACAACCTCAAACTCAAGAATGGAGGGGATTTGTGGGGGAGAATGGCAAAAGGTGAGGAAGGAGCTGCTTGCTGTTTTCTGCAGGTTTGGATGAGGAAATGAGCAGGAAAAGGGAGGAGAAACCAAGGTTTAGACCTTATATAGGCTGCCATTCATGCCTTACATGTGGGGCTAGGTCCCACATGTCATAGGGTAGGTGGAAAAGTGGGTATGAGTGATTTGAGTGAGAAAAGTCATGGCTAGGTTGTGCAGCCCACAAGTTCCAATGCAAGGTAGGTCCCATGTGTCATAGACTAGTTAGGTAAGTGGGTAGAGGTGAATAGAGTAGGAATTGGTAGAGTAGGTGTGCAGCCTTCACTCCTCTCTCTTATGGATATGGCCCACATGTCAATGACTAAAGTAAAATTAGCATGTGTGCAGTTTGGAAAAGTGATTGCTAGGTTTTGTTATTCCCTTCTTATGCAAGATGAATGTCCTAACACTTGTATGATTATAATTAAATGAGGATGCAAATGTCATTATGGAAGATGTGAGCATGACGAGCCTCACTTACCGGACTAGCGAAAATCGGGGTGTTACAGAGATAGATGGTACCATGGGGCATGGGGTGACGCAGTTGGATCTCAGATGACGAGAGGGGCGCCCGGAAGAGCTCGTCGACGTTGTAGGAGAAAACGATCGCCGGCGGTGCTCTGTTTGGAATTTTCCAAAACAGCTTCACAGAGGTATTCCAACCTTCATGGGGGTGCTCCACAAAACATTTGAGGATGAACGGAGTTTGGGAGCGCCCAGTAGAGCTCGCCGAAGTTCTCACTAGAGTTGGGGAAAAAGGCTTGCCGAGGGAGCTCTGTTGCGATTCTGATGTTGATCTTTGAGTATGATGTGGGGAATGAGGAGTGGCATCTAGGGTTCAATTCTCAGCTACAAAGGAGCAATGGATCAACGGGAAAAGCTCGCCGGAGTTGGGAAAGAAATCGGTGGCCAGAGGTGCTCCGGTAGGCATTTGCAAAATCTGATTTTACCGGCTATAGAGGACAGCAAGTGGAAGCTCTGGTAAAAATGTCAGACCAAAAGAAGATCGGGAGTGACCAAGAGAGCTCGCTGAAGTTTTCGCTGAAGTTGAAAAGAATGGCTTAAACAAGGAGATCCAGAACTTGGATGGGAAAAGTTCCAATTGAGTTGTAAAGGGAATGCACATAGAAAGCTATGGTTCAATTTATAGGGCGATCGGACGAGCGGATCGTCAGAAAACGCTCGCCGGAGTTATGATCATGATGGCAGCAGTAGGCACTTGATGTCATCTCCTAAAGTGTGGTATATCGTTTTCTACTCAAGATAACTTAGGTAAGATTCTAACTCAATTCAGCAGAGGTAAGAGAAAGAGATTTCAGCAAGGGACAAGAAAATTTTTTTTGGTAAGGACAGAAATAGAAGAATATGATAAGTCAAGAACATATTATTCTTTTAGATTAAGTCTTTTACTTTTAGAAAATAATTTTGAAGGACCTATAGAGATAACCAACTATCTAGGTTCAAGACCTACAGTCAGTATGGCTCTGATACCACCTCTGTCGGGACCCAAATATGCAAATCCGGACCCTCTGTGTATACTGCACTAGTCCAGGATCACGCTAGTGCACACAAGCTCAACATTAGTGAATATCACAGTCATACACAACGTAAATAAGATAAAAGACGTTATATATTAAATATTACAAGTTGTATGACCCTATGGTCAACTTACTTAACAATGCCTCACAAGGCTGGACAACAAATTGAACTGCAGCGGGAATGAAGACGTAGGTAACCCATCAGTACACCACAGGCAACTGACAAGGCTCACACCCTAAACATTCGTCCCTTCATGGTACTCCTTCTCCAGCACTGATGATTTTGTAGGCAAGGGTGAGTACATAAAGTACTCAACAAGTTGTGCACAGAATGCAATTCTACATAACTATATGCAAGGCTTATTCCAAAGGAATGGCTAACTATGGTTATTTGCAACTAAGCAGCATTTATAAACAAGTACAGTATATAGATTGCAAAGACAGTAATAAAACAAATAACAATAATAGATAGATTCAGCATTTCTCAAATAAACCAGGTTTCCAGTCCTAAGTCAAGATTCAAACTGCCATGGCAACCTGCCATCCAACCCAAGTTTTATTTTGCAAAAGTCTAAACCCTTGACTGTAATCCCCGAGCATTGCTCAATACCATGAGCACGGCTATCCGAATAGTTGTACACTCTGCAGAGGTTATGCACTTTACCCACACGACATGATAATCTCTTTTGTGCCTAGCCATTAGCACACTTCCTTTGGTGTGCCGGCAGAGAATCATGACAAAGCCTTTACAATGCTCTGTCTTAACTCAGTACTACCCGCTAAGGTTTCAACACTAGTGGGACTGGTTACCACATCCAGGGCCCCCTCTTGCGCCATCTGGGTTCATTAAAAAGGATGAACCACACCACCACGATAGTACTCAAGCTAAGACATTGCAAATTAGTCAGCTAGGCTGCCCCATAACAGACATGTGGTTGCATGATTGACTCAGGTCAAAGGCTCGTAAGGTGTCCTTAGGGTTGATCAAAGCAAGACATACACATACCCTTTGCCCATCGGGCCCACCCTAGCGTACTGCCCTTGCCACTTGCTCCGATCTAAAATCATAACCACCCCAGTTGATTACCAAGCACCACCATCAACAATTCAATATCGTTGCGTGACATCCATTGCCACCACAACTCAATCTCATCGTGTGACCACACATGACACACAAATTCATAACCTTGTTCCATATTCCATTAGTCAAGAATATTTCTCAAAGATTCAAGTACATGTGATGTCGTGGCATGGCTAAGCAATTCTAATTCGATCTAACCATCCATGTTGATTTCGTTATTAACCAACTATAGTGAACCATCCTAGGGTGACAATAGATCATGGCATACAAATAGCAAGGTAGGGTGTAATTCAAAGGGTACATTAGCTAATCCCAAATTTAGGTTAAAATCATTTATACACATAAAATAACATGCAATAAAGTAAATCAAAATAGCAATCTTTCCTAATATGGGTTCAACATGATCAAAGCACAACTTGCCTTAGGAAAACCCTTATCCATGCTCTGGACCTTGGTCTTGAATTGATGAATCTCCTCCGGATGCATCGCACAATTTATCGTCTACGCTAAACGAAAGAGAATAGCAAATAAACACCAAAACCAAAGAGCAAACAAACTCAAAAATTCAAACCAAAGCTACCATTAGATATGTCTCAATTTTACAAATTTTTAGAAATTTGAATCACCTCAATCGGAGTTCATATGCAAAAGTTATAGCATTTAGAAGTTTAATTAATTCTGAAATTAGAAATTCTGATTTTCCCGAATTATTTTTATAAAGAAAAATCCGAGTTATGACGTCAGTTGACGTCAGCCCTAAGCCGGATTGGTACGGTCAACACGTGGCATGATCTAAGCCGTATAAAACCAATCCAATGGTTCCCGATGAATCCACCACGTGGCTCGGTATCAACGGTCGAATTTAGATCTAACGGTAGATGTTACCCGAGTCCTTTTACTGTTGTCCTAATGACGTGGCCCAATTCCGACCGCCCGATCTAAATCTAACGGTTAAGAACGTGCGGCGGATCATCGTGCCTTCGCGACGACGTGGACGATTTTCGTGCGCGCGATGATGATCCAACGGCTGAAGACCTTCGACCCCGGCGATGGCAGTGCGGCGGCTCAGGTTCACCGGGCTTGGGGAAGACGACCAACCCGTCGGCGTCTCGGCGTGTTCCGGTGACCATGACTTGGCAGATTCGACGCGGCGCGACAAGACGGCCTCGGATCCGACTTCAACACGGCGGAAGAAGGTTCCGTCGGCGACTAAATCCGGCGCAAACTCCCTCGGTACTCCGGCGAGGTCCCACGACGGCTTCAGTGCTCCTCCAGCGGCGGCGCAACAGAGAAAAGGTGCGGAGGCTCGTGATGAATCTCGAGAGGCGTACCCGGCGCTTAAATACCCGTCGAGCAGCGCGCATACTTGGAAACCGTGACGGCGGCGGAGTCCAGATCGGTGATGGCGGTGGCGCAGAAGTTCGACTCGAACACGATGACTAACGGCCGTCTGATCTTAATCCGACGGCTCGGATAGAAGATAACCTCCGAACCGGTATGACTTGATAAGGACCGTCCAATCAAAATCTAACGGTACGCAACGTTAGGGTTTTCATTAATTGACGTGGGCTGATACTGGCCCTTGTATTCCGATCCAACGGTCGATGTTACCCCTCCCGATTCAACAGCAGGCTCGCACAGTAATGGGCTTCGGCCCAGCACTGTTCATAATGGTTTTTCCGGGTTTTTCCAATTAAAATAATCTGAGAAATTCATTTGATTTATTTAAGGCAATAAAAATATGAGGAAAAATGCAAGAAAATTCTCAAAAATACTTTGAGACATTCTGGACTCAAATAAAATATTTCTATCAAAACTTTATTTTAAACTTTTATATTTATAATTAATTCTTGACAAAATACAATATAATTTAATTTGAAATAATTCTAATAAATTCTAGAAAATTCCAACAAATTCAGAAAATTCACAAAAATTATAAATAACAATAAAAACTATTAAATAATTCAAATTCAAAAATTTGGGATGTTACAAACCTCTCCCCCTTAACGGAATCTCGACCCCGAGATTTAGGGCTAACTAGAGAACAGGTTTGGAAATTCTGCCTTCAAATCCTTTTCACATTCCCAGGTTATTTCGTTCTCTGAATAATTGCTCTACTGAACTCTACAAAGGCGAACCGACTTGTTTCTGGTTCTACGCTCCATCACATCCAAAATTTTGATCAGCTGCTTTTTGTAAGTCAAGTCCTCTTGCAACTCTATTGCTTCTAACGACGTCTGCTCTGCTGGCACTCTGAGGCACTACTTGAACCGCGACACCTAAAATACGTCATGCACTCCTGCTAATGACTAGGGCGACTCCAACTGATATGCAACCTCTCCTAGCGGCTCAGGATTTTAAATGGTCTATCATACCTAGGTGCAAGCTTCCTTTGACCTAGAACCTCGTAACACCTTTAAGGGGAGTAACTCTGAGATACATGAAATCCCTGGGTTCAAAACTCAAATCATGATAGCGATTGTCAGCATAGCTCTTCTACCTTGATTGTGCTGCTTTCAATCTTTCCCTGATCATGGCAAGTTATTCCTCAGCTTCTCTAAGCATCTTAGATCCAGACACTGAACTCTCCTCCCGTTTCATTCCAATTTAACGGGGTACAACAGCACGACCATATAAGGCTTCAAATAATATCGTCTGTAAACTAGCTTGCTAACTATTGTTATAACTGAACCCTGTGTATGGCAATCATTTATCCCAAGACATGGCGTAAGCTAACGCACAAGCTCTCAACATATCTTCCAAAATCCGAGTAACTCTTTCTATTTGACCATCTGTCTGCGGATGATAAGTAGTGCTAAAATGTGTCCTCATTACTTCATGTAACTTGTCCTAGACCTCGAGATAAATTGGATACCTCTATCAGACACTATCCTCTTGGGCACCTCATGTAGTCAATCAATCCCTGACATATACAGATCTGCTGAACGACCCTTTTGAATACATAGTCTTCAGCGGTGTGGAACGAGCAACTTTGATCAATCAATCAATAATGATTCCTCCGAACTCGTATCCTTTATGGTCAATTCACACTAGGGGTCCTTTTAATGATTCGCCTCCCATTTCCACTCAAGGATCTACAACGACTATAACGAACCAACAGGTCACCAATTATCTGACCCATATCACATAGGGCATCCTATCCAATAGCTTCGCTCTTCATTTTAGACCACCACTACTTTTTCTTTAAACCTCATTACATCCTAGCACTTTCTGGGTGAATCAAATACTTAGAATCATGGGTTTCCTCAATTATCATCTGCTTAGGGTCTTCCTATCCAGCACACTGGTTTGACCTTAACTCCTCATAGTATCCTAATCACTCAAAATTTTGTTTCTTGGCTAAGTCTTCTTCTTTCTTTGATTTGAGTGTGTATTCATCATCCTTCGAACTTCCTATGATCTGATTTTCTAATGTTGGCTTATTTCCAAGGTAGCTATGAAACTTTATCAGACATCTTCCAATTTCAGCCTCTCGAATTCTTTGTATAACCCTGGTTAACTGCTTATTATTAACATATTCACATTGTGGCCTCATAACTCAACGTCGACTACCGCATTGGCTTACTAGAATGCCTATGAATTCTGACACTAGAATCTTTGGGTTTTTTTTCAGCCATTTTATTCGTTCCATATTAAGGTTCGACTGAGTAAATATATAATTTCGACTCTTATGGTTCATTTCTATTTTTGATGAGATAGTGACACCATTTTTCCAAATCGCGCATTACGACAGCTAACTCCAAGTCATACGTAGGGTAACTCTCTTCATGCTGTCTCAATTACCTCATCGCTTAGGCAACAACCTTGACCTTTTATGCCAATTCGCATCTCAAATCCTGCCTAGAAACAACACCATAGATGTCGAAACTGCTTCGCACTACTGATAATACTAACACAGGTGTTGATATTAACCGCTTCTTCAACTTCCGAAAACTCTTTTCACCCCCATTTCCAGAACTTCGAATCTAAGTAACGAACTTTGGTTGCTCCCAATGTAACACAACTTCTACCTTACTGGACTCGACATCAACTCCTTTAGCAGTCTTTATATGACAAAAGAATTCTACTTTTTTTTCCAGAGATCACACTTGTTAAACTTAGCGTATGACTGCTGCTCTCGCAAGAACTCCTCTCAAGGCTCCGCATGTGTTCCTCTTGTCTTAGAGTATACTATAATGTCATCTATATGGCAACCATGAATTTATCCGAATAATCCATAACCACCCTAGTCATCATGTTTATTAAGTATGCGGGGCATTGGTCAATTCTGGAGGTATAGCTAAAACTTATTTTATCCATATCGCGTAGAGAACGCAATCCTAGAAACATCTTTCACATGACTCCTCAATTGATGATAGCTGGGTTGAAGTTTTATCTTAGAGAAATTCCAGCTCTCTTCTCAACTGTCCAACCTCGTTGTCGATCCTGATATGGGGTACTTGTTTTTCGATCTTTTCCTTATTTAAAGCACGATTCAGTGCATTCTCCCGATCTTCCATTTTCCTTTTTGATAAAACAAGAACTCCCATGGTGACGCACTAAGTCTTCTCAAAACTCTTCCTAGTAACTCTTTGATATGCTTTTCCATTTCCCACTTATTCCTTAGTAGACATTTGACATAGCATTTTCACTATTGGTGTGGTACCAAGCACTAATTCGCTCACGAACTTGATCTTTCGATATGACGGCATACCAGGCAAATTCTTGGAAAATATATCAAGGTTTTCTCTAACAACTGGCGTATCTTCCAATTGGTAATTTCCACACTGTTATCCATTAATCAGCTAACACAAACTGTCATCACTAAAATCCCCTTGTTTTTCGTATTCAGGGTTTTTAATTGATATACTCTTCACCAAATAGCCTTATGCTTGAGCATCCAACTAATTCCAGGAATAACGTCAAAAGTCTAAGTATCCAATCGCAATATGATTTGCTTGAAACTCTAATCACTCAGTAAGCACTGAATTCTCGACCTCCTGGGATAAATCTAGCACACTAAGCACTCACTGTCGATGACAAATCCTCTAGATCATGTTGGTTACCACTGAACTAGTCATCATTGCGCATGTATCATTTTTAGGTGAACCATAAACGCAATAATACTCTAAGAGAACATCTAACTCCTCCTTATTGCTTTTCATTCCAATACTCTGTAAACCAATGTGTCAACATCTCTGCTTTTATTTCTCCCGACAAGGAAATCTTTTCATGAAATTCATCACTAATCTCTTCACTTTATAAGTAGGGTTACAACATTGTACTAATTAAACTTATGGCTCCTGACTTCCTTGATTTAGCATTGGCGCTGGGGCTTCGACAGGGACGGAGTTGAAATTGACTTGAGCCAATGGGATTTCTTTCCTTTGAGGGCATTTATTGGCAAAATGCTCAGGTTTGTGGCAAATATAGCAGGGTCTAGGGTGAACTTTCTTTCTTGAGCATTCAATGATTGGAAGAGTACCTTTACCTAGACGCCTTTTCTTCAATTGGTTCTCTCGGCAAATTTCTCTTGCAACTTCACCACTCACTCTTGGCGTTATGTACCGAACTGAGGTAACTTCCGGTATATCCACGGCTGTAGGAAATATTTGTCTTCTTTGTGGACATCGATTAGCATAATGGCCTTTTCGGCGACAGTTGTAGCACTCAATGTTGTTCTTCCTGTGATTCATTACTTCCTGATCCGCAACACATCCCCTAGTAAAAACGATCTTCTTCATCATGCAAGGGACCAACTGTGGGTGATGGACACTCATTACTTTCCTGATTAGGGTCGACAGGTTCAGGAGGGTGCATTTTTAATTCTCCAAACGACGTGTCCTGTGCAACTAACTTTCCCCTCCTTATTGATAATTCTCGACCAACTAGGGTCCATAGATTCTTCCGTTGACGTTGGATCACGGCAGTAACTAACGGATCCAGGGGACACTGAGGTGGGCAATGGTCTCATCCTTCACAAAGGTAACATGTGATGTCGCTCATAGGACATTCTCCAGGAGAATGGTTTCCTTCACAACTGGAGCAATTGATCGCATGCTCGTCAGCGATATGTCCTATTTCTCCACAGCGAATGCACGCACGATCTTCTAAATTGTTTGGTTGACCGCGCTTCATAGAGCAATGTCTAGATTTTGAACAAGGTGCAGGGGTAGCGTCCTTATGAATTCTTAACTCAGCATAGGGAACACGGATAACAGTTCGAGACGCTTTGCTGACATCAGCTTGATTGGACATATTTCGAATTTGTTTCGTCATTGCTTGCATCAACTGAGTTTGAAAGGTCAAAAACTCTTTAAAACTCTGCGAATCTATCTGTAGTGACGGCTGAAGAACTAATCCATCATTGGAGTTCCCACTGAGCTGATCTTCACTTCCACTAGCTCCATTGCTATCACTATTCTGAACCATCTGGTTGATTACCTCACAGGGGTTAGGAAAGAGAAAAATAGCATAGGTAAGAAGCAAGAATCCTAACACAGGGGAGATAGGTTTATCCCAATTACTTTAAGCAATCAATATTAGTAACTTGGTACGGTTGCTTATATAAGCCTAAAAGCTTTCGCAACACATACTGCACACCCAGCAATCAAGAAGAACCAATTCAATCTAAACACACAAAACTACCGTCTACATGGGCGACACTCCTATCTTACGAAACGTGACTTCCACACATGAGTCTCAACAAGCTACTTGAAGCACTGAATCTTCTGGCTTTTGATATACTTCATTGATCCGCTCTTCCATGAGCTTGATGATTCTTTCCATTATGATCATGATGGCAGCAGTAGGCACTTGATGTCATCTCCTAAAGTGTGGTATATCGTTTTCTACTCAAGATAACTTAGGTAAGATTCTAACTCAATTCAGCAGAGGAAAGAGAAAGAGATTTCAGCAAGGGACAAGAAAGAATTTTTGGTAAGGACAGAAATAGAAGAATAAGATAAGTCAAGAACATATTATTCTTTTAGATTAGGTCTTTTACTTTTAGAAAATAATTTTGAAGGACCTATAGAGACGACCAACTATCTAGGGTCAAGACCTACAGTCAGTATGGCTCTGATACCACCTCTGTCGGGACCCGAATATGCAAATCCGGACCCTCTGTGTATACTGCAATAGTCTAGGATCACGCTAGTGCACACAGGCTCAACATTAGTGAATATCACAATCATACACAACGTAAATAAGGTAAAAGACGTTACATACTAAATATTACAAGTTGTATGACCTTATGGTCAACTTACTTAACAATGCCTCACAAGGCTGGACAACAAATTGAACTGCAGCGGAAATGAAGACGTAGGTAACCCATCAGTACACCACAGGCAACTGACAAGGCTCGCACCCTAAACATTCGTCCCTTCATGGTACTCCTTCTCCAACACTGATAATTTTGTAGGCAAGGGTGAGTACATAAAGTACTCAACAAGTTGTGCACAGAATGCAATTCTACATAACTATATGCAAGGCTTATTCCAAAGGAATGGCTAACTATGGTTATTTGCAACTAAGCAGCATTTATAAACAAGTACAGTATATAGATTGCAAAGACAGTAATAAAACAAATAACAATAATAGATAGATTCAGCATTTCTCAAATAAACCAGGTTTCCAGTCCTAAGTCAAGATTCAAACTGCCATGGCAATCTGCCATCCAACCCAAGTTTTATTTTGCAAAAGTCTAAACCCTTGACTGTAATCCCCGAGCATTGCTCAATACCATGAGCATGGCTATCCGAATAGTTGTACACTCTGCAGAGGTTATGCACTTTACCCACACGACATGATAATCTCTTTTGTGCCTGGCCATTAGCACACTTCCTTTGGTGTGCCAGCAGAGAATCATGACAAAGCCTTTACAATGCTCTGTCTTAACTCAGTACTACCCGCTAAGGTTTCAACACTGGTGGGACTGGTTACCACATCAAGGGCCCCCCTCTTGCGTCATCTGGGTTCATTAAAAAGGATGAACCACACCACCACGATAGTACTCAAGCTAAGACATTGCAAATTAGTCAGCTAGGCTGCCCCATAACAGACATGTGGTTGCATGATTGACTCAGGTCAAAGGCTCGCAAGGTGTCCTTAGGGTTGATCAAAGCAAGACATACACATACCCTTTGCCCATCGGGCCCACCCTGGCATACTGCCCTTGCCACTTGCTCCGATCTAAAATCATAACCACCCCAGTTGATTACCAAGCACCACGTGCCATCAACAATTCAATATCGTTGCGTGACATCCATTGCCACCACAACTCAATCTCATCGTGTGACCACACATGACACACAAATTCATAACCTTGTTCCATATTCCATTAGTCAAGAATATTTCTCAAAGATTCAAGTACATGTGATGTCGTGGCATGGCTAAGCAATTCTAATTCGATCTAACCATCCATGTTGATTTCGTTATTAACCAACTATAGTGAACCATCCTAGGGTGACAACAGATCATGGCATACAAATAGCAAGGTAGGGTGTAATTCAAAGGGTACATTAGCTAATCCCAAATTTAGGTTAAAATCATTTATACAAATAAAATAACATGCAATAAAGTAAATCAAAATAGCAATCTTTCCTAATATAGGTTCAACATGATCAAAGCACAACTTGCCTTAGGAAAACCCTTATCCATGCTCTGGACCTTGGTCTTGAATTGATGAATCTCCTCTGGATGCATCGCACAATTTACTGTCTATGCGAAACGAAAGAGAATAGCAAATAAACACCAAAACCAGAGAGCAAACAAACTCAAAAATTCAAACCAAAGCTACCATTAGATAGGTCTCAATTTTACAAATTTTTAGAAATTTGAATTACCTCAATCGGAGTTCATATGCAAAAGTTATAGCATTTAGAAGTTTAATTAATTCTGAAATTAGAAATTCTGATTTTCCCGAATTATTTTTATAAAGAAAAATCCGAGTTATGACGTCAGCTGACGTCAGCCCTGAGCCGGATTGGTACGGTCAACACGTGGCATGATCTAAGCCGTATAAAACCAATCCAATGGTTCTCGATGAATCCACTACGTGGCACGGTATCAACGGTCGGATTTAGATCTAACGGTAGATCTTACCCGAGTCCTTTTACTGTTGTCCTAATGACGTGGCCCAATTCCGACCACCCGATCTAAATCTAACGGTTAAGAACGTACCCGAGCGGATCACTATGCACTGCGACGACGTGGACGATTTCCGTGCGCGCGATGATGATCCAACGGCTGAAGACCTTCGACCCCGGCGATGGCAGTGCGGCGGTTCTGGTTCACCGGGCTTGGGGAAGACGACCAACCCGTCGGCGTCTCGGCGTGTTCCGGTGACCACGACTTGGCGGATTCGACGCGGCGCGACAAGACGGCCTCGGATCCGACTTCAACGCGGCGGAAGAAGGTTCCGTCGGTGACTAAATCCGGCGCAAACTCCCTCGGTACTCCGGCGAGGTCCCACGACGGCTTCAGTGCTCCTCCGGCGGCGGCGCAATAGAGAAAAGGTGCGGTGGCTCGTGATGAATCTCGAGAGACGTACCCGATGTAACATCCCAAAATTTAGGTTTTCAAAAATCTTTTGTTAAGTTTAGCTCCCCAAAAATTCGCTATAATTTTCTCGCTTAATTTGGAATTTTCTAAAGTTAAAATAATTTAATTTGATTAATTAATACTTTAATTAAATGAAAATATATTTTATTTGGCTTCCTTGTGCTTCAAGGAATTTTTGGTATTTAATTTGATTCCACGTCACCTGCTGGCCGTTTGATGAAGACCCGACGCACCCGAAGAGGCCACGTCATCGGTTACTATAGCGCGTGCGCCAGGTGCTCGATCCGAGTCCTTTTCAACCCGTTTCCTTTTCAAACTCCTTCCAAATTTGTTTTCCTTCCTTGGCACGACTCCCCAAGCCTATATAAAGGTACCAAGACCTCTCCCAAGTATCCTCCACATCCAGATCACCCCCAAACCTCAGATCAATCTCTAATTCTTCTCCGGAGCGCAGCCTTTCGTCGGCCGGTTTTGCCATCACGTTCCTTGCCGGCTCGATGCATTTTTTGGAGATCCACCTGCGTCACGTCGTGCCCTAAGGTACCCTCGGTCTCTCATCCAAATTTTGTGTAATTTCATCCACTGGATCAAAAGTTACGGCCGCCCAAAGATCAAATCTTGCCAGAGCCCGTTCTCCCTCGTTTTTGCGAGATTGTCCGTGAAATTTTTATGCTAGACTCCTCTTGATGTCCCCTACACGGTGCTCACCTTAACTCAAGGTTTTGCCCACGGGATTTGCGCAGAAAAATCAATCTTTCCCGATCAGACTGCATACCGACGGCAGGAAACTTCATCGCGCGTTCTCCGTTGATCCAAAAGGTAAAACTCAGATCCGTTCATGTCATATTGTGCCAAATGATCCCAGATAGCTCTCTATAAAATTTGGTTAGGATTCATCTATTATTTTAATAGTTATGACCGTTTGATCTATTAGCTCCGGTAGCCGTTCGTCGGCAGTTTGCGACCTGTCTGTTCGTTTGCCGCCAAATCCGGCTATACCGTTGAGTTCGTGTCACCGCGTTCTACGTGGTGCTCACCTCCCCTTTGTTGTTGCATCTACCGAAATTTCTTTTATTCATCGGCCGCCGCCTTTTGACACCGTCGCGCGTCGTCTTTTGCTACCAACCATATTGTTTTGTCATGGCCATGTCATCTTGTCCAGTAGACCGTTGTTTCCTGTTTTGCTCATATTTAGAGGTTATTTGGTCTCTGTTTGCCATCGAAGCCATAATCTAGTATCTAACCGTCGTCTTTCGGTCTAGTCCTTTATATCGGTTCGCGTTTCGGTTTACCATCCTTGGTAACCTTTAATCGCAGAGCTAACCCTAACCCATCCTACCCCTATGCCAAGTGTATCCATCCTTGAATCGTGTCACTCTAACCCTAGCCTAACCTTTGGTCCAATTTGTCGTTGATGTTGCGTCATGACATGAGTACTCCGCAGATCGCAAATCAAACTTGAGCCACATCATGACCTCGCTGCCCTACCATTGTACCGATGGTCGCCACCCTGTAATCTCATAAGTGTTCTGTTAACGCTTCACCTTTATTGTTAACGCTCCATCGTTAACGTTCCGCCGTTAATGTTCCATCGTTAACATTCCGCTGTTAATGTTTCGTCGTTAACGCTTCACTCTCATCACATGTGTGCATTCAAGTAAAGGCCCTAGTGCGATGTCATCATCTTTTCTATCGCATTGATGGGATCTCGCCCTATCACATTGAGTTTAACCCCATCTTCTTATCATCGCCGCCTTATCATCGTCAAGTTCCTTCTTCGACGCATGACTGAACCCCTTATCAAATCGTAGTAGATATCGACCCCACTTGTCCTTGCCTTATCTTTGAAAATCTACTCTGCCCTTGACCTGCAAATCGTTCATGGACTTGGTTGATAGACCATTGGCCATATACCATATCCTTGTGCCAAGATCTATCTATCTCTTTTGCTTGACTGTGTATCTATTCAGTCAACAAAAGTCAACATCGAGCATTAGCTTAGTTCAATGGGGACTAACGTATCTTCGTGGACCCGGTCTATGGATCGAGAGCCCATATGTCGATATCTATCCAATCAAGTTAATAAATTCAGAAGGAATATTCTCTGGAATATTAATATTTCTTTCTCAGTTATCTGTCTTTTCTTTTTGGTATATCTTCTGAAAGATTGTTCTCTTCCATCTAATCTCCGATCGAATCCATTTGAGTTCCTAAATTCACCTAAGCCCTTTGATCCAGTACCATCTATTCTCAATTCGGAGTTTATTTGATTTGTGTTTTTGAGTTCAGTTTGTATTTGCTTTGTCTTTAATCGTTAGACGTGTCGTCCGGAAGTTGTTCGAAGGAATCCGGAAGTCATTCGAAGGATCTGAAGGTAAAAGGAGTGAAGATCGAAGATCAAGAATAAGGATAAAGATCAAAGAGCAGTATATATAGCAAGTGCCAGGCAAGTTGTGCTTTGATCATGTTGAACCCATGCTAGGAAAATTGCTATTTTGATTTACTTTACTGCATGTTATTTTATGTGTATAAATGTTTTCAACCTAAATTTGGGATTAGCTAATGTACCCCTTTGAATTATACCCTACCTTGTTAATTGTATGCCATGATCCACTTGTCACCTTAGGTTGGTTCACTATAGTTGATAAATAATGAAATCAACATGGATGGTTAGATCGGTTTAGAATGCTTAGCCATGCCACGTCATCACATGCTCATGAAATATTGATTATTAATCTTGACTAATGGAATATGGAACAATGTTATGAACTTGTGTGTCATGTGTGGTCACACGAAGAGATTGAGTTGTGGTGGCGAGGGAGTCACACAACGATGTTGATTTGTGGATAGCACGTGGTGCTTGGTAATCAACCGGGGTGGTAATGATTTTGGATCGGAGCAAGTGGCAAGGGCAAGTGTGCCTGGGTGGGCCCGATGGGCAGAGGGTATGTGTATGTCTTGCTTTGATCAACCCTAAGGACACCTTGCGAGCCTTTGACCTGAGTCAATCTTGCAACCACATGTCTGTTATGGGGCAGCCTAGCTGATTAATTTGCAATGTCTTAGCTTTGGTACTACCAGTGGTGGTGTGAGACCCGTGTAGTGGTAACCAGTCCTCGCATGGGGTGGCTCACATGGCGCAAGAGGGGGGCCCTGGATGTGGTAACTAGTCCCACCAGTGTTGAAACCTTAGCGGGTGGTACCGAGTTAGGACAGAGCATTGTAAAGGCTTTGTCGTGATCTCTTCGCCGACACACCAAAGGAAGTGTGTTAATCACGTGGCAACAAAATATGATCATGTCGTGTGGGGAAAGTGCATAACCTCTGCAGAGTGTACAAACTATTCGGATAGCTGTGCTCACGGTATTGAGCAAAGCTCGGGGATTACAGTCAAGGGATTAGACTTTTGCAAAATAAAACTTGGGATGGATGGCAGGTTGCCACGGGAGGTTGAATCTTGATTTAGGATGGAAAACTTGGTTTACTTGAGAAATGCTGCATCTATCTATTACTGTTATTTGTTTTTACTGTCTTTTCAAAATATATACTGTATTTGTTCATAAATGCTGCTTTATTGTAAATAGCCATTGTTAGCTATTCCTTTGGAATAAGCCTTGCATATAGATATATTAGGATTGCATTCTGTGCACAACTTGTTGAGTACTGTGTGTACTCACCCTTGCCTACAACCTCATCAGAGCTGAAGAAGGAGTACCATGAAGGGGCGAATGTTTAGGTGCGAGCCTTGTCGGTTACTGTGGTATCTTGAGGGTTTATCTACGTCTTCATTCCGCTGCAGTTTAATTTGTTGTTCAGCCTCGTGAGGCACCATTATGTAAGTTGACCATAAGGTCGTTCAACTAGTAATATTTAATATATAACACCTGTTATCTTATTTCCATTTGTGTATGATTGTGATATTCATCGATGTTGAGCTGTGTGCACTAGCGTGATCTGGACTAGTGCGATATACAGAGGGTCCGGATTTGCATATTCGGGTCCCGACAGAGGTGGTATCAGAACCATACTGACTGTAGGTCTTGGTCCTAGATAGTTGGTCGTCCCTATAGGTCCTTCAAAATTATTTTCTAAAGTAAAAGACCTAACCTAGAAGAATAATGTGTTCTTGACTTATCTCATTCTTCTATTTCTGTTCTTACCAAAAATTCCTTCTTACCTTTCGCTAAAACTTCTTTCTCTTACCTCTGCTAAATCGAGCTGAAATCTTACCTGAGTTACCTTGAGTAGAATACGATATACCACACTTTAGGAGATGGCATCGAGTGCCTGCTGTTACCATAAAGATCACGAAGGAAAGAATCGTCAAGCTCATAGAAGAGCGGATCAATTAACTGTAACAAGAGCTAGAAGACTCAGTGCTTCAAGTAGCCAGTTGAGACTCATGTGTGGGAGTCGCGTTCCCTAAGATAGGAGTGTCACCCATGTAGACGGTAGTTTTGTGTGTTTAGGTTGAATTGGTTCTTCTTGATTGCTGAGTGTGCAGTATGTGTTGCAAAGCTTTTAGGCTTATATAAGCAGCCATACCAAGTTATTAATATTGATTGCTTAATATATTGGGTTAAACCCATCTCCCCTGTGTTAGGATTCTTGCTCCTTACCTATGCCATGTCCGTCTACCCTAACCCCTTTGAGGTAATCAAGCAGATGATTCAGAATAGTGATAGTAATGGAGCTAGTGGAAGTGAGAATCAACTCGGTGGAAACTCTAAGGAGGGATCAGCTCTTCAATCATCAATACCGATAGATATGCAGAGCTTCAAAGAGTTTTTGGCTGCTCAGACTCAGTTGATGCAAGCAATGATGAAACAAATGCATGAATTTATCGCTGCCTTTCATGATTTCCTTGCTCCACCAAGGGATCATATGGTCACAATAGATTCAAAGAAGAATGCCACCGTTGTACCTTGTACGAAATCTAGACGATGTTCTTTGAAGTGTTATCAACTAGACAAGTTAAAAGATCGTTTTGCTAAGGGGTGTGATGTGAGTCAACAAGTAAGGAATCACAAGAAGAGCAGCATTGAGTGCTATAATTGTCACAAAAAAGGCCATTACGCTAACCGGTGTCCACAGAGAAGACGGGTATTTCCTACAGCCACAGATATACCAGAAGTTACCTCAGTCCGGTACATAACGCCAAGAGTGAGCGGTGAAGTTGCAGGAGAAATTTGCCGAGAGAACCAATTGAAGAAAAGATGTCTAGGTAAAGATACTATTCCAATCAACGAATGCTCAAGAAAGGAAGTTCATCCTAGACTCTGCTATATTTGCCACAAACTGGAACATTTTGCCAATAAGTGCCCTCAAAGGAGAGTAATCGCGTTGGCTCAAGTCAATTTTAACTCCATCCCTATCGAAGCCCCAATACCAATGCTAAATCAAGGAAGTCAGGAGCCATGAGTTTACCAAGTGCAATGTCGTAACCCTACTTATAAAGTAAAGAGATTATTGATGAATTCTGTGTAAGGTTTCCTTGTCCAAAAGAAATAAAGCAGAATTGGTTGATGCATTAGTATACGGAGTATCGGAAAAGAGAGCAATAATGTAAAACAATGATTAGATGTTCCTCTAAGAGTATGCTTGCGTTTATGGATCACCTAAAAACGATACATGTGCAAGGATGGTTAGTTTAGTGGTACCCAGCCTGAGCTTGTTAACCAGAGGATTTGTCATTGTCCGGAAGTGCTTAGTTGTACTAGATTATTCCAGGATGTTGAGAATTCAGTGCTTATTGAGAGAGTAGAGTTCCAAGCAAATCATATTGTGTTGAATATTTAGACCTTGACGTTATTCTGGAATTAGTTGGATGCTCAGACATAAGGCTACTTTGGTGAAGAGTATATCGATTTAAAACTCTGAATGAAAAAAAGGGGAGGGTTTCAAGTGATGATAGTTCGTGTTAGCTAGTTGATGGATAGTAGTGTGGAATTTGCCAATTAGAAGATGCACTAGTTGTCAAAGAATGCCTTGATATAGTCTCCAAGAATTTGCCTGGTATGCCGTCATATCGAGAGATCAAGTTCGTGAGCGAATTAGTGCCTGGTACCATACCAAAAGCGAAAAAATGTGTCAATATTTAGTAAGGAAATAGTGCGGAAAAGAAAAAAGTATATCGAAGAGTTACTGGGAAGAGTTTTGATAAGACTTAGTATGTCACCATGGGAGCCCTGGTTTATCGAAAATGAAAACGGAAGATCAGGGAGAGTGCACTAAATCGTGATCTAAATGAAGAAAAGCTCAAAAACAAGTATCCAAAATCAGGATCGATAACGTGTTGGGACAATTGAGAAGAAAGTTGAAATTTCTCTAGGATAGAACTTTGCCTCGGCTATCATCAATTAAGGGGTCATGTGAAGGATGTTTCTAGGATTGCGTTCTCTACGTGATATGGACAGTATGAATTTTGGTTATGTCTCTTGGATTGACCATTGCCCCGCATACCTCATGAACATGATACCTAAGGAGTTTATGGATTATTTGGATAATTTCTGATTGCCGTATAGATGACATTCTAGTATACTCTAAGACAAGAGAAAAACATGCATGACATGTTAAATTGATTTTAGAAAGATTGCGAGAGCAGCAATCGTACGCTAAGTTCAACAAGTGTGATTTCTAGAAGAAAAAGGTTGAATTCCGTTAGCCACGCAGAAACTGCTAAAGGAGTTAATGTTGAATCAAGCAAGGTAGAAGTTGTGTTACATTGGAAGCAACCAAAGTTCGTTATTTAGAGTTGAAGTTCTAGGTATGGCAAGATATTATCGCTAGTTCATAGAAGGGTTCTCAACAACAGCTAGACCTCTTATGCGACTGTTGAAGAGAAAAGTTGCTTGGACACCGGAGTGTGGAAAGAGCTTTCGGAAGCTGAAGAAGCGGCTAATATCAACACCTGTGTTAGTGTTACTAGCTGTGTGGAGCAGTTTCGACATATATGGTGAAGCTGCTAGGCATGATCTGAGACGTGAATCGGCGTAAAATGGCAAGGTTGTTGCTTATGCAATGAGGCGATTGAGACAGCATGAAGAGAATTACCCTACGCATGACTTGGAGTTAGCTGTCGTAGCGCGCGATTTGAAAATGTGGTGTCACTATCTCAACAAAGATATATGTGAACCATAAGAGTCTAAATTATATATTTACTCAGTTAGACCTTAAATATGGAACGAAGAAAAGGGATGGAAATGATCGAAAATTCTAGTGTCAGAAAATCAGAGTCAGTTGAATTGCAAAAGGATCTTATTATGAAGAGCAGCCTGTAAATTTTGGATGTTATCAAGTGTTGCTCAGAAGGAACCTCGTCGAGTGTGAAGTTGCTTGGAAGTTCAAGAAAGCCTCGAAGGATGAGTCTCCCCGAACCTATTCTATAGCTAGCCTTAAATCTCGAGGTCGAGATTCCGTTAAGGGGGGGAGGTTTGTAACATCCCAAAATTAGGTTTTCAAAAATCTTTTGTTAAGTTTAGCTCCCCAAAAATTTGCTATAATTTTCTCGCTTAATTTGGAATTTTCTAAAGTTAAAACAATTTAATTTGATTAATTAATACTTTAATTAAATGAAAATATATTTTATTTGGCTTCCTTGTGCTTCAAGGAATTTTTGTGTATTTTCTGAAATTTTTCTGAGCTTGTTTGCTATTTTTTGGTATTTAATTTGATTCCGCGTCGCCTGCTGGCCGTTTGATGAAGATCCGACGCACCCGAAGAGGCCACGTCATCGGTTACTGTAGCACATGCGCCAGGTGCTCGATCCGAGTCCTTTTCAATCCGTTTCCTTTTCAAACTCCTTCTAAATTTGTTTTCCTTCCTTGGCACGACTCCCCAAGCCTATATAAAGGTACCAAGTCCTCTCCCAAGTATCCTCCACATCCAGATCACCCTTAAACCTTAGATCAATCTCTAATTCTTCTCCGGAGCGCAGCCTTTCGTCGGCCGGTTTTGGCATCGCGTTCCTCGCCGGCTCGATGCGTTTTTCAGAGATCCACCTACTTCACGTCGTGCCCTAAGGTACCCTCGGTCTCTCATCCAAATTTTGTGTAATTTCATCCACTGGATCAAAAGTTACGGCCGCCCAAAGATCAAATCTTGCCGGAGCCCGTTCTCCCTCGTTTTTGTGAGATTGGCCGTGAAATTTTTATGCTAGACTCCTCTTGATGTCCCCTACACGGTGCTCACCCTAACTCAAGGTTTTGCCCAAGGGATTTGCGCAGAAAAATCAATATTTCCCGATCTGACTGCATACCGACGGCAGGAAACTTCATCGCGTGTTCCCCGTTGATCCAAAAGGTAAAACTCAGATCCGTTCACGTCATATTGTGCCAAATGATCCCAGATAGCTCTCTATAAAATTTGGTTAGGTTTCATCTATTATTTTAATAGTTATGACCGTTTGATCTATTAGCTCCGGCAGCCGTTCGTCGGCAGTTTGCGACCTGTCTGTTGGGTTGCCACTAAATCCGGCTATACCGTTGAGTTTGTGTCACCGCGTTCTACGTGGTGCTCACCTCCCCTTTGCTGTTGCATCTACTGAAATTTCTTTTATTCATCGGCCGCCGCCTTTTGACACCGTGGCGCGTCGTCTTTTGCTACCAACCATATTGTATTGTCATGGCCATGTCATCTTGTCCAGTAGACCGTTGTTTCCTGTTTTGCTCATATTTAGAGGTTATTTGGTCTCTGTTTGCCATCGAAGCCATAATCTAGTATCTAACCGTCGTCTTTCGGTCTAGTTCTTTGTATCGGTTCACGTTTCGGTTTACCATCCTTGGTAACCTTTAATCGCAGAGCTAACCCTAACCCATCCTACCCCTATGCCAAGTGTATCCATCCTTGAATCGTGTCACTCTAACCCTAGCCTAACCTTTGGTCCAACTTGTCGTTGATGTTGCGTCATGACATGAGTACTCCGCAGATCGCAAATCAAACTTGAGCCACATCATGACCTCACTGCCCTACCATTGTACCGATGGTCGCCACCCAGTAATCTCATAAGTGTTCTCTTAACGCTTCACCTTTATTGTTAACGCTCTATCGTTAACGTTCCGCCGATAACGTTCCGCCGTTAATGTTCCATCGTTAACGTTCCGCTGTTAATGTTTCGTCGTTAACGCTTTGCTCTCATCACATGTGTGCATTCAAGTAAAGGCCCTAGTGCGATGTCATCATCTTTTCTATCGCATTGATGGGATCTCGCCCTATCACATTGAGTTTAACCCCGTCTTCTTATCATCGCCGCCTTATCATCGTCAAGTTCCTTCTTCGACGCATGACTGAACCCCTTATCAAATCGTAGTGGATATCGACCCCACTTGTCCTTGCCTTATCTTTGAAAATCTACTCTGCCCTTGACCTGGAAATCATTCATGGACTTGGTTGATAGACCATTGGCCATATACCATATCCTTGTGCCAAGATCTATCTATCTCTTTTGCTTGACTGTGTATCTATTCAGTCAACAAAAGTCAACATCGAGCATTAGCTTAGTTCAATGGGGACTAACGTATCTTCGTGGACCCGGTCTATGGATCGAGAGCCCATATGTCGATATCTATCCAATCAAGTTAATAAATTCAGAAGGAATATTCTTTGGAATATTAATATTTCTTTCTCAGTTATCAGTCTTTTCTTTTTGGTATATCTTCTGAAAGATTGTTATCTTCCATCTGATCTCCGATCGAATCCATTTGAGTTCCTAAATTCACCTAAGCCCTTTGATCCAGTACCATCTATTCTCAATTTGGAGTTTATTTGATTTGTGTTTTTGAGTTCAGTTTGTATTTGCTTTGTCTTTAATCGTTAGACGTGTCGTCCGGAAGTTGTTCGAAGGAATCCGGAAGTCATTCGAAGGAGTTGAAGGTAAAAGGAGTGAAGATCGAAGATCAAGAATAAGGATAAAGATCAAAGAGCAGTATATATAGCAAGTGCCAAGCAAGTTGTGCTTTGATCATGTTGAACCCATGCTAGGAAAATTGCTATTTTGATTTACTTTACTGCATGTTATTTTATGTGTATAAATGTTTTCAACCTAAATTTGGGATTAGCTAATGTACCCCTTTGAATTATACCCTACCTTGTTAATTGTATGCCAAGATCCACTTGTCACCTTAGGTTAGTTCACTATAGTTGATAAATAATGAAATCAACATGGATAGTTAGATCAGTTTAGAATGCTTAGCCATGCCACGTCATCACATGCTCATGAAATATTGATTATTAATCTTGACTAATGGAATATGGAACAATGTTATGAACTTGTGTATCATGTGTGGTCACACGAAGAGATTGAGTTGTGGTGGCGAGGGAGTCACACAACGATGTTGATTTGTGGATAGCACGTGGTGCTTGGTAATCAACCGGGGTGGTAATGATTTTGGATCAGAGCAAGTGGCAAGGGCATGTGTGCCTGGGTGGGCCCGATGGGCAGAGGGTATGTGTATGTCTTTCTTTGATCAACCCTAAGGACACCTTGTGAGCCTTTGACCTGAGTCAATCATGCAACCACATGTCTGTTATGGGGCAGCCTAGCTGATTAATTTGCAATGTCTTAGCTTTGGTACTACCAGTGGTGGTGTGAGACCCGTGTAGTGGTAACCAGTCCTCGCATGGGGTGGCTCACATGGCGCAAGAGGGGGGCTCTGGATGTGGTAACCAGTCCCACCAGTGTTGAAACCTTAGCGGGTGGTACCGAGTTAGGTCAGAGCATTGTAAAGGCTTTGTCGTGATCTCTTCGCCGACACACCAAAGGAAGTGTGTTAATCACGTGGCAACAAAATATGATCATGTCGTGTGGGGAAAGTGCATAACCTCTGCAGAGTGTACAAACTATTCGGATAGCCGTGCTCACGGTATTGAGCAAAGCTCGGGGATTACAGTCAAGGGATTAGACTTTTGCAAAATAAAACTTGGGATGGATGGCAGGTTGCCATGGGAGGTTGAATCTTGATTTAGGATGGAAAACTTGGTTTACTTGAGAAATGCTGCATCTATCTATTACTGTTATTTGTTTTTACTGTCTTTTCAATCTATATACTGTATTTGTTCATAAATGCTGCTTTATTGTAAATAGCCATTGTTAGCCATTCCTTTGGAATAAGCCTTGCATATATATATATTAGGATTGCATTCTGTGCACAACTTGTTGAGTACTGTGTGTACTCACCCTTGCCTACAACCTCATCAGAGCTGAAGGAGTACCATGAAGGGATGAATGTTTAGGGTGCGAGCCTTGTCAGTTGCCTGTGGTATACTGAGGGGTTTATCTACGTCTTCATTCCGCAGCAGTTTAATTTGTTGTTCAGCCTCGTGAGGCACCATTATGTAAGTTGACCATAAGGTCGTTCAACTAGTAATATTTAATATATAAAACCTGTTATCTTATTTCCGCTGTGTATGATTGTGATATTCACTGATGTTGAGCCTGTGTGCACTAGCATGATCCTGGACTAGTGCAGTATACACAGAGGGTCCGGATTTGCATATTCGGGTCCCTACACCCGGCGCTTAAATACCCTCGAGCAGCGCGCATACTTGGAAACTGTGACGGCGGCGACGCAAGTTCGACTCGGACACGATGACTAACGACCGTCCGATCTTAATCCAATGGCTCGGATAGAAGATAACCTCCGAACCAGTATGACTTGATGATGCGCACGGTGGCCCGATCTTCCGACAGGTAGAGGTAAGTCGATTGGTGGAGACTCGACGTTGATGATCCGACTTCCGATCAGAACCGATCCGAACCCAGCAATCGCTACACCACGGTTCCGTTGGTTATCAACCATGCACAAACACGGTTGACCTCACCAAGAAGGCTAATCCCTGCATGCGAATCGAGAACACAAGCAAGAACGTAGAAGAAGCAATCTGAAATTGTGAATTATATTAAGCACACGAGTTGGGGTTCCACAAACCGATGAACGGCGATACTGTTCAAAGACAGAATTGATCTAAGCAAAACCCAAGCCAAACCCTAGTGACGGCTACTAAATATAAGGGCTAAGGGATGTCCTAGAAACCCTAGACGTGTTCGTGATGGACTCCAACACGATACATGGGCCAACGGCCCAAATTGGTGACGCAGCACCCTAGGACAGATTCTGTCCGCCAACTTGTAACATGAATTCCTATCAACTCCGATGTCCAATTTACTTGAGACTAGTTCCATTAGAAAGGTTATCTCCTTAGCTTTCAATACATATGTGGATCATCAAAATCGGAGTCCGTTTGTGGCCTGGGCGACGATTTTAGAGAACACTGCTCCTGGTGGCCTGGTGGACCGAGATGAGTCGACTCCGACCGAGATGAATTGGGACTCCAACTTGACTTGGATGCCCTCCTTGCCTCCCTCCTGGCCCTTGCTTGTTCCCAAGGCCTTCATGATCCTCTCCAAAGTTCCTAAGTACAATATAATCAATAATATCATTAGGTAGCATACCATCCTCACAAGTATATGCACGGGCACTTAGGAATGAGCTCACCTCCTGATTCAATTGCCGTGATCGTGCTCTTGTGATGGGTCCTTGCATCACAACTGGAGGAGTCTCGGCCGTATGCATAGGAGTGATGTCCTCATCATCCTCCCCCTCTTGAAGTGGAGTCGTCCTCGACTCAAGCTCATCTTCTTCCCCCATGAATGGTTTCAAATATGCAATGTTAAATGTGGAACTAACCCCAAATTCGGGCGGCAACTCAAGTTTATATGCATTATCATTTATTTTCTCAAGTATCTTGAAAGGACCATCAGCTCTAGGCATTAATTTAGACTTTCTCAATTCTGGAAAATGATCCTTTCTCAAGTGTAACCATACTAAATCACCCGGTTCAAGTTTTACTTCCTTTCTACCTTTACTTCCCACAGTCCTATACCTTTCATTTATCTTCAAAACCCAACATGCGGCAAACACTCTTCCCACATCTTCAAATTCTTCTTCAAAACAGCCCTCAACATAGTAGATAATGTATGATTTACTACCTCGGTTTGGCCGTCGGTTTGGGGATGACATGTTGTTGAAAACAGCAGCTTGGTTCCCAATTTATTCCATAGAGTTCTCCAAAAGTGGCTCAAAAACTTGGCATCACGATCTGAAACAATAGTAGAAGGCATACCATGCAACTGAACGATTTCTTGAAAGAAAATGTTAGCAATATTAACAGCATCATCGCTCTTATGACAAGGAATAAAGTGAGCCATCTTATAAAATCTATCAACCACCAGAAAAATACTATCCCTCCCCCTCTTGGTCCTAGGCAGTCCTAAAACAAAGTCCATGGATATATCCTCCCATGGAGTGCTAGGAACAGGAAGAGGTATATATAAACTATGTGGATTCAATCGTGACTTAGCCTTTTGACATCTAGTGCAACGGGATACAAACCTCTCAATGTCTCGCCTCATCTTCGGCCAAAAGAAGTGGGCGAACAGCACGGCCTCCGTCTTCTTGGCACCAAAATGTCCCATCAAACCTCCTCCATGAGCCTCAGATCAAAAGAAAGCGAACGGATCCAAGCTGGAACGCATAGGCGGTTAGCTCTAAACACAAATCCATCATTTATCACATATTTATCCCATGTTCTTCCCTCTTTGCAATGCAGCAAGACATCCTTAAAATCATCATCATTAGCATATTGTTCTTTAATTGATTCCAATCCAAATATACGACAATCAAGTTGGGACAACATGGTATATCTCCTAGACAAGGCATCAGCAATCACATTATCCTTCCCTTTCTTGTGTTTGATAACATAAGGAAAAGATTCAATAAATCCGACGGCTCGGATAGAAGATAACCTCCGAACCGGTATGACTTGATAAGGACCGTCCGATCAAAATCTAACGGTACGCAGCGTTAGGGTTTTCATTAATTGACGTGGGTTGATATCGCCCTTGGATCCGATCCAACGATCGATGTTACCCTCCCGATTCAACAATGGCTCGACAAAGAATGGGCTTCGGCCTAGCACTGTTCATAATGGTTTTTCCGGGTTTTTCCAATTAAAATAATCTAAGAAATTCATTTCATTTATTTAAGGCAATAAAAATATGAGGAAAAATGCAAGAAAATTCTCAAAAATACTTTGAGACATTTTGGACTCAAATAAAATATTTCGGCAAAACTTTATTTTAAACTTTTATATTTATAATTAATTCTTGACAAAATACAATATAATTTAATTTGAAATAATTCTAATAAATTCTAGAAAATTCCAATAAATTCACAAAATTATAAATAACAATAAAAACTATTAAATAATTCAAATTCAAAAATTTGGGATATTACAAACCTCCCCCCCTTAACGGAATCTCGACCCCGAGATTTAGGGCTAACTGGAGAACAGGTTTGGAAATTCTGCCTTCAAATCCTTTTCACATTCCCAGGTTATTTCGTTCTCTGAATAATTGCTCTATTGAACTCTACAAAGGTGAACCGACTTGTTTCTGGTTCTACACTCCATCACATCCAAAATTTTGATCAAGTCAAGTCCTCTTGCAACTCTATTGCTTCTAACGACGTCTGCTCTGCTGGCACTCTGAGGCACTACTTGAACTGCGACACCTAAAATACGTCATGCACTCCTGCTAATGACTAGGGTGACTCCAACTGATATGCAACCTCTCCTCAGCGGCTCAGGATTTTAAATGGTCTATCATACCTAGGTGCAAGCTTCCTTTGACCTAGAACCTCTTAACACCATTACGGGGAGTAACTCTGAGATACACGAAATCCCTAGGTTCAAAACTCAAATCATGACAGCGATTGTCAGTATAGCTCTTCTGCCTTGACTGTGCTGCTTTCAATCTTTCCCTGATCATGGCAACTTATTCCTCAGCTTCTCTGAGCATCTTAGATCCAGACACTGAACTCTCCTCCCATTTCATTCCAATTTAACGGGGTACAACAGCACGACCATATAAGGCTTCAAATAATATCGTCTGTAAACTAGCTTGCTAACTATTGTTATAACTGAACCCTGCCTATGGCAATCATTTATCCCAAGACATGGCGTAAGCTAACGCACAAGCTCTCAACATATCTTCCAAAATCCGAGTAACTCTTTCTATTTGACCATCTGTCTGCGGATGATAAATAGTGCTAAAACGTGTCCTCATTACTTCATGTAACTTGTCCTAGACCTCGAGATAAATTGGATACCTCTATCAGACACTGTCCTCTTGGGCACCTCATGTAGTCACTCAATCCCTGACATATACAGATCTGCCGAACGACCCTTTTGAATACATAGTCTTCAGCGGTGTGGAACGAGCAACTTTGATCAATCAATCAATAATGATTCCTCCGAACTCGTATCCTTTATGGTCAATTCACACTAGGGGTCCTTTTAAGGATTCGTACATTGTGGTTTCCCTCAATATGTATGGACATGTGAACCTTGTAAACCCTAGTTTGAACTAGACATACTTAATGTCATTGTGGGGTAAACTGTTAGCATAATATTCCTGCTTAAGCTATCTGTTATGTGTTTTCAAACTTTTCAACTTATGTATGGTCCTTTTTGGGATAAGGGTTGCTAGTAGTTTGCTAAAAACCTCCAAATAAAACTATGGTTTGACGCGGGTGACTATTGGCAATAGCCAGATGTGCAAAGGGAAATGCACGTAGTGTAGGGTGAAGTGTCACCCGTGTCGGATTAAGGACCGAGCAATGGGACGGTAGATCCATGATTCCGTACAACCACGAGACCTGGTGTGGGACAGTCTTAGTCTATTAAGTTATTTGGATGTGGCTTTGCATCTAAGGAAGGCGGGAGTTAGCACATGCATTTGTTTCTAGGTTTGCTTGTAGGGGTTTCTACATACCAATGCAACGCTGTACGCCTTGCCATGAACAGAAACGTGGTGTTGGATGTGATGAAAGTGGATCCATAGCTTGGGTGTGTGTTTTTGTTTCCATGGCGAGGGTCAAACGTCCCGGGCTGATTCAAAGCCACGTCTAGATAATGTAACGGCTTTGTATGATCTCCTTGCCGGCACACCAAAGGAAGTGTGTCGTATGGCCTAGCAAAAGAGGTTGATCATTCCTTGTGGGTAAAGTTGTACACCTCTGCAGAGTGTAAAATCTAATCGATTAGCCGCGCCCGCGGTTAAGGGCACTTGGTGAATTCATTCCAATGTTAAAGTTTCTTGGTATTTTCTAAAAATTGGGTTTGGTTTGGAAACTGTTTTTGCAACCAACTTTTGTGTCAAAGGATCGACACCGAGGACCTAAGCAGTCACGTAGACTGGCTTGAAAGACTTGGATATTTACTTAACATGTTGATTCTCAATTGCTTTTATCAAAATGCGATGTTGCAATCTATTATATTTATACATTTCCATTTCTATGCAACTGCAAAATAACCTATAGCCTATCATTTACTTCAGCCTGCATATTTATTTAATTGCATTTGTGAAACACTACAAGACTTCCCGAGTACCAATGTACTCAATCTTGCATCTGCTGTCTCAGAGGACGAAGACTGCGATATGCCAGATGACTCTTACTTCCAGGCAGGTCACGAGGCTTTTGACGAGGATTTCTTCTATGTGTTGCCGAGTCAATTGCCTGGGGATTAGTGGGCAAACCACGAGGCTGTTTGGAGTTTATTTGGCTCTCTTTATTTTCTGCTGTTCAGTTGTTGTGTTGTACTAAACTTTGTATAATTATTCCTTGTATGTATGGCTATCTGTTTGTCTCTCGGGCATGGTTATGATATGAATGTTATAAACATGTGATTGCTAGCTTCTGATCCAGGAAATAGCACAGTAATCACATGGAGGTTCCTGTTCGCGAGAACGGGGTCTCACATTATGACACTAATCAAATCCTCAAAAGGTGTTTCATAAGCGGGTCAGTCCAATAACATGTATTCATATGACTGAATAGTATCACATACCCATAATCCTTGAAATGTGATTATCAATCAATTCATGTGCTTGTTTTGAATAAAGTTTATTGGTGTCCCAACCAATAAATAAACAAGGGACAATTTATAATAATGTTATAATTACATTACAGAGTTTCATGATCAAGTCACATACTTGATGATCTATAATATGATATTATTAAAAGAATAACATAAGCATAAATACAAGATAATCATCTTCATGATTGGCCTCTTGGACATATTTTCAAGAGCTTTAACTTGATTACAATGTAAGCTGCATAAGAATACCTTTGATTTCTTCATTATACTTATTGAGGAGCTCGCCATATGCATTACTCTGCTCTTGAACTTTGTTGCAAAGGGCTTTATTCCTTATAAGGATGGAGGTCATCCTCTCCATCATTTCTTCCCGTTCTTCTTTCTTATCAACAAGTTTCCATTTAGCTACTCTCATATTATAATCAGTAGCTTCATTTTCTTTCATCAATGTTTCAATTTCTCTGTAGACTTTAATGTTTCAATTTCTCTGTAGAAAAGATTACAAACTCATATAATACTGAATGCAATAGCTTAAATTTACATAAATCAAATTTTCATTAATTACTCATTTTTGGCTTCTACAAAGGCCTTCACCTTCATCATTGTTTTTGCATTTAACTGAATAAGATAGTTTTGTTTAAGAACTTCCATCCTAAATTATCTATTTAAAATGATACCAGAAGCATCTATCCACGGAGGACACAACCTCTTCATCAGACCTCCGTACCAGAGGTAGGGGTGAAAACCTTGGACCTTCTGAAGCTTGGCCGCGTCCTATTTGTAAGGTTATTGGGACTGGAACTTGCCCTCTGGCAGTAGTATCAATTCTCCTAGCCTATGACCTGTCTTCGGGACCACTCCTTGGGACCTCCACCGGTCCTCCCATGATCACTCTTTCTTGAGTACCTTCAGCACTCTTTCTCATTGCTTCGCTTGTTGTGGAGATGGTGGGAGGGACCACTAAAGTAACTGGTCTTAAGAAAGCTCACCATAGAGGTCGAAGATGTAGCCACAGCTGTAGTCCTATGAACCAAAGGATAAGCTACACTTGTAGTAGAGGGACCAATAGTCACCTCAACTATTCTAGGAGTAGCAACAAAAGCTTCTCTACTTGGTTCTTCTGGCTAAGAAGGACTAAAAAAAATTTTGTTCTTAGGATTAGATAAATAAAAAAATTGGTCATCTTAAAGAAAGCATTGAAAGAACTTACAGCTCTCAACTTTTCAACCTAGTTCATCCCTTTAATATTCCAGCATAAGATATTCCAGTTTCTAAGTTGGCTTGATATAAGGTTTGTGAGTATGAAGGAAGAAACCCTTGACCGACATGGTCAGGGATGTGATGTTGTAAGCTTGAGGGACATAAGGCAATCGTTGCAAAGCAAAATAGTGGAAGCAGAGACCAAGAGACAGGAAATGAAGACCTGATAGACACAACACCTTAAGCAGATGCAGGTAATGTTCAAGTACGAGTAAGAGAAGTTCTGAAGGACTTTAGTAACAAAACGGGAACAAAAGAAATGCAGCCCCCAATTCTGATCACTCCCTCTAATCTTGACTTCATTCACCATTATTGGGGTCTTTGAGAAGCTTGTCCATGGATACCTTCGAAGGTGGCATGCCACAAAGGTCCATGCCCCAATGTTGCATTAGTTGAATCAGCAGTTGAGGAGGCAGAGTATTTTGTTGAGTATTGAGGTGCAATTCGCCTTTGATATCTTGAATTGTGTTGCTATCGGTCAGCCTCTGAGCATTTTTTCCTTTTGGCTGCTTAACCTGAGCGACTGATCTAGCTTGAGTCCACCATGAAGAGCATTAAGCCTTGGGCTACAATAAAGCACATGAGCATAGATCGAGGTCATGCTCTTTGGGGCCCTCGGGACCTTGGTGAGCCTATTGGAATTAGCCTGGAGGCAACAGAGTAGTGCGACGTTGCTACTAAATAAAGGTCCCTCTCGGTTCCAAAATCTTGCATGTCCTCTTCATGAATTTCCCGAATGATGAAAAACTTTTTGTGGGGATGGTCTTCCATAATGAGGCATGGTAGACCTGAGGATTTTAGCATAGCCAGGATTGTTGGGATGAAGACCATAGTCCACGATCTCTTCAGTCGAAAACCAGAGAAATCTGATCGCACCAGACCTAGGAGGACTAGGTAACCCTTTGGAGAGACATCATGAGGAATCTGGCAGCACGTGAAATAATTCCACATCAGTTGCATTATCTTTTGTAGATGACTTCCTAGAGTTGATTAGCAGCTCTGAGGGATTGGTACTATGTCCATACAATCGTTGTCCTGGTGATCCGAAGCAAGCACTGTACTGAGACTCTAAGTGGGTTGACTTTGCACCAAAGATTCACTATCAGACTCATGATAGAAAGCAGAGTTTGCATCAGTAGAGAGAGGTAAAGACGCTTATTCCTCAATGCCCCCTAGAGCCAGCATTGGAGCCTGAATCCATTGGTTCCACTAGGGATCTGTTGATGCCAAAAACTTCAAGTAGGGTTCCTGGCTACAGCACACTGGACGAACACCTGGTTCAAAGCGTGCCAGCCAATTTGACCTGCAATTGACAAGGAAGATATGAAACTCGCTCAAAGCCGATCTGGTTTTGACGATCGGCTTGGATCCTAATCAACTGGAAGCTGATAAGACCAAAGGTGAGGGTAATTCCAACTAGCCGATTAAGGCCAGCCAGGGGATAAAGGCAGATTAACTCCGAAAAAGGCGATGCGCAACAAGATCGGAGAAAATCAAACCTGGGGATGCAACTTGAGAACAATCAATGATCGGCGATGCGCAACTTTATCGATCAAACTAAGTTACAAGAGTCTAAATTACAAAAACTATTTCTAGTTGACGAAAAGTGGATGAAAGTAAAGATGGATGGTTGATGTGTGTTGTCTCTCCTCTCGCTGTACAATACGTTTGGTAAATATGATCCGTATCGGCCTCTATCTCTTTACTTATCCGATTCTATTTCCATTTATCATCCAACCCTGATTCTGCGAAACTCCTATTACCAAATCGGATTCTACTTGCCAAATTCTGGTGCAAACATATGCCCCCCATTTTTGGGAGATAACTTTTGTCTTCCAAAATCCCAACGATCGGCTTCTTCACTATTGGCTTGACGGAAGATTCTTCCAGTAACGGCTGCATTAAATGCTCCGTAAAACCCGGGATATGCATATTGTACGTTTTAACTAGTGAAGGGTCGTCGTCTATCACTGGGAAAAATATTCTTGGGGGCTGTATACCAAATGATGAAAACAATCAGAAGTCGGCTTTATACAGGATTCGCCAAATTTGCTGTGGGGAACATAAGAGGCCCTTTATGGTTTATCCAAGTATGGCTTTATTGCCTTTTTAACCGATCTTTCGCTTTGGAACTATCCGATGATACGGCCTTCCCTCGAGAGGACAATCCTGAGGAAGCGGTGCCTCAGTTCCGCGCCAGTCTGTCATACGGCAAGAAATTTATCATGTGCTCCAGGAATGAAACTAAAATTACACCTGTCGGCTCGAAGAAGTATTTGACTTTCTTCCTCAATCTTAGTGGCGAAGACTTTGGGCAACAGGATTTCTTCTGTTACAGCGGAGTAGCCGATTTTGTGTGGCCATCTTTCCTGCATTTGGAAGCCGACAGCTCTTCGATGCCGCAAGAGACGTTGGATTTATACAGGATTTTTATCTCCCCAAGCGTGTTCCATGCAGGTTTTAACTCCAGAAGTCAGACATATCAGCCTTCATATGAATTCTATCACCCGTCAATCTATGCCAGGCAATTGGGTTTTGGCCAAGTGATTCCGAGTTTCCCACTCCTTCATCGGCTTCAACCAAGAGCCAAGGTTCGAAACATTGCGACAGCAGAAATTTTTTGGAAGTGGCCGATGATCTTCAAATCCAAAGCTTGCCTCATTTCTTTTTGAACACTCGTCGGGCTGGAGTTTTTACGTCGTGGTGGTCGACCATCGCAAGGGCCCTGCTTTTGGACGAGTCCCCATCGGCCATCATCGACCAATTTTTTTCAAATCTTCCAGAGCCGATGTTTGTGCCTAGTACTGACTCTAGCAGCGAAACTAGTTCGTCAGGGTATACTAACACAAGCTTAGTAGATATCACCGGCGAGGTATCGGCTTTTGGTCTATCTCTTACTCAATCGTGTTTACTGCTTAATCTGACGCATTCTGACTTTTACTTTTCCTTCTACTGCACAGACCAAGGTTGCGGGGAAGAAGGTAACGCCTGGCCCATCGGGTGAGGGCCAATCCAAGAGGCAGCATCAGTCCATTGGCATAACGGGCTATGCCTCGGGTTCGCTGGGTATCCAGAGTCTGTCTTTATCGGACTTAGAGAAGCAGAAACAACAACCTAGTAAGCTTTCTTATCGGTCTTCTTCAGATTTCAAACCATCATCTCGACTAACCAAAGCTACATGCCCGATAAATTTTCAGAGAAGAAGCGGAAGTATACAAAGGCTGCCGCCAAGCGTAATCTCAAGCCGCAAGAACAAAGTGGCGAGAGCTCGCCAAATGTGTCGGCTACCGGAGCGGTGAGTTACTTGAGTTTGCATGATCCTTCTTATGTACCGTCTTACCCTTGTTTTCACCTTTTTCAACCAACACCATTAGTGCAAGTGGCCACCATTTTGGTCGATCTTCCTTCCATTGCTCCGAAGGTTCCGCCACCGCCAACTCAAGCTCCAGCAACGGATCTTTTGGTCGACTTGCCGGATTCTGAGGCCGTCCCTCAGCCTTCGCCGTCGGCTCCAGCTTTCCCCCCTTCCACTTCTTCCGATCCGATGGACTTGTTGGGGTTCACGTTGGACGATCTGGAAGACTTGGAGGTATGGCCACAGACGACTTCCCTGCGGATATTAGGAGGATCCTTGAAGTCGCAGAAGAAGCATCGGCTATGGTGACTTCAGCGCTGGGGATGCAGGCTCGGCTAGACAAGCTTGTTGCAGAAATTATGCAGCCAGAGGCCAACCTTCCGGCCAATACGCAACCTCTGCGAAATGCCATGGCTGCAGTTGAAGCCGATCTCCCTCAAGAAGCAATGGTTGCCCTGCTCAAAGTTTGTCACCTGGACAGCAAACGTGTTGAGGTGGAAGCAGCCAGGGCCAGGATTGCTAAGAGGGAAGCCCAAGAAGCCGACCTAATTCTCATGGACAAGATGGTGGCATCCACGAAGGCCAAAAAGAAGAAGTTCGATGAAGACAACCAGGTTCTTAAATCTGGCAAAGCTGCTATCCTTCAATTGAAATCGGCCAAGAAACGCCTCGAAGAAGAACTAGCCGAGGTGAACAAAAGGTTGGCCGACCAACAATCTTTACTTGCCTCTACTGCTGCCTCTCTCAAGGATCAAAAATAGGAAATCAGCCAAGCTATGACTCATATTTCCAAACAAATGGCCAAGATCATCCCTGTGCCCAGTAACGCCAAAGAAGATAAGAAACTCATGGGTGAGATCCAAGATATTATTGCCAAGGCGGCAGGAGCGGTATCGGCCTTAGGAGGCAGGCTTCCAGGCTCAAACCTGTGAAAATTGTAATTTTTTACCTTATATCGCTTTTTGGGAGATGAATATCTTTTGTTACCTTCATTCATCAGCTGTTTAACCGACTTTTATTTAAATTTTTTTATTTTCGCTGCTTGCTTTTTCTGATATGTCCTTGATTGGTCGTGAGTTGATCCAAATGCTAGGATAGTACGCCTTCAAGTATTTCCCGTTAATCGCCTTTGGCAGAACAACTCCGTTCGTCGTCTGTAGTATGTAAGAATTTCCATCGGCGAGTTGATGAATCCTATAGGGACCTTCCCAAGTTGGTGACCATTTACCGAATCGGCTATCCTTTGATCCGACAAGAAGTATAGTCTTCCATACCAAATCGGCTTCGCTAAAAGACTTAGGCATGACTTTCTTATTATATACCCTAGCCACTCTCAACTTGTTTTTCTTAAGCCGATCTAATGTAGTTAAACGTAGCTCAGCTAACTCGTCCAGGTTGTCGACCATTAGTTCTTTATATTCTTGTGCCGACAATCTGTTTTGCCTAGCAATTCGAATATGTCGGGGATCGGTAACCTCGACACATGTCCGACCCCCGCGACATGGTCCCCCGAGCTCAGGGGCTTATCTCCAACCTCGAGCGAAGGCCTCCTCTCGAGCTCGAGGTCATGCCTAGCGAGCTCGAGCTCAGTCGCAAGGGTCAGAACCAGGCTCGAGCCAGTCTCCACGACCTCTGCAATCTCTGTGCTCCCCGAGTTAATCTCCGTCTGTAATAATCTGTTTTTACTATGTAACTTTCTCTCCCCTGCATGGGAGTCATCGCCGGACCATACCTCGCGTAGGAATCAGCGCCAACAACCCCAACAACTCTGACAACCTGCGACATGCCCCGTCGACTCGCAATAAACTCCTGTCATCTCACAAGGAATGGCCTGGCGTTAGTCTCAAGCTCAGGAGCCAGCACCCGAGGTCTATATAAGGCGGCAGACTACCCCATCTAGAAGGAGACACCTCTCCGAGACATACTCCAATAGACAACAAACAAACAAAGAAGAACACCCCGAGCTCCCCCTGTACTCTTTCACGTGATCTCATAGTCATCTTTCGCCTACGGGCAAGACTGGAGTAGACCTGTTACCCGACCTTGGGGGCTCGAACCAGTATAAACCTTGTGTCTACTGTTTTCTACTTCTTCCCCGACCTACACACCTCGCGACGCACCCTCTTTCCCGAACAAGCACGACTTTGGGCCTCACCCCTTACACGATCCTATCCCCCTCTTTGCGGTTGACGGTTCCGATCGTCGACAGCTGGCGCCCACCGTGAGGCCTGAAGTTTCGTTTGTCCGGAGTTTATCGCCTCAGCGTCGCCAGCACCTTCGGCTTCATCATGTCACGATCAGCGAGCCTGGACTCGGATGCGATTCCCGAGTGTGAGGGCTCTACCTCCATGTTCTCGCCCTCATTGCCGCCGTGCGGGCGCCTGGCCTTCATGGCTGGCAGCCGCGAGGCAAGCCCAAAGCCAAATGGCAGCGGCTCGGAAACCCTGTAGGAGGTGTGTCGCCTCACCCAGGTCACCATCAACCAAGCTATCACCGCCATCCGGTGGGAAGAGCGGGGGGAGGCCCACTCTCCGTCTGGGCAGCTTAGCCCCGCCCGTCTGGATGATCACGGTCGGGAGCGCTTGCGAGCCATCGCCCGGGTCATGGCCGACCCTGCCAGGGCAAGCTCGGCTCTCTTCCGATGGTCCCTTGCTGAAGAACTCGACAGGGCGGCCGACGGAGTCGCGCCGCCACGGCAAGAGCGACGTCCGCGCCCTGAGCCTCACTCCCTGGCAAGCGACGACAACTCGCAGCGCGAACACCGGCCCCTTTGCCGGCAAACTCTGTACCCGCGGGCTCACAGCCCGTTACCATCCCCTCCACCTCACCGGGATGTGGACATGGCGTGTGGGCATGCCTGCCGCCAGCAGAGCGGCAACAGCACCCGATCTACTATGTTAGCGAAGTACTTCACGGACCAAAGGAGCGTTACCCTCAGGTCCAGAAGCTGCTCTACGCCCTCTTCATGGCCTCACGCAAGCTCCGACACTACTTCCAAGCACACGTAGTGGTCGTCCCGAGCGGGTTCCCTCTCGACGAGATCCTCAAGAACCCGGAGGCGGGAGGTCACATCGCCAAATGGGACATGGAGCTGGCCGAATTCGATGTCTGTTTCGTGGCGCACACTGCCATCAAGTCGCAGGCGCTCGCCGACTTCGTGGTCGAGCAAACAACCGAGCCTGCCCCCGAACCTGAGATTAAGGAAGAAGGCCCCTGGACCATGTTCTTCGACGGGTCGAGGTCGTTCGAATGCTCGGGGGCTAGCGTTCTCATCATCACCCCCCGAGGAGATCATCTGAGGTATGTGGTTCACTTCAGCTTCCCCACGACCAACAACGTTGCGGAATACGAGGCCCTAAAGGGGACTCCTAGCTCGTTGTCAATCAGTACAACAAGGACTACCAGTGCTCGAACCCCCCGATGTCTAAATACCTCGTCGAGGCACGCAAGATGGAGAGGTGGTTCCGGAACCTAGAGGTCATGTACGTGCCCAGGAAGGACAACTCTGGCACTGACCTCCTGTCCAGGCTCAGATCTTCCGGAGACAAGCTCCCACCGGACGTCATCCTTGAGACTTTGGCCGCGCCGTCCAGCGCCGATCAAGAAGACCCGGTGGCCCTCCTCAAGAGTGCTCCCTCGTGGATGGACGTTCATCAAGTTCCTCGGCCAGGGGGAGCTCCCGGCTGCTCTGGCCGTGAGCGGCAGGATTAGGCACCGCGCGAGCTCGTACAGGCTCGTCGACGGACAGCTTTATCGCCGGGGTGCTTTGGGCGTTCTGGCAAGATGCGTCACCCCGAAGGAAGGTATGTACCTGCTTAACGACATCCACTCGGGCCTCTGCGGTGCTCACTCTTCTTTAAGGACAATGGTCAGGAAAGCATTTCGGATGGGATTTTACTGGCCGACGGCGCTCCAGGACGCTTGGGACATCGTCCGCGCCTACCGGGCCTGCCAATTCCATGCTCGGAGGACACGCCAACCGGCCTGCGCCCTCCAAACCATCCCCCTCGCCTGGCCATTCTCGACATGGGGCCTCGATATCCTCGGCCCCTTTCCGAGGTCAGTCGGGGGGAAGAAGTTCATGTTCATCGCCATCGACACCTTCACGAAGTGGATCGAGGCCGAGCTAGTCTCGACTATCACAGCTAGAGCCGCGGTAAGGTTTTTTCACTCGTTCGTGGTTACGAGGTATGGAGTCCCTTGCAGGATCATCACCGACAATGGGACGCAGTTCACTAGCGAGCTGTTTCAAGAATTCTATGAAGATATGGGAACCAAGGTTTGCTATGCCTCGGTAGGTCATCCCTAGAGCAACAGAGCGGTCGAACGTGCCAACGGACAAATCGTCCAGGGCGTCAAGAAGCAAGTCTTCGATGGGCTCGCGCAGCGGGGTCGGGCCTGGGTGGATGAGCTTCCCACCGTTCTCTAGTCCGTCCGACAACGACTAGCCGGGCGATGGGGTCAACACCCTTTCAGCTCGTCTTTGGTGCCGAGGCCGTCCTGCCTTTCGAAGTCACGCTGGGCTCCGCCAGGGTCTGCTCGGTCGACCAGGCCGACCTCGAGCAAGAACGGTCTCTCGACCTCGCCCTCGCGGAGGAAGTAAGATGCCACGCACTGCTACGGTCGGCGCATTTCCTGCAGGGGCTTCGCAGGCACGCCTCTCGATCGGTGCGACCCAGGGGTTTCCTCGTTGGAAACCAAGTCCTAAGACGAGTTCAAGACCGGTCCGGCACCAACAAGTTGTCCCCGCAGTGGGAGGGGCCCTTCAGAGTCGTTTCAACAGCCCGTGCGGGGGCTTACCGATTGGCGATGCCCGATGGTAGGGAGCTCATGAACTCGTGGAACGTGGACCAACTCCGGAAGTTTTATGTCTAATGCTCTCTATCTCTCTCTCTCTGTTTTATGATAAAATGTTTTGCTTTATCGTCTGCTATCTCCTTTCGTGTCTCCCCGCGTCTCGAGCAACATGGCTTTGGGTCGTGATTCGAAGGATCACCTCCAGGGGGTCGAGTTAGCAGTAAGCCGATTCTTATCGCGTTAAGACCTCCCCCTGTCGTAGAGCTTATCCCGGTAATCACGCCCAACAGTTCCCTCAACCTCGAGACGCTCGGATTTTGGTCTTTGCGCCCCTCGCTCGAGCTAACGTTGCGGTCTCGCGGTTCACCTCTAGGGGTCACGTTCGCAATAAGCCAATCATCATCACAGTAAGTCGACTATCCCCCTGTCGCAGGACATGAACCCCGACCGTCCTCGGTAAGCGCTTCGAGCCAGGGGCCCAACTGTTAGTGATATGCCCTAGAGGCAATCGTGTGAGATGATTGTATCATACGTCTATGTTCATGTACTTATCAGTTCCATGAATAAATATCACTCCTTTGTTCATTGAGTATGACTTAATTGTGAAACACATTGGTTATATGATATTATTCTAAACGATCCCTAGTCACATATCATTATGTGGGACAATAGTGATCTGACCAGCACATGTATTGATTGATGGTAATGTTTCACATACCATAGATATGGAGATATCAAATCAATAATGTGGGCACATGTTAGAGAACATGGGGTTGGATAGACCCGCTCCGAGACACTGATGAGATTGTTATCTTAGAAGTGCCATCAGGGTGTAGTCTCGAGTGGTATACCTATACGATCCTTTGACCTGAGATTCTTATTGATTCTCAGCATGTGTAATTGTATACTTTGGGGCTATCAGACACTTCTCCGTAGCAGGGGAGTTATAAAGGTAGCTTACGGGTATACCATGAAACATGACGTGAGATATAAGAGATCAAGATGGAATTTGCCCCTCCTTGATAACAGGAGAGATATCTCTGGGCCCCTCGGTGTGGATGGATAAGGAAAAGTGCATGGCCATGCCAAAGTGATTAAAGTGTTAATCACGAATTATATCCATTATATTGACGAGTGAATGGGTCGAGCTATCACAAGGATGGCACGCATCTTGCCTTGAGCTTGACTGGTATCGCGTGGCAAAAGGATTGGTATATGAGTATATCAAGGTTCAGTTGATACGATCACTCTGTGAATTCGGGGGACAACATGTCCTGCTAGGAACCACTGTTGTCGATGGTGCGAAAAGAGGTTTCCATGGCCATGGCCGCTTATGCATGAACCTAACGGTCGCACACTTAGCAGGTTGGATCATGTCGATGGATTGGATCCATTAGTGGGTTTACACGGATTTGGATCCTCTGGCGTCTTAATGTATTTCTACTGTAGAAGATCCATTAGTGTGAGTCCTAGTGGGCTTCTATCGTAGAAGGCCCGTTAGTGCACTCTATATAAAGGGACGTGGGGGTGTGCAGCCATTAGAGTCTCCCCACCACAAACCCTAGCCGTCGCTACACCCCACCGCCCTCTAAACCCTAGCCGCACGCGTGGGTGCTAGCACACCAGCGCGCGGTGATCCTACCCTGGACGTGTGGATACCGTAGAGGCGTCGTTGCATCTGCCTCGGCGCTGATTGGCGAGAACATCTACTTCCTCTACAGGCGTTGCGTCTCGCGATCGCGAGGAGACGATCAACTCCGGCATCTACTCATGACTTTGAGTACGCGGGGACGCTTCACCCACTCTTCTTCTGCTGCTAACGTGCTCCAAGGGTAATGATCCATGATCCACTACTCGCATGTATCCTGGTTGAATGCGTAGAAAATTTTGTTTTCGGCTAGTATAGCCTACGCGTTCCCTTCACCAACCTGGCTTTTGCTTGCGGCAGGGCCCGTCTTTGTTGTCTGTGCTCCTAACACTCTTTATTTCCCTTCGTGCCCTAGGGGTCGAGAACCCGGGATGTCCAGGTCTTTGCTCGCATGCCACAAAGCTCCAAACCGACCCCGATGTGAAGCCCGTGATAAAAGTCCCTTTTTATCACCTGTACTGACATTCCTTTGTATCTCGAGGGACACGACGTCGAGTTGCGGTCCCAAGTTTCAGGAACTTCGGCGAGAGATTGCGCCTGGCAAAGGCCTCGTGCCCGAGGCCCCAACCTGGTATTTTCTTTACAGACAAACGTTCTCCCTTGTTGCCTATGCTTGCGTCTCGAGCAACGTGACCTCGAGGCATGACCATAAGGACCACCTCTAGGAGGTCGAGTCAGCTATAAGCCGATTCACATCGTGTCTCGACTCCCTCCTGTAGTAGGCTCAGACCAGAGGTCACGCGGAGAGCTCCCCGACCTCGAGACATCTATGTGCTTTCCTTCTTTTTTCCATGTTTGTATCTATCTGTATGTCTCTATGCAGTGCTCAAGGTCACGGCCTCTTGGTTCGCCTCGGGGATGTAAGGCCGCCGTAAGACGATCTTTATCGCGGTAAGCCGCCCATTCCCCCGTAGCTGCCAACCAGAGGTCGTTCTTAGAGGGCGCCCCGAGCCTGAGGCGTTCCCGAGCTCGGAGGTCGCAGTTCCTAAATTCGCCGCCGGGGATGCTTCGGTCGCTGTAAGCCGCCCTACCGTAGTAAGCCGACTATTCCCCGTAGCAGAGTTCGAGTTAGAAACCGCCCTCTGAGGGAACCCCGAGCTCGAGCATTCCCGAGCTCGACGGATTGGACCTGACGCCTAAACCTGGCCCGAGCTCGAGTGTTCCCGAGCTCGGCCAGCATCATCTAGCCTAAGCTCGAGCGTTTCCGAGCTCGGCCAACCTGACCAAACCGCACGGGTAAGGCTTGTCCTCGCTCAAAGGCTTGCTCACTAGCTTGACTTCGCCTTAAGCCCCTTTTTCAGGTCAAAGACACTGGCTCGACCCGCGGTCTTCAATGACTAAGTATGCTTCCTACGCCCCAGTCCCACGTTGCTCAAACTCGACCGCAGCGGGGGCTGGGCAAGCACGGGACAAAGGACAAGTACGGGGCAACAAAGACAACGAAACGACCCCTATTTTTACATAAATGCAAAAATGAAAATCTAATGTGCATTCTGTACTAGTCCCATGATCAGTAGCTAGCAAGCACATACACAACAATTGGAATCACAACCATAGCTCACATTATTAAAGCAGAAACTAATATACAAAGAGAAATCTTATAAATCAGAGAATACAGCAGCAAATGAAGCAAAGTCTTGTAGTGTGTCCATCCGACCCGCAGGCAACTGACAAGGCATAAATCCTAGAAAGAGCACATCGAAAAGATCCCGCAACCTGCAATGAAAAGAGCCTTGAAGCTTCGCTAACTCCTGAGACAGCAGATGCAAATTTGAGTACATTGGTACTCAGCAAGACTTAAGGTGGTATTTGCAAATGCACAAATGCAGGTCAAGCCAAAGGAGGCTACTACAGTTAATTTGCATAAAGCAAAATTGAATTGGTAAAACAAGTTATCATTTGCAAACGAAATTTATAAGAGCAAGTTGATTGATAAGAAATAAGATACGTCATAAGCAATACTCACAGCCCTTCGCAAGAAACATAATCCAAATCATGGATCCAACAATGTCGGCCCTTTGACATAAAGTAACAGTTGCTAAAACAAGTTTCAAACCTAAACCCATTTTAGAAAATACCAAAGCTAACATTGGAATGACTTCACCAAGTGCCCTTGACCGCGGGCACAGCTAATCGATTAGATCTTACACTCTGCAGAGGTGTACAACTTTACCCACAAGAAATGATCAACTCTTTTTGCAAACTATTAGCACACTTCCTTTGGTGTGCCACAGAGTGATCATACATAACCGTTAAATTACCTAGACATGACTTTACACTAGCCCGGGACGTTTGGCCCTCGCCATAGAAACAGAAACACACACCCAAGACCTGGATCCATTCACATCACACCCAACACAACATTTCTGTTTATGGCAAGGCGTACACCGTTACATTGGTAAGTAAAAACCCCTACAAGCAGACCTTGAAAGGAATGCCTATGCTAGCTCCCGCCTTCCATAAATGCAAATTCATGTCGAAATAACTTCATAGGTTAAGACTATCCCACACCAGGCCTCGTGGTTGTACGGAATCTTGGATCTACCGTCCCATTGCTCGGTCCTCAAATTGACACGAGCGACACTTCACCCTACACTACGTGCATATCGGTCTGCACATCCGGCTATTGCCAATAATCGCCCACGTCAAAACCATAGTTTTATTTTGGGTTTTTAATCAAAATACCAGCAACCAACAGTTTCATATAAAACATTTTCCATTTCTCAAGAGGCAATTTTAATCATGATCATCTACCTCGATGAACTAAAGCATGGCTAAGCATGATTAATATGATCGCATATACCCAAGATGACATTAAGCAATGTCAAACCCTATTTTGTGGTTATCAAGGTTCACGTGTACACAATTATCAAGGAATTTCATGAGACAACAGGTATATCTACCAATACCACAAAATAGCGAATTTACAGAAAATATACGCATGCATGAAACAATTTGATAAATAAAAGGAAAATTAAATTCTGGGATCAATATGATCAATGGGGTGCTTGCCTTGCTTAACTGTTGTTTACAAGGAAGTCGAGATCACGGCCGACGAAGACGATGACGGAAACAGCAACATCGGGTTCTACACGTCCATACCGACGAAAAGCAGTAAGAAGCAAATAAACAACTTCAATAAAGGCAAAAAGAAGACAGATAGAAAATCAATGTAACAGCCCGATTTTCGTTAATCTGGTAAATGAGGTTTGTCATGCTAACATCTTCCATAAAGTCCTTACATCCTCATTTAATTATAATCATACAAGTGTTAGGACATTCATCTTGCATTAAGAGGGAGTAACAAAATCCTAACAATCATTCCAAAACTGCACACATGTTATTTACCTTAGTCAATGACATGTGGACCATGTTATTAAGAGAGAGGGGAGTGTAGGCTGCACACCTACTCTACCAATTCCTACTCTATTCACCTCTACCCACCTACCTAACTAGTCTATGACACATGGGACCTACCTTGCATTGGAACTTGTGGGCTGCACATCTTCTCCATGTCCTTTCTCACTCAATCACCCATACCCACCCTTTTACTTACCCTATGACATGTGGGACCTAGCCCCACATGTAAGGCATGAGTGGGCAGCCTATATAAGGTCTAAACCTTGGTTTATCCTCCCTTTTTCCTGCCCATTTGCTCAGCTCAAACCAGAAAATACAGCAAGTGTGTTCTTCTCCAACCCTTGCCACTCTCCCCCACAAAATCCACTCAAATCTTGAGTTTGAGCTTGTGCATGTTATACCATTTTGTAGCCAAGATCAAGAGCTTCAAATCCATCCAAATGGATTCTTGAGGAACCAAGTTTTGGGTAAGTGGCAACCGATTTTCTTTTCCTCCATGTTCAGAAATTTTGTTCCTTGTAACCCATTTCCTTCTTCTCCATGGAATCCACCATCACACCTTGATTCGGGTCGTGCATGTCACATGGAAGCTTGAAGAGGAGGGCTAGAGGCTATTGCAAGCACGAGCAAGCGAGGCCGTCGTCGTCTACACGAGCTAGGAGGAGACGAACCGAGGGAACCGGAGTTGCGACACCTTTGTCATTCCCTCGCCGAAACCAACCTCCACCACATGAAAAGTAACCCTATAGTGGCAAGAGTCTACCTTAGTCCACCCTTTTTGAAGTCCTAGTGCATTGCTATGAAGTAGAGAAGCCAATAGACAAATAGCCGTTTTGAAACAGATCAGGTTAGCCCGGACACTCCGGGGTTTTGTCCGGATACTCCGGGGTTTTGTCTGGATACTCCGGGTAGGGCAGACCGAGAGGGTCAGCCCGGACACTCCGGGGTTTTGTCCGGATACTCTGGGGTTTTGTCCGGATACTCCTGGTAGGGCAGACTGAGAGGGTCAGCCCGGGCACTCTGGGGTTTAAACCCGTATATTCCGGATATAATTCAATAAAATGTCTTAAATAATTGAACTTTTGACGCAAAACTTAATTAGTATTTCATATTATCATTAGTACGACACATCATGAGCATTTCATGCATCTTTTAATCTTGTGCACCCTTGGAGTTCTTGGTTTGGTGTTTATGGATTTGGATTTTCTCGCTAGGTGTTGACGCTTCGGAAGGCACTCCCGAGTACGACTACGCCTTCGAAGTCAAGAACGAGCAGCAAGGCACTATCTTACTCCTTGACCATGATTGCTCCTACTCTTTGAAATCTACACTTTTGGAAATTATTTTATCAATTGCATGCTTACTTTCAATTACAATTATGATTGGGTAGAATGCATAGCTATTACCCTGTTGTGCGTTATTTCCTTAGTATGTTCTTTCCATGTTCCATTGTCGCCTTTGGTGGTTGGTTTAATTATATTATATGGGTTCGTGCGAATTGCTTAGCCATGCTTAGAACAACGTTAGAAAACGCGATAGATGGACTTAGTCCATCGGTCGCAATGATTGAGAATTATTATGATGATGTTAATTTCAAATGTTGATTAATGAGTAGAGATGTTGGTTAAGGACCCTAAGGATTGAATCCTGGTGAAGTCTCTTTGAGTAACTATAGTGCGAACCACACGCCGTTTATGGGACCGGCGTAACCAAGTACTTATGTATGACTAGGGTGTGTAAACCATGTGCACTCGGAATTCCTTGAGCTTAGTGGAGTGTCAAGGAATGTCCGTCGGAGTTCCTTGGGCTTAGTGGAGCGCCAAGGAATGTCCTCGGAGTCCCTCGAACTTTGTGGAGTTGGGGATGTCCAACAACGGGTGTACTCCTTGATCCACACACACCGTTAATCGGGCACGGGATCAAGGGTCACAGTCATCCGGATGGTTTAGATATACTACCATGCATACTGGAAAATGGTTTGTCACGTTCAACTCGGCCGACACATCTAAGGAAATGTGTTAATAGCTTGGCTCACGAGTGTGGCGTGTCGTGTGGGTAAAGTCGTACCTCTACAGAGTTTAAACTATTCGAATAGCCGCGTCCATGGTTAAGGACGATCTCTTAAATTGTCAGTCACTGGGCGAGTATTAAGGTTTTGGTAAGAATGGGATGGGAGTGGGAAAAGATACACAAGTATTGGAGTACTTGTGTGTGTGTTTGAACATGAGCGATGGAACTCATGGTTCGAAGAATGCTTGAAGGCATGATGTAAATGGAATTATGATGATGTTATATTATGTATTAGCTTTTGCAAATGTTTACTAAATGCAATTTGTCAATCTATACTTGTTTTATGATTTGCTCCAAACATTGCTTTATGCTGAAAATTGCCATTTGCCTTCCTTTGATGTAGCAACCACATGTAGCTAGAAATCAGCATACAATGTATATTAATGTGCGAGTACACTCTTTGTACTCAATCGGATTGTCCACTTGCTGCAGATGAGGATGAGGCATTACCCGGGGACTTTTACCGGGCCGATTTCGATGATGCTAACGTTTAGTCGCCGTTCTTACCCCAGTTGGTTGCCTGAGGGTTTGGGGGCATGCCATGCTGGCCCTTTTGTTGTTTATCTTATGAATTCTGCTGCTACTTGATGTAATAACTCTAAGTATGTCGTTATGGGCAGCAGTCCTACTTTTGGAACGTAATGATGTTTATGCTTCCGCTAAATGTGTATGTGTTGTGATGTCAACTGTTGGATGAGAATGCGCGTGTTGGCAAACTTTCCTGGGACCAACACGGGTATAATCGTGGAACGCCCGAGGTTCCCTTGATTCACTTGAGATGTACCGTGCATTTGAGTGAATCAGTGGAGTCCCGGGGACGGTTCCCCACAATCAAATAAATAATCATTGAAAAAAACAGGAAGATTTTAGAGTTGGATTATATGATTACTTCTATAGATTATCCATCCTTGTTTTATGAATTAAAGAAGCTAAAATTATGAACTCTTCTATTTATAATATCGAATTCAAGACGCAAAAATTATTTAGATTATTAGAATTAAACATAAGTTACTTTGTTGAGAGTTATAGATGAATAGCACTTAATCCTTAATTGATTTTGCATAAAAAGCGGGTTTTAAATATGTTAAATTAGCCAAGATAGGTTACTGGTTACATATTAGAAGTTTTGAGAAGATTTTGGTGATACAAATATCTTATATACAGATTTCTACATTGTTACTATGGTCGTAAACTCATTTTATGAAGTTCAGAAATCATAATACTTAAGGCTGTTTGGATAATAGAAATTATATGCAAAACATGATGAAGTAAGATTATTTCTTCATAATAAGGTGATCTATACTTTGGATAGCATTCCTAAGCTGTTTTCATATTTTTTTTATGTTTAGTTGAGACATTATATTCATTGTTGAAAAAGCTTATATGGCATTAAAGTTTACATTCTAAGGATCATTTAGGGTTATTGTACTAACAGATTTTAGACGAAAAGCAAGCTATAATTAAAATATTTTTCCAGAATATGATAATATACAACCTAAATGTCATTTCTAGGCTAGTCTACACAATAATTACATCCGGACGAGCTATTTTATAAGCTTATGAAAAGGCTTAAGTGTTTCTAAATTCTACGCGACAAAGGTTCAGTTTCCAATTTAAGTTTGCGACTAGACCTTACAAGATAATCTATCCATTTTTTTGGCATAATCAGGGGATGACTCTAAGAGTGTTTTAAAGTTGGTTCTGTGATATTTGGCTTCTATCCGAGATATTTTCCATATAAGTGATCATTAGGGCCTAATATGGACTTAGCTCAAACTAGCACAAGCACAAGATATTTTTGCATAACCAGCAAGGGTACTATTTTTCAAGGTCATAGGATTTGGTTTTATCAAATTTGAACTTCGTTTGTGAAAGTTACGACTATTCGGATCATACAAGCATCGATAATTCGACTACTAAACATTTACTGCTAACCATGGTAAACCTTAAATATTTTTATACATCTGGGATCCTTGTGATATCAGGAGCATAACAAAACTGGTTTGGTGATAATTTGAACTCATTTGACCCATAGTTTAACTATCCAATTTTCAATGCAAGGGAAGCTTTCTATGCTTTTCTTTTTTTTTAATACAAACTGAGCTCAACTCTAAATGTTTTTGCAGAAATGGGACACTTACAACCTCAGGAACATGTGGGAACCATTTCATGATTCTAGGAGCTATGGTTTTCATAGATGCTTCAAGATACACGAAAGGGACTTTAGACAAACTTGATTGAAATAATTTGAATTGTAGTGATCATCTAAGTTCTGTTACATATTCTAAATCCTTATGGCTAAATTCATATTTAGAAACTCATCTCACCTCATTTGGACCTTCCTAGCAAAAGATACAAAGAGATGAATAAAATGCAGCAAAAAGGAACTAAAATGCAACTCCTGGGATTTGAAGTCAAGACCTGAAGCTTCCAGGGAAAATGCACATCCACCAAGCTACACGGTTCTTTGTGATAACAGGGCTAACAAATTTACTTGAGGTATCCTGCAGGCATAATCAAAAATGGATGAAAAATCTTCATGTGTTCTGGCTTGAGATTCGAACTCCAGACCTTCTGGTTGAAGCAACGCGGCTCTACCACTGGGCTATGCACTCACTTGTAACAAAGTGGCTTACCAAAGCTTTTGAAGCTTGGTTGCAATCTCCCTCTACAGGGCCGAAAACAGGGGAGGACTAGGGCTCGCCGCGACGCTACTCCGGTGGGTCTCCAGCCAAATCGATAGCACGGTGAGCATCAGAACATCATCCCACACCTGATGGTGGGTCAATTTCCTCCGGCGATGGCTAGAGCGGGCTACCACAGTGGGCTTGCGGCGGCGGAAATGGCACCTTGCCGGAGAAGTAGAAGAAGATTATAATCCTGAAGAAAATCAGATGGGTGAGCATCAGTGTCACCAGAGAGTTCAATTTTTGCGGTTGATAAAGTCGGAGATTTACCGAAGAGCTCCACCATCGTGCGCCTGAGTTGATGAAGAAGGGGTTAAGCGGTGGCGGTTGATCGGCAGGAACGAGCTGAAATTGATGAGGGAGATGGGTTCAGTGATGCTCAGAGATGCTACGGTTGCGAGGAATTTGAGAATGGCTCACCGGTTTGCTTGATCTTCAACCTCTCCCTTTTCTTTGCTTGCGGCAGCAATGGAGCGAAGGAAGAGCTTTGGTCTTTACAGGGAAGACGAAGAAGGAAGCTTTGGCTGAGCTGCTCAGTTCAGAAGGTGTTCAAGAGAGTAAAGGGATCCATGGCGACGCTAGACCGACTATTTTTAGCCAAGAGGAGTCGGTCTCTCCCGGGCTTGAGCACGAGATAAAACGAGCGGCCAACGCTGTTCTTCAACGCCAGCGCGACCTTTGGAGCAGAAGGGCAGGGCATGGCGTAGGAGAGGCCGAGGACAGTCGTGGCGAAGATCGAGCGTGGACGTGGCCTTCTGATGTGACAACTCGGCAAGGAAGGCTGGAGAGAGGGAGGAGGAGCAACGCGGGCGTGCTTCGCCTAGAAGGAACGAACAGAGGAGGAGGAAGGAGATGGTGGCTGACGCATGGGTACAGGGACCACTGGGTAGAGAGAATGGGATTCCTCCATGACTTGCCAGCGAACGGATTCATCACAGCTGATGGGCCCACTTGTCGCTGAGAGGACTCGAGTCCGGAGATAAGCTTGGCTCCATACAGCTAGTAGTCGCATTGATTTGGCTACAATTCAAGTTGAAAAATTGTGAAACTTTTTGAATAGAGTCTCTGGTAGTGGTCATCCTATAGACCAATTTTGAGACTAAAATACTTTGTGGTTAATTTATAAAAATTCTGACACTGTTTACTATCCAGAATTTTCATTTCGGATTTTGATTTATTTAAGGGTGTAAATGATATTACTTATTTTTGAAACTTTTAATAAGAGTTATATTTAAGGTATTTATGCTCCCACAAAAATTTGAAATTAAAATATTGTATTTTTATTTTATAGAAATTCTGACATCCTGATTTTCAGATTTTCAAAGCCTCTGTTTTTTAATTTTTAGAAGGCCTAAATGACATGATAAATTCCTGAAATTTTTCCCAGAAGTAGATTCTTCTCTGAGGGTGTGATGGTAATTTTTATGGCTCTAGAAAAGTTTCTAAGATTTTCCAATAGATCTGACTCCTACTGTTTTTAGTCAAAAGTGTGGTCATTTCACTCCATTTACTTATATTTCTATGCATAAAAATCTTATTTGGCAGCTGGAATCATCCACCAGCATAGCTAGGCTTTCATGGTAATTTTTCCAACTTTTTACTTTTACCATTTTACCATTTTCTTTTTTTTATTCTCTTTTGTTTTTTTTTCATACAACACAAAAATCCATGGAAAATCCAAATAAAATAGATAACTCCAGGAAAAACTCAAAAATATTTATATTCAAACTCAATTCATACATTTTTACTGTTTGATATTTTCAGGATGTTACAGATCTACACCCCTTACAAAAATCTCGACCCCGAGATTTGGCGAGGCTAGAAGAAGTCCGGGAATTCCTTTCGCAGATGATCTTCATGTTCCCACGTCGCTTCATCTTCGGTGTGATTGCTCCACTGGACTTTTAACATTTTGTGTGACTTGTTTCTCGTGTGACATTCTGCTTCTTCGAGGATGCGTATTGGACGCTCTCGATAAGATAAATCTGGTTCGAGGTCAAGGTTCTCCAAATTGGTGAATTCAGAGGGAACACGGAGACACTTCTTGAGCTGTGATACATGGAAGACATTGTGAACTTCAGATAATTGAGGTGGCAATTCTAGTTTGTATGCCATCTCACCCATCTTCTCGAGAATTTGATATGGTCCAATGTATCGGGGAGCTAGCTTTCCACGGATCTGGAAACGACGAACTCACGAAGTGGCGAGACTTTAAGATAGACATGATCACCAATTTCGAAGCTGAGTTCACGTTGACGATTGTCGGCATAACTCTTTTGACGAGACTAGGCGTTGGCCCGGTCAGGATCGAAGCCCTTGAAGAAACAAGAAACGAATGACAAAAAGGGATTAAGTTCCAAAAGCAAGAAGAACGAGAAAACAAAGGATAGGGCCTAAGGACTTCGGCCATACCTAGCACCCCCTCGGTCACAACGCCACCCGCAGGTGCTCCCTCCTCACCTGCGACGACAGCCTCGAGCTCGGCCCCACCGGGCCTCGTGGTCCCACCTTCTGTGGCCAAGGGGCTGTAAGATCGAGGATGAGCCTAGAGGGGGGTGAATAGGCTTTTCTAAAAATTTATATCACTAATTTCAAGTTTAATGATTTCTAAGAATTAGTGACAATTTTAGCAAACTTAATACTCAACAATTCTAGAGATCACAAGATGATATCACTACACAAGTGTATGAATATCTACGCAAGTAGAACAAGATAATCAAATTGCTAGAATTGCACAAGAGTAAAGACAAGCAAACCACAAATGATGAACAAGAGAATTTTTCCCGTGGTCTCGGAGACTTGCCGGTCTCCCCTACTCCACGTTAAGGTAGCTTGAATTCCTTCAAGCCGGCTCCACTCGCTTGAGCCTTCCCCGATCACTAGCGATAGCTCTTCCCGCTCGGGTAGGCGAGCCAGTGCCTTCACAACCTTGGGGTCTTCACACAACCTCCTTTGTGAAGATCACCGGAGCCTCACGCCTCCAAGCCGTCTAGGAGGCGGCAACCTCCAAGAGTAACAAACTTGACGTAGGCTTGAACTCAAGAGTGCAATCAATATGGCTCAATTGATGCAATGCTTTCAATGCACTCAAATTCCTCTCCAAGACCTCAAGAATCAAGAATTGAATGCTCTAATGGATGGAGAGAGTTGCTAGGGCTTAGAATGTATTCAATAGAGTGACCAACATTGTCCTAGCACAGGTGGGTGGGTATTTATAACCCCCACCCACTCAAACTAGCCGTTATTTTCTCTTACTGTCGATTTTGCGCCATGGCCGGTACTACCGCCCTCTAAGGGCCGGTAGTACCGCACCAGAGGTGTAACAGCTATAACGGGCATTTAATGCGCTGACACGTAGCCGTTACAGGCCTTTTTTTATGTGGCCGGTACTACCGCTGAGGGGGTCCGGTAGTACCACACCTGCCAACAGAAAATGGAAACGCTCTGGAATAAAGCTACCGCCATTGAACCCCCGGTAGTACCGCACCTGCGGTACTACCGCTTAAAACATGCAGTAGTGCCGGCCATGAGGGTTCGAAGCAAAACCAAAAAACTCGACCCTCTGGAATTTAGCTACTGCCATCAAAACGCCGGTAGTACCGCGAATGCGGTACTACCGCTCTGTCCCTGCGGTAGTGCTGGACTTAAGGCAAAAATCGGAATCTGATTTTTCTCTTGAATGCATGAATATCTATATGCACTATTGAGCCATATATTGTGCACTTTCAAGATTCAATACCCAAATCAAGTCCCTCTTGATAGTACGGCTACTATCCTAATAATCCCATCTTTTTCCCAACTCCGAGATCGGTGAAAAGACTAGAAAACACTACTAAAGTTTTTATACCTTCATTTCTTTGATACTTTCATCACTCTAGCTTCTTTTGCGCGTACTTCTTCCTTTTTGCGCTTTTGAATATCCGACGTCCTTTGAACGATAGTTTTTCCTGTTTTCAACTTAACCACTGCAAATAGCGTTAGTCTATTTCGCATGATTGTCATTAATTATCAAAACCATAACCACATGGGGGCCTAGATGCTTTCAGGGGTCTGTGCCCTCACCCCCTTCGACAGCTCTCCCTGGGTTTCCATCCCACTCAGGGGCTCCTTGGCCAGCCTCCCTGATCACGTCGCCCTCCGCAGGCATCTTCATGGGAAGGGCTTGCCGCGTGTGTGGCTGCTGGACCAGGCGGTAATCCCCCTCATCCTCCTCCTCATCGGAATCGACCTAGACGAAGAAATGACTCAGCGCCCGTCGGGCGCTCGAGGTACATAACAAAGGAAGTGCTAAGAAGGGAAAGAGGGAGCATACCTGGCCAACGAGCCTCCGTCTCCGCGGTGGGGGGGTTACATCCTGCCGCTGTGCCTCGGTCGCGGCGGCTGGAGCATCCCTCGATCGGGTGCTCAACGCCGGGGGCTGTTGCCCCGACGACGCATCCGGAGCCTAGGCGGCGACTGCCGCCTATTGCTGCTACAGGGAGCCAAAGAGAAGATCAGTGAAGAAGATCGAAAAGGGAAACCTCTAGAAAAACCAAGGCCCGAGCTCGAGTGTTCCCGAGCTCGGCGAACTTGACTTACCATTGTGCGATCGGCCCACTCGATGTGGGGCCTTTTGGCAGCCTGGGTCGGGGCATCTATGGCCGGCCTCTTGCCCCCCTTCTTGCCCTTGCCCGATGCAGGGAGTGGTAGCATATTCCTCATCGTGTCCCATAGCTCCTTGGTCTCCTGCATAGCTTGGCGTGGTTAGCACAGGCTCGAGGCCATTTTAACTCAAAGACACTAAGAGACGCATTACCTCTTTGCTCCGTCTCAGGACATCCTTCCCGAAGATCTCCTGCATCCTCGCCGTGACCCAAGACTCCTTCGGCGCTGCGAGAAACCAAAAAGAACCGTTAAACAAAGAAGGCTCAGTCGGGCCAGAAGAAGCTCAAGGTCGAGCAGATCTTACCGTCATGGGCCTCGCGGATGACGTCGATTTTCCCTGTGATCTTGAAGAATGGGTGCATCCTCTTCCGCAGAGGGAGCACCCGGTTGCGTAGGTAGTCGACAACGACCGCCTGGCTAGTCAGTCCACGCGTCGCGCAGAAGTGGATGAAGGCGAGGGCCACCTGGTCGGTCGTCGACGCCTCAAGCTCTGGGGTCTTCCTCTTGCCAACGACGGTGGCGCCATTGTATCGAGGCCGCCCCCTTCGCCCTTCTTGAGATAGAACCATTTCTCTGTCCACGACCCGAGCGAGTCTCGGGTCAGGATTGGGAGAAAGGTACAAGGAAGTCCCACCCGCGGCCGGAAGTAGAGGCATCCGATGATGGGGTCCTTCACGGTGCGGGACAAGGAATAGAAACGAAAGAACAGTGAGGGGGTGGGATGAATGCCCAAGAAGCCCTCGCAAAGGTGGGAGAAGATACAGAGGTGAAGGATAGAGTTTGGTACCAAATTGAAGAGCTCGATCTCGCACTGCGCAAGGACCGCCGCCAAGAAGTCGCTCTCTGGGGTCCGCAGTCCAAAGAGCATGTACTGCTTCATGCTCACTATTTCATCTTCTCGGGGGCGCGACTCAGTCTCCCCGGCCGGGAGCTGCCACGAGACTAGGTCCAGCAGCCCCAGTGTCTGCAGATCCTTCATCCGGTCTGCAGTGAGGGTACACTTCCTGAACTTGGCCATGGCGCTTCAGAGGGAGTCGACTCGGAGGCTGAAGACAAAGGCGAAGGTTCGGAGGAGCAAGGAGAGAGAAAGGGCTAGGGCACGGCGCAGAAAACGAGAACTTTCCAAGAAGGTAACGTCTCCAAATTTAAAAGGGCCCGATCGCCGACACCTGGCGTCAGTTTCTCCTCAAAAGGCGTGCCCTGGCGTTCGGATAGAGAGCATGGACATTGTGTCCCTTCATCTTCACCGTACGAACGCGAAGGGTCGCACCCCCCGATCTGCGCCCTCTCCGTACAGGCGCACCGCCTAGTCACCTGCTAATCGTTTCCACAACCCCTCCGTTGGTAAGGCCCAAGTGTTTCCGGGCATGACCGACGATTCAAAGACAAAGTAGCACAGCCCGAGTGTTTCCGGGCATAGCCACGCCAAAGACATCCGAGGGGCCTCCGGACTCAAGGTGGAGCTCGAGCGTTTCCGAGCTCGTCTAAGCAGTGACCCCTCCGCAAGGACTTCAAACTCAAGAACATCCAGAGCTTCAGGATTGTTTCTTGAGCCTCGGGCGCTAGCTGTCAGGGATCGGTAACCTCAACACGTGTCCACCCCCCTTGGGGTCTGAGACGTGGTCCCCCGAGCTCGGGGGCATATCTCTGACCTCGAGTGAAGGCCTCCTCTTGAGCTCGAGGTCATGCCTAGCGAGCTCAGGCTCGGGCGCAAGGGTTAGAACCAGGCTCGAGCCAGTCTCCATGACCTCTGCGATCTCTGTGCTCCCCGAGTTAATCTCCCTCTGTAATAATCTATCTTTACTATGTAACTTTTTCTCTCCTGTGTGGGAGTCATCGCTAGACCATACCTCACGTAGGAATCAGCGCCAACAACCCCAACAACTCCGACAACCTGCAACACACCCCGTCGACTTGCAATAAACTCCTATCATATCACAAGGCATGGCCTGGCGTCAGCCTCGGGCTCAGGATCCAGCGCCCGAGGTCTATTTAAGGCGGCGGACTGCCCTGTCCAGAAGGAGACCTCTCCGGGACATAGGCCAACAGACCACAGACAAACACAGAAGAACACCCCGAGCTCCCCCTGTACTCTTTCACGTGATCTCATAGTCATCTTTCGCCTTCGGGCAAGACTGGAGTAGAGCTGTTACTCGACCTTGGGGGCTCGAACCAGTATAAACCTTGTTTCCACTATTTTCTGCTTCTTCCCTAACCTACACACCTCGCGACGCACCCTCTTTCTCGAACAAGCACGACTTTGGGCCTCGCCCCTTACACGATCCTATCCCCCTCTTTGCGGTTGACGGTTCCGATCGTCGACAGAATAGATTCGATATTGATTTCTATGGGCAAGACGGCATTCCTGACCGTAAACTAGCTGATAAGGTGACAGCTTAGTCGACCCATGGTATGCTAGCCGATATGCCCATAAAGACTCCGACAATGTTGTATGCCAGTTTCTTGGTTTTTCACCAATTTTTCGCTTAATTAGCCTTATCAACGTTTTATTGGATGACTCAGCCTGTCCATTAGCTTGAGCATAATATGGCGACGAATTTACCAGTTTGATGCCAAGACTTTTTGCGAAACCTTGGAACTCATTTGATATAAACACCGTGCCCAGATCAGTTGTTATTGTCTGCGGAATTCCAAATCGGTGGATGATGTGTTTGTTGACAAATCTAATAGCCTCGACACTGGTAACTTTTTTCAGAGGTACAGCTTCTACCCATTTTGAGAAATAATCGGTCGTAGCTAAAATGAACTTATGACCTTTGCTCGAGGCAGGAAATATTTGGCCGATCACATCTATTCCCCAACCTCTGAACAGCCAGGGCTTGATGATTGGATGCAAAGCTGATGCTGGCGCGAGCTGCACATTGCCGAACTTTTGGTAGTCTTGACACCCTTTATAATACCGGAAGCAATCCTCCAACATCGTTAGCCAAAAATACCCTGTAAGCCTCAATATCCACTTCATCTTGTAGGCCGATTGATGAGATCCACAAATTCCCTCGTGAACCTCTCCCATCGCGATTTTCGCTTCATCGGCCCCTAGGCATCTTAGTAGTAATCCTTCCAACGTTCTGTAATATAATATATCGTCTAGGACCACATACTTTAAGGCTTGGCACTTAACTTTACGTCGGTTGGCCTAGATGGATCGTTTAGATAGTTTTTGATCTTGTTTCTCCAATCAACTGCTCCTACACACATAACGGCCTTGTCAACCAACTCTGTGAGCTAGTATGGGCTATAGTCCTTGTACCCCGAGGCCTGTTGTGCCAATGCGTTGGCTCTACTGTTCAATTCTCGAGGAATGTGGCCGATAGAAAATGAAGTGAATGACCCAATTGTTTCAAGGCATTGTTCTAAATACTTCAGTAACACCTCATCATGGCACTGGTACTCACCTTTTACTTGCTGCACAATCAACAAGGAGTCCCCATAAGCTTCAACACTACTTACTCTGATATTCTCCAGCAATTGTAGTCCTTTCAGTAGTGCCTCATATTCTGCTTGATTGTTTGAGCATCGGCTATTTAGCCTGAATGCAAAATCAAAATGATGACCTTTTGGCGAAATAATTACAATACCCATACCATCACCCTCTTGACAAACCGAACCATCAAAATATAGTTGCCATGGGGCAAGGGAAACTAAATTGATGGAGGTATCATATCCTGCTTTGAAATCGGCTAGAACTTGTGCTTTAACTACTTTCGCCGATTCATAACTACTTTCGCCGATTCATATGATAGGTCGAACTCTGTCAAGGCATATGCCCATTTGCCAAGTCGACCTCGCAAAATCGGGGCTGACAGCATATATTTTATAATGTCCATTTTGCAAATTACTTTACAAGCCGACGCTAAAATGTAATGCCTTAGCTTTGTGCAGGCGAAGTACAATGATAAACATAGTTTTTCAACATAGGGGTACCTGGTTTCGGCGTCTAGCAAGCGTCGGCTTAAGTAGAAAATTACCCTTTCTTTACCATCGACTTCTTGTGCTAGTACCGCTCCGATTGTTTCATCTTTAGCCGATAAATATACCTTGAACAGAATTCCTTTACGCGGCACAGCTAAGACAGGAGGATTAGTCAAGTACTGTTTAAAGTCATCGAAGGCCTTTTGCTGATCAGCTCCCCCAAACAAATCCTTGTTCGTCTTTTAATTTCAACAAGGGTGTGAACGCACGAATCCACCCTGAAAGATTCGAGATGAATCGTCGAAGGTAGTTGATTTTGCCGATCAACTTTTGTAGCTCCCTTTTGCATGTCAGCGGCTTGGTATTTGCTATAGCTTTGACTCTTTCCTGGCTAACCTCGATCCCTCTTTCATGCACCATAAAGCCTAGGAATTTCCCGGCCGACACACTAAATGCGCATTTAAAGGGGTTCATCTTTAAGCCATGTTTTCGGGTGTTCTTGAATACCTTTTCCAAATCGACTAAATGTTGTAAGTCTCTTTCAGACTTCACCACCACATCGTCAATATAGATTTCAACTATATGGCCGATCAAATCATGGAAAATTAAGTTCATCGCTCGTTGATATGTTGCACCGGCATTTTTTAAACCGAACGTCATGACCGTCCATTCGAACAACCCTATTGCACCAGGGCATCTGAATCCAGTCTTGGGTATGTTGGCTTCAGCCATGGGTATTTGATTATACCCAGCATTACCATCCAAGAAGCTGATGATTCTATTTCCTGATGCAGCATCGATAAGCATATCGGCTATTGGCATCGGGTATTCATCCTTTGGTGTAGCTTTATTCAAATCTCTAAAATCTACGCACACCCCGAGTTTACCATTTTTCTTCATGACCGGAACGATATTGGACACCCATTTAGCGTATTGGCAAGGCCTGATAAATTTAGCTTCTAATAATCGCACAACTTCTTCTTTTATGACACCGTATAAAGCCAGATTAAAACGCCTAGCTTGTTGCTTAAACGGCCGATACCCTGGCTTCGTGGGTAGCCGATGCTCCACGAGTTGTCGGCTCAGACCGGGCATTTCGTGATATTCCTAAGCAAAGCAATCTCTATACTCCTTAAGAATTTTGATTAATTTTTTCTTATATGCTACATCTAACTTTGCACTAATAAAAGTTGGTCTTTTGACATCACCATCTCCTATGTCGATTTCTTCTAGCAAATCAGTTGAGGTGAAACCTTGACCCAACTTCTCGATTTCTTGAAAATCTTCTATGATCTCACAACCATCCGTCATCTGCCGATGGCTTTGCATCTTGCCTTGGAGGGCTTTTATTGTCTGCTTAGATCCCAATGGCGCACCACCTCGCTCGCTCGATCAAACGTGCCTAGCCTAACACTGATCGGCGTTAGTCCTGCTTTTCCTACGCAAATGAAGTCGCAGTCATCTAACACTCTGCCGGATATACACTCGACATTTTCATGTGGCCAATTTGCATCCGAACTAGCCATCGCAATATGAGCCGATGTATCGGCTGGGATGACTTCAACTTCGTCTCCGTTCCATTGCACAAGCGACTGATGCATGGTCGATGGGACGCAGCTGTTTGCATGAATCCAATCTCGTCCTAAAAGCACACTGTAGTTCCCTTTGGCGTAAATGACAAAAAAAGCAGTCGGCAAAGTCTTACTGCTGACAGTTAACTCCGTGACCATGACGCCCTTAGTTTCGGTGGGATCGCCTGTGAAGTCGTTTAGGACCATGTTAGTTTTAATCAGATCTTCGTCGGACTTACCCAACTTCTTGCAAGTGGTGTATGGCAACAGATTAACTGTGGCTCCTCCATCCACCAGCATCCTTGAGATCGGCTTGCTGTTTATATACCCTTTCAAGTACAATGGCTTCAGATGCCGATGAGCATCACGCTGCTTCTCGAACACAGCGTCTTGAGCCCCTAGGCACATCTGGGCAAATGTTTCTTGAGCCGATTCAGTCTTGACTTTGAACTCGGTCGGGAGTGTGAATACCATATTAATGTCCATTGGAGGCGTATTATCGCGGATTATCGGTGACCCTAAGTAGTCGGTTGAGTCTGTCTCCTCACCCGCTTGATCCTTCCTTCTCCACTCCCTTTTTATGATTTTCATCGGCCGGAGCACATTGAACGCTTCATCTCTTTGCTTCTCTTCCTCGGCTTCTCTTGTTTCCTGGGTCTTTAACCTTTGAAGCCGTCTCCGCTGTGATTGGCTAAGTCCTGGCGGGCACCATCTTGGTTGAGGTTCGATCGGCTTACGGATTTTTCCCGCCAGATCTGGCTCTTTTGGTGAATTTTGCCCACATTGTTCTTCTGGTCGGCTTGGTTCGGAAATCCTTTCATGCGCTGGCCTTCAACTGGAGTTATGATGATGGTTCCTGATCAGCCCAAACAACCTTTCTTTGACTGGCCGCCTCGGCCAATCGTCCCTAGGATAATGTTCCATTGGGCTAGAATGGGGTGAGGGCAATGCTATTCTCCTTTCCCAACAGAACTGCCAAATGGGACATCTCTCGTGAGTTTTTTCCAGGTCCTCTGGCCAATACAGGTTGTCTAGCTGATGCGGTGAGCGTTGCGGTTAGCTACTTATCCTTTCATACTTTTCCAATAGCTGGGAAAAGTTGGTCTTGGCCGATTAATGGACCTCTTTGGTGATGTTCTTTCGGCTTTGTACCACTTACCAATTTCTGGGTTTCCTCTTGGCTTGATGGTCCTGGAGTTCCTTCTGTCACGATCGGCTTCAATTCTCAATGAATCGATCGTTATCTTCAAGGTTTCGTCTCCCCTTGGTCTTGACTGGATGTTCACTCGTCGGACTTGTTCGAGCTCTACAACTCTGATCGGCTCCTTTCCTTTACTTGAGCATTGCACCATGTTTACTGGAAAAGGATTAACATCTACTTGCATGATAGATTCTTTAGCAAACTTCAACCGACCGTCCTCGATGGCCGACTGGATCTGCTGGCGAAAAATATTACAATCGTTAGTATTATGCGAAAAAGAATGGTGCCATTTGCAATACCTTCGCTTTTTGATCTCGTCAGCCGATGGCACGACATGTCCTTCAGGCAATTGTAATACTTTTTCTTGCAACAATAGATCAAAAATTTGATCACACTTTGAAACATCGAAGGCATATTTAACCTCTGCCTTATTTTTGGTCGGCCTAAGCCACGAACAGCCCAAAGATTTCTTAGAACCTTTGACCCATCCGGCTATATTAACCTCTGCCTCATCCTTGAAGGATTCACTTGAACAATAATCCACCATGTTAACTTTGGCCTTATCTTTGTCCTTATTTTTTCCATTTATCTTGAGCTTATCGCGAAAACCTCTATTGTCTGGATATCGGCTTTCCTGCGCTGATACACAATGAAGCAGATGACTAAGATCGGTGAATTCCTGCCCACCGAATTTTTCCTTTAGTGGGGGAATCAACCCCTGGAAGGCTAAATTAGCTAGCTGATTATCAGGTAACGTGACGCTAAAACACCGATTTCATACTTCCCTAAACCTCTTAATATAATCAGGCACTGATTCTCCAAACTTTTAACGGACAGAACTCAGATCTGAAATTCTCAACTCAAGGCTGCCCGAGAAAAAGTACTCATGGAATCGGCTTTCCAAACCATTCCAAAAATGAACCGAACTAGGGGGTAAACTAGTAAACCAAGTAAATGCTGGTCCTGACAATGACAATGGGAATAATCTAATTTTGAGCCCATCAGACTGAGCAGCCTCACCACACTGGGCAATAAAGCGTCCAACGTGCTCTAAAGTTGTGATTGAGTCATCGCCAGAAAACTTAGCAAAGTTTGGGATTTTAAAGTTATGTGGATAAGGCATGCGATCTATGTAGTCAGGATACGGCTTTCTATAGCCGGTAACCTTGCCCTTGGGTTGTAATCCAAATTGATCGCGTAGTATCGTAGAGATCTGGTCAGCCCAATTAACGTCACCAGCCGACCAGGTATTAGGGTTTTGCCAATTGTTATCACAATTAGCACCATGCCCCCCGAGCGTAACCTCGGGCTGCCGATTTGTTCTAGCCGATGGGTACTGTGTGGCTTGGCTGTACCCATCATGTCTCCCAATGGGCAACTCCAACAATGGGGTGAAAGGCTCCATGTAGGTGACAACCTCATGAGGGGCCGGATTCTGCAGTAAAATTGGCTCTTGATGTGGGCCTAGGGGATATCTATTAATGTCAACCGGTTGTGGGACCGATTGCAGAAAGATATTAAATGGAGCCGACGGCGGCAAAGTGGCCGACACGTTTAGTTTAGCGGCGTCGGTATATGCCTGACAATGTGTGACCCTGCTAGGATGAGGCTCCCGCGATAATATGACCGTTGGCTGAGTCGGTAACATAGTGGGTATTGGAGCCAACGGTTTTGCGGGTGCTGTTGTGCTAGAATCTTACGATATAGAATAAACAGGGTGTGTTGGTAGAGGTTGTGGTGGATCGAGCAAACTTCCAGATGAAGCCAACTCTTGAGCAATAGTTTTGACGCTATTCACTATCATCGGCTTAAGGGTAGTAACCAAAGCCGATGACTGATTGATTAATGCGTGATGTACTAACTATTCTATCATAGCCGATAGTTCAGCCTGTGCAGGCACGTAACGACTTACCGGGCTAGCCGTGACTCTAGCATCACCGAGCGGATTAAGCGTCGGCAAGGCGGTCTTCTGCGTGACACCGCGCCGAGTCTTTTGATAACAGCCCAGCATCATCTCTTCCAAAGCAGCTTTGCGATCTTCAATTTCCTTTCGCTGCTCCGAAGTCAGATCGTCTAAAGTGGGGACGATTATTGCTTCAGCGTTGAGGTTTGACGGCGGAATTGATTTGCCTGATGATGACATCTTGTGTCTCACTGGGCGTGCTAAGAGTGTGTTGACGCCAAAAACTTGAAGTAGGGTTCCTGGCTACAGCACACTAGATGAACACCTGGTTCAAAGCATGCCAGCCGATTTGACCTGCAATCGACAAGGAAGATATGAAACTCGCTCAAAGCCGATACATGGGCGGTAGGATATGGTTGTCATCCAGAGGTTGGATTTCTTGGTTGTCCTCTGGCTGGTTGAGGTTCGGTTGATTGTTCTGATTGGCATGAAAATACATGGGCGGATCCTCATCGGGCAGGAAAGCGTTCGGATGGTCAATGTTTACGATGAACATGGAAATCGTCCAAGATTCTCCCTGACCCACCAGATGTTGGGGAACGGATAGGCTACGCTAGTGAAAAATCAAAAAAAATTACTGTAAAACCAATGAACCACTGCAAGTTATAGATCACAAAATTACCACTAGACGCACAGATCTATAGCGAAAGTAGAGTCGATGTAGCGTGGTAGTGCAGATATAGTCGTACTAGCCTCGCACCTCCTGCAACAACTCCTTGTGACCGTCGTACGTTGCGGATCATCCTAACGTTGAAGCTTCACAACAACACCTCCAAGAAATCCACACGTACAGGGTAGGAACACCATGCCTGGAGTGCTAGCGTTGATTGTGTGGTTCTAGGTGGAGAAGGGGTGGCAGCTAAGGTTTTGTGAATTTCAAATGTCTACTGTGTCTCTTAACCCTAAAGCTCGTACCCCCTCCCTTTAAATAGACATCCCATAACGGGCTCTACATTAGAGGCCCATTAGGAACTTAAAACCAATCAGAATTTTGATCAATATCCGAATTTAGTCCCAACCTTTTAAGTGTGCGACCCTATAGGTTCACGTATACCTAGACATGGCCTGAGTACTCTTACTCGACCATTAATCGGTTGCGGTCCCTAACAGGACGTGCTAACTCTCAAGTATATGTAAAGATCACATCAGATAAACCTAAACATTGCTTAGTTATATGCATTTCCCTTTGCCTCATGATATCGATCAAACTCAAGACGAGTACATGCCATCCTTGTTTAGTTAGCTCTATCACTCTTTCTCGATCATGTGACTCAGAATCCCTAACTACGGTTAACTCTTTAACCACGAGTAGAATGTCCATGCATTTTCGGAATCCGACCACTCGAGAGGCTTAGAGATATCTCTCCCATTGAATGGAGAGGCAAATCCCATTTTGATCGACCATGCTTTACAGCATGCTTCATAACAAACCCGAAAGCCACTTTTATAACTACCCAGTTACACAGTAGCGTTTGGCAACCCCTAAGTAAGTCATCACATATCTTGAGTATATGTGCCAACCTCAAGTCTAAGGATGTAGCATGTATATTGTATATGAGACCAATTGATGACAAGAAGATTATAACGTTTTCACAGTGTCTCAAGGTGGGTCGATCCAAATCCATGCTCTCTAATATGTATTCATATTATTGGTTTGATATCACCATATCTGTGACCCGTAAAACATGGTCATCAACCAATACATATGCTAGTCTATTCGTATGTATCCTTATATGAATATCAACTAGGGATCACCTTAGAATAATCATCACAAAATCATATATAGAGTTTCGCAAACAAGTCACATACTTGCTAATAAATAATAATAACAATAATCAAGGAACAAAATAATTAATCATGAACATAAAGAAGTATAATCATCTCTATGATTACCTCTAGGCATATCTCTAACACCAGAGTGTTGCCCTTTTTATGACCAGGTGATGGGGGATCGAGATGGTGTCTTGAACCAAAACCATGCAGATCACTTTGCCTTTAATCTAATCAGTTTCATTCCATGATAGAAGCTTCCCAAAGGTTGAACAAGCCAAACTGATAAAGTGAAACTATCAAAAGTCCAGGGGGAATCCCAGAAGCATTACCCACCCAATGAGGGTGAAATTAGCATTCCTCTGGTTGGGACCCTGATCATGTTTGATAAAGCACAGGGAATTTGGCCCAAGCTCATACGGGTCCCCTAGAACCATATTGTCTCAATGCATAGGCGAGAAAAATTGAAAGTGACCAACCCCAAAAGGATGATGGCAGCAAGAGATGACTCGTAACCTAAGGATTTGCTCCACATAGTCAGGAATGTGAAGGCTTCAAGAGTTCTAGGAACCCCAGCGAAGACAATGTCTTCCCTGTTGCGGCAGAAAATTCCACCATCATCCACTTGTAGACCCTTCGAGATGAAACGATCATGCTCAGCAATTTGGAACTCTGCCATGGATGAGGTTTCAGGGAGGTTGTGTTGTTGAGTTTGGCGAGGGGGTGGAATACTCGAGAGAGCGAGGCAAGAGAAGGAAGTTGAAGCGCAAGCGGTTTTTGGAACTGGCTGAGTCCCGCACAGAACTACCACTAGATGGTGGGCTGAGGTAAACTTTTGTTTGGAAACTGGCATCCAAATTTTGGTAGAGATCCTCCTCAAGATTAAACAATACTTGCGAATGTGGCCATAACGAAAGCATCCTTTGCATCTGAAAGAAGTATTGTAATCGGCTAAAAGTTGGCCTTCCCCGAGGCAGCGGAGACAGCATTGCAACTCATCATTACCAGGAGGACTTGGGAGACTCAGGAGGTTTGAACTTGCTAGATGAACAACTCCGCCCTCATAGGTCGAAGAAGAGAGAGAGATTGATTGTGAAAAGGCACTGAAGAACTTTGATCTAGGGCAATCCGCAACAGGAAGACAGAGCAAGTTTGGCTAGGAGAGATGAACAAACTCATAGAACCCACTTTAATAAGCTGAATCTTGTTAGCTTGAGCTTGTCGGCCCATCACGAGGGGCGAAGAGAAAGTGACTGATTTCTTCTTAATTCGGGAAGAACGATTATTGGCCCTGCATCAAAACTTGTAGGAGATCACCGTCCACTCATTCTCATGCTCCTAAACCCAAAGCTTGTATTCTCTACGCCAATTAGCACCCCCCATCTCTCCACAGAAGGAAATGGACACAGAAATGCTTGGAAGAGCATTGTTTTAAAAGAATAGATGAACAAGCCCACATTTTTTGTGGGCACTAAGAAGCAAAAACCATATTCATAAGCTTTTTTAACATGAAAACAAGAAGGATCACCTCCGAGGGCATAACTGAGAGCCAGTCTAACCAAATCCTCGATCAAACAAAAAGCAAATATGGAGAAAGATGCAAGGAGAAGAAAGCCAACTGAAGATGAAGACCCATAATCAACTGAGGAACCATGCCGTTGAAAGATTTCTTCTGCAATTGCCAAACGGCTCGAGAAGTCCCAATCGGCAGCAAAGGAATACATTCAGTTAAAGATTCGCCCAGATTTTAGGGGCATACTTCCTCCTTGAGCTTAGGTTGAGCTTTTGGAATGAAAAATGTTGTTTGCTACATTCTCCCTATCCCAAGGCTGATAATCAACACCTTGGCAGTGGAAGCAACTACGTGCTAGGAATGTTTACAAGATTGACATTCACCGTCATCCACTTCACCTCTGTATACTGCACTAGTTCAGGATTACACTAATGTACACAGTATTAACACCAATGAAATACCATCCTGTTTACACCAGAATTTGGCAAGTGGAGTCCAATTCGGTAATTTAGAGATGGATGGCGTACGGAGTCTGGACTGAAAATAATTGGAAATCGAATCGGATAAATAAGGAAAACGAGGCCGATACGGATCATACGTGCTAACGTGTTCTAATTGGACTCGATCGGCCGATGGGTATAAAAGAATATTGTGGTGCACGACGAAGAAGAACACAACAACTCAATCAATCAACCGGCTTTTACTTTCGTCTATTTTCTCTGTCGACTAGGAGTAGCTTTGTAACTTAGATTCTTGTAACTCAGTTTCGATCAATAAAGTTGTGCATCACCGATTGTTGATCATCCTTAGTTACGCTTATCAGGTTTGATTTATCTCCGATCTTGTTGCGCATCACCTTTTTCGGGGTTAATCCGCCTTTATCCTTTGTCTAGCCTTAATCGTCTGGTTAGACTTACCTTCATCCTCGATCTCATCGGCTTTCAGCTGATTAAGGTCCGAGCCGATCGTCCCGATCTGATCGGCTTTGAGTAAAATTTATATTTCCCTTGTCGATTGCAGGTCAAATCGGTTGGCACGCCCTGAACCAGGTGTTCATCTCGTGTGTTGTAGCCAGAAACCCTACTTCACATTTTTGTGTCAACACACTCTTGGCACGCCCGGTGGGACCAAAGATGTCATCATCAGGCAAGTCAATCTCGCCGTCAGACCTCAACACCAAAGCAATAATCGTCCCCACTTTGGACAATTTGACTCCGGAGCAGCGTAAAGAAATTGAAGATCGTAAAGCTTCTTTGAAGGAGATGATGCTAGGTTGTTATCAAAAAACTCAGCGCGGCATCACGCAGAAGACCGCCTTGCCGACGCTTAATCCGCTCGGTGAGCTGGAGTCACGGCTAGCCTGGTAAGTCGTTACGTGCCCGCACAAGCCGAACTATCGACTATGATAGAGCAATCAGTACATCACGCACTAATTAATCAATCATCGGCTTTAGTCACCACCCTTAAGCCGATGATCGCAAATAGTGTCAAAACTATTGCTCAAGAATTGGCTACGTCTGGGAGTCTACTCGATCTGCCACAACCGCTACCAACGTATCTTGTGTATTCCAAAGCGCAAAGTTCTAGCGTAGCAGCACCAGCGAAACCATCGGCTCCAATACCCTCTATGTTTCCGACTCAACCAACCGTCATATTATCGCGGGAGCCCCGTCCTATCGGGGTTGCACATTATCAGGCATACACTGATGCCGCTAAATTGAACGTGTCGGCTGCTTTGCCGCCGTCAGCCCCGGTTAATGTTTTTCCGCAATCGGTTCCACAACCGATTGAAATCAATAGGTACCCTCAACAAGAGCCAATTCTGTATCAGAATATGGCCCCTCATAAGGTCGTTACTTATACAGAACCTTTCACCCCATTGCCTGAACCACCTATTAGGAGATATGATGGGTATGACCAAGCCGCACAGTACCCATCGATTAAAATAAATCGGCAGCCTGAGCTTACGCTCGGGGGGCAGGGAGCCAGTTATGATAATAATTGGCAGAACCCAAACTCATGGTCGGTCGGGGATGTTAACTGGGCTAACCAAATCTCCGCTATCATGCGTGATCAATTTGGATTGCAACCCAAAGGTAAGGTTATCGGGTATAGAAAGCTGTATCCTGACTATATAGATCGCATGCCTTACCCAGATAACTTCAAAATCCCCGACTTTGCTAAATTTTCTGGCGATGATTTAACCACAACTTTAGAACACATCGGACGCTTTGTTGCCCAGTGTGGTGAGGCTGCCTAGTCCGACGGACTCAAAATTAGATTATTCCCACTGTCACTGTCAAGGCCAGCATTTACTTGGTTCACCAGCTTACCCCCAAATTCGGTTTATTTTTGGAACGATTTGGAGAGCCGATTCCATAAATACTTTTTCTCTGGTAGTCTGGAATTAAGGATTTCAGATCTAAGTGCTGTACGCCAGAAATTGTTAGTGATATGCCCTAGAGGCGATCATGTGAGATGATTGTATCATGCGTCTATGTTCATGTACTTATCAGTTCCATGAATAAATGTCACTCCTTTGTTCATTGAGTATGACTTAATTGTGAAACACATTGGTTATATGATATTATTCTAAACGATCCCTGGTTACATATCATTATGTGGGACAATGGTGATTTGACCAGCACATGTATTGATTGATGGTAATGTTTCACATACCATAGATATGGAGATATCAAATCAATAATGTGAGCACATGTTAGAGAACATTGGGTTGGATAGACCCACTCCGAGACACTGATGAGATTGTTATCTTAGAAGTGCCATCAGGGTGTAGTCTCGAGTGGTATACCTATACGATCCTTTGACCTGAGATTCTTATTGATTCTTAGCATGTGTAATTGTATACTTTGAGGCTATCAAACGCTTCTCCGTAACAGGGGAGTTATAAAGGTAGCTTACGGGTATGCCATGAAACATGACGTGAGACATAAGAGATCAAGATGGAATTTGCCCCTCCTTGATAACGGGAGAGATATCTCTGGGCCCCTCGGTGTGGATGGATAAGGAAAAGTGCATGGCCATGCCAAAGTGATTAAAGTGTTAATCACGAATTATATCCATTACATTGACGAGTGAATGGGTCGAGCTATCACAAGGATGGCACGCATCTTGCCTTGAGCTTGACTGGTATCGCGTGGCAAAAGGATCGGTATATGAGTATATCAAGGTTCAGCCGATACGATCACTCTGTGCATTCGGGGGACAACATGTCCTGCTAGGAACCACTGTTGTCTGATGGTCTGGAAAAGAGGTTTCCAAGGCCATGGCCATTTGCGCATGAACCTAACGGGTCACACACTTAACGGGTTGGATTATGTCTGATGGATTGGATCCATTAGTGGGTTTACACGGATTTGGATCCTCTGGCGTCTTAATGGATTTCTACTGTAGAAGATCCATTAGTGTGAGTCCTAGTGGGCTTCTATCGTAGAAGGCCCGTTAGTGCACTCTATATAAAGGCGTGGGGTGTGCGTGAGAGGTTCTCCCCACCACGAAACCCTAGCCGTCGACCCTACCCTGCCAGAAACCCTAGCCGTCGCGTGGTGCTAGCACACGCCGCGCACGGCGTTCCACCCCTGGACGTGTGGATACCGTAGAGGCGCCGTTGCATCTGTCCTCGGCGCTGATCGGCGATCGGTTTCACCCTCTCCAACCTGTGCGTGCACATCTTCATCCACTACGTCGTGCACCCGCGGCGAGGAGACGTCAAGGACTCCGGCGACCACTCGGCGAGCACTCGGGCGATCACGCGAGCACTCGGCCGAGCAGTCGGGAGTACGTTCGACTACGTACAGTGCTTCGGAGCACGCGGGGAGACTTCACCCACTCTACTTCCGCTGCTAACGTGCTCCAAGGATAATGCTCCATGATCTTTGACTCGCATGATTCCTGGGTGTTCGCGGTAGAAAAATTTTGCTTTCGACTAGAGTAGCACCGCGTTTCTCCAGCAGTGGTATCAGAGCCGATCTTGTGTAGTCTTGGATCTGGATGCTGCGCATATGTTGATATGCTGTTAGATTTGTCACGGGTTGATATGATCAATCGGTATAGGGTTCATGAGGAACGAGTTGGTAGTGCTACGAGGCCAAAAAGATTAGTTCGTGCTTTATCTAGATCATGTCGTGACTCGTCCATACCAGCTGGAAACACCATCTGGACTTCCGTCATGTGCCATCTATGATATTAGCCAACAGATCGAGGCCGCGTGCGCACAGCCTTCTCGAGGGGCCTCACGCATTTGATGTATGAGTTGATGGTTCTACACGATCAAAAGATTAGTTCGTGCTCGTTCTATTTCAAGCCGTGCATTACCCCTACCGGCTGGTAACACCATCGGGGTAATAGCCCGTGCTGAATAGATCGTGCCAACAGATCGAGATCGGTGTGGTCGCCGTCTTCTCATGGAAATTGAGGCATTCTGATGGGACCGCCGTGATAGTCACAGTAGCGGCCGTTAAATAAAACTTGATTCCCATCGCAGGGTAGAATACGATTCTGTGCTTAACTTGTTTTTGCAGGGAATGATGTGAATAGTATGGCTCCCTTGTGTGTATGTGATGCATTAATGTAATTTTCATAGCCTGCGTGCTATGGTTAATTGCAGCTTGGGCTGCCATGTTATTGTATAACGACCTGTGTGTCGATTTGTGATGCTTGAAATCCTCATGTAAGTTGTTTACTAGCTATTAGACGTAGTAGCGTAGTACTCGATCATGGAGGCCGGCTTCAAGCATGATGGCTCGATGGACAGGAAGCGCGACAATGGAGATTGGAGTGCTTTGGGCCATACTATTTCACAAGTTAATGTGATTATCTGTGATGATTCCTGTCATGCTATTCTATCATGTTTGGTGGATATGATTGTCATGTTAGAATGTTTTCCCTCGAAAAAAAAATAAGAGTTTCATGCCCTTCCAATAGCTGCACCTATATAGATCTTGTACGTTGAATGGTAGTTTCTGCCAAAGCAGGGTGCCATCAACTTACTTGATCAATAGGGTGGATGTCGGACATCCATATGCATAGTATTGGTTTACTTATCGAAGCTATCAAAACAGTTTTGGGCTTCGGGGCATGGGTGTTGGGAGCCGGGGCATTGGATGCCACCCAACAAACAAGAATCACATATGATGTGATTGGCAATGTTATGCCTACCTATGTTACTGGGTTCTAGCGGTGATGCCAAAGCTCACTAGGACTTTAGTGAATATGGATCTTGTCCTACTGAAAGTCGCCAGAGGGAAAGTGACTTTAGTGGGAGTATCTTTTATTAAAATGTTTAATAAAAGATTTACATGAACATTGTGCTAAGACTTTGCGTATTTATTTACATTGTAGATGGCACCTAATCTTGTCTCTCAAAACCTTGGTTTTAATTTGCGATCGATTCGGAGAAAGAGAAACTCTCTGGAACAAACTTTATTGATTGGTACCAAACTTGAGAATTGTTCTCAAGCAAGAGAAAAGGAATATGTCATTGAGGAGCCATATCCCGAGGAACTAGCCGAGGATGCTATCGCTCACGAACAGCGTGCTTATGAGAAGCATGTCAATGATGAGGTTGACGTTGGTCGTCTCATGCTTGCTACAATGAACTCGAGCTTCAAAAGCAATATGAGAACACGAATGCCTATGCTATGATCACAGCCTTCATAGCATGTTTGAGAACCAAGCTAGGGTGAGAGATACTCGATCTCAAAAGCTCTGTTTGCGTGCAAGCTAAGCGAAGGTAGTTCGGTGAGTCCTCATGTGATCAAAATGATTGGTTACATTGAGAACTTGGAGAAACTGAACTCCCCTTAAGCCAAGAGTTGGCCATGATGTGATTCTCCGATCGCTTCTGCAAGCTTGAGCCTTTCATCATGAATTTTCATATGAATGGCATGGAGAAAAACATGTCTGAATTGCATGGGATGCTTAAGGCAGTAAGAGGAAAGCATCAAGAAAAGCAATAATCATGTGATGATGGTCCAAAAGGATGGTGGTAAGAAAAGGAAGCGTGGAGCAAAAGGCAAGGGTGTGGATACGATCCCCAACCCTAAACCTAAGACCAAAAGTGGTCCCTCGCTTCGATGCATGTCACTACCGCCATAAGAAAGGTCATTGGCGTAGGAAGCGCAAGAAATACTTGGAGGATAAGAAGAATGGAACTCTAGCTTCCGCCGGTATTAATGTTATAGAAATTAATCTTGCTACTTGTCCTAATGAGTCATGGGTATTTGATACGGATCGATGATTCATGTTTGCAAATCGCTGCGAGGGACTAAGAAAGACTAGAAGTTGTGCAAGTGGTGAGGTGGACATTCGCGTCGGCAATGGCGCAAAGGTTGCTGCAATGGCGTTGGCGTTTATCCCTTATCGTTACCTTGAGATTAGTTTTGGAATTAAATAATTGTTATTATGTTCCAGCTTTGAGCAGAAACATTATCTCTTCTTTATGTTTGGAAGAAGATGGTTTTGATTTTGTAATAAAGAACAAATGTTGTTCAATTTATTTCAATGGTATGCTCTATGGTCATTGTCCATCATTGAATGGACTATATGTGCTAAATCTTGAAGATAATTTTGTCTATAATGTTAATGCGAAAAGACTCAAAACAAATGATTTGAATTCCGCTTATCTGTGGCATTGTCGCTTATGCCATATAAATAAGAAGCGCGTGGAGAAGCTCCATAAAGATGGTCTTCTTGATTCATTTGATTTTGAATCATTTGACACGTCTTGAGCCTTGTTTACTTGGTAAGATGACTAAAACGCCTTTCTTGGTTCAAGTGAGAGGCGAGTGACTTATTGGCCTTAGTACATCTTGATGTATGTGGACCGATGAAACCTTTGGGGCGAGGTGGATTCGATACTTCATTACCTTCTTGATGACTTTAGTAGGTATGGCTATATCTATCTAATGAGGCATAAGTCTGAATCTTTGAAAAGTTCAAAGAGTTTCAGAATGAAGTGCAAAATCATTTGGGCAAAACAATTAAATTTCTGCGATCTGATCGTGGAGGTGAGTATTTGAGCCATGAGTTTAATGACCATCTCAAGAATTGTGGAATAGTTCCTCAATTGACTCCGCCTGAAACGCCTCAATGGAATGGGGTATCCGAACGGAGGAATCGAACTTTGTTGGACATGGTTCGGTCTATGATGAGTCAAACTGATCTTCCATTGTCATTTTGGGGATTTGCTCTAGAAAGCAATTGCGTTCACACTAAATAGGGTTCCATCAAAATCGAGAGAAGACGCCATATGAGATATGGACCGGGAAGCGTCCCTCGTTGTCTTTTCTAAAGATTTGGGGCTGTGAAGCCTATGTAAAACGTATGACGTCTGATAAGCTTCACGCCAAGTCTGATAAGTGCTTCTTTGTGGGGTACCCTAGGGAAACTAAAGGGTATTATTTTTATAACCGAGAAGAGGGCAAAGTGTTTGTCACTCGACATGGTGTCTTTTTGGAAAAGGAGTTTTTCAAAAGGGCTAGTGGGAGCAAGGTGCAACTTGAAGAAATTCGGAAAACATCTGAAAATGTTTCAGCTCCTACTAACCCTGAACGGGAAATGCAAAATGTTGTAGAACCCGTGGTAGAGGCACCAGCCCCACGCAGGTCTACGAGGACTAGCCGTGCACCCGAGAGGTACATGTTCCTCACGACGGGACGGCGTGACGTGTTGTTGTTGGACAACGATGAGCCCAAAGACTATGAGGAAGCAATGGTGGGACCAGACTCTGGGAAATGGTTGGAAGCCATGAGATCTGAAATAAAGTCCATGTATGATAATCGGGTTTGGAACTTGGTTGATCTCGCTCGATGGGGTAAAACCTATCGAGTGCAAATGGGTCTTTAAGAAAAGATAGATATGGATGGAAATGTTCACATCTATAAGGCACGATTGGTGGCTAAAGGTTTCGAGCAAATTCAAGGTGTTGATTATGATGAAACTTTTTCACCCGTCGCTATGCTTAAATCTATTCGGATCATGCTAGCAATTGCCGCATTCTATGATTGGGAATTGTGGCAAATGGATGTCAAAACAGCTTTCCTAAATGGAAATCTAAGTGAGGATGTGTACATGACACAGCCTAAAGGTTTTGTCGATCCAAGCGATGCTGGCAAAGTATGCAAGCTTTAGAAGTCTATTTATGGACTGAAGCAAGCATCTCGGAGTTGGAATCTTCGTTTTGATGAAGCAGTTAAAGAGTTTGGCTTCATCAAGAATGAAGAAGAACCTTGTATTTACAAGAAGGCTAGTGGGAGCGCACTTGTGTTTCTGATCTTATATGTAGATGACATATTGCTGACTGGAAACGATATTCCAATGCTTGAAGCTGTCCAATCTTATTTGAGAAAATGTTTCTCGATGAAGGATTTAGGAGAAGCAGCCTACATACTGGGCATAAAGATCTATAGAGATAGATCGAGAAGGTTAATTGGATTAAGCCAAAGTACATACATTGATAAAATATTGAAACGGTTCAATATGCAAGATTCCAAGAAGGGTTTCTTGCCAATGTCGCATGGTATTCATCTAAGCAAGACTCAGTGTGCTTTAACACCTGATGAGCAAAAGAAAATGAGTGTGATTCCATATGCCTCCGCTATTGGATCCATCATGTATGCCATGTTATGTACACGTCCAGATGTATCATATGCTCTAAGTGTTACGAGCCGGTATCAATCAAACCCGGGTGAAAGTCACTGGGCAGCTGTGAAGAACATCCTCAAATACTTGCGTAGGACTAAGGACATGTTCTTGGTCTTTGGAGGAGAGGAAGAGTTGGTTGTAAAGGGTTACACTGACGCTAGCTTCCAAACCGACAAAGACGATTCTCGATCGCAGTCCGGTTTTGTATTCTGTCTCAATGGTGGGGCAGTGAGCTAGAAAAGTTCCAAGCAAGAGCGATTGGTGATTCCACGGTCGAAATTTGAGTATATTGCGACCACGAAGCGCAAAGGAGGCTGTTTGGATCGAAAATTTGTTTACGAGTTGGGAGTTGTAGCTAGTGCATCTGTCCGGTGGACCTCTATTGTGACAATAGTGGTGCCATTGCACTGCGAAGGAGCCTAGGTCTCACCAAAAATCCAAACACATACTCAGCGTTATCACCTCATCCAGAGATCATCGATAGAGGAGATGTGAAGATTTGCAAAGTGCACACGGATTTGAATGTCGCAGATCCGCCGACAAAACCTCTTCCTGACCAAAGCATGAGGCACACACAAGAGCCATGGGTATTAGATACTTGCATGATGCACTCTAGTGCAAGTGGGAGATTGTTAGTGATATGCCCTAGAGGCGATCATGTGAGATGATTGTATCATGCGTCTATGTTCATGTACTTATCAGTTCCATGAATAAATGTCACTCCTTTGTTCATTGAGTATGACTTAATTGTGAAACACATTGGTTATATGATATTATTCTAAACGATCCCTGGTTACATATAATTATATGGGACAATGGTGATTTGACCAGCACATGTATTGATTGATGGTAATGTTTCACATACCATAGATATGGAGATATCAAATCAATAATGTGAGCACATGTTAGAGAACATTGGGTTGGATAGACCCACTCCGAGACACTGATGAGATTGTTATCTTAGAAGTGCCATCAGGGTGTAGTCTCGAGTGGTATACCTATACGATCCTTTGACCTGAGATTCTTATTGATTCTCAGCATGTGTAATTGTATACTTTGAGGCTATCAAACGCTTCTCCGTAACAGGGGAGTTATAAAGGTAGCTTACGGGTATGCCATGAAACATGACGTGAGACATAAGAGATCAAGATGGAATTTGCCCCTCCTTGATAACGGGAGAGATATCTCTGGGCCCCTCGGTGTGGATGGATAAGGAAAAGTGCATGGCCATGCCAAAGTGATTAAAGTGTTAATCACGAATTATATCCATTACATTGACGAGTGAATGGGTCGAGCTATCACAAGGATGGCACGCATCTTGCCTTGAGCTTGACTGGTATCGCGTGGCAAAAGGATCGGTATATGAGTATATCAAGGTTCACCGACACGATCACTCTGTGCATTTGGGGACAACATGTCTGCTAGGAACCATTGTTGTCTAATGGTGCGGAAAAGAGGTTTCGGGGCCATGGCCATTTTGCATGAACCTAACGGGTCACACACTTAACGGGTTGGATTATGTCTGATGGATTGGATCCATTAGTGGGTTTACACGGATTTGGATCCTCTGGCGTCTTAATGGATTTCTACTGTAGAAGATCCAATAGTGTGAGTCCTAGTGGGCTTCTATCGTAGAAGGCCCGTTAGTGCACTCTATATAAAGGGGCGTGGGGGTGTGCAGCCGAGAGGTTCTCCCCACCACGAAACCCTAGCCGTCGACCCCTACCCCTGCCAGAAACCCTAGCCGTCGCGCGCGTGGTGCTAGCACACCGGCGCACGGTGTTACACCCCTGGACGTGTGGATACCGTAGAGGCGCCGTTGCATCTGTCCTCGGCGCTGATCGGTGATCGGTTTCACCCTCTCCAACCTGTGTGTGCACATCTTCATCCGATGCGTCGTGCACCCGCGGCGAGGAGACGTCAAGGACTCCGGCGACCACTCGGCGAGCACTCGGGCGATCACGCGAGCACTCGGCCGAGCAGTCGGGAGTACGTTCGACTACGTACAGTGCTTCGGAGCACGCGGGGAGGCTTCACCCACTCTACTTCCGCTGCTAACGTGCTCCAAGGGTAATGCTCCATGATCTTTGACTCGCATGATTCCTGGGTGTTCGCGGTAGAAAAATTTTGCTTTCGACTAGAGTAGCACCGCGTTTCTCCAACAGAAATTTGGGGAATCAGTGGCAGATTATATTAAAAGATTTAGGGAAGTTCGGAATCGATGCTTTAGTGTTACATTACCTGATAATCAGCTAGCCGATTTAGCCTTCCAAGGATTAATTCCCCCCACTAAGGGAAAAGTTCGGTGGGCAGGAGTTCACCGATCTAAGTCATCTGCTTCATCGAGTATCAGTGCAGGAGAGCCGATATCCAGACAACAGAGGTTTTCGCGATAAGCTTAATATAAATGGGAACAATAAGGACAAAGATAAGGCCAAAGTTAACATGGTTGATTACTGTTCAAGTGAATCCTCCGAGGATGAGGCAGAGGTTAACATAGCCGAATGGGTTAAAGGTTCTAAGAAATCTTTGGTATGTTCGTGGCTTAAGCCGACCAAGAATAAAACTAAAGTTAAATATGCCTTTGATATCTCCAAGTGTGACCATATTTTTGATCTGTTGTTGCAAGAGAAGATAATATGATTACCTGAAGGACATATCATACCATCGGCTGATGAAATCAAAAGGCGAAGGTATTGCAAATGGCATCATTCTTTTTCTCATAATACTAACGATTGTAATATTTTTCGTCAGCAGATTCAGTCGGCCATTGAGGACGGTCGGTTGAAGTTCACCGAGGAGTCAACTATGCAAGTAGATGTTAATCCTTTCCCTGTAAACATGGTGCATTGCTCAAGTAAAGGGAAAGAGCCGATGGAAGATGAAGGGCCAGAGCGGGTCCGACGAGTAAGTATCCAGTCAAGACCAAAGGGAGATGAAATCCTCAAAATAACGATCGGCTCATTGAGGATTGAAACCGATCGAGAGGGAAAAAGCTCCAAGACCATCAAGCCAAAGGAGATCCGGAAGTTGGGAAGTGGTACAAGGCCGAAAAAACACTGCCGAAAAGGCCTATTAGTCGGCCAAAGCCAACTTTCTCCCAGCTGCTGGAAAAATACGAAAGTATGAATAGCAGATCGCAATACCCCCACGTCGGCTAGAAAATCTGTATTATCCTGAGAACTTGGAGAAGGCCCATCAAAGGTGTCCCTTCTGGCAATTTTGCTGGGAAAGGAGAGTGGCATTATCTTCGCCATATTCTTGCCCGATGGAGCATCACCCCAGAAACGATTGGCCAAGGCAGCCAGTCAAAGAGAGATTATCCGGGCCAATTAGGAATCACCACAATACCTCCTGTCGGAGATCAGTACACGAAAGGGTCTCTGAACCAAGTCGCCCAAAGGCACAATGTAGGCAAAGTTCATCAACGGAGCTAGATCTGGCGGGAAGAATCCATAAGCCGATCAAACCTCAACCAAGATGGTGCCCACCGAGTCTTAGCCGATCACAGCGCAGACGGCTTCAAAGGTTAAAGACCCAAGAAATGAGAGAGGCCAAAGAAGAGAGAGAGAGATGAAGCGTTCAATGAGCTTCAGCCGATGAAAGTCGTAAAAAAGGAGTGGAAAAGGAAAGACCAAGCGGATGAGGGAACCGACTCAACTGATGACTTAGGGTCGCCGATAATCCGCGATGATACACCCCCGATGGACATTAATACGGTATTCACGCTCCCGGTCGAGTTTAAAGTTAAGACTGAGTCGACCCAAGAAACATTTGCTCAGATGTGCCTAGGGGCCCAAGACGCTGTTTTCGACAAGCCGCGTGATGCCCATCGGCATCTGAGGCCGTTGTACTTGAAGGGGTACATAAATGGCAAGCCGATATCAAGAATACTAGTGGATGGGGGAGCTATTGTCAATTTGATGACATACACTACTTGCAAGAAGTTGGGTAAAGCTGAAGAAGATCTGATTAAAACTAACATGGTTCTGAATGATTTCACAGGCGATCCCAGTGAAGCCAAGGGCGTCATGGTCACAGAGTTAACCGTTAGCAGCAAGACTTTGCCGACTGCTTTCTTTGTCATTGACGCCAAAGGAAACTACAGCGTGTTGTTAGGACGGGATTGGATTCATGCAAACTGTTGCATCCCGTCGACTATGCATCAGTCACTCATGCAATGGAACGGAGATGAAGTTGAAGTCATCTCAGCCAATACATCGGGTCACATTGCGATGGCGAGTTCGGATGCGAATTGGCCATATGAGAATGCCGAGTGTATATTCGATAAAGAGTTGGATGACTACGACTTTATTTGTCTAGGGAAGGCAGGACTTACGCCGATCAGTGTCAAGCCAGGCACGATTGATCGAGCGAGTGAAGTGGTACGCCGATGGGATCCAAGCAGATAAAAGTCCTGCTAGACAAGGTGCAAAGCCATCGGCAGATGACGGATGGCTATGAGATCGTTGAAGATTTCTAAGAAATCGAGAAGTTGGGTCAAGGTTTCACCTCAACAGATCTACTAGAAGAAATTAATATCAGAGATGGTGATGTTAAAAGACCAACTTTTATTAGCGCAAAACTCGATGTGGCATATAAAAAAATTAATCAAATTTCTTAAGGAATATAGAGATTGTTTTGCTTGGGAATATCATGAAATGCCTAGCTTGAGCCGACAACTTGTAGAGCATCGACTGCCTACGAAGCCAGGATATCGGCCGTTTAAACAACAATCTAGACGTTTTAATCAGGCCTTGTACGATGTTATAAAAGAAGAGATTGAACGATTATTAGAGGCCAAATTTATCAGGCCTTGCCGATATGCCGAATGGGTATCTAACATCGTCCCGGTCATGAAGAAAAACGGGAAACTCAGGGTATGCGTATATTTTAGAGACCTGAATAAAGCTACACCAAAAGATGAATATCCGATGCCAATAGCCGATATGCTTATCGATGCTGCATCAGGGAACAAAATCATCAGCTTCTTGGATGGTAATGCCAGATATAATCAAATACCCATGGAAGAAGCCGACATACCCAAAACCGCCTTCAGATGCCCTGGTGCAATAGGGTTGTTCGAATGGACGGTCATGACGTTTGGCCTAAAAAATGCTGGCACAACGTATCAGCGAGCGATGAACTTAATTTTCCATGATTTAATTGGCCATATAGTGGAAATTTATATTGACAATGTGGTGGTAAAATCCAGAGAAGGGTTACAACATTTGGCCGATTTGGAACAAGTATTCCAGAATACCAGGAAACATGGTCTGAAGATGAACCCCTTCAAATGCGCGTTTGGCGTGTCGGTTGGGAAATTCCTAGGCTTTATGGTACATGAAAGAGGGATCGAGGTTAGCCAGGAAAGAGTTAAGGCTATAGCAAAGACCAAGCCACCGACATGCAAAAATGAGTTGCAAAAACTGATTGGCAAAATTAACTACCTTCGACGATTCATTTCGAATCTTTCTGGACGGATACGTGCGTTTACACCCTTGCTAAAATTGAAAAACGAACAAGGGTTTGTTTGGGGAGCCGGCCAGCAAAAGGCTTTTGATGACATCAAACAGTACTTGACTAATCCTCCAGTCTTGGCCGCACCGCGTAAAGGAATTCCTTTCAAGTTATACTTATCGGCTGAAGATGAAACAATTGGAGCAGTGCTAGCACAAGAAGTCGATAAAAAAGAAAGGGTAATTTTCTACTTAAGTCAACGCTTGCTAGACGCCGAAACCAGGTACCCCTACGTTGAAAAATTATGTTTATCATTGTACTTCGCCTGCACAAAGCCAAGGCATTACATTTTAGCGTCGGCCTGTAAAGTAATTTGCAAAATGGATATTATAAAATACATGTTGTCAGCTCCGATATTGCGAGGTCGACTTGGTAAATGGGCATATGCCTTAACAGAGTTCGAACTATCATATGAATCGGCTAAAGCGGTTAAGGCACAAGTTCTAGCCGATTTCATGACAGGATGTGATACCTATACTAACTTTGTTTCCCTTGCCCCGTGGCGATTGTATTTTGACGGTTCAGTCTGTCAAGAAGGCTATGGTATTGGTATTGTACTCATCTCGCCTAGGGATTATAATGTTGAATTCGCATTCAAGTTGAGTAGCTGATGTTCAAATAATCAGGCAGAATATGAAGCATTGCTAAAAGGACTGCAATTGTTGGAAAATATCAGAGTAAGTGATGTTGAAGCTTACGGGGACTCTTTGTTAATTGTGCATCAAGTAAGAGGTGAGTACCAATGCCATGACGAGGTGTTACTAAAGTATTTAGAACAATGCCTCGAAACGATTGGGTCATTTACTTCATTTTCTATCGGCCATATTCCTCGAGAATTGAACAGTAAAGCCAACGCATTGGCACAACAGGCCTCGGGGTACAAGGATTATAGCCCACACCAGCTCACAAAGTTGGTCGATAAGGCCGTTACGTACGTAGAAATAGTCGATTGGAGAAACAAGATCAAAGACTATCTAAACGATCCATCCAAGCCGACTGAGCATAAAGTTAAGCGCCAAGCCTTGAAGTATGTGGTCCTAGATGATATATTATATTACAGAATGTTGGAAGGATTACTATTGAGATGCCTAGGGACCGATGAAGCTAAAATCGCGATGGGAGAAGTTCACGAGGGAATTTGTAGATCTCATCAATCGGCTTACAAGATGAAGTGGATACTGAGACGTACAGGGTATTTTTGGTCGACAATGTTGGAAGATTGCTTCTGGTATTATAGAGGGTGCCAGGACCGCCAAAAATTTGGCAATGTATAGCTTGCGCCAGCATCGGCTTTGCACCCAATCATTAAGCCATGGCCATTCAGAGGTTGGGGAATCGACGTAATCGGTCAAATATTTCCAGCTTCAAATAAGGGCCATAAGTTTATTTTGGCTACGACTGATTATTTCTCAAAATGGGTAGAAGCTATACCTTAGAAAAAGGTCACTAGTATCGAGGCCATCAAATTCGTTAAGGAGCACATTATTCATCGGTTCGGCATTCCACAAACCATCACGACCGATCAAGGCACAGTGTTCATGTCTCATGAATTTCAAGAATTTGCAAAGAGTTTGGGTATCGAGTTGCTAAATTCATCACCATACTATGCTCAGGCTAACGGACAAGCCGAGTCATCCAACAAAACATTGATTAAATTGATCAAGCGAAAAATTGACGAGAAACCAAGAAACTGACATTCAACATTATCGGAGTCTTTATGGGCTTATCGGCTAGCATATCATGGGTCAACTAAGTTGTCACCTTATTAGCTAGTTTATGGTCAGGAAGCCGTTCTGCCTGTAGAGATTAACATTGAGTCGGTTCGAATCGCCAAGCAAGATGGATTGTTGACACAGGAGTACAAAGAGATAATGATTAGTAACCTGGATGATTTAGCATAACTACGTCTAATTACGCTAGATCGGCTCAAGAAGAATAAATTGGGAGTGGCTCGGGCTTATAATAAGAAGGTTGTGCCCAAGTCTTTTAGTGAAGCCGATTTAGTGTGGAAAACTATACTATCCGTCGGGTCAAAAGATATCCGATTTGGTAAGTGGTCTCCCACTTGGGAAGGGCCTTATAAAATTCATCGGCTTGTCAGTGGAAATTCATATATGCTAGAAACGCTGGATGGAACCGTACTGCCAAAGGCGATCAATGGAAAGTACTTAAAGAAATACTATCCTAGCATTTGGATCGGCTCATGAACGATTGAGAACATTTCAGAAAAGCAGGCAGTGAAAAATAAAAACAACATTTAAATAAAAGTTGGTTAAATAGCCGACGAATAAGGTAACAAAAGACGTCCATCTCCCAAAAAGCCGATATAAGATAAAAATTATAATTTTCACAGGCCCGAGCCTGGAAGCCTGCCTCCTAAGGCCGATACCGCTCCTGCCGCTTTTGCAATAATCTCTTGGATCTCACCCACAAATTTCTTGTCTTCTTTGGAGTCACCAGGCACAGGGATGATCTTGGCCATTTGTTTGGAGATCTGAGTTACAGCTTGGCCGATCTCCTGCTTTTGATCCTTGAGAGAGGTGACAGTCATGGCAAGCGAAGATTGGTGGTCGGCCAACTTTTTGTTCACCTCGGCCAGTTCTGCTTCGAGGCACTTCTTGGCCGATTCCAGTTGGAGGGTGGCAGCTTTGCCAGATTTAAGGACCAGGTTGTCTTCATCAAATTTCTTCTTCTTGGCCTTCGTAGATGCCACCATCTTGTCCAGGAGAATTTGGTCGGCTTCTTGAGCTTCCCTCTTAGCAATCCTGGCCTTGGCTACTTCCACCTCAGCCCTTTTGCTGTCCAGGTGACACACTTCGAGCAGGGTGGCCATCGCTTCTTAAGGGAGTTCGGCTTCAACAGCAGCCATGGCGTCTCGCAGAGGTTGCGTGTTGGCTAGGAGACTGGCCTCTAGCTGCATGATTTCTGCGAAAAACTTGTTCAGTCGAGTCTGCATCCCCAGTGCTGAAGTCACCTTAGCCGATGCTTCTTCTGCGACTTCAAGGATTCTCCTAATATCCGTAGGGAAGTCGTCTGTGGCCATTACCTCCGGGTCTTCCAGCTCTTCCAATGTGAACCCCAACAAGTCCATCGGATCGGAGGATGTGGAAGGGGGGAAAGCAGGAGCCGATGGCGAAGGCTGAGGGACGGCCTCAGAATCCGGCAAGTTGACCAAAAGATCCACTACTAGAGCTTGAGTTGGCGGTGGTGGAACCTTTGGAGCAATGGATGGAAGATCGGCCAAAATGGTGGCCACCTGCACTGATGGTGTCGGCTGAAAAAGGGTAAAAACAAAGGTAAGACAATACATAAAAAGGATCATGCAAACTCAAGTAACTCACTGCTCTGGTAGCCGACACATTTGGCGAACTCTCGCCACTCTGATCTTGCGGCTTGAAATTACGCTTGGCAGCAGCCTTTGTATACTTCCGCTTCTTCTCTGAAAATTTATCGGGCATATAGCTTTGGTTAGTTGAGATGATGGTTTGAAATCTGAAGAAGGCCGATAAGAAAGCTTACTGGGTTGTTGTTTCTGCTTCTCTAAGTCCGATAAAGACGGACTCTGGATACCCAGTGAACCTGAGGCATAGCCCGTTATGCCAATAGACTGATGCTACCTCTTGGATTGGCCCTCACCCGATGGGCTAGATGTTACCTTCTTCCCTGCAACCTTAGTCTGTGCAGTAGAAGAAAAAATAAAAGTCAGAATATGTCAGATTAAGCAGTGAAGACGATTGAGTAGAAGTTAGACCAAAAGCCGATACCTCGCCTGTGATATCTACTAAGCTTGTGTTAGTATACCTTGACGAGCTAGTTTCGCTGCTAGAGTCAGTACTAGGCACAAGTGTCGGCTCTGGAAGATTCGAAAAAAATTGGTCGATGATGGCCGATGGGGACTTCTCCAAAAGCAGGGCCTCCGCGATGGTCGACCACCACGACGTAAAAACTCCCGCCCGATGGGTATTCAAGAAGAAATGAGGCAAGCTTTGGATTTGTAGATCATCGGCCACTTCCAAAACAATTTCTGTTGCTGCAATGTTTCGAACCCGGGCTCTTGGTTGAAGCCGATCAAGGAGTGGGAAACTTTGAATCACTTGGCCAAAACCCAATTGCCTGGCATAGATTGACGGGTGATAAAATTCGTACGAAGGCTGAAATGTCCGACTTCTGGAGTTAAAACCCGCATGCAACACGCTTGGGGAGATAAAAATCCTGTATAAATCCAACGTCCCTTGCGGCATCAAAGAGCTGTCGGATTCCAGGCGCAAGAAAGATGGCCACTTGAAATCGGCCACTCCGCTGTAACGGAAGAAATCTTGTTGCCCAAAGTCTTCGCCACTAAGATTGAGGAAGAAAGCTAAATACTTGTTCGAGCCGACGGGTGTGATCTTAGTTTCATTCCCGGAGCACATGATGAATTTCTTGCCGTATGACCAACTGGCACGGAACTGAGGCATCGCGTTCTCAGGATTGTCCTCTCGAGGGAAGGCCGTATCATCGGATAGCTCCAAAGCGAAAGATCGGCTAAAAAGGCAATAAAGCCATACTTGGATAAACCATAAAGGACCTCCTACGTTCCCCACAGCAAACCTGGCGAATCCTGTATAAAGCCGACTCCTGATTGTGTGCATCATTTGGTACACAGACCCCAAGAACATTTTTCCCAGTGACAGCCGACGACCCTCCACTAATTGCTCTGCTATTATCTGGTAAACCTGAGTCGGCCCAAGAGATGCTCCACAGAAAAGAAAATGATCCAACCACAGATTAAGAAAAGCTACATGTTCCTCATCCGACACCGGCCCATTCACTTTGTTGTTGTTGGCAATATATTTGGCCCATCCCTCGCCTTGGATCGGATAAGTTTATATTGGGGTTTGGCGCTGAAGGCCGACAGCTGCTCACCGTCTGGTCTAAGGCAACATAACTACGCTACGTCCAAAAGAGTTGGGCCGACGGGGCCAATGCGAAACATAAAAGCATTGAACGTGTCCGACCAGAAATAACAAGCCGTGGCCACTAAGGGCTCGTTGGCTTCTGGATCGGCCAAACACAAAAGGATGCATTCAGCTATACCCATTTTTTCCCATACTGCTCTTTTTTGGGGCGCCACCCTATTGAACCAATTTTTCCAACCCTTAAGCGCCGTCGGCCAAGCTCTAAAACTCTGGCTCCATCCTTCAATGTTATATCCTTTCACCCATAAGGGAAGACGGGAGATTTCCTGACTTATTACCTTATCAGCGTCTAAATTCCCTACCGGCCCAAGGTAAAATTGAGAATCACTGTCAGGGATCGGGATAAGTACCTGAGAAGGATCCATTCAGTCGAACTCAATTGAGAGGTTGATTAAACCAAGGGGTGATGAGCTGATGAGAAGCCGACAGCAGAGGACGGAAGCCGATTGCGATGATTGCGAGAGCTTGAGCGCGTGAGAATGATCATGTGGGGGCCGCATATTTATACCCAAGGTAAAAAGATGAAAAGATTGGGGGAATTACGAGGAAGCGCAAACAGTTAAAATGCATTATGGGCGTATCCCAGTTTTTACGGAGCGTTTATTACGGCCATTACTGGAAAATCTTCCGTTAAGCCAATGATGAAGAAGCCAATCGTCAGAATTTTTGTAAGATAACAAGTTATCTCCCAAAAGGGAGGCATATGTTTACACCAGAATTTGGCAAGTCGAGTCCGATTCGGTAATTTAGAGATGGATGGCGTACGGAGTCCGAACTGAAAATAATTGGAAATCAAATTGGATAAATAAGGAAAACGAGGCCGATACGGATCATACGTGCTAACGTGTTGTAATCGGACTCGATCGGCCGATGAGTATAAAAGAAGATTGCGGTGCACGGCGAAGAAGAACACAACAACTCAATCAATCAACCAGCTTTTACTTTCGTCTATTTTCTCTGTCGACTAGGAGTAGCTTTGTAACTTAGATTCTTGTAACTCAGTTTCGATCAATAAAGTTGCGCATCACCGATTGTTGATCATCCTTAGTTACGCTTATCAGGTTTGATTTTTCTCCGATCTTGTTGCGCATCGCCTTTTTGGGGTTAATCCGCCTTTATCCTCTGGCTAGCCTTAATCAGCTGGTTAGACTTACCTTCATCCTCGATCTCATCGGCTTTCAGCTGATTAAGGTCCGAGCCAATTGTCCCGATCTGATCGGCTTTGAGTAAAATTTATATTTCCCTTGTCGATTGCAGGTCAAATCGGCTGGCACGCTGAACAGTGTTAAATGCGGTGTCTTTGAGCGTAAACCCTACTTCACGTTTTTTGCGTCAACACATCCAGACAGCGATAAAGTAGTAATGTACTGACTTCATTAAAGAAAAAATGGTTGCAACCTTATAGTCAAGTTTACATTTATTTAGCTACCCAAGGCTTTATCACTAGAGAAGATAAACTTGCAGCGGGGGCGAGACAGGTCCACAGGGAGGGACAGTAAGCTGAATTGTTTAGTAGATGTGTTAATTGTTTTAGAATGCTAGCTGAATTTATTGTTAAAATCATGTTAAAAGTGATGAAAAATGTAAATGATAGTAATATGTTGAGCACATGAAGTGCTGAGGTGTTACAGGTTTCACCATGCTCATCACACAATTGCACATTTGATATATGAGCTGGATCGCGCCAAGGTGAAGGTGGCAAATAAGTTGGTGAGTTTGCGACGACATTGCTCTGCGTGTCAGTACAGAAATTTAGCCTTCTATTTTTCATGAGGCACAGTGCAGTCGATCCAACGTGCCTCGTGTATCATTGGGTCAACATGCGCCTCAAGCATGAACACCTCCCCGGACGCTGGCTTCAATAATTTTGGACAAACAACAGGCCTTCACTGTTTTGCTGCAATGGTTGTTGGATGGGCACATTGTCATCAATATCGACATGGGTGACATGATCCTGCTGAGTCGGAGCAGCTAGCAGTGGACTCCGAGAGGCCCCGGCTGATGTCACCTCGTATTGTGTTGATGAGCTGCTCAGGGTATGGCTGCTTGCCAGCGTGCTGTCGAAAACATGTGTGTTCCGATGTTTCCAATCTTTTGCCTGCTTCTTTTTGCCGCCAATGCCGCTGCATCGAACCAATCAAAGAAGCAAACTGCAGCAAAGGCATTGTACCCGATCTCTTGTAAGCAAAACACGCAGCTAGGCAAACCACGACGGGCTAAAGGTCAGCTGTCGAACATCGATTTATAGCATCCAACCGCTCAAAAAACTTGCATTTCAGTGGCGCCCAACGCTCCCAAATCTGTTTCCAGCATGGGACACCTGTTACACCCTGGAAGAAGGCTAGGATGCTGCCTTGTGTCATGTGTTCACCAGGGGTTGTCCATTTCCAGACCAACTGATCATCCTGTTGCTGTTGCAGCTGTCCACAGCAGCTCCCATTCCTCCAAGTAGAATTGCTCGGCACCAGCCTCTCGAGCAGATCTAGCGCCATCATGTGATAAATTGGGACAACTGATTTAGTCATGGTAACTCTTCCTCCATGTGATAACAGGGGCGCCTTCACCCTGGCAACTTACAAGAGACCTTGCCTACAGAAGGTTGTAGATCCACTTTCCTTGGCTTGCGAATCGATAATGGCAGGCCAAGATGCTTGCAATGGAAATTTACAAATGGCCTCATTTGCCCCACATTGGATAGGCGTGATGGAACACTCGTGAATATAAAGTATGATTTTGCCGCGAAGACCGTCGGCTATGTCGTTATGTATTTATAGCTCAGGATAAGTTCCAGAGTTGCATACACAACGAAACACACGCGTACAAGACTCGTACAGTACAAGGCATGAAACGCTACAGAATCCTAACAACAACAGCTTGAGAATCAAGAAAGGTTATCTACACAGCCAGTTCAATTAGAGTTAAAATCAATTTCAGTTGGCTTCAAGAAGACAAGAGCATCTTCAGCATAAGGTCAGTATACCCCCAGTTAGCTCACTTAGCAGCCCCACCTTGCTGGATTTGTTTATGAAGACATTCCAGGTATTCCAAAAACTATTACAACTGCAACTACAAATCCAAACAATTGCCACACTAATTCTTTGGAATAAATTTAAGATCTTTTTCCTTCTTTGATTCTTCTATTTCTTTTTTCTTCATCTAATAGAAAGTTCCCATGACCTTGCATCAAAGTTAGAACACAAAAAGACTTAGTCTACGCATAGAACTTAGTTTTTTTTTTAGAAAAAGATACTGTAAAACAAATGCCTGGTTTATTTGTTCAGAGTTCAAGTCTTTCTTACCTCTCAGCACTGGAGATTTGGTTATCCACTCCAAACTCCTGATTTCTTTACTCAAGTTTACCATAAAATCACATCTAGTCTTTTGCACAAGCTTTTCAAGCCTGAACTTATCACATCCAATTTCATCCTACCAAGAGAAATACAAAATACTGTCAGTTTAGGAAAAATAGCTAAATGCTTCGGTACAACATGAGGGTACCTCAGGACGAAATATTTCAGAATATGACACTCAATTCGTATGCCTCTTTAGCTGTGTGTATGATATATGGGGCCATCTGAGTCAATGACTGTGGGCCAGAGTGTCAAATACTGACATGTGAATTTTAAAGGGTGTCATATTCTGAAATCTCCCCCTTAGGACCCTTGTAGAACTGGTAACTTTGGTCATAACGTGCAACAGTGTAATATCTAAGATGTAGGAATGAATCAAACAAGGTCTCCTCTTCAATTTGCTTATCAGTAAACTTACTTATACAAGAGATGATCCCAAGAGGGACACTTTAGGTCTTTTAGTTTTGCCCCTTTCTCTGTGTTTATCAAATTGGTGCTTTTCAATTTATCTCACTGTTTTTTGGATAACGGAAGATTTTATTGATTTCAAAAGCATTACATCAAAATGATACAAAGCCTTGAAAATTACTTCCGGCCTCTGCTTAACATGAAGCACACAGCCAAACACAAAGAAAAAAAAAACGAACACACCCACTCTAGTGACTATCAATCCGAAGACTAGACCGCCACCCATGAGCCTGGGCATAAAAATCCATGACCACCCGCGCTAAGTACCGCGTAGCCTCCACCAAAGTTATCCATGAACCAAAAAAATTTCTCTTACAAACTGCATTTTGACATTTACGTACCTTCCAAGTTTCTGGCTGCCAAAGTACATCATCACACCTACATGATACCTAGAACATATGCTGATGTGAGCAAAGTTCAACATATTTTGAATTCTAACAACATCACTTTATTTGAAATTTTCAGTTAATAACTGACTGACTTTACTGATCCACCTTTCAGAAATTTAGCTAAACATCTTAGTTCTAGATTGACACCATCCTCCAATCCATAAGATGAGCTGAGATAACATCCTACTGAGTTCCAGTTGAACCACTGGGAGGCAATTCAAGAAGTACAGAGAGTTGTTTCAATCGCATATAAAATCATAGTAGGACACATCAGTGTTGACAATTGAGATAGACTAGTTAAGCTAATAAGCTCTAACCTGTCAATACTGAAGATTTAATTTGGCAACAAAATTTTGAGCTTCCAGGAAAAGTTCGCCCCAGGCATGGCGAATTTGGAGCTCTAAGTCAGGGTCCCGACCAATTGTTTGTATTTCTTCCATAGTTTGCTTAACCTGCAATAAAATTTTAAAACAATTGTTACACCAAAATAAAATATTGTTGTTGTTGTTGTATTTAGGAACCCATACCTTTGCTGGAACATACTCATTTTCATGCTCAATGATGTTTCGTAACCAATCAATGAAATTTGCTCCAGTGCCTCCACGTGGCTGTCGGTAACCTGTTCTCTTTGTAATCCATCGTGGCATGTCTTTCACCCATTTGAAATTTGTGACTAAGAAGTTGTTCAGATCAGCTATGACTTTCCTTTTTTCTGGATCGCTACATGGAACTTGTCGACCAATGGGATGCACTAAAACATACATATTCAGGGCAAGTATGTTGTCAAATTTTTCACGAACGGTCAATAACGCGCTGTGTCTAAGAACCTCCATCCTACAACATAAAAATATTAATAAGGCATTTCTGACAAAATAGCACTCCAAAGTGTGGGACTTCTAAAGAACGTCAGCCAAAAGATCAACAACCAAAAACACCAAAGCAAAGAGTGAAATTATCACCCTGAATTTCAATTATTATTAGTATTATTTTTTGCATTTATGGTCCTTGTGACATATCAGTTTTTCCCTTGACCAAACCCAATCTTGTGCAACGGGCTCGACCAAGCCAAACATGGCTAACTGGGGTGAGAGGAAAGTGAGGAACATGCGGTCGCGGTGCAAAGAGCAAGAAGCGGCAGTCAAATCTGATGGTGAGAACGTCTGAAGGGGTGATGGATTGATGAGGAAGGGGAGCAAGGGGAAGCGACAGAGCGTTAAAATACTAACAGTGTGAAAGTTCGACGGTATTAAACCAAAATTTTCAATTGTATTTAGATAGACTGGTCATCTTTGCATTGTATAAATCCATTTTTTTTCAAATGAAAAATCTCTACGAAGAATGAACAGAATAACATACCCCATCAAGCTTTTATTTTTCATCTTGTTGCAGACATCCACAATCTCAAAGGTACTTGTATCATGTCCTTCTGCTGTCTCAGAAAGTAAATGTCCCAATCTAATCCAATCTTTAGATTTGTCCTCCGCAGTCCCTTTACAAACCAATGTAATGAGAAAAGTTCAATTGAGATATTTATCGAACTATTTATCGGAAACTTTTTTACCTGCAAAGCAAAAGCTCCATATTTTTGCGGTGATGAGGTTCTCTTCATTGCAGATGAATATGTGATTCCCTTCCAAATTGGGGCAGTAGAAGCCCCGGCTGTGAAGTGTCACAAGTCCTCGAACTACATTCCTAACAAAAGTTTTTTAAAAAAAAATTAGCAAATGCATATCAACAAGTCTAAAGAAATTATTATTATCATAGAAGAGCCAAAACATGAACAACATACCCAATTACTGCAATGAACTCTTCAGTAAATCTCCTCATATAAAAAGTTCGATTGCTTCTCACATCGACATACTGAGAGAGTGTACATGTGAATGTTGGGACTGCCAAAAAAGTGTATCCGCTATATCTCCCGAGCCCTCTACCATATGCTAACGGATTCACTATATAGGGACTGCTGACAAGGTTAAGCCGATAATACAAAATATGGGAACCTTCTCCATCACATGAACGAAAAGGTAGAACATATGCTTTGGTTGATATGCCACCGGCACTATACTTAACAAGCCCCTCGTAGTATATCAAAGAATGACGAACCTTGCCTATTCTTCTTGCCTCCTTGTCCGTTATAATTATGTTTGCCAACCCATCAATCTGAGAACATATCAAGAAATTAGGGGAGACGTTAGGATGATAAAGCAAGTATAGCCGTAGGGAAATTAGTTGACAATTTGACACCAACTATACAACTGGTACGTGCCACACAAATCAAATTACAGGAAATGTGTTGCTAAAAAATACAGGTATTGAATGATCTCTCACCTTACTCAAAAGCATGCGAGCACCGGTAGCAGCACGCTCAATGCCGGTGCTCGCAGCACGCTCAATGCCGGAAAGAGCCATACGCCTGCAAGGACTATACCGTAGGTTGTTGAAGGGCTACAAATGGCTACAGATAGTAAAACCCAAACACCATCGGCATCACATAAGTGTTATTATGAGTATGATGTCACAACAAGAGATTAAAAATTCTGCATTTGAACCAAATGATTAAAGCAAACTGTAAATTCAACAGACAAAAGTGACTAATTTGCTAAAAAAAATCGATCCTGATCTATTCAAAACAAAGTGCACGAGATGGTGAAATTTGCACTAAAACCTTCCTGACAAAACTGCAGAAAATCGATCACGCAACTAACAATGCACGGTAAATCTAGAACATCAGGTTGATTATATCAATCAATTTGTTTGAGCAAGCATATAATTCCCTCAACCCTAACCTTTCAAATTTCACCTCTTCCCAGCCCCAGCAGCACACAAGCTGCATGCCTATGAAATTTGCACTAAAACCCTTTCCTAGTACCCCTAGTTTACTACGTAATCGATCACGCAACTAGAATATCAGGTGAGGCGCATTACGTGCATGAGAAATTGTTTGTTTAAGTACCTCAGAGACGGAGCAGGACGGCCCGTGACGAGTCCTCCTTGTGCAGAGGTACTAGGAAGGGCGGGACGGAGTGGCAGCCGGCGGGGGCAACGAGGCCGCGGTGATCAGGAGCGACCGCGCGCGGCGTCAAGGGCAGAGGAGGGAGGGAGTGCCGCGCGGCCTGGTCGGCTGTGGAGCGCGCACGCTGCGGGAGGCGGCCGCGGGGCTTCGGCGCGCTGGACTCGCGGAGGGGACAGCGGTCGCCGGCGACGGAGGCGGAGGCGATGGTTTGCCGTGGGTTGGTAGTCGGCGGCGCCGCGTCCTCTCGGGTCGCTGCGGGCCGGCCGCTGGGGCTTCGCCGCGGCGCGAACTGCGGTGGCCGCGACGAAGGCGGAGGCAAGGGTTTTGCGTGGGTTTTGCGTGGGTTGGTGGTGACCCGGCGCGGCGTCCTCGGGAAGCTATCGGAATGGGGTTGCGCGCACGCGGGCTCGCGCGCCGACCTGTCCGTTCGAGAGTTTGATGGGCCCGAGCGCGCGAGTGACCCGTCGGGACCGGACCGTGCGGCCGTCGTGTGCGCATGAGCCGGAGTCGTAGCGTTGCATGGTGTCAAGAGACTGCCTGTGGGCCCTCTTGGCCACGCACCAGCTAACCAGCCTCGGCCTTGCTTTTAATGTCCTTCATGCAAGCAACGCAATTAGTCGGCGGCGAGGGCTATTCAATAGAACTAGCACCATATGTCACCATACTTGCTCATTGCTGTTTAACACTACAAAGTGATACTGGTGATATGGTTGATTGACTGACTGGTGTACTTACTTTTGTTCCTTGACTGTCCTATCTTCCAGAATCATGCCCATCAACTTTCTAAACTCCTGGTGTTTGACCATTTTGAAAGTGTTCTTAAAAATACATCGTAATATCATATGGTTCTATGCTGTTTTAGTTCTCAACTTATCATAAATAGTAATTTTCATGAAAAGGTAAAGATGGATCCCCAATGTGCTGCATATAACCTTAGTCGTTTAGCTTCGTATGGAGGTTGTCTAATATGCATGCCTGGCACTTTTAGGATTCACCAGATTACTCTCCCGGAACCCAGAAAAAGGTTACTGGAGAAGTTATTCGATGGAACAAGGCCACTGGACCAGAAAAAATTGATGCTGTAAAATATATAGAATTGCTTGAAGCAGAAATCGAGGAGCTGAGCCATCAAGTCGCTAGGAAATCATCTGAAGGAAGTAATGAACTATTGGAATATCTAAAAACTTTAGAACCTCAAAATTTAAAGGTATATCTTGATTCCATTACCTTAAATAAACTCTGCTTTTTTTGGGAGTTCCATTAATTAATATTTATTTTCTCTTTCAAGAAACACCTAATTTCGTCCTAAGAACCAGAGAAACATGTAATACTGAACCTGGCCTTTTGATTCAAATCCTTCTTCTTGGTTAGTCGGTTCTTTTTTGTTGATTTATTTATTGTTCTAAACTTCTGTAGGAACTGGCGAGTAGTGCTGGCGAGGATGTCATTTTTGCTATGAATGCATTCATAAAGCGTCTTTTGGCCGTCTCTGACCCTGCACAAATGAAGGTAAGGCCATCTTTTATTTGTGTGTGTTAATGATACTGGTTTTGATCAGAATCATGTGGTGTGTTTGCATTTTGTTGAGTAAAGCTGCTCAATTAGGTGTTGTTGCACTCCCTTTTGGTTTTCAAGATTCTTTGTGGATAAAGAAATAACTCAATAACTAGTATGAAGCTTAGCTAATTGGAATCACTTGGAGAATTCAAGCATTCCATTAAATTTGAAATGGCATTACACCTTGAATCTCTACAGAAGCTACATTAATTAATATCACTATTCTTTTGGTTCTGAGTGCAGACAACGGTTTCAGAAACAAGTGCTAATCAGCTAGCCAACTTGCTGTTTTGGTTGATGATTGTTGGGTACAGCGTCCGCAATATTGAGGTGCGATTTGACATGGAAAGAGTGCTGGGTTCTGCCCCAAAGATAGCTGAGCTGCCACCTGGAGAGAATATATAGCTAGAGCTGATGATGGATTTACGAGTCAGTTGAGAGTGATTCTATGTATGGACATCTTTTTGTGGCAGGGATTAGAATTAGCACATTGGGAAGGCTTGGGGGAGGAAATATAGACGAAGGGGATATATATATACAACATACTCCGTGCCAGTAGAGAATGATATGAGTGGGCCAGCAGGCAGGCAGCATCTGAAACAAAGCTGATGTGCGATTGAGGATGGAGGATTTATTTATACTCGAGGTCTGAGACTTGCTAGTAATCTATTTTGTTTTATCTATGATGGGTTTGAAGGCTGCTTGGTTGTAGTAAAATTGGAACCGTAGCAGTTATATCAAATGGAACTCTTCGTTATTAGTAGATGAATGAACGAACGAACGAATGAAGCCCAAGGGTAACACGGTCACGGATCAGTAAAGAAATATATCTGTTCTCGAAAAGTTTACATTTAAATGGGTGCAAGAAAATATGTTGTTATCATATGCTTGTTTGGAAGCTAATCAAAGTCTTTGAGCGAAGGTGATGAATTAATTGTATTATTCGAAACAGCAAAATGAAATCTTTCTTGTCGTATCAGCGTGAAATACAACTGGTTAGTTAATTAACTGGTAATTTTGCATTCGATGAAATTTGACTAATCTTCATTTCGGGTTTTGGTGAAACCGAACAGAATCTTCTTCTATCCTTGCTTGCTGTCTGCGACTTTGCATCCTACTAGATTGATTCGCACGTGTTGCTGCCCCGTGACGAAAAAAGCATAAACGCGATTTCTAATTCAGCTATAAACCCTCGACGAATCTGCGTTTTCTAAGAAAGACTTTTTTTTCCTTTTTTTAGAAAACCGCGTGGGGAAAAAACTCTGAAAGGACCTAAACACGATTTCCAATTTAGCTATAAACCGTGTGCAGGGACCTAAACGGAATTTCAAAATTTATTGGGCCTATCTTACTTAAAAAACGGAGAAAGGATCTAGACATAAATAACAAGGGCCTGTTTGTAACGTTTTTTGGACCTCTCCACTATCCTGGAAAATAAGAAAAGGGCTTGCTCGTGATTTAAAAGTAACAGGAGGGTTTTTCTGCAAAACAGCGTGTGAGGGACCTAAACGCGATAAAAAAGAAAAAATCTTCCCCCTCACAAAAAATCGCGAAGGACCTATTTGTAATTTAGAAGGACCTATCCGTAATTTGAAGAAGCGGAGGGACTTTTTCGCAAAAATGCAAAAGTGACAGGTGGGATGGCTGAGGAGCCGGGAATCTCAGCGCTTGTTATATAGCTATAATTTGAATAACAAAACGGAGGGCTATACAGTGCAAAACATGAATATCGAAAGTTTTAACCTTCCACAGATAAAAAATAAATTGATATTTTATCTTTTTAGAAAAGAAAATTCCTTCGACAAGAATTTAGATTTTTCTCTATTTTTCCGCCCAGGAGGAAGGAGAGGCCTGCTCATGCACAAAGGGCAAAATTATCCAAATAAAAAAAAGAAAATCAGGTAACGACTAAAAAATATTTCAAAAGGGTGGGAACTAGATAGAACAAAAAAGATATCTAAGTAATCTAGTTTTAGGGTATTATTTAACTGAACAGATCTTTTCTACTGGTATGTTACGAAGTGGTAAGTTGTAGTGTGACACTGACCTACAAAAGCTAAAGGAAAATTAGATAGGAAATTGAAAACTTTTGTTTTACAGCGGAGATAAATTAGATTGGAAATTTGAAAGTGCATTTAGGCACTAATGTTATTTTGGTGATTAATGATAAACGCATATAATGACAATCTATGTAATTGTGTAAATGCTTAACTTAGTGCTTAACAAATGACAAACCTCTAATATGATTATATTGCTAATGAGACTAACATGTTTATTGCCAAGTTGAGTATTAGTGTATTAGTCTCATCTATTTAGAGGAAAATCAAGTGGATAGTTAAGCAAAGATAAGGTATGCAATCTTGGTATCCCTTCTATATTTGTTATTGCATTCCTTTTGTGCAAATGCATAGTGAACTCCAAATAGTATGTTGATTGTATATATGCACATTGGTTCATGTCATATTTATTTGTGTATATATATTCATTTGAGTTCATTATGTGTTTTGCTTTTAGTATGCATGTATTAACTAGAGTTAAACTTTACATTGCTATAGATTGAATTGGTGCATGCATATTTTAGTTGCGTATCTTCTCATGCACTTCTCTTAGTGAACTTTAATCTAAAGTTGGATCACATATTTACACTTGTTCCGAATATTAGTTGCACATGTACAATTCGTGTATATTCTTCATGTGCTTCATTTAAAGTAAAGACTGTGATCCTTTGTCATGATTTAATTGTTTCGACATATTGGCAATTATCTCTCTAGTGCATATAGATCAATTACATATTCATCATGATGCACTTAGTAGAAAACATTTATAATATCAAGTGTTTCCATTCATGTTGTGCTTCGTTATATGAAACACTTGTAACAATCAATTTCTCACAAATATCACTTTATTCATATCTATTGAGCTTTTGGGACTAATGTCTTTCATGAGTGATTTGGAAAGAATTAGGTCCCGTGTGTGTATGATGACCAAGATATCTTGGAGGATGATCGTTAAGCCGAGGTCAACAAGACGGCGGTGTCACCAAGAGCTAAGGACTAAGTCAAGATCGATTTGGCGTGGGGATCGTCAGAGAGGATGATCAAGTCAAGGTCGATAGGATGAGAGTCTCATGAGGTGAATCGAGTCAAGTTGGACAAGGCGAAGATGTCATCAATCATTTGGTAAAAGACATCATGCACATTGCATCCACGGAGAAGACGGTATGCGGATTGAATGTAAGACTTAGATTTCTCGTTTGAATTTGAGTCTAAGGATTGATGTACTATTAAGAGGGATGTGAACGTTGAATGACTTTTAGATGTGTCAAGTGCTCAAGTGATGATCTTTGTGAAACTTAGAGAGAAAGTGGTGTTGGTGGTGCCAGAAAGTGAGAGTTGTAGGTCTCCCTTGAATTCTTTGTGAAATCTGAATTTATCCTTTGAGATTTGGTTAGTGAGACCTTATTAGTTGTGTAGCCCTTGTTCTTAGCTTTCAATAGAGTCCAAGTTCTCTGAAATCGGAGTTCGGAGTCAAAAGTTATGCTCGTTTTGGTCGAGCTGCTCAGTGCATATCGGATAGTCCGATGAGGACTTAGAAAATCCGTGAAACATCTTTGAAAATGGGTACTCTCTGGAAATATCGGATAGTCCGATGTTTGATATCAGATAGTCCGATGTTCTCTTGGAAATCTGAAAATTTACACACATCGGATAGTCCGATGTTCCATATCGAAAAGTCCGATCTGTGCTTTTTATTCAAAAGAATTTGAATTTCGTGTGGAGTCAATATGGAGTTTTACACACATCGGATAGTCCGATGTTCAACATCAGATAGTCCGATATGTGTCTGACCAGGGCATAACGGCTAGTTTTTTGGAGCCTCTATTTAAAGCCCTCTCCTCTCCATTTCGAAGTGGCCGTTATTCCACTGGTTTTGAGGGGTTATCCTCCTGTTCTTGAGCCCCCTAAACACCTCTTTACCTTTAGATCTAAGTGATCCCCTTTGAGAGAAGGGTTGGGAAGAGTTTGAGGAGTGAGGTGCTAGGTTGAGTGAGATTTGAGTTGATTGAGCACTTGATTTCATCTCCAAGTTTGTTCTCCGTGAGCATTTGTTACTCTTGGAGGTTGAGGACTCCTAGACGGCTAGGAGGTCGCCTATGAGCCACGGAGCTTTGTGTGGTTAATTGTGGGAAGTTTGTGAAGGCCGGTTCTGCCTCCGCAAGGGAAGGAATCAAGAAGTGAAGAACCGGCGAGTGCATTTGTGCAACACCGGGAGGAAGAGGGTTGAAAGAGACCCCGGCTCAAGCGTGACCAAGCCTCAACCGGCGAGTGCATTTGTGCAACACCGGGAGGAAGAGGGTTGAAAGAGACCCCGTCTTGAGTGTGACCGAGCCGCCTCAATGGAGACGTAGAATCCCCTCAAGGATCTGAACTTCGGTAAAACCCAACCGTGCCTCAAATCTTTGGTTTGGTCTTTTCTTATTGCCTTGATTGATTTGGTATAGAAGTAATTGTTATAGCTAGCTTACTACTCCTTTTATTGCTTACCCTTGTCTAGCTCTAACTTGTGATAAATCTAATTGTTCTCGCTCTGATCGGATAATCCGATTGTGCATATCGGATAGTCCGATATATATCGGATAGTCCGATATCCAAAGTCGGATAGTCCGATTCTTTTCCGCAGCGAATTAAGATTTAATTTTATAAACGCCTATTCACCCCCCCTCTAGGCGACATCCCCTGTCCTTTCAAAATTTAAAACTTTCAAAGGGGGTGCTTGCCTTGCTCGTTGAATTCTTGGGTGGGGTCGAGGTCGATGGTTGCAGATCCTGTAGCGTCCGTGTCTACACTCATTTCAACACAAAGCAATAATAAGAAGCAAAAAGCACTCGATAACATCAATTTCCAAACATTATTACAGGAACAGAAAGATCTACATTTTTTGATAAGTTATAAATTGGTTACATAATTTTTGGGATTTATTTGCATAAGTCATGTTTATATGAAAGAATAATCCTAAATAAGAATTAAATGTGAACAAGGTTCAAATTTAAGCATTTTTGCAGAGGCAGAGACTTATGGTTTTTAGAGGAGTTTAGAAACTGCTTTGACAAATTTTGGAGTTTATTTGCTATAGATACTAGTGTTTGAATTTGAATGTGTTAGAAATTAACCTAATTAGGAATTTAGTTCAAACTGAGCCTAAATTTAAATATTTCTGCAGAAACGGGGTACCTATTACTTTAGAAGAGTTTGAGAGTTTATTTCATCAAATTTGGAGTTTACTTATAAAAATTTTAAATAGTGAATATGCTAGATTTCATTTAATTTTTTAATTCAAATTTCAAAAAGAGGTCAAACTTTAAATATTTTTGCAGAAACAGAAACTTCATGATTTTATAAAAATTCAAAAACTTGTTTATCTGAATTGGAGTTAATTTGCACAAGTTATGAACAATTCAATAATGACAGTTCTAGAAATTCACCAAAATTTGCAAAAATACGCTTTCTGACTGAGAAAGCGTATTTTGCTAATTTCCAGAAAATAACATGTTACTCGCTATTACACAAGATGTTACTATACTGAAACGAAGTGAGCTATCATAACAAGAATTTAGTTCTATTTGTATACTTTGTTTCATTATTGAAAGTGCATCTAGGCACTAATGTTATTTTGGTGATTAATGACAAACGCTTATAATGACAATCTATGTAATTGAGTAAATGCTTAACCTAGTGCTTAACAAATGACAAACCTCTAATATGATTATATTGCTATGAGACTAACATGTTATTGCCTAGTTGAGTATCAGTCTCATGTATTTAGAGGAAAATCAAGTGGGATGGTTAAGCAAAGATAAGGTATGCAATTTTGGTATCTCTTCTATATTTGTTATTGCATTTCTTTTGTGCAAATGCATAGTGAACTCCAAGTAGCATGTTGATTATATATATGCACATTGGTTCATGTCATATTTATTTGTGCATATATATTCATTTGAGTTCATTATGTGCTTTGCTTTTAGTATGCATGTATTAACTAGAGTTAAACTTCACATTGCTATAGATAGACTTGGTGCATGCATGTTTTAGTTGTATATCTTCTCATGCAATTCTCTTAGTGAAGTTTAATCTAGTGTTGGATCACATATTTGCTCTTATTCCAAATATTAGTTGCACATGTACAATTCGTGTATATTCTATCATGTGCTTCATTTAGGTAAAGACTGTGATCCTTGCCATGATTTAATTGATTCATCATATTGGCAATTATCTCTCTAGTGCATATAGATCAAATACATATTCATCATGATGCACTTAGAAGAGAACATTTCTTATGTCAAGTGTTTCCATTCATGTTGTGCTTCCTTTATATGAAACACTTGTTGTAATCAATTGTTCATAAATATCAACTTATTCATTTCCTTTGAGCTTTTGGGACTAATATGTTTGCTAAGTGCCTTGGTGAGAATTAGGTCCCAAAGTTGTGTGCATGATGACCAAGATGGTTTGAAGGATGACAAGCGAGTCGAATTCAACTAGACGTCGGTGTCACCAAGAGTTGAGGACTAAGTCAGAGTCGACTTGACGGGAGGATCGTCTGGTGATGATCGAGGTCAAGGTCGAGAGGACGAGAGTCTCATGAGGTGAATCACGTTGAGGTTGACAAGACGAAGGGCGTCATCAATCTTTGTGGAAGCGTCATCATGTACCGCGCATCCAAGAAGTCGGCATGTAAGCTTAGTGTAAGACTTAGATTTTGTGTTTAAATTTGAGTCTAAGGATTGTCGTACTATTAAAAGGGATGCAATCGTTGAATTGCTTAGACAAGTCTCAAGTGCTCAAGCTGTCTAAGGTTGAGAGCTTCCCGAGTCACTGTGTGCCTCTAAGTGTAGGTTGTTTGGTGTGAGGGAGAAGTGTTGGTAAAGTTGGGTAGCAAGCGTTAGAGGTCTCTTTGGATTCTTTGTGAATCCAGCTCTTATCTGTTGTGATTTGAGTAGTGAGATCGTGTGGGTTGTGTAGCCCTTGTTCTTAGCTTTCCGTAGAGTCCAACTTCTTTGAGATCCGAGTCCGGGATCAAAAGTTGTGCCCATTTGGGTTGCCTTGGTGGCAAGTTCGGAATGTCCGGACTTAATGTCCGGAGTATCCGGACTAGATGTCCGTAGTGTCCGGACGTGGGGTCCGGAGTCTCCGGGTAAGGGCTTTCGGTTGCCTTGGTGGCAAGTTCGGAATGTCCAGACTTAATGTCCGGAGTGTCCGGACGTGGGGACCGGAGTCTCCGAGTTAAGGTTTCCGGTTGCCTTGGTGGCAAGTCCGGAGTGTCCGGACTTGGTGTCTGAAGTGTCCGGACTCAGCAGTCCGGAATGTCCGGACTTGGTGTTCGGAGTGTCCGGACTTGGTGTTCGGAGTGTCCGGACTTGGTGCTCGGTTGGTTGGCTTGCGGCCAGCTCGGAGTATCCGAAATTGTGTTCGGAATGTCCGAACTGACCCCCTGTGTAAGTCAAGTCCTTTTGGGTTCAGAATGTCCGAACATGTGTTCGGAGTATCCGAGTGTACCACCTTGGTTAGGTCTTGTGCTTTTCTGTTCAGCATGTTCGAAGAATCTTCGGACTATCCGAACTCTCGGAATATCCGAATAGTTCGGACTATCCGAAGAAATGTTCGGACTATCCGAACTGAGTCGGGGCTGACTCCCAACGGCTAGTTTTTGGGGGTCTCTATTTAAAGCCCCCTCTTGGGTAGCTGTTGGAGTAGAGCAATGGGGTTGGTTCCTTGGTGTTTTGAGGTGTGTTCTTAGTGATCTTAAGCCCCCAAAAGCCCCTCTAACCCTAGATCTTAGTGATCCCCTTTGAATGAAGGGTTGGGTGTGAGAGCGGGTAGTGATTGGATTGAGTGTGATTAGTGTGTTTGAGCACTTGAGGTGGACTCTAAGTGAGTTCTTCGGGAGCATTTGTTGCTCTTGGAGGTTGAGGACTCCTAGACGGCTAGGAGGTCGCCTACGAGCCACCGGTTCTTTGTGTGGTGTGCCGTAGGAAGTTTGTGAAGGCCGATTCCTCCTCCGTAAGTGAAGGAATCAAAGGAGTGAAGACCGGCGAGTGCATTTGTGCAACACCGGGATGAAGAGGGTTGAAAGAGACCACGACCGGCGAGTGCATTTGTGCAACACCAGGAGGAAGAGGGTTGAAAGAGACCCCGGCTCAAGTGTGACCGAGCCGCCTCAACGGAGACGTTGGATCCCCTCAAGGATCCGAACTTCGGGTGAAAAATCATCGTCTCCAAGTTTGCTTCTCACTCTTGCTTTAGTATTTAATTTTGTATCTTGAAATTGCCCGATTTACTCTTCTAGTGAGTTTTCGGCTAGATCTTTATTTGTTTCAAGTATTCTAGGCTAACTAGTTCCATTTGGTGCAAGTCATGTACTCTAAATAGCCTAGATTTACCTTTTGGTATGCTTTATTCTGAAATGTTCGGATTGTCCGAATAGAACCTCGGATACTCCGAATAACTCGGACTATCCGAATATAACCTCGGACTATCCGAACCACTCGGACAGTCTGAAGTATTATTCGGACATTCCGAAGTTTCTGTATTCCGCTGAAATTTAGTTTTAAATTCTTTAATTCGCCTATTCACCCCCCTTTAGGCGACATCCCCTGTCCTTTCAAGTATAGTAACATCTTGTGTAATAGTAGTAACATGTTATTTGTTTGAATAGTAAAAGACAATATATCCAGTGTTTTCAAAACTCCATAAAAAACACATATACATATGTATAAGTTTTTAAAAATTCTCAAAAAAAATCATCATATATGAGGGAGAGGAGTTTCTACAACTCTGTAAAATTTGAAGACCAAACTCAGTCGCTTTTGAAAAATATAAAATTGACAAAGCACTAAGTAGTGAAAAATTAGTTGTCAACTGAAATTGTCTTTTCCATATCTTTTAGATGATTTGTGTTTTGGTCTTCAAATTTTACAGTGTTCTAAAATATCACCTCCCCTATTTATATTAATTTTTTGAGAATTTTCAAAAACTTATACATGTGGTATTCACGAATAAGAATTAAATTCTATTTGTCGACCTTGTAGTAAATTGTTTAAAAATTATCAAAAAATTACCATACGTAGGGGAGGTGAGCTTCTGCAACTCCATAAAATTTAAAGACTAAAATCAATTGCATTTGAAATATATAAAATTTACAAAGCGCTAAATAGTGAAAATCACTATTTAGTCGAATTTGTCTTTTTCATATCTTTTAGCTGATATTGATTTTGGTCTTTAAATTTTACAGGGTTATAGAATCTTACCTCCCCTATGTATGATAAGTTTTTAAGAATTTTTGAAAACTTGTACATATGGTTTTTATGAATAATAATTTAGTTCTATCTCTCCGACCTATAGTAAATTATTTGAAAAATTCTCAAAAAAATACGACATGTAGAGGAGGTGAGCTTATACAACCTTGTAAAATTTGAAGACCAAATTCAATTATATTTAAAAATATAAAATTGATATAGTGCTAAACAGCAAGATATGTTGTCTTTTACTATCAAAAAAATAACAATTTACTGTCTCTTATTCAAGGTGTTACTGTGTCCTATGTAAAGCATCCTTATAGTATAAAATTTATAAAAAATATATGTATAAGTTTCAAAAATTACCATATGTACGGAAGGTATGCTTCTACAGCTCTGTAAATTTGAAAACCAAACTCAATCGTATTTGAAAGATATGAAATTGACAAAACACTAAAGATAGAAAAATGACTAGTCAGTGGAATTTATCTTTTTCATATCTTTCAGGTGATATTGATTTTGGTCTTTAAATTTTACAAGCTTGTATAATCTCATCTCCCCTATGTATGGTAATGTTTTGAGAAATTTTAAAAACCTGTACATGTAGTTTTCGTGAATAAGAATATAGTTCTGTTTGTTGGACCTACAGTAAAATATTTCAAAAATTCTTAAAAAATTACTATACATAGAGGAGGTGAGCTTCTACAACCTGTAAAATTTGAAAACCAAACTCAATCGCATTTGAAACTTATGAAATTGACAAAACGCTAAACAATGAAAAATCACTATTTAGACAAATTTGTCTTTTTATATCTTTCAGCTAATATTGATTTTGTTCTCAAATTTTACAGGTCGTAGAATCTTACCTCCCCTATGTATAGTAATTTTTTTAGAATATTTGAAAACTTGTACATATAGTTTTCATGAATTTTACACAATAGGAGTGTTTTTATTTGTACACTTTGTTTTAGTATGGTAACATCTTATGTAATACTTAGTAACATGTCATTTGTTTAAATAGTAAAAGGCAAACATATCTAGTGTTTTCAAAAGCTTATAACGTACATATTTTTAAAAATTCTCAAAAAATTTACCATACGTAGAGGAGTTTAGATTCTACAATCCTATAAAATTTGAAGACCAAAATCAATCTTATTTGAAAGTTATGGTTAAATTAAAAAAAAGATTCGTGTACAAACAAGAAGTAGCATTTGTTAGTCATTTACTAGTTGGGAGACGGTCTGTATTAAATGGCATAGTTCGGTCGGTCTATGACTAGCGCGTAGACAACGCGTAGCTATAGAATAGCATATATACATATACATACACACATATACATATATATTAAGGTGTTATTCTCTACTATTCTACACACTGGCCAGTTTACGCGTTCCGATCGAGCCAAATTACCTATATTTATTACTTGCACATGGGTGCATAGACCATTTATTACTTGCGTTGTCAAATCGACTAGTTAATAAATTTTGTAGTTTGCAGACGAATATGTTTTCTCTTTGTTTTAACCATATCTTTTTATTGATAGCTCGGATTTACAAATGGTTTTCACAGTAGCTTACTAAAACGAGAGGAATAAAATGGTATAAGTCTCACTATTAAATAGTAATTTTCCTTACTACCGAGTTGCATTTATTAGCGTTGTTTGCAACGCATTAACTCACTATGTTTTGGCCAGTTTGTTGAATAGCCTAGTGTAGATTAGCACTACCGCATATATATATATATATATATGTGTGTGTGTGTGTGTGTGTGTGTGTGTGTGTGTGTATGTATATATATACTAACCATATACTGTAAACATTTACCACTGCAAAGACTACACATGCTACTAAACTCTCTACATGATAGTAAAATCTATCTATACGGATAGTAAAATGACTATTTAGTGACAAGACTTATATCATTCTGTTCCTCTCGTCATCAGTAAGCTACTAGTGAAAATGTTTTGCGAATCGGAGCTACCAATAAAAGGTTATGACTAAAACAATGAAAAATCATATGCATGTACAAACTACGAAATGCATTAACTAGTTATTTTGACTACATAACTGATTTGGTAGTAAATTCTTCACTAATTCTATAGTAAAATGCTTGCGCTTCTCCAGCTAGAGCGCAGAATAGCTATACTACGCTTGGAAGTAGAATAGCACTATTGTATGTATACACACACATATATGAAGCTTTTTTCGTAATCCTAGGAGTGCATACTCCCACTTCTAATATACCACTTAAACGAATATATTATACTCCTTTATCACCTTTAGTATAATTCAATAGTAATCTTAAGATACTCCAATGTGATTTGGTTGAAAAATTACATCGAAACCCTTTATTTTTGTTATATAGTCTTTTCCATATAAAAAAGGAGGATGCACACAAATTACGCTATAAAGAGTGAACTTTGATGAAATTTTTCATGAAAATCACTTTGAAGTATCTTATAAATCAATATTAGAGTATCCTCAAAATGATAAAGAGGTATAATAGCATCATTTAAGTGGTATATTGACAGTGGGAGGTATAACAGATTACTTATTCTGCACTTCGATCGGAGAAGCACATGCAAACCATCCTATGTATGCCACATATTGACTAAGCTAATTACCTATGTAGCCAAACAACTTGGTAATTCGTTATGTACTTTGTACAGGAATATGTTTTTTCTTTGATTTAACCATAATTTTTTATTGACAACTCCGATTCAAAAATGGTTTTCATTAGAAACTTCCTGCTGACGAGAGCAACATATTGATATAAGTCTCGCTAATAAATGTCACATAAATTAAATTTTACTATCTATATACATATATTTTACTATCATACCAGGTGATTCAGTTGCTTGTGCGGTAGTAAAATCTTACGATACATGCGGTAAATTGACAGTAAAAACTCATTCATACGGTGTTTATTAGCGAGACTTATATCATTATGTTACTCTCGTCATTAGTAAACTACTGTAAAAACCATATGTGAATCGGAGTTGTCAATAAAAAGTTATGGCTAAATAAAAAAACATATACCAATTCAAACAAGGAAACACATTATTAGTTTATGCAGCATGATCGACTAGTAAATGCGTTTCTTGTTTGTACATGAATCTGTTTTTTTAATTTATCTATAACTTTTTGTAGACAGTTTCGATTCACAAATGATTTTCACCATTAGCTTAGTACCAATGAGAGCAACATATTGATATAAGTCTTTCCAATAAACACCGTATGAATCAGATTTTACTCTCCGTATATGTAGATTTTATTATCGATATATATAGATTTTACTATCATCCAGAGGGTTCAGCAGCATATGCGGTAGTAAAATCTTATGAAACATCCGGTAAATTGGCAATAGAAACTCATTCATGCGGCGTTTATTAGCAAGACTTATATCATTATATTGCTCTTATTGTCAATAAACTATTGGTAAAAACCGTTCGTGAATCAAAACTATCAATAAAAAGTCATAGCTAAATCAAAGAAAAAATATTCTAATTCAAATAAGCAAACACATTACTAGTTTATGCAGCATGACCGGCTAGTAAATGCGTTTTTTTTGTTTGTACATGAATCTGTTTTTCTTTGATTTAGTCATAACTTTTTTATTGACAACTCTGATTCACGAATGGTTTTCACAATTAGCTTACTGCTGACGAGAGCAACATATTGATATGTCTCGCCAATAAGCATCATATGAATCAGATTCGTGAATCGGAGCTCGCCAATAAACACTAGATTTATATCAATATGTTGCTCTCGTCGTTAGTAAGCTACTAGTGAAAACCGTTCGTGAATCGGAACTGTCAATAAAAAGTTGTGGCTAAATCAAAGAAAAACATATTCCTACACAAACTAGGAAACGTATTTACTAGTTGTTTGGCTACGTAGGTAACTGCTGGCTTAGTCAACACGCGGCGTACGTGGGATGGTTTGCATGCACTTCTCTAACTAAAGCATAAATTAGCTCTTCTGTATATGTATGTGTGTGTGATGTATGAATGTGGTGTGCGTGAATTGTATACATTTGTCTTGTACTGTGGAAAAAGAGACCGGGTGGTGTGAAGAAAAGAGGCGAGGAGGAAGCACGATAGAAATCTCTTGCCCCTGTGCTATTTACTAGAAAAAGAGCCTCCTAGTCCTGGATGAGCCACCATCAACAAATGATCAATCGTATGATATCTTCCATCACTGAATTTTCTTTCCTACCCCCAATTTTGCCGAAGATGCACCTAGATTCACGTCACTTCCTCTGCAAAGAAACTGCAAGTGGAACTACCTAAATACAAGTAAAAAAAGAAGGAAGCGCTTCTTTGTGCCTGCAGTGAGTAAAAAGGAAGCACTGAATAATTCAGATGCCCAAGACCACTTGCTCGGGCGCAAAACCAAAAGAGTAATATTTTCTCACGAGCAAGATCGCACGACCAAAAATAAATTCTGTATAGGCACTGCTAATACGAGATTACTCTGGTTAATTCTTTACCGAGGATACAGCGAGGTGTTTCCATATAGCGCCCTACTCTTCATTCTCCCTTCTCTTCCCCTTTCTCACTCGCTCTCCTGTAGTACAAGAATTTTCAATTCGGAAATTTTAGATGGATTCAATAAAAAAAACTTTTGGTTCAAAAATTTAGATTCAAGAAACTTTCAGTTCAAAAGTTTCAGCTCGGAAAACTTTAGGTTCAAAAACTTTAGGCTTAAAACTTTTGGTTTGAAAAGTTTCGATTAAAAAAAACTTTGGTTCTGAAATTTTTGATTAAAAAACTTTCAAATAGTTAAAAAAATTATATTAGAAAACTTAAAGGTAAATTTGAAAAAAAAAACCATATTTAAAGGAAAAGAATAGATGAGAAGGGATGCCACCAAATGCCACAACAAGAGGGTCTTTGTGGGGAAAAGGAATTATGAGAAGAATAGAGATGACACTATATTTTACAACGAGAGAGCGTCCTCAAATTAGTAATTACGTTTTGTATAAACCGTGAGTGTATTCACGCCCTGCAAAATGGGGTGGAAGTGGAATCAAAGTCTGAAATTCCCACCAAAATTATAATAAAATCCAAGAGCACACAGGTATACAATTGAGCTATCCACGAAAATTTGTGACAAGATCAACTAGTTCCATAAAAAGCATCTTCACAGATCACAACAGAGATCGCTGACTCAATTATCGCCAGTTTTTGCATCTAGCTTCTTTTCAGCTTCACTGATGACCTCTAACTGTTCTAATAGAGCAGTGAGTTTTCTCATGTCCTCCTCTTGGACGCTCTGCGGAGCCTTCTCTCGGTAGCCAGAAGCGTCCATTTTCTGCGACAGAGCAAGCTGCAGCCTGCGTGTATGCATAAGAAATCACCATGTTACTGCTACCATAGAAATAACGCCAAAAAACTATGCATGTCTTTATTATTGAAAATGTTTGGAGAAGACAAGATAAGCGTGCTTACTTTTGAATTTCATCTCTCTTTTTCCTTAGCTTTTCACGCTCAGCTTCCGCATTTAGAGCTCCTTGAAGCTGAAGGTATACAGACAAATCTTTGTTTACAACAGCAGTCGCACAGTCAGATGGAGTTTCATCGTTCTCTGTCAGGATCTGAAGAATTTCCAGTATCAGATTAGTGCTTTTTTAAAAAAACATTTGAAAAGCTGAGGTCAACTAAGATAAAATATTATTCAGCAAGAACCAACAAGAGCTGTTTGAGGTAATAATACTCCATTCCAGGTTTCAGTATTGCTTCAATACATAAAGAAGAAACTGTTTGCAGAAAGTGCCAGAAAAAAAATAAAGATATTTCCCTCACAAAAAAGAAATAGCATGGAAGTGTAGGGTTTGACCTTAAGAGATGATATAAAAGAAAGAGACTCGACTAGAGATTGATAGCATTGAACAGTGGCAGCAGTATCTTGGCCTCGGCAAAGTGCAAAAGCAGGTCGCCTGTTCATGAAAAAAAAGCAATAAAATATTATGTCTTCGCAAGCCAACTGTGTTGAACGAGTCGAGCAAGCAGACACCATGCATATCACAGAACTGACACAAAAACCAGATAGATGACCACACACACCTTTCATTTGTATCTGTTGGTGGCCTGAGAGATCTTAGTTTGTTCACGGTATCCAATACAATGTTGATGTCATTTTCAAGTTTATCATCTGTCCATTCCTGTCATAAAGAACAATATTTTCCCAAGGGGATAAATAGGTATTCAGAGATCAAGTTCTCTGGATTTATAGTCTTCTTTAATGATGCGAGTATTACCTTAATAACAGATGGATATTCTGATATCATAATGGAATATTTCCTACAAGAATCTTTCGGCTGAGGAAGACGCTGCCAGAGCTCTTCTGTTACATAGGGCATGAATGGGTGAAGCAGGCGCAAACCAGTGTCAAGGCAAACCCATAGGGCATCTCTAGAGGCAGCTCTTGCTGATTCGAACTCTTGACAATCATTGAAGAAGTAAGGTTTTATAGCTTCTATAAATACATCACATAGTTGGTACTGCCACCATGAGTATATAGCAGATGTTGCATCAGAGAATTTGTATGCTTCTAATGAGGCGACGGTTTTGCCAATAGCCTTGTTAAGTACTGAGAGTATCCATTTGCAGATTGGTGGCATCGGAGACACAACAACAGTTGCCGGTGGAATGTAATGATCACCAAGCTTGCCCATTGCAAAACGAATGGCATTCCACAACTTATTGCACCATTGTCGATATCCAACCACTCTCTTGATATCCAGATTTATCCTGTCAGACTGACCAACAAGAGAGATTCTATTAAAATGCTGAATTGCAAGCAAGCATAATACACCAAAAACTCAAATGGGTGGAAGTATAACCTGAGAAGTGTAAGCAATCAGTGCGAAACGGAGGGCATCAGTACCACATTCAGCAATGCCATCAGGATAATCCTTCATCTTCCCTTCTCTTGCAATATTCAATTCATTTGGATCCAGATTGCCTTCTTCCAAACGTTTGAGGAGACCTTCAAGTGTCATACCATTTATCACCTCAAGGGGATCAATGACGTTACCAAGTGACTTGGACATTTTCCGGCCATGTGCATCGCGGATAATAGGATGCAAATAAACCTGAGAAAGAGGACGCAGCCATGACAAAAATAGATAATTAAAGAATATATTCAACTAGAATACCTCACGTACCTAGTGTCAATAAAATTTCTAGTTGCAACTCAAAATATGGTTGGTTTGGTTTAATAAGTAATCTTAGAATTCAGAAATAAATATCTTAAAGCCAGAAACGAAAAGGTTAGTTGATGAGTTTATGCATTTACTATTACAGGACAGACTCAATCAACCATACACTACACTCTGCCAAAGGATGATGTTGACAAAAATGTGAGTAACATATGTTAAAAGTCAACAAGCTACAGTCTTGTAGAGACAAAATGGCGGAGCAGAGAATAATTCAAAATGGGAAAGTTAGTTCATTCAACAAGTATCTGGGGAACTTTTAGAGCATGATTTTATCAAATAATGACGCCTATAAAAAAATAACCTCATTTGTTGAACTTCGCCTTTTTTATAACACCACATACTCATAATGACAACGTTACAGGTAGATCTCTCCAACTTGGACTCTTGATCATAATTAGTGTTACACTAAGGAACAGTTCTAAAATATGAAGGGGATATAGAACGCAGAGAGAGCTATTGGATAAAGGGTATGCAACATTGGATGAAATATATATATTGGACCGCTAGAATTGTAAAACACATGTTCAATGGCAGAGAATGCACATTTGTGCCATTACCTTCTGAAATGGCACATCACCACCAAGTTGCATTCCCATCATCACCATCCGTGCTACCCAAAAGAAGAGAATATCAATTCCAGTTTCTAGTACCGAAGTAGGGTAAAACGCACTAAGATCAGCAGTATCATCTGGCCAACCAAGTACTGTCAATGGGAAGAGACCAGATGAAAACCATGTATCCAGCACATCAGGATCTTGATTTAACTGGAATTTTTTCCCTGGATACTTTTTCTGTGCGTCCAGGTTTGCATTGCTTTCATTTCTTGCAACTATCCAACGATCATTGTTGGAACCCAGATCTTTCACTTGGTCATCTGCTAGTGTCACATACCACGCTGGTACGCGATGTCCCCACCAAAGTTGCCTTGAAACACACCAATCACGTATATTTTCAAGCCATCTGGAAGGACAGTGAAAACGGATGGATTATGTATCGTCTGATTTCATTACTTTGACATCACATTTGCAAGAGCTGGTATATTTCTCAACTAGGTAAAAGAGAATAAAAATATACCTATACCAGTCTTGTTCATACTGTTGTGGCATAATCTCAATTTTTTTGGACCTTACAGCATCAAGGCCTGCCTTTGCCATGGTATTGCAATTAACAAACCACTGGGGTTTGATCATAGGCTCCACTACATCATTAGTTCTTGAACAAATGCCCAAACTCATTTCGTTCTTTTTTGTGTCCTTGTACAAGCCCTTAATTAGCAGAATCAAACATTGTTAGTCCAGAACTTCTTAAACAAAATCCATATAAACCAAAGAAGAAAAAGATAGAGACAAAAAACAATCTAAATTGATGAAATTATCAAGTAATGGTAATAGTCAATCACTGGTTTCAACAGACACAGGATATCTCTAAGAAATGAGAGCCTCAAAATTATGGATGCCCAACCCCAGAGAGGCATGACCTGAAGCAGCATCAGCAATATGTACAAAAACCAAGACACCATATTTCTCCAAAAAATAATGTACTTTTTCCAGTACTGAGAGACTCATTAATTGAATTAACAAAAACAGGAAAAAGAGATACAACCATGTCAAAAGTAAGGATCTTTTAATGCTATAATCTAACATGTGTCATTATTGCTTAAACTAATGAATATATTATTTGTACTATGCGATAGAAAAATAGAAATATACAAGATTAACCTACCTTACAAAGTTCACAATATTTCAGTAATGTCTTTCACTCTGATGAAATTTTGCATGTCATATTGTCATGCCACAAATTCATACTAAACCAGTAATAACCCAACAACCATTTTTTAGAGATTATGATATCATAAAACTTTTTGGGAAGATAAATTAAACAAAACCAGTAATACCTTTTCCTTCAGTGCCTCAATAACAGCAACTCGAGCAGTAAATCTTGGCATTCCTTCAAATTGTGCACCTCCATTGCTGTTTATTTTTCCATCATCTGTGAAGATGTTGATGAATTCTAGGCTATGTCGTTTTCCAACCTCAAAGTCATTTGGATCATGGGCAGGTGTAATCTGCATAACAGACCAGCAAACAACAATATAAGCTAAGAGGGGATAGTGTATGACGAAGGCGCAACTAGGTGAAATGAAATAGAGGTAATCACTTCAATCCTCAGCATTAGCTCCTACCTTGACAGCCCCAGTGCCAAAAGTGGGATCCACTAACTCAGCATCACAGATTATTTTGAGTTTTCGGCCATTGAAGGGGTGGACTGCATACCTTCCATGCAGATGCTTATATCTTTTATCCTCGGGATGAACAGCTATTGCTGTATCACCAAGCATTGTTTCAATTCTTGTTGTTGCAACAATAATCTCACCCAGCCCTTCTTCGAGAGGATATGCAAAAGATATCAAAACACCAAACTGTACTGGAGTGGCATAACCAGGGACTTTTAACATAGTTTCTTCTTTAAGCTCTAGATGATCAACCTAACAAAAGAGATTGATCTTAGTAATGTGCATGGAATCAAACTGTCTATCATAGAAAACATAAAGCTTCATCAACCTCTATGTCAGAAATTGCTGTTAGAAGTGTGCAATCCCAATTCACAAGGCGGTAATCTCTGCAGAGGGGCAAATAATCCATAAGAGGTAAAAAAACTAGACTGCCAACTGAAAAACATATATGAATAATATAGAAGCTAAACAGGTAAACCATCATGACAATACTGATATAAAAATAAATGCTCAGCATTTACAACAAAATAGGGTGGGGAAACTGACCTATAAATCAGGCCTTCTTTGTACAACCTGACAAAAGCTTCAGTTACAGCTTTTGATCTTTGCTCGTCCATTGTAAAACACTGATGCACGAGTGATGTTAAAAGTTAGCAATACAAGACAATACAATGTTTGATAAGAACTCATGCTTTTTCCTAACTAAAGGAAATAGGAATTTTACCTCACGGGACCAATCAAGTGAGGCCCCAAGCCTACGTAATTGATTCAATATGGTACCACCGTACTGATCTTTCCATTTGAGGACCTGTACAGAAGGTGATGGAGAAAATGGAATAAGAAACAAAAGGATACATCTAGTGTGGAATGAAACTATGCTCACTACGATTCTCGCTGCATCACAAATGACACTAATGGCTCCTAATATTTTCTTAACCATATAGGACATTGAATCCATTATTAATATTCCATAGTATAAAGGAAATAATTAATCATTAATCACCAAAAGAACGTAGGGCAGTTAACAAACATAACTCTGTGTTAAGGCCAAAAAAACGCTTACTTCAGATACAAATTTGTCACGCCCTATGTCATGCCTCGACAAGTTCCTTTCACGCATGAGCTTCTTTTCCACCACAACCTGACATACAGGAGAACAGATTGTTAGAAGAAATTCATTACTAAAAAAATACGTAACATTGAAGCATTCAATTATCCACAAATGCGAAGTACAAACAAAAGAGAATTTGGAGGTACAAATGCTAGGTTAATTCAGAGAAAATAATACAAGTTGAACTGACTCAAAATAATCATATTTGGGCAACAATATACAGTGATGAACCTTGACTCATTGGGGTAACTACCATACTAAGGAGGGCTGGTACGGACAGCTGAAAGGGAGGTATCTTAGCAGAAACAGGAGGATGATAGAACTTTGGGGTGTTTGGGTGTGGTTCTTGCTTAATAAGAAAGGATGACAATGGCCTAACAAATCAATTTAAACCTTCCAACTACTAGAGATAACATTACAAACTAAATAAGATCCTATCACTAAGATTACTAGAAAAGATATGCAACTAAGAGATAAGATAACAACCAAATCTAGCGCACCTAATCTACTGCTACAGTGGCGAGGTTACTGGGTACGGACATGAATAGTAATTCCTGACCATGGCATGTACATGATTGATTTCCTAACATATAAAACATCTGATGAAAAGGTACAGCATTTTGTCAAGATCTTTTAAAGAACAGAAAACAGCCATGTGGTCATGTGTTTGGTGAAATAAGCAATTGCTAAGTCTACCAGTAACACAGTAAGAGAAAGATCTAGTAGCAGGGAGTTGGGATTGCAAATATTATTTTGAAAATTTCCGCTCACATTACAAACATTGCTAATATTAACATGGTCTAATACCCATGTTGACAGCTTTCTTTTCATGGCTGCACTTCAACAAACTTAAACTGCCAGGATGGTATGTGGATGTATGTTTCACAAGTTGAATAACATCAAGTGCCACCAAAGCAGATATCAGCAACTCAATTCTATTATCTGCAGATGTATCAATTCCAAGATGAACTTCAACTCATAGAGAATCAATTCCAAGATGTAGACCTGTGTAGCAATGCCAGCATGGTCCACTCCAGGGACCCACAGAGCATTATAGCCTGACATCCTCCGCCAGCGTATCATAGCATCCTGCATTGTTAAAATGCAAGGAGATTAGAATCATTGCCTAGTTAAAGTCTCTAGTGTTAAAATGGTATATAGGTCCCTCTGTCTTTGCGAGCAACACAATGACTACCTCTATAGCCACTGTAAGCGCATGACCTATGTGAAGCGCTCCAGTCACATTCGGAGGTGGCAGCACCTGAAAAGAAATAACTTAGCTCTGTTGCTGGAAGCTCATCCAAATTTATGTAATCTGTTTTCAGTAGAAAAGCACTACAGACTATAGAGATTTCATAAGATGCAGTTTGCTAAATCAGCTCACAGCACATCTAACACAACCTTCATAGGCATGAGTGGCTTACTATAACAAATGGTGGTTTTGAGCTTGCAGGATCTGCCCCAAAATATCCTGATGATTCCCACCAGGTATACCATCTACATTACAAAAAAAACAAAGGAAGGAATGCACGCAGATCAGCTAGGAATCTCAGATGCTATGAATTATAAAATCAAGAAAGGAAAACCAGCATCTTACGATTTCTCAACCGCACTTGGGCTATATTGCTTGGCCATCTGCCGTGCAAGCAATTTCTTATGCCCTTGAGGAGTGTCTGGATCAATGAAATCCTCAGGATTTTCATCCTCCACAGCTTTCTTCCGTTGTTTCTTCTCATTTTTCTTAGGTCCATCAGAAGTTGCTTGCACCTGCAGAAAACCAAATCAGCATGAGGAAAGGAGTAAACACATCACCACCAAGCGTTTCAGTGAGTGGCTACTATCAAGATCACCCATCAAGTCATCCAAATTCATGAACAATAATGACTCAACCTGAAGCCTAGCCGCCTCCTTTTGCTTTGCCTTGAGCCTTTTCTCCTCCTTCTCTTTCGCCTGCGAGCAGAACCAGTTAACCCATAAGTGACCTTTTACGCAATAACAAACATTTCGATCTGATTACTAATTCAAATAATTTCTGACTTCGGTGACTGAAAACCACTGCTCTTCAGTAGAATAGAATTTCACTGACTGATTTCTAATTAGCAGTTCGGACCAAAACAAAAGAATAACATACGGATGTAATAATTCTAAAAAAGAAAGTCCACACGGGATTCGATCAAATACCTTCTGGTCTTTCTTCAGCTTCCGTTCCAACTCTTTCTCATCGAGTGGCTGTGTGCATCCAGTGGCGGACATGGCGCGGGGAATGGGTTTCAGCTGACCCCCCCGAAAGCTCAGGGTACCTTGGCGATCGATCTTGAAGAAGAAGAAGAAACGAAGGAAAATCTGGTTGGATTCGATTGTTCGCAGACAAAGAAAGAAAATACCAGGGCGAGCAGACGAACAACAATCCAAGAAAGGTAGGGCCTCCTCACCAACCAGGTTTTCCTTACCGGTAAAAAAAATTTACCGGGGGTCACCGGTAAACATGGTTTATCGGATATATCGGATTTTTCGGACCAAATTTAAATTTTTAAAAAGAAATTTGAATAATTTTGCTAGAAATGGTCTCTAATCAATAAATTACCACAAATTGCATATCACAACAATGAAAAAAAAAGATAATATCATAAGTTATGGCACAATATATCATTGGACACTACAATGCCATGATAAATGCATAGTGCATTGTCATCATGGCCCCTCTCCATATCTGCAACTGGTGGCCATTGAAAATCACATAACAATTCCTTCAAAATATAATTTCTGTAGCAAATAAAAGATTCAAAGCAATATCTGGTTAACACATCTAGAATTGTGGTTTTCTTTTTGGGAAAACGAAAGGAAAATGCCATAGTCTTTGGGCTGATATATTTTGCCTGATATCTGATCTATCCCTCCCCTTGGCTTCGAAATCTGGAACTAGCATCCTTTACCTTTCAAGAATTAATGATTAGGGAATCAAGAATTTAATGTAATTTTGGAAGATTTCCTTACCAAGTTGATGACTACTGCATAGTCTATTGAAACCTCTAGTGAAAGCCAGTAAATGTATTTCATATGCCTGTAATCTATGAGTTTCTGTAGGCAGCAGGGAGACAGGCCCCACTTTTAATCTAGAAGAGCCAAGGTCTTGGACGTTCAGACAGAGAATGTAATAAATATCTAAGATGGATGTTGACGTTGGTGATGCAAAACAACTTGTTCTGGCAAATCTTGGCAAGGGGTAGGTCAAGAAATCAGTGGAACAAAAAAAACATATAATGGTGACTGGTTCAAAGGTTTTTGCAATGTATTGTGATTAAACAACACTTTACACTTTTTTGGTTAAATTACTCCGTAACCACAATACCTTTATGGCAATAGATTTCAATATAATTTCCAATACACCCATGGTGGAATGAGTTTCAGACACGTTACTCTATGTATTTATAAAAACACTATGATTGCATCTACAATTTGAACCAAACACTGCTGTTCAATGGTGGCATAACATTTTGTGGAAAGGAATTACCCATAAATTTCATGGAGTATGCAACATGAATATAACTGAGTTTTGAGGAAAAGAAACATGTTCTTGTATACCATGGTCTAGGTAATTCTTACAGCTTACAAGGCAAATTTTTTGAAAGTGACAAAAGCTGAACGTTGATTCTAAAAAAACACAGGAAGTCAGACCTTCAGAAGTCTCAGAATGTAACGCTGGTTCGGCACTTCGTATTGTTCCCAGCGACAAAGCAACTAAACTTCAGAACTTCAGGGTTTTGCGCTTCTGCACTTCTGAACTTCCAGCGACAAACACAAACAGAGCACAGAACAAAACTAATTTTGATGAAACAGGCAATTTGCTCAAATCGTGTTTTTGGTGCAGAATTCACTGCTTCTCTCATTGATCTAATACTTATACTCAACAATTTACATACATCAATTCGACTCGGAATACTGGACTGAACTCTGCAGAGACCGATACCAGACAGCAATACTTTTCCTTTCCTGATACTATTCCTAATCTAGCACTAATATGGACACTTAAGCAAACTGAAACCAAAATGAATTTGAAGACTCTGACTCGGAAGCACTTGTTCTCTCCGGTAATTGGAACGAGGAGGACAGATGTATAGCAAATTAATGCAAAACAGAAAGAACTAATACCTTTCCAAAAGGCGAGACTAGTTGCTGGAGCGCAGTGATTCTGTCCCCTAGCTTCTCTTTCCTCAGGCGATATTAGTTGCTGGAGCGGCAGCGCAGGCGTGCAGCGAGTACGAGCGACGGCGCGGCGAGCTAGGGAGGCAGTCGGGGGAGGCCGGAGGCGCGGGGCGAGCTGGGTCGTCGGTCGGCGCCTCGGCGGACGGGGAAGAGGCAGAAGTGCAGAACGGGGGCGGCGGCTGCTCTGTGGTGAATTGCTTTCTCCGATTTAGGGTTTAGCAGGCAAAGGCAGCGCTAGCGCCGCGCGGGCTTGGGCTGGCGCTAAGGATTTGGCGTCGCTTCTTGGGCTCCACGCTAGTCCAGTGGAGGGGGAGGAGGAGGAGAGAACCTAGTTCCTTCGCTTCGCTTATCTTCGAGGCGGAAGGAGGAGGACGAGAGCGAAGCAGTTACTTTCGGCCGGCGGCGCTACCAATCTCTCTTTTTCTTTCGGAGAATGGCATACTGACAACTAGGGTCTAGGGTTTCCGGTCTCGTCTTAGTATGGGCCAAATGGCCGGCACCGCATGGCCCGGCGCCGTTAAACGGGCAGCACGGTCCGTTAATAAATGGACATGCCGTGTCGGCCCACGTATGAGGAGCCAATCTAAGCACAGCCCGTTGGTCTTACGGGTCATGCCGTGCCAACATGGGTTCGACAGGACTAAACGGGCTGGACCGAACCGTTAGCGCCCAAAAATTCAAAAAAAAACAGAAAAATTAGAAAATAGAAGAATTATAAAAAATACAAATAATGAAAAATTCAAAAAAAGGAAAAAAGGAAAAATTAGAATAATTAGAAAAAGTTTTGAAAAATATATTTAAATTAAGAAAAAAACTAAAATATGAAATAAATTCTAAAATAAGACAAATAATTAAAATTAAATGATGAGCTTTATTAATATCTAGTTGCCTCGTTAAAAACTTTGCCAAGTAAAAACTCAACATGAGAAAATCTTAGCAAAGAAAACAGAGTACAATCTATAGTTCAGTGATACAGGAAAAAAGTGAAGATTACAATTATTATTCCTGATTATCTAGATAAAGATTTTTAAACGTCTCCGCCGGCTCAACATTTTCTGCAATATGTTGAGCTTATTAATCAGCTTGTTCCAACCTTTCACAGTGAGAAGTATTTTCACCATCTCACTTGCCAATTTTGTTCTTCTCTCCTCGATTATTCTTCCAGATAAATGAAAGCAAACTCCGAAGTAACCATGGAGACTGGAACTATTAACATATCCCGTGCTAATATGGAAAGTACTAGATATACTAGTTTGTGCTCGTGCCACCACTACCATATGTTGAAATCCTCCTCTTGCTGCTCTTGGAGTTGATAGTGTCGCTGTTGAGATAGGCAGCTAGCTCCCCACCGCTTGTTGTATCCACACTTGATGTTGTTGTAGTCGAACTCCTTGAATAAGAGCCATCTGCACCCCATATCTTTCCTATGCAGTTTTCTTCTTACCTGTTGTGGGTGCTGGTGGAGGTCACGGTATGCGAACTCCAGTAAAAACTTCTGATCATACTTAGCATAAACTTGAGATAAGTTAGCACAAACATTTGAAAAATAACTAGAATAATCAGTACTTACCGTATCACTTAAAAGTGAGAGAACATTAGAAAATCCTCGAACTTTAGCTCTAGAATCTAAAATAAATGCAAATGCATATAACATAGGAATTTCTTGCCAATATTTGAAAATTTTAGTTTTCATAGCATAAACAAATTCACGCAAGATATTATCATTTTCGTAACTTTTTAAGTGGGTAGCAATTTCTAAAATATGATGCACAATTAAAGGAGGGGTTCAGTAATAAGCTCTAGATAAAGCAACAGTGGAATAATAAAAAAGTTCTAAAAATGACAGCGAGTATTTAGCAACATACCAATGTTGCTCTGTAAGTAGTGGTTGACTATCCTATATATGATAGTGCATATTAACAAAAACAAAAAATGTACTCTGATTGGGTATAAGAGACTTAAGCATCAAGTAGAGTTCTATCTAATAGGCATATCCAGACCAAACTTATGTGGACGCACATCCATTACAATTCAATAAGTCTTGTATGTTGTTACTCGTTGATTAGAATTATTTAAGAAAGATATTGCAATGCGAAAAGATTTAAGGTACTGGTCTAACCTCTTTAAACCAGATTTAACTATAAGATTAATAATATGGAAAACACAACGCTGATGTAATAAAAAAGATTCGGTATAAGAATTAAAAAGCGGAGTAAGAATGTTCATAACAGAAGTATTTGCTGAAGCATTATCTAATGTTATTGCAAAAATCTTATCACTAAACCCAAAATCTTCCACAACTTTTACAATACAATCAAAAATATTTTCACCAGTGTGTACTACATCAATTAATTTAAATCTTATAATTATCTTCTCTAATTGACAATCATTGTTTACATAATGAGCAACTACACTAAGGTAATCAATCATCTTTACTTCTACCACTCTATATGTCAGATGTCAAAGACACAGAAAAAGTACAGGTACTTAATTTCTCTTTTAGCTTTTATTATAGTATTTAATCAAATCTTTAGTTGTTATCTGTCTAGAAACTGCAGAAAATTTAGGATTATGAGCGGTCCTAATATAATTTTTAAATGCAGGTAACTCACCAAAGTTTAAAGAAAGATCTTGAGAAGCGATTAAACGATAAAGAGATTCACAAAGTATCTCGAAATTGTAGTCCCAATTATATACCGTATCATCAGGGTTGTATTACAGCTGCGTCTATCTCAAAATCACCCCTGCTTTTCTTTTATAGCTCTCAGTATGCCTCTTCAAGTGCCCCGTTACACCTGTAGATTTCATAGTTAATTTGTACTTATAATATTTACAAATAGCATACCTGCTCTGAACACTATCTGATGTCTCAAAAATCTGCTCGAAATCTTCCCAGACTCCCATTATACTGCGTCTTGATCTTTTTCGCCCTAGTGCTTGCCGGCGCAGTAGCACTTGTAGAGCCTGAGGATAGTACAGGTGCTGCAGCTTCTTGAGATTTATAGGATGCAAGAAACTCCTTGGGTGAAATCCCAAAATCAGAAGCTAAGAATGACGGAAAATCCCTGTGCTCCATAAAGAAAACTACAAGAAATAATTACAGTATTAGTACTAAAATATTATTTAAAAAACTAACAAAATGAAAAATTAAATCACAATTATTACCTTGATTTCTTGACATAACCCGGAAGTTGAATTTTGAATTTTTAGATTTTTGGCAAAGTTATTTTGAATTTTGCCAAATTACCACCAAGAGTAAAAGAATTTTCACAAAAGAATGAAGAGAATAGAATACAACTTTGCTAGTGTGGAAATGAGGGGGCATCCACCTATTTATAGAAGAAAATTCAAGATTCTTTAGATTTTTTTTAAATTTTTTAAAGCTTCCAATGACTATTTTTCAAACTAAACAGACCAAACGGACCGTACTGGGCTAATCGGGCCATGCCATTCGAATCGTGCTGTGCTGTGCCAGGGTGCCAGCCCAAGCACGGTATAGGCTCATAGGCTGTGCCTAGACCATGCCAACAATGACGTGCCTCAGACCAGCCCAGTTGGCCATCTCTACTCGTGCATTTGCTTTTGTTTTCCTTTTTTAAGATGTCGTAAGTTTGCCTTTTTATATATTTCACACCACAAGAATGAAACTTTTTTTTCATTGGAGATTTGAGAATGCTAACTATGAAGCTTTTTTGCTAGCCTTTTTATTGGGCCGCTTTACTCAAATGTTTTTGTAGTAATATTCAAATGAAATCATAAATTTAGTCCATTCTCGATCGTAGCAGGCACGACTGCAGTACTATACCATGGGAGGTAACTACTACGATCCTACAACGTGACAGATGACCTATGACACTTTTGCCTCCTGATTAGAGATGGTAATCGAATGTGGCGTGTACGGATACTGCTTGCTCATATCCATGTCCTTTAGCCAAAATTTCTCCCGGATTTATACCCAAAGAATCTTGCCTATATTGGATATACCCGTTTACCCACCACTATCAACAATCGTTCTAACCAAAGGGTACTAAGAGTTAATGCGCTATAGTACTGATGCAATCATTTTGATTAAATTGTAGGAATCAGCTACATTGTGTGAATTGAAAAAGGCGAAATATTTGGTGGAAATCACCTATTCTATGAAAACTCCGTGAAAATCACCCGTAAAAGTTTTAAAAAATTCTCAAAAAATTACCATATATAGGGGAGGTGAACTTCTACAATTCTGCAAAATTTAAAGATGAAACTCAATCGCATTTGAAAGATATGAAAAAGACAAACAACAAAATAAATAGTGCGAAACAGTGAAAAATTACTATTCATGCTGAATTTATCTTTTTCATATCTTTCAAATGCGATTGAGTTTCATCTTCAAATTTTGCAGGATTGTAGAAGTTCACCTCCCCTACATATGGTAATTTTTTGAGAATTTTTCAAAACTTTTACAGGTGGTTTTCACGGAGTTTTCACGGAATGGGTGGTTTCCACCAAATATTTCGCCTTGAAAAAATAATTATCAGTGATTGAAAATTTTAAATACATATGAGAATAAGAATTACAATAACACATACAGACAAAGGACACAAAGATGATCAAGTTCAACAATTAAAATAGAGATAGTTCATCAGTCATCACTCATGTTCAAGTTTAACAATTAAATAGAAATAGTTCATCAGTCATTACACATGTTGAAGTTCAACAATTAAAATGGAAATAATTCATCAATCATCACATGCATCATTAATGGACCATCATGGCATCACTAATCATAAATTGCTAATATGAGGTACTATCTATTATGGCTCACTTGTCAATAGAAGGTGACGGGTAATCGGACGAAACAGATACGGGTAGAGCTCCCTTGTATCCATACCCGTTTGGCAAAAAGTTTTGCCCCGTAAACACACCTGTGGGCAACCAAAAAAAAAAGAATACACATATCTCTATTGAAATTTTTACCCATGAGGCCATGAACACATGAATAATTTAAGATTGCCATCCTACTCTGTATCCTTCGGCCATCGAGATTTGGCGTGAGCTTCTAGGCTCCCCCTCGCCGCCAGAACGGAGTCGAGTTTTAGCCCTTCGCGCAGGCAATGCCACCGCTGCTGCCTCGCTAGCGCCAGCAAGCTCTGCTGGCTGTGCGTGACCTCCAGTTTTCTAAATCTTGAAATCTTGAAATGGAAGTGTGGAATTTCCAGTTGAAAGATGGGGTGTTCTTTATTTTTTTTGGTTAAATGTTTGGGAAGTGGAGTTGAAAGTTATGGAACGAGTTGAAAGGATTGAAAGTTTCGAATTCATGTTGAATAATGATTTGTCGGGTTGAAAGTGCAAAATCTTTGAAACGAAATTTTTCACTCCATTGTCAAGGGTGAACAGAAGGCACCCAGTGTAGGCGATTGTCGGTGTGAGGTGAGACAGATGTGGTAAGAGTCGCCGGCATCCGTCGCTTGGGGCTGTGAGCAGCATCCGTTGCCGTATGATAAGTCATACACTATTCTGCTTGTTCTACTCATTGATGTTTCATTTCACATGTACCCAACACCGTTAAACATGCTGCCCGTTAATTCAGAGGTCAGAACACAGACACATCTCTTTTGGCGTGGCCTGCCACTTTGGATTTCATGAGACATCCTCAACTGTTGACAAGGTGGTTATTGCCTTCAAAAGTAATCGAGAAACTGGCAGATATGTGTCAGGTGGACCAAATGTGTCATAGGTTGCAACCAAAAAGTAGACTAAAGAGCATGAGCACAAGCACAAGAGCAGCAAAAAGAATTCAGCAAAGGAGATGAAGCTTGACTCTAATACATCAAAATGGAAATTAACCAGCTGTCGATTTTCTTGAGGCTTCAAAGTGGAATAAGGCAACATAGATCACTCGAGCATGTAAATGATAGAAAAGAAACAAGCAAAAAGGGTAAACCACATTATTGCAATGGAAGCACAGTGGAGGAAGTCATCCAAAAAAAAATCCATGAGCAAAGTTTCTTAACTAAAATATTTGGAATCGACGAATTTGCTTAAGGTTACAGAGAATCTATAACCCCTTGCAAACAACACCCTACTTGTCTTTGTTTTCCTCGGCTTCCTGCTCGTATCGGCGTTTGAACTTTGCAATCTGACCTAGGCTTTGAGCCATTTGCCGTTTTGCCCTCATATGATACACTTTGCCAGTATGGTTGACTTTGGTCATCATGATATTGATCAGCCTGCCACTCTGTGTCACATATGAAATCCACTGCATCTGAGGATGTAGTCCCTTCCTCATCCTTCCAACCTAATAAAAAAGGTACCAGGAGTGCAGGGTCATCAGGAAAAAAATGTCAAGTTCTTTATGCTGAACAATTTCTGAGTATAACCAACCTTGATCGCTACAGACAAATAACATTGTGTGGTGCCCATAGTCTCATACTATACACGAAAAGAGATGTAACTAATAAATGTATATTATCGTGGTTCCAGATGTTAACCATGGAATAAACGTCTGTTTCCTCAACAGACATCACACACAAATAGGTTAGGAAATAATTATCACTAGTAAGAACGTACAGCTTTGCCATTATCATAACATCTATTCCCATTTTGGTGCATGTTGAGGCAAATCTAGAAGTATTTCCAATTCCATGAATAGCTCTCTGTTGTACAATTGTTCAAGGAGTATAAACTGTGACATTTGAAATACCCAATTTTTCATGGTTAGTTTTGGCCAAATGTGAATCACTAGGTTGTATGTTGGACAAAGAAACATGACTTCAGCAGTCACCTTGTCATTTTAGTCAAATCAAGATAAAAGCAGTCATTAATCATTAGTCATTAATCACCCAAGACGAGAAAACCTAAGGCCAAAATGACACTCAAATGTATTGGAACACAGATCTCCATTAGTATATTCAAACTCCTGCATAGAACTAGATTGAGATTACTTAATGATGTAACAGTTAATTCGCTTTAAAATACCATTTCAAGTATCATAAAGTTGATAACCTGATATGCAGTGCAAAGTGAAAGTTTATTTGAACCACACAAAATAGACAAGAGTAATGCTTATTAATCCCCTGTTACCCATGGATAATAGCTCTAAGTGGAACTCTGCAATATTCCAGTTGCATTAAAGCAAGCAAGATCTTCCTATGAAAAAAAAGGATAACAAAATAACCAGACCATGTTCACAGGTAATTTGAATGGAAATTATACCAAGTAAATTAGTCCTTTCTCAGCAGGAAATGGATTGGTGCTCAAAAGTACATTATAGTTTGTTGGAGCATTACAAGGTAACAGCAACAAGCTGAGTGATAATCCTGCTACTTATATAAGCAAGAGCTGCAGACAACCAGACTACTTCATTTTCACATACTCCAGAGTCCAAACCACCACTCAATGGGGATATGCAAGTATAGTGTAGGATTTCTATGTTCTATAATTCTGAATTACAAAGTTCCTAGATTTGATTTCAAAGTTCCTAGATTTGATTTCTATCATGGTCACTAAAAAGTGGTAAAATACTGCTCTACAGAACAACCACAATATTACTAGGGCTCAATTGTTGCAAGTCAGGTAATTGTTGCAAGTCAGATTCAAATAAAACCTACCACCAGGGGACAAATGAAACTAATTTGATTGGCTGCCCTACCTTGAGAATTTGAAGAGTTCTTTTTGCAAGGCAAAATCTGACCACTCATCCACCAACATGATTGAGCAGATGATCCATTCACATCGCATGTGATCATGGCTGCAGTAAGACATTTGCAGCTAAACCACTTATTTACATGGCTCTCCGAAATCGGGGCAGAAGTACCCTCTGCATGTTGTTTAATTAGACACCACCCCACTGGACAGTGGACACAGTTACAAAATGGAAGAATTCTGCTGACTTCCACAAACTCCTACATTTCAAGGGCTTTGACAAAATTTGCAACAAAAAGAAAGCTCAGCAACATCCTACCCAGATGGTTGGAAGACGAATCTTCCTGAACTCCATGGTACTATCTTAACAACACCGATGCACCTAAATAGAAGAGTTATATGCATAAATCAGCCAACCAAGAAGAATTACCATTCCTTAGACAGATCACGACTCGATCACGACCTAGTGGCCATTCACACAAATACACAGGATTCCTAGAAATGTTGCACTCCATTTCTTAGAACAGCCTCTTTTGTGCTCCTCTTTCTTTCCCCACAGTCGGTAGGGGTGAAAACAAGACAGATATGGGCGGATATTGCTCTTCCCGTATCCTAACCCATATTTTTTCCCCGGATTCGGGACCAGATACGGGCTAGCCGGATAAGGATACAAATGTGGGTTATTCGGGATACGGATACAAGACAGATATGCGACAGATTCAGGTCGGGAATGTATAAAGATATACGGATAATGTAAGCATTCATAGAGTAATATATGTTGAATCAAACCACATGAATTCATGAACATAATAGCAAGTTATATATCAACCATAGCACATGCCACACTAATAAAATAAGTAATAACCATGACATGACATAAGTGTTTCCAAGTTAGCTGAACACTATTGGATTGAAGCCTATCCAAATTCTCCAACTTGAAGTTGATTCAGTTCATCCCAACATACTGCACCATCCCCAGCACTGGAACTATTAAACCTATCCAAATTCGCCCCAGCAAAGTTGCTATGTAACCAAAACTCCCCACAATCGTGCTGGTAATTGGTAACACAACTTTCTAACATTGAACAACCTGCAGCTCTAGGAAGACATCAGATCAGTAATTAGCTACATCTCCTACATCAAAACCCTAAAACAGTGCTACGTGTCTCTCCAGCTCCACAAACAAATCAACTCGCAGGAAATTAGCACTAAAAGTGAAACGTCCGACACGAAATAGATCGCATAAACATCCCAACCAGCAGCGCCTATAGGCTCCTAGATATTCACCATAATAAACCACCAATTTTCCAAAAAATTTGCAAATTGCACTGGAAAAACGCCTTTTGATACGAAACCAGTTGGTAAATTATTCCAAAAGCCTAGCCCCAAGCGAGGCTTGCACAAATCGAGCGATCTCGATGGATCGAGATGAGCAAGGCAGGGAACAGGAGTCAGAGGGGGTGAGGGGACGAACCGGCACAAGTCTTCTCCTTGGTGAGCTTGCTTGTAGACTGGAGCCTGGACTGCTGCCCAGAGAAACACCAGTGAAAATGAGAAACTAGGGTTAGCGCCTTAGGGGAGCCTGGCAAGTATGGGTGGATATCGAGCTGACTCGACTCAGTAAACTCGTTTAAGATAACGAGCCAGCTTGACTTGACTCGTTATCTTAACGAGCTCAAAGCTCAACTCGGCTCGACTCATTAAAAACTCGAGTTAGCTCGAGTTGGCTCGTAATAAATGTGAGCAACAAAGCATGCATTGGATACCTCAAAACATCATGCAAACTTTTGGAAGTAACATTTACAAATTATAAGTTGGTCTTCTTCGAGTTTGACCTTAATTGTAATTGTCAAGAAAAACAATTGCATTTTATACTGTCTCTACTAATACTCATTGATTTATAACAAATGATTTCATAATGCACAACGCCCACCAAACGCAATCATGCTTACTCAGAAAATTTACTTTCAAACAAATGGACAAAGTAATATGGATAGATTACATAGATACTCCCACTACGTCAGCTAGCCCCTCTTACTAATTAGCCTCACATTGTCAGGGAGTAATTTGGCACATATCCTCGGTACTTACTTAGAACTTCAACTCTCATACAAGTTATACAAAGAATCAGCTCACATCTCACCACTAAGTGTCAACAAACGCTACCCTTTGACTTGTCATTCTGTTTTTATTAAAACATATTTATTTAACTAATTAATTGATAAACAGTAAAAAAAAGGCACAGCAACAGATGCAGCTGTAAGTTTGGAAGTAGCAATAATGAAACTAATGAAAAACAATCACATGCAATGAAATCAAATGTTTGGTTTCAAATGGAGTAAATTCTTGCCTGATGAGAAGAAAACTAAAGTTTATGAAATTGGCCAGTTTAAACTGAATCATCTAAAATGGTCTGAAATCCTCAAAATAAATTATATCTACAGGTTGTCTACCATACCATAGCATTTAAACTTAACTAACAGAAACCGATCATTCAACAGTTTGATTTGAGTGATGAGAAGATTTAGGTAGATCAAACAAGACTCAACATACACATTTGATTTGTACAAGAAAAAAATACATCTGCACAACAGAGGCTTGACTGTATATTCATCAGTAGTCTCTCCTACAATTTGCCGTGGAATAAAATATAATTATCCAAAAGCAGCTATTTGCATCTAATAGCCTTCATTATTCTGGGTGCATTGCTAAGTAAACACAGCTTCTAGATTCCCTAGAAGAAAAAAAAAAACCCAGCTTCATTATAGTAGTAAGTAGTCTAGCAAGGCATCAGAGCAAAGTAAGCCACTTCTAGCACAAATGTATTCTTTACTTGTTCTGAACGTTGAGAACATAATACCATGTAAATGCAAATTGTAGCACCAAAGCATGTGGTTGTGGCTTGGCAGTTGTTAGAATTAGTCTGATTTTACATGCTTTGCATATGATGAAGTGAACTTTTGTATTTAGGTGCCTGAATTAGTATTAGCAATAGGTGCATTTTCAAGGCTGTTCCTATCTCTGGCCAGAATTATCAGGTTTATGTGTTGTGTCAGGACAACAAAGTTCCATCAATACCTAACAAAGTTTCAAGAAGATTCATCTTGTTCTGTAGTCCTCTATTTTGTTCTTTATTTGTTTATGTCCTGAGCACAGAACCTCCGTAAGAAGTGACTGACATCATTGAATACTTTTACTTTATGCTACTCTTTCTTCAGGAACAAAGTTTTTTTTGTTGTGTGCGAAACTGGTGCTCCAAATGTGGAAATTCTACTGAAAGTGATATACGAGCTGTACACGGACTTTGTTTTGAAGAATCCATTCTATGAGATGGAGATGCCCCCTAGCTTCACTGTGACATAATTTCATCGCATCAATCCATTGTTAAATAATTTGCTGCTACTAACATTGCTGTGATTGATCAAGTATATGAACTTATCAAAATGCACAATATTAGGAAAACAAAATTGACAACTACCTCTAGCTTTGCACATCGATTTAGCTCCAACAAGATTAGTCAAGACAGAGTCTTGAACAACAGTCACGAATTTCAAACATGCAATGCGGCGGATGAACAAATCACAAACACGCATGGCAGAAATGCTAACCTTGGGGACGACCGGAGGGGAGGAGCCCGGTGGGTGGATGGCCGGAGGGGAGGAGCTCGGATCTGGCGATGGAGCTCGACCGGGAGGGGCGAGGAGCAAGGGCGACGGCGTAGGGCGGGGGCGCAGGCGGCGGGGTTGCCGCGGCAGAGGATGAGAGCAGCGGCTTGGCGAGCGGACCGGAGGGGAGGTGGCGGATCTGGAGCAGGAGCTCGAGCCGGAGGTGAAGTCCGTCGGGAGAAGCGTCCGGACGGGGGTGGGGGCGGAGGCGGCTCGTCGGAGGGGAGGGGAGGCGAAGCGTCGGGGCGGGGGCGGGGGCGGGGGCGGGGGGCGGGGGGCCGGGGCAGAGGCGAAGCGTCGGAGGGGAGGGGAGGAGCAGCGTCGAGACGGAGGCGGGGGCGGCGCGTCGGAGGGGAGGGGAGTAGAGGTGGGCGTCATGCCGGGTCGGGCCGGCCCGGCCATCGTGCTTCGGTCCTAAACCGTGCCGGGCCGTGACGGCCCATCGTGCTCGCCGTGCGGACGGGCTGACCTGCTCGCTTCGGCGAGCCCCAGCACGCCCATTTGCGCGCTGCCGTCGTTGCGTCTGACGCCAGGTCCACCGTTTATACTATTACTACAAGAAAAAATGATCACGGATTGATTTCTTTCTTTATCTGTCTATAACTTTCTTTTTCTCCCGTCGAAACAAAATCCTATTGTATTTATTCTTCTCGATTTCCTTGATTCAGTTGCTCCTTCTAGTCATATGCATGCAGCCATGCATTTACTCCTTGATTTGCTCACCCATACATACAACGTATGGATGTATTCCCTTACTTTTCTCCAGTCCATCCATAATTTTCTTCCTTTACTTCTTGATTTGCTCACCCACACATACAACACATGTGCGTCTGCTTGTCAGGTTGCTTAAGCACTCCCGGATCTGTCGTCTTGGCCAAGTCGCCACCCATCGTGCCGATTAGCGAGCAACAAGACGGCCGGACAATCAGGTCTTGCCGAGCCTACCGCCTGTTAGAATAAAGATCGTCGGTCGCCGGGTCGTCTTGGTCAAGCGTGCCTCGTCTTGACCAAAATAGCCTTACCAAATGCCCACTCTCTCAGAGGAGGCAAAGCCCTGACGCAGGAAGCGTTGCCTGCGTCCGACGCAGGCGACGCAGGTTAGGACCGAGGGTAAGGGTTCTGGCGTTTTTTTCAACTCGTTAGCCTGTTAGGTCGCTCGTTTGACTCGTTAACCTAACGAGTTCAGAATCTAACTAGTCGAGAAATCTAACTCGACTCAACTAGTTAAGGAATGAATCTGAGTTAAATCAAATCGAGTTTTTGAGTGTTTGTTAACTCGTGAGTTTTGTATTTTTTCCACCCCTACTAGCAAGGCCATTCCAGGTAGATGGCGGATGCCTAATTGAATTGTTTGAGTCAAGCTACCCTTTTGAGAACTAAAAACTTCAGAATTCTAGTTCTAAGGGCAATGACTCAAGTGGTGCATTAATTTGGTTAATATAGACTATCTTTGGATTTTTTTAGACAATTTGAGAAAATCAAAACCTTCTTCAAAATATTTTGGTTATATTCAAACATAAAAGGACTTATTAGTCATAGTGTATCAAAAAGGTAAGATATACGTGTTTATATTTTGAAAATGAAGATTTTCAAGAAAATTACCCTTTAATATTAGCATAGTTTCAACCATTTTGACCTAATAAGGTCCAGAATTTCCTTTTGAAAGATATTAGCACTCATTTGATATATTCACATTTTGGAATGTAATATACATATAAGAGATATAATACTCCTCTAAATGTGTTACTCACCAAGAAATCCAAATAAACAAATAAGAGCCAAATAATATCCAACAACAACAATTAAGATGCAAAAGTTCAAGTAACATTTAGATGTTGAATTTTTTTAAATAATATTATTTTATTTACAAATTGCGACATTAATACTCGGATTAAAAAAATTGCAGAAATAATATACAGTCGCCAAACCGTGTGGCGAAAACAGTGTGGTCGCCAAACTATTCGGCGAAAATAGGGTAGTCGCCAAACCGTGTGGCGACAATAGGCTAATCCCACATATTACTCGTTTTTGAACCCTAACCAGGCAATTGTCGCCACACAGTTCGGCGACTAATCTATTGTCGCCATACAGTTCGGCGATTACCTGTAGACGCCACACCGTTCGGCGATTACCTAATGTCGCCACACGTTTGGCGACCACTCTCTTCGCCACACCGTTTGGCGACCATATTAAAAATTGGTGTTTAATTTTCTTTGTAATGTTAAAACGTATAAAGGCAAATATATTCTGTACATTAATTTCATTCATAAATTTTCTTTGTAATGTTAAAAACGTATAAAGGCAAATACGCTGCATCTCGTACTCCCTCATCTGCTCTATCGCCCTCGATGAAAAACTGCCCTCTCTAGAGTGCAACTCACGCAGTCTTCATTTAGGATATGGTGCCGGCCTGTCATGGCCCTTCCGTCATGTACTCCCTCCGTTCGAAAATATAGGGCGTATTAGAATTTGAAATAGTCTTTTGAAGTAAACTTTGGTCATTATTTTATGTGGTAATATGTTAAACTTTGGTCATTATTTTATGTGGTAATATATTATGAATTGATACGAAACAAACAATAATTGAAAGATTAGTGAAATATGAATCAATTGATACATCTTTTATAAATTAAACATGCACATCATTTAGGCAATATTGGTTAAAATCTATGTAATTTGACTATTTTAAATTCTAATATGCCCTATATTTTGGAACGGAGGGAGTAGTATTTAACAAAATGCTATTTTGTTGACAAAATTATTGTTGAATGCCATTTGTTCAGTAAGAATTCATGTAGTATTTTACAAAATTAGTATTCAGTGTCTTTGGGTAATGAATAATGCAAATTTCGTTGTTCTTCATTATCTTTGATGTCAAATTTCACGAGAAATCAATTTAATCAATCTAAAACAGTATGTGAACAACACGAAGGATACAGAAACGACAGACCATAAATAATTGGACAAACGATATTCCATTAACATGATAAAGGTCCAATATACCTGCAAGTACGTAACATATGATAAAATGATACTATGGAAATAAGTTACATAATACTACGAAAATAAGACGTTACGGCGGAAAATAACATAGTCCACACTCTTTATTACAACTTAAAATTAGGAGGGGCATAACTTCACGTCTACTGAGTGGATCGAGGCCACTTCCCTTTCGCCCATGCCTCCGGTGGGACTTCTCTGGCACGACGTGCCTTCTCTCATTTCCTCTCTCTCTCGGCCTCCTTCTTCTCCGCTTCCTTTCGACGTGCCTCCTCGCGTGTGGCGTCACGTTCCGCTTCGTGCTGCCGCCTGGACTCCTCCCGCCGGTTGGCTTCATCAAGTAGTCTTTGATCTTCGGGATCGAGCTCCTTATCAAACCACTGCTCATATTCACACAGCGGCAGAGGCGACTGCATGAAACATAAATTAGTAAAGTTTCATGTAGAAATATTACGAAACACGTATACTTGTTACCAGCTAGCGATTCTTCAGGCTCTTCTCCAGCGGGGCGAATTCGTAGTTGTGGCACTTCCAGTACCTCCTCTTCCAAGTTGGCACTTCCGAAGAATAGACAAGCCTGCAAGGATCTCCGCACAGGCACATCGGTGGGACAACCCCGAAAGGTACGAAGATGTCCTGGTATGCAATGTTGCGCGGCCACGCCGAAACTCCTGCCTCGCCTTCCCCTTTCCCTTTCCACTTGCATGCCTCGGCATGTTTGACTGATCCTCTACTTCTTTTCTCTCTTCTCTCGGTTCACCCTTTAGTCGTGGTCTCGCTCTGTGGGAAGGAAGGCAGGCGAGTGGTATAAAGGGCAATTATCGCCCTTATATAGGGTCGCTATCGCCGTTGCTCCGAAAAGGCGGGCTGCAGCGTGTTGTCATCTCAGTCGTAAAAAGCGGTGGGTGCCATGGCGTTGTCACTTCTCTTTCTGAGAAAGCTGATAGCAGTATGCTGTGGCCTCGCTCGAGAAAGCTGTTGTGTGCATCGTCGTTGTCTAAGCGTGTTGTCGTTTCGGTCTAGAAAAGCGGGCTGCAGCGTGTTGTCGAATCGATCTGAAAAAATGGGCTGCAGCGTGTTGTCGAATCGGTCTGAGAAAGCTGCAACGTTCGTGTTGTCATGTCGCATTGATATCGGAGAGGTAAAAAAGCGTGAACAACACTATTAACATTGTAAAACAGTCCGATCGATGTTCCCGCGATCGGCAACCCTGTAAGCATGGCGACGTCCTGCAGGGTCACCGTCACCTCACCGAACGGCAAATGGAAAGTGTGCGTCTCCGGGCGCCAACGGTCCACCAAACACGACAGTAGGGACCGGTCGAACGGAAAATGCTGTGACCGCTCTAGACCATCCTCGCCCTCCGCGTGATCCTCAGCCGCGTCCTCAGCTGAGCCCTCGACCATGCGAATGAGAGGAAGCAACCTAGCACGTGCCAACCTGTCGACAGGAAAAAACAATCGTAGTATTCAAATATTAGTTAGACGAAATGCAATTATGCGAGCAATGAAACATGTAAATGCAGTGCAACTCACCTGGTGTAGAAGGCCGGGTGGATCTGCCATGCCCTGTTAGGCACACGGATCCGCAGCAGAGGCACCCTCTCAAGGCCCTCTGTGGTGCGGACGAACGCACGGTGCCGTCAGTCTAAGGAAGAGTCAAGAAGTGAATCGGGGTGCTCCATCCCTGCAAGTAAAAAGGGAGACAGTAGGGTTAGTAATGAAAAACAAAAGATTGAAAAGTTCAACATAAATAAACAAACGATGTACATATTATGCAATTCAATACACATTACATAATTCAATACATAAACATGACGGAAGGTCCAATATACCCGCAAATACCTAACATAGGATAAAATGATACATATTACACAATTCAATACACATTACATAATTCAATACATAAACATGACGGAAGGTCCAATATACCCGCAAATACCTAACATAGGATAAAATAATATTTATTACACAATTCAATACACATTACATAATTCAATACATAACACTACGGGCTTTGCGTTGTCTTGTGCCCGTACTCACCGCACTGAGAACACCTCCTAACAGGGCCACCCACTTCAGATTCATCCATGTCATTGCGAATGCGCCTAGACTGTGGACGACCAGCCTGCCCTTTCGCACACCTCCGCAAGTTTGCATCCGATAGACATATGCGCACATCTCTGTTAATGGCAGTGAAATCACCATGTGCACGAAAACCACGGAACTCACCGGACCAGGTATTGATAGCATGATCCTTCAAGTAGAAAGGGGACACGTATTGCGACGTGTTCATCCCAATTTGCCCACAAGCTGCGATCACATGCGAGCAGGGAATATGAAGAAGTCTTGGCTTGTTGTAGGTGCATTCACACTATCCAGTGGCCCCTTGGCCTAGGTTAACCTCGTGTGTAATAACCGCTATGTCGGTTCCCAATCCCCCTTTACACCGAATAGTCACTTCGAAGCGGTACTCAGTGATTCTAAAGCTACGCACCATATGCAGTTGAGCTTTACTGGTTTGTTCCTCCATGTAGGCCATCATCCGCGCACAGTACGGCGTTTGCAATGTCGTGGCATGAAGTACAACCTCCGCATGCCTTTTCTGGAAGTAGCCAACGATGCCGTGCAACATGCCTTCCAAGATAGCCACAAGTGGTAGCGGACGCAGGCCTCTGATGACCCAATTGTAAACCTCGGCTATATTCGTTGTCATGACACCAAACCTATTCAAACATATCAGTTAGCACAATAACTCTAATTGTTCAATCGTTGTAGCTATGTTAATTTAGTATACTAACCTGGCGCCTCCAGTGTCATGGAGCAATGCCCACTTCTCCAATGGCTCCGCCTCTATCCAATGCGAGAAACACTTAATGTTTCTTGATGATCGTCTCCTCATATTTGGAGGATCGAGCGCTCCAAGGGGTGATAGCCTTTTGGGTGGGCAATCATTCGGCGTTGCTGGTTGCTTCTTCAGCTCTTCAATATGTGTGATAGTGTGCTTATCCAACTCGGCCAATATCGCGTTGAACTTATGTGCCTGGTTTTGCTTGCATAACCTCTTAAATAGGTTCATCAGTTTCTTATTCTTGAACTGCCTGAAAAAATTTGCTCCCAAATGTCTCATGCACCACCGTTCTGCATATCACACCATGGAAAAGGCTCATCAAGGTCCTCCTGTAGAGTCTTAATTGCGAAATGATACCTTTATGACGATCATGGATGATGCACACGTTTGGCCGATCACGAACTACCCCGAACTTCAAATGTCTGAAAAACCATAGTCAGCTATCTCGGTTCTCACCCTCAACAAATGCAAAGGCCAATGGAAGTATGTGGTTGTTCGCATCAACTGCAATGGCAGTTAGAATATGCCCTTTGTATTTCCCAATCAAAAATGTACCATCGACGCACAGCAAAGGACGACAGTACCTGAATGACGCAATGCAAGGACCCAATGAAAAAAAGCACGACGAAATATCGAGATCCCATTACCATCCGCTTCACTTTCTTCAAAAGCGATGTACGTGCCAGGGTTGGTTTCCTTCAAAACATCAAGCACACGAGGTAGGTTACAATACGAATGTAATACTGCAAAACGCTTTTCCAAAATTTTTGGCCGGCGATGTTCTCATTTTCTTGATTCGAGGTTTATTCTGAAGAAAAGTTTTGTCGCCTCGCAGATTAAAAAGTTTAGTAAAGGTTAGGGTTAAAGATTTAAGTTTGGGGAGGGGTATTTTTGGGATTTCTCCTCTCCCTCTTTGCAGCTTGTGGCTGTTATTCCTTCTCAGGGACAAGATTTTTCTCCCAGTGAGTTCCCTGGCCGACACCCCACCTTGCTCTGGCGTCTACCCCAGGCCATGCGCCTCCCAGCTGATCTTCTCCCCTGGCGTCGCCCAGCCCTAGCGCTGCTCCCCTCTCCTGGCGTCTTCCTCCCGGCTCCTTCCCCTCTGGTCAGGTCTTGCATCCCCAATCGGCGCCAAGAATCGTGCAATAGGAGAGCAAAGACCACCGCCCTAGCCGAAGGCCCTCCCTGGCGTCCCTGCTCTCGGCGACCTCCCTCCGGCCAGCCACGGCGCCTCCCTCCTCGCCTGCTCCCCAGTGAGCTCTCCATCGGCCCCTCCTCTCCTTGTCGACCAAAGAAGAATGACAAGCAAGAAGCAGCAGCTTCGGCATCAGTAGAGGCAGCCGGTGGCAGCTGCAGCAGTGGTGTCTTCGGTGGTGGCAAAGCGGCAACCTCCCTCCTCCCATGACCTTCCTTCCCTCCGGTCGAAGTGCCTCTCTTGCCCTTCCTGTGGTGAGGCTCAACTCTAGATCCCATTGAAATGCTTGATTTCTAGTATGCATGCCAAGTGTTTGATGAAATGCTTAGCTAGGTTTCCATGAGGACGAAGTGATGGTCTCTTTTCTTCTTGATTTGTTTTGCTAGAGAGTATGGTTGTGGTCTACCTTTTGATATGGAATTGCTGCATGGTTATGTATTATAAATATGATGATATAATGATTTGTTGGAATCAAAATGTTACGCATATAGGTATGGGTGGTTTGTTCTGTGCAAAAGATGCTTCCCTTACTAATGGTATTAGCTCATCTATTACAATTATGAATAAGGATCTGAAATGTTTTAAGGCTTTATTTGACACTGTGGTCAATCCTAGACATGGATTAAAAATCAATTCATTTACCAACCTATTGCTGTCTACATGATAACTTGAAGAATGCCTGTGTTGGTATTAGTTGAGATATGCAAGGGACGCTTGTGTTTTTCATTCTTTTGTGCTTGCATGGCATAAAGCCCGAAGTTGTCTGTGCCTTGAGATCCTGAGGCAAATATATATATATACACACACACACACACACACACATATATATGTATATAGATGTCCTGGATTTTAGAGATAGTAAGAAATGCTTATATTATTGGGTTCTGCCTTAATGTGTGGTTAGGTTTGGAGAATTCAGAACCCGACTCATATGTATAGATGCTTTGCTCCAATGATGATTAGATTCAGGGAATTTTGTGTATCCATTGTTTGTTCTTTGAGACTTAGAAAAGGGTCTAGGTTGTTTTCTGCAATGATTAATCTGTCATTTGAGTAGATGTAAATAAAAGCTTAAGTACAAACCATAACTCTTAAAACATTATGAGTACAACTTGAATTACTGTTTCAATTGAAAGTTCAAGTTTTAATTCCAATTTGTAGAGTATTTCTTTTATGTCTGGTCTGCTGTGCATGTAATTTGGTGAATGTGACATTCGTGCCTTGCCCTATTTTGGGTTGCTGCTCTTTAGGGTTGGTGGTTTCTAGCGCTGCAATGGGCCGTCAGGTTCTCGCATCGGTAAAGGCAAGTGCAACCCGTATATCTCTTGCAGGGTATTTAGTTCATTGCTTGTGTTACGTATATGCTGACCCTATGGTTGCACTCGTGTTTATAAGCTCGTCTAGTAAGGTAATTGTCCTTTGATGAAAAGGGTAAGTAATCTGATTCAAGTGCATCGTTGTTTGGACGTGTTATGATTTGTTTGATGAACTTTATATGTCTTGCTATCATGAATTTATGCTACATCCCTGGATTGAATGTTATGTGCGATGTTTAATGAATTCGCCTAGATGCCGTGATGACGTCTTGCTAAAGCTTATTTTCATATTTACATTCACTAGTTTGATAGGCTAGTGGGAAGACCTGAATGTATGGAATTGGATTGCGAAAATGGATTTATTTATGATCAAGATAGATGGAGTCAGTAATTACTCGAGTAATGGTGATGTGAGAATGAATACGAATTGTTGAGGAGGTGATTACGAGGGTTGAAAATGTGATTATTGAGTGTTGCGAATGAGATTATGAGTGTTGAGGATGTGAATGGTAATTTATGGATGTGAGTGGCTGATGTTTATGTATTTGGCTAGGGTTATGCAAATGTGAGAAAAGAGTGTAGTTTGCAAACTAGTTTATGTCAATTGCATTTGTGCATTCATGATGGAAGAGGCGACCCATTCGATCGGGCCTCTTTGCTTACATGTAGTAAGCGCGAAAGTCCTACCTCGTAGTCCCATATACGTGGTTGTATGGGAGCGAGTCAAGAAGAGTAGGCACCCTCCACCACGGGTGGAAGGAAATGAGAGGGTGCACACCGACGGTGTGCACTCACCATACCCCATAGCGCTAAAAGAGGAGATGAGCATGCATGATGCATCATATGCATGGAAATGGTGCAATTTGCATTGCATTGTCGATGATGAATCATGTTTTATGCATTGATTGTGATGTATAAATAAGAGATTCTTCTTTTTGTGGTGTATGGATATGAATTCTTCTTTTGGTATGGCATAGGTGCAATCTGCATTGCATTGTCAATGATGAATCATGTTTTATGCATTGATTGTGATGTATAGATAAGAGATTCTTCCTTTGTGGTGTATGGATATGAATTCTTCTTTTGGTATGGCATATTTGCATCCGCATTGCACTAATAATAATGAATCATGTTTAGTGAGTGGATGGTGAGGTATGGATATGAGATTCTTCTTTTGTATGTTTTGTGTACTTGAGCATGAAGGCAACAAATAGAAACTGTAAATGGTAAATCGTGGAGCTAATGGCATTTATAGATTTCGGATTGAGTCGTGGACTCATCAAAAGGTGGCTTTCGAGGTATGAGTACAATTTAAATAATTCCTGAGTTGGTTGTGGTATTTGGAATCAATTTTGGCTCATTTATTTACCAAGTTCAGTCAAGTATTTGATTATGTTACTTTTCAAAGTTTTGGTATTTCGTTGGATTCGATTGCGGTTCTTATTTGTTGCACTTTGCTGAGTCTTGGACTCACGCTGCTTGCTTCCTCGCTTTAGGTACCTTGAAGTGGTTCGTCGGGTTGGGAGTAGTACACGCACGACTTCGACTTTAACAATCGATTTAATTGATTCATTAAGATGGTTGTAATTATTGTGGTTGTAATGTGTTGCCGTTGTGGTGGAGTTTATTAATTTATGTTGCTTGTGCGATTGATTAACTAAGGATCTGCTAGAATGATATCATAACTGCAAATGTTTTCTCGTCTCACGAGTGGATGTCCTATTTTCTAGAGAGGTCATGCGAAATTTTGTAAATTTCGGTGACTTAGTTTTTTAGGTCGCTTAAGAGTTTATCGATTAAATTCAGTTTCAGTCTTTTCGTAGATGTGTCGTTCGTAGTTGGAGTTTTTGGTAACATTCGCGATGCGCTTTGCGCCGGGGTGTTACAACGAAGCCTCATATGTGCCAAACCTCTTCTCTAATGCCTTTTACTTCGCACTCCAGGCCATTGAGTAACTTATCTGGTACTTAAATGTTCTCAAGATTGCTTTCTGAATATAATAACACTCAATGTCCCGCTTCTCGATGATCTCATCGAACATCACGTTAGCGACATACCGCATTCAAGTTGCGGTGTTTCACCGTAACATTTTCTAGTCCGCATGTGTGCCCATCTACTCGCGATGCAATCCAAAATGTCTCGCACTTCGGCTTGTATCCATGTACTCGGAATTCACATCCTTCGGTTCTGCACTTCACTGTGTATCTATCTGGCTTGGACAAAATAACCCGGAACTCTCTCTGCTGCGATAGTGCCCACAGCCTCACTGCCAATTTCAACTTAGAATTGTTTGCAAAAATTTGATTCAACTGAACGGCATTGCTACCATACTCCCAACGCGACTCATGCCCCCACAAAACTTCCATACCAGCTTTGTTTTTCCTGTTCCACTCGTTAGGGATGGGTACATCCGTTGCCCCAGTAATACCATGCATTTCATCATCATCTTCTCCCCCTTCCTCATCTTCGTCGATGCCATCATCACACTCCAACATTTCAGCTTCATCTTGCATCGCCATACGGTCCACCAACTCCAATTGATCAACAAGTTGCTCGATTTCCTCCCCTTCATCTACCCGACCTTCCGCATTTGCTACATCCCTGTTATCATCCTCCGCTGCTACCTCAACCGGCACCACTTCCTGAACTTGTTCACCAGAGTGACGTCTTTGCGCCCACACCACTAATATTCACCTCTTCTCTAGGGCAAGCCTGCACCAGCATTACACATTCAATGCTAGATCCCTTGCACCACCTTAACCATTTCTGCCACAAGTACGTCCGATCTACTTTCTTCAACTCCCACAGAGCCGGGTCACCCTTACTACGCGTGAATAAGATTTGAATGGTAACAGAGTAAACACTTGGATCCAGCGAAAAATATTGGATCAACCAAAGCTTTATATCACGGATGCTAACTCTATCGGGGAATAAGTGTTCCACCATGGTGACTGCAAAACTTCTCAAATCAACACCATTCTGCCCAGTTTTTATTTCACCATCGCCATAATATACCCTAAATTTCACTGGATCCGACATTACTGCGACGACATAAACAAAATTGATTTTTAGATCACCACTAACGTTTAATAATATAAGATTTATACCAGTGACTACAAATTGCACAAATAAAATATCGCTAACTATTACATCAATATCTAGTATCACCAATATTGCCTCAATATCTAGTATCGCCAATTGCATCAATATCTAAAATCTCTAATATTGCATCAATATCTAAAATCTCTAATATCGATATTGCATCAATAACTAAAATCTCTAATATTACATAAATATCGATATTGCATCAATATCTAAAATCTCTAATATTGCATCAATATCTAAAATCTCTAATATCGATATTGTATCAATAACTAAAATCTCTAATATTACAAAAATATTGATATTGCATAAATATCTAAAATATCTAAAATCTCTAATATTGCATCAAAATCTAAATCTCTAATATTGCATAAATATCTAAAATCTCTAAATTAATTTTCACTATAAAAATTTAATAACAAAATTTAAAAAAATTACCTTTTTTACTTTTTTCCCCCTCCTTCCTTCTTCCTCCCTCCTCTCTCCTTCCTCTCTTTCCTCTTCCTCTCTCTCTCCCTCCTCTCCCGAGCACTTCCTCTCCCTCTCTCCCGCGCGCGCCCTCTCTCCTCTCTCTCCCGCGCGCCCTCTCTCTCCTGTGCTCTCTCTCTCCCTCCCGCGATCTCTCTCTCCCTCTCCCTCTCTTCCTCTCCCTTTCTTCTTTTTCGCCGGTGACCGAGCGCTCTCTCTTCCTTTCTTTCTTCGCTCGCTTGCTCGCTCGGCCGGCCGCGCGGTCAACTATTCGAAGGTAATCGCCAAACGGTTCGGCGACAATACAATGGTCGCTAAATGGTCTGGCGACAATACAACGGTCGCCAAATGGTGTGGCGACAATACAACGGTCGCCAAACGATGTGGCGAAGATAGGCTGACAGGGTCCAAAACGAGTATTAAGGGTCATTAACGCGGGATTAGGGATTTTCACCACATGGTTTGGTGACTACCCTATTTTCGCCACACAGTTTGGCGACTACCCTATTTTCGCCAAACAGTTTGGCGACTGTATATTATTTCTGCAATTTTTTTAATCTGAGTATTAATGTCGCAATTTGTAAATAAAATAATATTATTTTAAAAAATTTCTTTAGATGTCTATGACATTTAATTCATTCCTCAATTTACAGAACTTTGCTTCATCTAATGGCTTGGTGAGGATATCCACTAATTGATCTTCAGTTCTAACGTGATTAATCACAATATCACCTTTGCTCGCATGATTTCTTAAGAAATGATGGCGGATATCTATATATTTGGTTCTTGAGTGTTGGACCGGGTTGTTGCTATTTTCACAGCATTTTCATTATCACATAGAAAGAGGCACATTTTTTAAATTTATTCCATAATCCATCAAGATTTGCCTCATCCACAACAATTGAGCACAACAACTATCGACGGAAATATATTCGGCTTCGGCGGTGGATAGAGTTACGGAATTTTGTTTCGTAGAAAACTATGAAACTAGGGATCTACCTAACAATTAGCAACTACCAGAGGTGCTCTTTCTATCTACTTTGCAACTTGCATAATCCGAATTCGAATATCCAACAAGATCAAACTTAGCACCTTTAGGATATCATAATCCTATATTTGAGAAATGATTTAAATATCTTAGAATTCTCTTAACGACCACTAAATAGCACTCTTTAGGAGAAGCTTGAATGCGTGCACACATACAAATACTAAACATGATATCGAGCCTAGAAGCGGTAAAATAAAGTAAACTATCAAACATAGAGTGATAAACTTTAAGTCTACCGGTTTACCTCCCTCATTTAGGTCGAGATACCTGTTAAATGCCATTGGAGTCTTGATAGGCTTCGTGTCTTCCATACCAAACCTTTTGAGAAGATTCTTTACATATTTAGTTTGGCTCACGAATATCCCATTCTTGAGTTTCTTGATTTGTGTAGCGATCCCCATTTTTACATAAATGCAAAAATAGAAATCTCGTATGCATACAGTGCTAGTCCCATGATTAGTAGCTAGCACACACATTTACAACAATTGATATCACATCCATACGCTTTATTACAAGTAATAATTGTAATTTATACAATAAGGTCTTACAATTCAGAGTAATGCAGCGGAAAGAATCAAAGTCTTGTAGTGTGCCCATCCAATCCCTCAGGCAACTGACAAGGTATAATCCCTAGAAAAACTCATTAACATTCCCGAATCCTGCGTCAAATAAGTTTCGTCGAGCTATTCTGATTCTTCACCTAAAAACAACGAATAAGCAAGGGTGAGTACTTGCGTACTCAGCAAGACTTTTGTGAATACTATTATATATGCAGGCCATTCAAAGGAAAGGCTTTCATGGTTAATTTGCAGAAAGCTATATTGCAAAAGAATTTACTGAAGTGTAGAACATAAATGGAATTTAAGTAAAAGTAATTTAATATGTAAGCATGAATCAATAAATTTCACGAACCTCAGTTCCCTTGATCATCTCCATGAATCAATCATTGACATCATATGTCAATCCAAAATAATCCCTTTCCAACAAGGATTTCCAATCCAAACATTTGATCATCTCCATGAATCAATCATTGACAACATATGTCAATCCGAAATAATTCCTTTCCAACAAAGATATCCAATCCAAATCATGATGCTTGACAGCACATATCAAATTCCATATTTTGTAAAATAAAATAGCTAACTATGTAATGACTTTACCAAATGCCCATAACCACGGGCGCGGCTAATCGATTAGTTTTTACTCTGCAGAGTTGTACAACTTTACCCGCAAGAAATGATCAGCCCTTTGTGCAAGCTATTAGCACACTTCCTTTGGTGTGCCGCAGAGAGATCATAACATAACCGTTCAATTACTTAACCCTAACTTTGCACCAGCACGGGACGAAAACCCACACTGTGGCAGAAGAACTCAAGGCATAGAAATGATGGAACTTCCCCACAAAGTAGTGTGCACCGTTGTATCGGTAAACGTTTGATCCATGATCACCTCGGTGTGGACGTCCCTTCGAGCAATCCATTAAGGAACAAGTCGTACTACTCCAGCCTTCCAAAGTGCAAAGCTAGTTTTAAGCAATTTAATTGGTTAAGGCTGTCCCACACCAGCACTTATGGTTGTACGGTTACTTTGGCATGAAAACAACTTATAGTTCGGTCCTTAACCTGACACGGGCAATAGTCTCCCCCTAATCTACGTGCAAGCCCTTCTGCACACCCCGGCTATTGCCAATAATTGCCTGCATCAATATTATAATTTTATTTTCATTTTTAATTAAAATAACCAAGAATCATCATTATGTCTCAACATATCCGAGTATCATTACCATGCCTTAGCATATCCAAGTATCATTTGATCAATGTCTCCAATTGATTTATCCCAAGACTTCAAAATGTCATGCGATCAATGTTTCTAATAAATCCTTACCAAGTCTAAAGCATGGCTAAGCAAGATTATTAAATATCATGTATACCCAGAGTGACATCACATATTGTCTAACCACGATTCTAAGGTATCAAGGTTCACAAATTCATTTATATCAAGGAGGTTTCAGGAATTTATAGGTATAACTACCATTACCCACAATATAGCAAAGTTTAATGAATATACGCATGCAATCAAAATATTTAATGAAAATATTTATAAAACTGGGATCAATATGGTCAAAAGGGGGTGCTTGCCTTGCTTAATCACTGCTTACGACGAAGTCGAAATCGAAGAAGACGGAGGCGATGATGGAATCAACAACGTCGGGTTCTACATGTCGATCAACGGAAATATAGCAAATAATAAACTTCAATAAGGGCAAAAAGAAAATAGATAGTAAGAACAAATAAAACTCTTCACAAGAAACAGGGATTACTCTTTATGAATTTATTAATTTTACTTTACGAATTCAAGATGTAAAAATTGATTAAGATTAAATAGATATGATCATTCCAGGCTTAAGGTGAATTCTTACCTTTAATTAGTATTCAGATTCAAAGCAACATTTAATTAGTATTCTAGTTATAAAAAGCTAATCTATTGATTTAGGCTACTAGCGTTATTTACATGATATTTGAGAAGTTTCTGGTGATACAAACTTCATAATTATTGATTTCTCATTTTTGCCTAAAGTTCATTCATTCATATTGCGGTCTAAAGTAATGTGAACACTTAGGGTTATTGAACTAACAAGTTTAATGTGCAAACCATGTGGAATCAATATTCTTTCTTTAGATTATGGTAGAACAAACTTTGTAGAGTGTTTCCAAACTGGTTTTACAAATTTTAGTATTTAGACGAGTTATTTTATGTGCTGATGAAATAGTCTAAATGATAACAATGTTAATGTTAAATCGGCCAAGATTCATTTTAGGTTTGTGACTACACTATATATATGATCCTTTATTTATTTTTCAAGTATTAGTAGGGTACACTCCTAGAAATGTTTTAAGACTATTTGTACATTATTTTGACTTTAACCACAATGGATCATATATTTGTTTATTGCTAGAATTTACATTTCCTTTCATTAAAAGAATGCAATTTAAGTCTTATTCTAAATATTTTTACATGCATGGGTTCCTACTGATTCCAAGAACATAATTCAAATTATTTCATCGTTTTATGAGCTATTATGTTTTTATTTTTATTAATGGCCATATCAAAGTTTACTAGCAACTATAGAGCAATTAATTTAAACTGAGTTCAAACCTTAAATGTTTTTGTAGATTTGAATTCATCCTAGTCTATTCATCATATGACTATTTATTTTATTATTTTATACCTTACTGTGCATGAATTTGTATTAAAGACCATAATGGTTTTAATCATGTTTAATTCAAACAATTATTCTGCAGTTCAAAAATTAAATATTTTTGCATATTCAAATTATTCCTGATTTTATATGAATTTAGGATTTTATTTCATCTCATTTGAATTAAGTATGCAGAAGATATTGAAGATTGAATTTTATTCGGTTTGGAAATTTCATTCAAAATTCAGAAATATGCTTTCTAACATGGGAAGCGCCCTTACCGGTTGAACTGAGGTGGCTTGTGCTGGCTGACAAGGGGACCCCGCGTGTCAGGGACTTGGAAGCAGGGCTTCAGCTAGGGCGCACCGGCTAGGGAGTTCCGGTGGCTTTCCGGCAAAGGCGAGGACACCATGAGAAAGAGCTCGACGAGGTGCATTTAGGAGTGGTATCAATTCAGCCGGGGATGAATTGAGGGGAGCTGGTGACGAGCTTGGGCGGCAGTGGCAATGGCGGACGACCTGAAGCAAAAACTATGGCGTGATAGCTTGAATGAGTAGCAATTTCAGCATTAGGAAGTCAAAGTGAATCCATTTTGCGGGTTTCTTCTCAGCGGGAAGGGCGGAGGGAGGCTGCCACCGTGTAAAGGCGGCGGCGGAAGGAGAAGCTCGGGGTAGCAGGTCACCGGGGAAGAAGAGCTTCAATTGAGGGTGGAGATGAGTACTAGGCGCTATGATGAAGCTATTGGTTGAGCTGATTGGGGTTTAGTTCACCGGAATGGCTGTTTGGGTTATTTCCTATCTCACTGGACTTCGCCGGTTTTGGAGAAGAAGATGGTGGCCGTGCAGAGTTTTGGATGTGGAGCAAGCTGAGGGGAGTATGAGGTACTCGATGAAGTGATGAGGAGTTTAAATAGGCGATGAGCATGGTCTGAGCATGGTCACTGAGGCGGTGCTGCAATTCATTGCCGAGGCAGCGAAAAAGCAGATAATTCTTTGCCGTGGCAGAATTGGCAAGGCGTGGTTGAGCTGGCTTCGCAAATGACCGCTGAATTCGTGCCGTGGCAGAGAATTTTCTGAAGAAAGCTTGCCGTGGCAACAAGTCGGCAGAGATTGCGACACTGCGCTCGAAGCTTTTGTAGGGTCGAGGATGCGCCTAGAGGGGGGGTGAATAGGCGTTTTACAAAATCGATCGCTCACTAATCAATTCGCTCTAATCAACCTCTATGTCAAAACCTACACAATTATAATGCGGAAGCGATAAACTCGGTTTTGACAATTAAGACCTAAATCAACTAGGCTCACTATGTGCACTATCTAAATTATGTCTCTATGTATAAATTGCTAAATTGATCACTCAATTAATACTAAGCAATTTTCATTCAAGCAATCGATAATATATCAAGAATGTAAATACTTGAATGTAAAGGGACAAGAGACAACCGATATTTTTCCGTGGTGTTCGGAGACTTGCCGGTCTCCCTAGTCCACGCTGAGGCTAGCCCACACTTGGGTGGCCCCGCCGAACACCCGCCTCTTTCCACTAGTCGTGGTTTTCACGCGCGCGTAGGCTCAACCCGAACCTTCACAAACTTGCCGGGCTTTCACACCACGAGAGCTCCAGCAAGACGACGCCCACGCTGCCTAGGAGTCGGCAACCTCCAAGAGTAACAAGCCGCTCCTTCGCTTGAACCTCACCGGGCACAACGAATGCGCTCCTCGGTGATCACCAAGTGCAACACATGCACAAGGCCTCACTCAAGTGCAACACATGCACAAGAGCCTCTCAAACCACTCACTAATTGCAACACATGCAATTAGTGCTCACTTTTAGCTCAAGAATCAAATGGGAGTGTGCAACACATGCAACACCTCACCCAAACACTCAAACACAGCAACAACCCCTGCCCCAAGCCCCCCAAGGGGTCTATTTATACCCCACACAAGAAAACTAGCCGTTGGGGGCAAAATACTGATTTTCGGGCAGGGAGGCCCTGGGCCGGTATGACCGCCCCTCAGTGGCCAGCGGCTAGAAAACTAGCCGTTGGCTGAAAAACGCGGTCATACCGCACCCTCAGCGGTCATACCGCTCCAAGTGTATGACCACAGTGCCGCTGGTATGACCTCTCACAAAGAAAGACAAAAATATCCATAACTTTTTACTCGAACTCCGATTTAGGTGATTTTTGATTCTATGCGGCTTATCACGAGGGCTACAATCTCCACCCATTTTCATGATTTAAGCACCCATAGATATTTTTAAATATCACCAAAACCAAACTTCTAATACCGCTATCAAGTCTAAAATCTGATTTTCCAAATCTCTTTTCCGAAAAACCAAAACCATTCCTTGAGCCATAAGATGATCAACACATGATCATACACATGTGCAAAACACATTTGCACCCATTTAGCTCATGCTCAAAGAATTTTAACCAAATTGCAAAAACACATTTCGCAATCAACTCAAAGACTATTTGCAAAACGATAAGCAAATCAAACTCGAGTTTATGAGATTAATCCCCTAGCCATGTGAAGGTCAACACAAGACCCAATCAACTTGCCAACACCCGCTGCAAGCCCCACTCACATGCTCTCGAATTCGGACTCATAAACCTCGGTTTATTCAAGACAACGAACTTGCAAATAACACAATAAACACATTTCATGCTTGAGCACTACTCTTTGCAACACATGCAAAAGTCTAGCTCCAAGCAACATCAATCAAGATGCATGAACTCTCTAATTGCAACACATGCAATTCTCTAGTCTCATGCAACACCAAAACCAAACATCAACTAAACTAAATCACACGATGAGCTCTTTACTCGCAACACATGCAAGCCTCTAGCTCCATACAAACACACAAGATAAAATCATGCTTGAGCTCTCTCCTTTGCAACACATGCAAAACTTAGCTCCAAGCAACACCAAGGTTTTATAAAGATGTTTTATAAACCAAAGCATTAAGCTTCAACTAATGCAACACATGCAAAAGTGAACTTCACGCAAAAGCCAACGATTAGCTTATCCTATTTGCAACACATGCAAATCAAAGCATAATGCGAAACCAAATGCATATACTCTTTCATCTTTGCAACACATGCAAATCGAGCATAATGCAAAACAACCAAGCATAGGCTTAACACATTTGCAACACATGCCAAATGGTTAACCCATATGCAAAAACCAAATCAAATAAGATTTGAGCTTTGAGTGAACGCGAATGAGATCACCAACACATGATGAAGCTCAAGCAAAGGAACGACCCTCTTAATAGCACGGCGATAAAACCTTAGACTCAAAGACTACAAAGTCCTTAGCCTATCTAGTTATACCTTCGCACAAGACAAGCAATCCCCTTTGGGGTCTTAATGATCATCGCTATACTCCCCGGATCGTTACCCTTCTTTATCTTCGGATCCACTCTTGACGACATCAACTCATGATGCCGCCCTTGTCCCGTTTCATCATCTCATCCATCTTTGGACCTAACTCAATCACAACTCATACAAATAGTTAGTCCAAGATGCATGGTAGTCTCAATTATCTCTTGCACTCCATTAACACATAATGGATGCCTTTAGATCAATTGAGCACAACCTAAATCAATTGAAATGATTGTAATGTGTCTTAAGTATAATAATGCAACACATGCTTAATTATACTTAAGAACTATCCATTTGTCCTTAATTAATCAAGGAGCACCATCAACACATGATGAAGTGTTCTTTAATGATTAACAAGACAAATGAACTCAATTTAAATTATCATTTAAATTGATATGAGTATATATTAACTACACAAGTTTTCATATACTCATGTTGATGAAAAGTAATGATCCATTATATGTAAACTATATGGAAATGATCATTACTCTAAATCATCAACTATAGAATACACCCCACATGTATATGTGCATAGATATGATTTACTTGGAGATAATATGCACATATTCAAACTGATCGTATTGAGTATATCCTATATTACCATGAGTATACTTATAACTAGGTAATTCAAATATATACTCAAGGATTTAGTTTCTTTGTCTTGATCCTTATATGTGTCAATAAAGAATAGATCAATACAATAAAACTATCAAGTTAAATCACTTAACTCCCCTAAGTGTGTGCATCCATGTAATATATGGATTGGGAAACATGATGCACATTTTGTGGTTAATATAACGGGGACATTCATATTTTAACTTGACTCCAAAGTATGCAACTAATATTAAGATGAATATGCAAACATACCTTGGGTTTTCCATTTTTCCATGCGATGAGACTAATCAAAAGATATTCTAAACAAATATGTTAGTCTCGATATAAGATTAGTCATTAATAACAATATCGCATTAGGGGATAAACTTAATCATTGGATTTGTCATTAATACAAGATTAGATTTGTCATTAACACCAAAACCATAACTAATGAAGGTTGAACTTACAGCTTTCTAGGCACGGCGCAATAGCTGAGGTGATCTTTTGGCAAAGGCGTGTCAGAGACATGGCTGCGACGTGGTTGGACTGCAAGGACCAGAATTGCGGCGAGGAAGGGACAAACCAAAGAGGCGGTGCTTGGGTTGGTTTGGCTCAAGAGCTGGCGAGAGAAGGAGCGAGAGACAGAGAAGAGGCAAGGAAGAAGAGAGGAGAACAGGTGTCGGGGGCCGGGCAACCCTTGGTCGGTCAGCACAGTCAACCGGTCCCCTAGCTCGGAAGGCCTCGATCAAAGACTCGGATCAAGCTCGAGGCCGCTCGACCTAGGGCGCAGATCTCCGAGCTCGGGGCCCTCACGACCGCTTTGCTTGGGATGGTTCAAGGTCGGTGGCGCTCCTTGATCCCTGACACGCCATCACTTGGCGCTATAAGAACGTGGGATCGTGGAGTAATGCAGAGGCCAAGCGGATCGGAACGGTTTCCACCGCTATCAATGTGCATGAAGGCCACGATCCGAGGAATACCTTAACGCTGCAAGGAGAATGGGTATAAGATCGAGGCTTTGTAAACACTTAGGCAGGAGAACCCAAGCACACACACCCGAAGTTCAAGTTTAGACTTAGCATCGCCAAGATTGAGTCAGAACCTCTCTTGTACTCACAAACATCGGGAACCACCACCGCAAGGTGACCGGAGTAGAGCTATTACCTTCTCGGGGCTCGAACCAGAAAATCCTCCTCTCGCTCGTTGTCCCTAGCTCCACCATCGACCTCATTCCCTGCTCGAGCAAAGCGCAGCTTGTGGTCCCATTTCTCATTGACCCTACCTCATTTTTCGCGTTGGCGATCCCGATCGCCGACAATTGGCGCCACCGTGGGGCCCGATTGCTTTGTTCATTCACAGAAAAACTCCGAGGTCTTAGGAGCATGGCGTTTCCATCGACAAACACTCTTGGCGTGGGATCGGACGCGAGTCCGCTCCGATCCTGTTTTGCTTTCCCCACCACCGTGAGCAAAGACGCCTTCATGGCGGATGCCTCCGGTGAGGACGCGGCGCGGGCGGATCGCGACCCACAAACTCCCGAGGATGCTCGTCGAATGGTCCACGCTATGCGATCAATCAAAGCCATTATCAAGGCCCGACGGAGGACCAGAGAGGCTCCTCTCGGGGAGCGCTTGGCATATTGCCCGGATCATGGCTGATCCCGATAGGGCAAAATCGAGCTTTTGGCGGGCCTTGGCCGAAGAACTCGATCAAGGCCGCAATCGAGGCCATTCCTCCATGACACCAAAGTCACCATTCAGTGGACCCTTCCCGAGAAGCGGCGACAATTCATCACGCCGTCAGAGGGCGCACCCATCGCCGCCGCCGAGGCGAAGCGCTTGCCTCGACAACACCCTCGGCAAGACCCGGCACCGGACGCGAGGTGAGCCACACGAGCTCCACGCCAATCGGCAAGAAGTCACGGGACTTTCCCGACATTCCGCCAGCGTCGCTGCCAAGACAGACCGCCGCAATACCTCCCTGTGACTCTCGTGCTCGGCATCATGACCGATCTCGCCAAGATCGGGTCGTCAAGGGAGCCGGGCTCGGATTCGTCTGGCAGTGGAGATCTCGTTGGCGCGATCGCTTCCCGGCAGACACTCCGCCCCGCCTACGGTTGTGTGGCGACTCGACGACCTTCGTGGCAGATATCTGGCTCTTTCGGTTTAAACCCGCTTTGATCGAAGGCCTGACGGAACCAAGAACCCCGACGAAGTTCTTGTCCATCTACTCGACCGCCATTTTGGCGCGGAGGTGACGAGTTGGTCATGGCCAACTATCTCCGACCGTTTCGACGGCGCCGCTCGAACCTCGACTCTTCAACCGAAGCCGGTTCCTTCGTGTCGTGGCGCCAAACCAGAGCGCCCCGCTCCAACTTCCAGAGTCACATGAAAGCGCCGGAGGGAGAAGGACTTGGATCGCGGCATCCGTGGCAAGAGCGAGCCTCTTCGTGATTTTGTGCGTGGTTCATCCGCACAAGGAACCTCGATTCTAAGCATCTCGATGAAGCGCTTATCAAGGCCTTCAAGTTCGGCGTTCGCGACCGCCGCCATCAAGACCTCGAGATCACGACAAGGCTCAGCGTCAACAAATTGTTTCGCATGGCGGAACGGTACGCGGACGCGGACGACGCCGTCCGCTGGAAGCGCGATTACGACCAAGGTAAGCTTGGTCTGAGCCACTCTGAGGCTGGCCCATCCAACTCCAAGGGCGCCGACCAAGACACCCGCACCAAGAAGCGGAAGCGTGACCGCAGGATCGGCGGAGGTCACCATGGTCATCGTCTCGGCGGACGGCCAGCGGAGGTCCTTGAGGTCCGGATCGACTCGGGGACGGACTCGACCTCGTCAAGGTCGGCCTCAGTCCCGCCAGGCACAGGGCCAGCCCCAGAAAGAGGGCCGGCGGCCTGGACCTCGGAGGACCGACGCTCGACCGCAGGGAGCCGAAGGGCGGTCGGGATACGACGAGGCGAAATTTTGCCTGTTTCACAGGGCAGCCGGCCACGACCTGCGGTCCTGCAGGGCTTGGTAGGGAAAGCTTGAAGCCTTCTATGACGGACGTGGTGAGATGCCCGTGCTCCCGAAGGATGACGACCAGCCCGAAAGGGTGAATGCCGGGTCGGAGCACGGCGACCTCGACCTGGAATTCCAACAGGGCGAGCGCCGGATTGACGTTATCTTCGGTGGCTCGGCGACCTACCAGTCCAGGCGCGAGATCAAGGTTGCTTTGCCGCACCATCTATCGTTACATCGAAAGCCCGCCGGCAAAGATTGCAAGTGGGCCGGGGCCACCATCACCTTTTCTCCGGAGGATGCCTTACAAGGTATGGCCCGAGACTTAAAGACCGCCTTGGTCGTGACCCGGACCATCAGCAACACAGTGGGTCGGGCGTGTCATGGTCGACGGCGGCAGCTCTCTTAATTTGTGGCAGCGGAAGCACTCGACCGGATGCAGATTCCCCGGTCAAAGATTAAAAGCATCGCCATCCCTTCTTCGGAATCGTTCCTGGGAGCTCGACTACTCCCTTGGGGCGGTGGTCTTGCCGTCACCTTGGCGGCTCGCATAACTTCCGCGACCGAGTGATCACCTTTGAGGTGGTCGAGGGCGACTCCCGCATAACGCTATTCTCTCAAGGCCCGCCTCATCAAGTTTATGGCGCTAATCATTACGGCCATCGGTGCATGAAGCTCCTGTGCCCCAACGGCATCGTTATCGCGGCGCTGTGACTGCAGCGCACATGGTCATGAGACCAAGGCCCGCGCGCCGCCGCATGCTGCCCAAAGAAGGTCCAGAGGTGATGGAAAAGAACGCCCCGTAAGGCGGCAATCCAACCAATGGGCAACAAAGGCCGTGTGCGCCGAGGAAGGCGACACGACCAGTGTGTCCACGCCTCGACCGGCTAACTCCCAAATAGGAACTCGAGCTCGCCACCTTCCTTCGCGCCAACAAAGGTATATTCGCTGGGAGCCCGCAGATATGCCCGGCGCTCCAAGGAGGTGATCGAGCACAAGTTACGTGTCGAGCCGATTCTAGACTGCGGCGCCGAATCGCGCCGCTTCTCCCCAGAGAAGGTTGCGGCCATCAAGGAAAACCTTGATAAGCTCCTCAAGGCCGGCTTCATCTGCGAGATCGACTACTCCGAGTGGCCGCCAACCCGGCCATCGTCGTAAGAAAGGTGGCAAGTGGAGAATGTGCGCCGACCATACGGGTTGAACTCGCTTGCAAGGACAATTTTCCTTCCGCAAGATCGACAGATCGCCGACTCCACCGCCAACGCCAAGATGCTAAGCTTCTTGATGCTTATCAGCTACCACCAGATCAAGCCGGGCGGTCGACGACGAGAGCAAGATCGCCTTCATCACCCCTTCTCGCACTTATTGCTACACGACCATGTCGTTTGGTTCCGCGTAATGCGGGGCAACATTCCAGCGTTTGATGACTAAGACCTTCGAGCCGCAGATTGGGCGTAAACCTCGAGGTCTACGTAGATGACATCATCGCAAAAGCCCTCCGGAGCGACCACGTCCGTGACCTTGAGGAAACATTTGCAAACCCGAACAGTACAAAATCAAGCTCAACCCCGATAAGTGTGTGTTTGGCGCGCATCGGGAAGGTCCTTGGATACATGATCGGGGCTCGGGGTTGGTCCAAACCCGAGAAGATCGGCCATCGAGAAGATGGAGCCCCGACCTCGATCAAGCAAGTACAAAGCCTCACCGGTCGCATGGCGCCTCGCCAGATTCATTTCGAGGCTCGGCGAAGCGAGGTCTCCCATTCTTAAGACCAAGCAAGCACGGGCTTTGAATGGACTCGTATAACAACGATCTTTTGACGAGTGAAGGTATATCCGCATCCCCACCCTCCTTACAACTCCGCACTGGCGAGAGGTTGTCGCTTTATCTTGCCGCCACCGCCCAAGCCGTGAGTGCTGCCCTAATTGCTTAACAGGGCACAAAGAAGATCCAATTTACTATGTCACGAGGTCTTACATGGCCCAAAGGAGCGTTATCCGCAAGTGCGTAAACCGCCAGATGTTTTCTCATGGCCTCGCGCAAGCTTCGACACTACTTCCAGCGCATTCCGTGGTCGCCCCGAGCAACTTCCGCCGGTGACATCTCGCGAATCCGTAGCGGCGACGGATAGCTAAATGGGCTATAGAATCGGCGGCGTTGACATCCGTGTCGTCGGGTCTTAACAGCTATCAAGTCACTGTGTGCTCACCGACCGTGGTCGAACAGACGCCGCAGCTCGCCTCGGCTCGAGGTCGAAGAAGAGAAGCCTGGATCATGTTCTTCGACGGCCGAGGTCCTTCAAACGCTTCGGGGCCGATACTTATCCTTACCAGCAGGCGCCGGTTGAGGTATGTAGTTCGTTTTGGCTTTCTGCGACCAATAACATGGCGTAATATGAAGCTCTCTTGGCGGGCTTACGAGCCCGCAAGTCCTTAGGCGTCATGACGGTTTGTCGTGAAGGAGACTCACTCGCCATCAACCAAGACAACAAGGACTATCAATGCTCGGGGATGCAATGGCAAGGTATCTCGCCGAGGTCCGCAAAATGGAGAAATGGTTCCAGAACTTGGAGCTTAGGCATGTCCCTAGGAAGGACAACTCCAGTGCCGACTTTCTCTCCAAGCTCGGCTCTTCCGACGAAGAGATACCCCGACGTCATCCTCGAGACGCCGACGGCTCCGCTCTATCTCCGATCGAGGTCGTGCTTTGTCGTGGTGGAAGGTATTCCCGCATGGGCCGAGCCCATACACATTTTCCTAGCACGGGGCGACCTGCCGCCCGACCCCGCTAACAGAAGCAGGATTAAGCATCGAGCAAGCTTGTATAAGCTCGTGGATGGCAAGCTCTACAGACGGAATGTCTCTGGCATCCTGACTCGGTGCATCTCCACGGAGGAGGGTAAGTACCTACTCAACGACATCCACTCAGGTCTCTGTGGGGCGCACTCTTCGTACAGGACGATGGTCGGCAAGGCCTTCCGTCTGGGATATTACTGGCCGACGGCATTACAAGATGCTCGGGATATTGTCCGGACCTGCCGAGCATGTCAGTTTCACGCCAGAAAGGTACACCAGGCCACGCCTTGAGACCATTCCGCTGTTCGCCTTTCTCGACACTGGGGCTCGATATCTCGGCCCCTTTCCCCAGGCAACCGGGGGGAGAAAGTTCCTGTTCGTGGCCATCGACACATTCACCAAATGGATTGAGGCTGAGCCGGTCTCGACCATCACCGCCGGCCATTGCTCGCTTTTTTCCGCTTGTCCGTGGTCACGTGTATGGGGTCCCATGCGAATTATCACCGACAATGGTACTCGGGCCAAAGATGAATTATTCCAGAATTTCGCGAGGACATGGGCACCAAAGTGTGCTTCGCCGGTGGCTCATCCTCGAGCAACGGAGCGGCAGAAGCGCCAACCGACGAGATCGTCCAAGGCGCCAAAAGGCGAAGTTACAGATGAGCTCAAACGCTACGCGCGACGACAGGTGGACGAACTTCCCACCGCCTTATGGTCTATTCGCACACGATCACCAAGCAACAGGTCCACACCCTTTCACTCGTGGTTTGGCATCGGCCGCCCCGCCTCCGGAGGTAACGCCTGGCTCCGCCAGGTCACCTGGTCGACCACGCCGACTTGAGCAAGAACGGTCTCTTGACCTTGCCCTCGCAGAAGAAGTAAGATGCCATGCATCGCTACGATCAACAGATTACCGCAAGCTCTTCGCAGACATGCGTCTCGATCGCATACGACCTAGAAGCTCCTTGTTGGGGACTTAGCCCCGAGACGGATTCGGTATTGTCCAAAGACCAACAAGTTATCCCCATGTGGGAGGGCCCCTATAGAGTCGTTTCAACAGATCGCACGGGCTTCTGGCTAGCGATGCCCGATGGCAGAGAGCTTTCTAGCTCGTGGAACATAGATCAACTTCGCAAGTTTTATGTGTAAATCTCTATACCTTTAAAGCTTCAATAAAAGGATATTCTCTCGATTTCTATCATTCATGTCTTTTTCTTTATGAGCGTCTCAGTAATTTTTCTTCGGCACGACTTTCGATTCGCTCCTTAGTCCTGGGTATCACGAGCTTTACGCTCACCCCCGCTGGTCGAGCTCAACGTAGTCAAACTCTTCGCAATCAGCTCACCCTCGTCCGGGTTTGAACTACAAGCTCGGCGATTTTGGCTATTGAGTGCGTGCATGGTCGTGGTCGTGGAGTTGGTGATTTATTCATCGGGTTCGCTTGTTGCATTTCTTTTTCGCAGTACTCCATCTCGATTCTGCGCAGTCATGGTCATTTGCTCGTTTTATACTTTTGTGTCCAAGGTCGGCGTTGTTTCGACCTTAGACCCAACGGGTCAAGCTAGGATGTAACATCTACGAATCCACCTATGGATCTTGAACGCGAATAAGAAGCGCACACTTCAAAAAAGGTAACCCAAACCAGCTTGATAACATTCGATGTTTTACAGATCAAGGATGTTTGAGCTACAGATCCTCCATCTGCCATGAAGCTTCTCTTGCTCGAGCTCGGCGACTCGCCCGCAGCTGCCGAGGCTTCGGCTTGCCGCAGAGGGCCTCGTTGGTTGCGTCCGTGGCTCGGCGACGCTAAATCGCTGAGTTGGGCCAAGGTGGTCGCCGCCTGGCTGCACGCCCAAGTTTCTCCTCGGCCCGCGACTTTGGCCTCTAGCTCGAGACACCTTGGTTGAGGATGATAGCTCGGCAACATCCTCTCCAACGCCGACCTTGGCACCTTGCGGTCGCGGTGGCGCGTCAGAGCGGCGGTTTGCTCTTGGCGACTTCCTCAAGTGCCACGACCTTGGCGCGCTCGTCAGCAAGCTCTGCGGCGGCGGCAGCTTGTTCCTCAGCGGCCTTCTCGAGGGCCTCGATCCTGGCGCGAAGGGTCTCGAACGCCGAGTCTGAAGAAGTTCGCTCTGCGGCGGCCTTCTCCAGCAGCTCGACCTTGGCGCGCTCCGCATCAAGGGCCTCGATCGCTTTGGTCGCCGAAGCGCCTCGTGCTCAAGGCCTTGAACCCATGCTCGCCGGAGGATCTGGTCCTCTCGAGCTCGACGGCATGGGACACCTCCAGCGCCACCATCGTGCGACGCAGATCGTTGAGCTCACGGTTGAGCCGCTCGATTTCCTGTGCGTCGGCCTCAATGGTCGCGCAGAGCCTGGAGCGTTCGGTCTCCCTCTCTTCCACGGCGTTCAAGATCTGGCGGAGCACATCGACATGCTCGTTGAGACCTTGAAGCCCTCGGGTCACGCTGCCAACCGCCTTGAAAACAAGGAACACGACGGTATGAAGTTGTCAAGAACACACAACTTAACGACACAGGCATATAAGGAAGGTTCCTACCTCACGGAGTCTATTTGACGCTGCTGCTGGAGAACTCCTCGCTCAAATTTCGCCGAGGCGAGCTGTGTTGATCTCAAAACCTTCGCCCAGGTCCCCGCGACCTAGGCCTTCTTCAATCACCGCCGGCACACCTTGTCCGGGGCCTACGGACGACGTGCCGGCGGCAGCCCGAGATCCTTCCACATCGACTGCCATGTCGAACCCCCGACCAGAGGTACGGCAGTGGTAGCCGGGCCCGACCTCCGTAGTCAAGGTTCCGCCAGCTCGATGGCGGGAGTTGCATGCAGAAGAAGATCCGACCCACCTCCGGGGTGGAGGTTGTGTTCCCTGTAGTGGAAGTTCATAAGTCGGGTCATCGGAGTGCCTCCGTTGTCGAGGTCGCTCTCCGGGCCGGAACCACGATCTCGCCATCAGCGCGGTCTTGGTCGGCGGGCCTCAGGACTTTGGTGACACGGCCGCCAACGATCGGGCGGCGCCATGACTTGAGGGGCCCGGACGCCCATGTCTCCTCGATCTCGGAGGATCGACGATCGCGAGGGTACCCGCCTCGCCAGGTCAGAATCCTCGCCGATCGCGGGGTTGGGGGTCCCTTCGTCCGCTATCGGGCCCTTGGTCGAACCCTCCCACCAGGCCCACTCGAGGCCCCGGCGAGAGCGCGCTTTGTCCAGAAGACCGAGCGGGCCAAGATGTAGGCGTCGCCTCCTCGGACTCGGACTCACCACGAACAATGAGCATTGTCGAATGGGCAAGCTCGGGTCTCGAAGCGCCGAGGTCTGCAATCAAGGATAAGCACTAAGAAAAACACGGAGATGGAGCAGTTGCAAAGCCGTGCTCTTACAGGTCGGTGGCCTCTGCCTCGCCGATGGCCGGCGATGGTCCTGTTGTTCCCGAGCTCGGAGGAGGAATCCGCTTCCTTCCTCTGGTCTGGGGAGGCGAAGCTTGCGATGAGCCTGCACCGCCTGGCGGGGGGCTCGGTGGTCTGGCGGCGGCCGCTGCGCTTTGTTGCTGCCAAGTAAAGAAACTTTGTTAGGCCCTGAGAAGCCAAGGGCGCGAGCTCGGGAAATTGGCTATGATCGTCTTTACCGTGGCGCGGTCACCCCATTCGATGTGAGGCCTCTTCGTCCTCTGGCGGTCAGCTCCGGTTGAGGGGAGTCTTTTCTTTCCCTTTTTGCTCTTGCCCTCATCGGGCAAGGGGAGCAGTCTCCGCGCTGTCTCCCACAACTCTTGATGATCCTACAAGCAAGCACGGTCGTGCAAAGACGGCGATGTTCGGATGAGGTCAGAGGTCGTGGAAGGCTTACTCGGGCTTCGTTGCAAGACGCTTCGACCGGTCGCCGAGAGTGTACTCATACGCCCGCTTCGAACATTTCTGCATCCTGGCTGCGACCAGACTCCTTGGCCTTCTACTAACAAGAGCCATCGAGGAGGAAGAAGTACGAAGTCAAGCAAAAGCCTTGTGGTCAAGACCTTACAGATGAACTCTCATGGTCGAATCGTCGCCCCTCGATTTGGGAGAACGGATGTAACCTCTTCCGCAGGGAGACACCCGATTCCGCAGAAAGTCGTTCGCGATCGCTCGACCGGTGAGACCGCGTGTGGCGCAAATGTGGATGGCGGCGATGGCCTGCGCCGACGTTGAGGTCCTCGATCTCTGGGGTCTCTATCTTCCCAAAGGACGGCGGCTCCTTCAGATCGCAGCCTCCGTTCTCCCCTTCTTGAGGTAGAACCGGCCTCGACCATGGACCAAGAGAGTCCCGCCAGGATCTTGGGCAGAGCACACTTGAGCCCGGGCCGCCGAAATAGAGGCACCCGACCACGGGTCCTTCCCTGAGCGGAAGAGGGAGAATGGCGGAAGAAGAGCGAGGCGTGGGAAGAATCCCCAGAACCCTCGCGATAGATGGGAGAAGACGGCTAGGGTGAGGACGGAATTGGGTACCAGTGTTGATCACTTCAATTTGGCAACTGCCGAGGACGTCGGCCAGAATTCGCTCTCCGGGTCCGCACTCAAGAGGGAATCGCTTGCGCATTGACGATCTCGTCATCTCGAGGACGAGGTTCGGTCTCGCCACGGCAACCGCCAGTCACCGATCCAAAGCCCTGTGGCCTCGAGCTCCTTCATCCTCGTGTCGACAAGGTACTTTTCCCAGCTTGGCCATGGCGAAACGTCGTGTGGAGATGGAAAGGCGATGCTTTCGGCGAGAAGGCTTGGGAAGAGGGCGCAAGCTTTCAGCCGATGATCCAAAGCTCGGGTCTTCCACGGCGCTCTTGGGATTTAACCTCCTGGCGCCTCAAAAGCGCACGGCATGATTAGACAGCTCAATTAAGACTGGCGGCGGACTCAAGCACCGCAGGTGTCTGCCATTTGTTGGCATCCGTGATTACGGAAAAATCAAAGGTCGCCAGTGTCTACGCCTGGGTTCACTTTGCGATCTCCGCCGACCTCGAACAAGGTTCCAAGACCTTGCAAGGGTTGCCGCCCGAGAACTTTGTTGGGTGAGGCTCGAGGCCGCCCCTCGGTGCTACTTCTACGACCTTGAGCCTCGGGGCTAGCTGCTTGGGTGGGCAACCCTTGGTCGGTCAAGACACCAGATCAACCGGTCCCCTAGCTCGGAAGGCCTCGATCAAAGACTCGGATCAAGCTCGAGGCCGCTCGACCTAGGGCGCAGATTCTCGAGCTCGGGCCCTCACGACCGCTTGCTTGGGATGGTTCAAGGTCGGTGGCGTTGCCTTGATCCCGTGACACGCCATCACTTGGCGCTACAAGAACGTGGGATCGTGGAGTAATGCAGCCTTGGCATGGATCGGAACAGTTTCCACCGGCTATCAATGTGCATGAAGGCCACGATCCGAGGAATACTCCCTAACGCTGCAAGGAGAATGGGTATAAGATCGAGGCTTTGTAAACACTTAGGCGGGAGAACCCCAGCACACACACCCGAAGTTCAAGTTTAGACTTAGCATCGTCAAGATTGAGTCTGTAACCCTCTCTTGTACTCACAAACATCAGGAACCACCACCGCAAGGTGACTGGAGTAGAGCTATTACCTTCTCGGGGCTCGAACCAGATAATCCTCCTCTCGCTCGTTGTCCCTAGCTCCGACCATCGACCTCCTCGACCTCATTCCCTGCTCGAGCAAAGCGCAATTGTGGTCCCATTTCTCATTGACCCCTACCTCATTTTCTGCGGTTGGCGATCCCGATCGTCGACAACAGGTGAATGCACGGATGAATGACAAGTGGTGATCCTATGATCACGATTTGGTTTAGCTTTTAAAGGAGTACTGAAGTCAGCTCAATCTTCTCATTGAAGCTATCAAACCAACTCATGTTTTTATAAAAAATTTTACAGAGATTATTCAGATAAACATAAGGTCTCAAAAAAATTTTTAGATAAAAAATCCTTGTATATATTTTATTAAAATTCTAACAATGTATAATGCACAGAATTTCCAATTCTGTTTTTGATTTATTAAAGTATCCCAATGAATCTTTTTATTTTTTAAACTTTGTTTTTCAGATTTATTTGAGCTAATAATGCTTATGTAAAATTTTCAGAATTTTATATTTGATATTTAAATTTTAAATATTCTGGCATTGCTAATTTCAGCTTTATTGGTTTTCTGTTTTTGAATTTTTAAAAGCTCCAAATATAAGTTTTTATTTCTCATATTTTTACCAAGAGTCGATATGGGTCTTATTTTGGCATGGTAAAAATATCAACTTTAGTACAGGTCTAAAGGTTACTACAAAAATCTGATATGGTTCAAATCAGCTTTCTTATCTCAAGATTATCACATGTTTTCTTTTTATTTTAATTGTTCAGATTATCTCAATTGTCATGATTTGGTTCTGCAGATATATTGAGAGCTCTGAAATTTTAATATTATTTTTGCTTGATATTTTACTTTACTTTCTTACTTTTACCATTTTACCATTTCAATGCATTTAGCTTTTCTTTTAAAAGTAAAAGCTCAAGAAAATGCAAGAGGATTTAGGAAAATGGAAATTCAAATCAAGTTCATATTTCAAACTCATTTTGATATTTCATTTGTTTTGGGAATAATAATTTAAATTTTAAATTCCTTCTTTTCATTGAGATTATAATGGAAGAAATGAGGAAAGAATATTGTTTAAAATCAAAATCTTGATTTCAATTAAACTTTTAATTCATTCCTATTTTCAAATATAAAATCTTCATTTTCTTTATTTTTGAATTTAGAGGGATGTTACAATTTGAAGTCCGAGAAAGAAACTCAATTTTATAATGTTGGATATTTTAATCTCCCTAGATATCATATTACCAAATTCTTTGCAAAAATCTTCATTAGTAGAACCAAATATAATATAATCAACGTAAATTTGACACACAAAGAATTCTCCATCAATTATTTTAGTAAAAAGTGTTGTATCAACTTTCTCAATTTTAAAATCTTTTGAAATTAGAAAATCTTTAAGCCGCTCATACCATACTCTAGGAGCTTATTTGAGACCATAGAGCATCTTAGAGAGTTTGTACACATGACTTGGGTGTTTAGAATTTTTAAAGTCGAGAGGTTGTTCTACAAATACCAATTCAGATATTTGTCTATTTAAAAATGCACTCTTTACATCCATTTGAAATAATTTGATGTCAAAGCAAGATGCAAATGCAAGCAAGATTCTAATAGCTTCTAATCTAGCTACGGGTGCAAAGGTCTCACCAAAATCCAATCCTTCAATTTGTGTGAACCCTTGCGCCACTAATCTAGCCTTATTTCTTACCACAATATCGTTCTCATCTTGCTTGTTTCAAAATACCCATTTAGTGCTAATTAGGTTGTATTCCTAGGTCTTTCGACTAATGTCCAAACGTCATTCGGGCGAAGTTGTTTAGTTCTTCATGCATTGCATTCACCCAATCCGGATCGTCTAAGGCTTCATCTACATGAGTAGGCTGAAGAGAAGACACAAAAGAATAATGTTCACAGAAAGAAGCAATATGAGATCGAGTTTGAACACCCTCACTCACATCACCCAATATTTGATCTATTGGATGATCTTTGGGTAACGCATGGTGAACTCTTTGAGGTAGAGGTTGAGTTTGTTGATTATTTTCTTCGTCTTCCACATCAATTGTTGACTTGGCATTGTGGAAGTTGGTGGCTCAACTTGAGTAGATGAGATTTGATCTTCTTTATTCACTTCTGACTTTACGTCTTCAAGCGTCATGTTCTTCATTGCTTCTCTTAAGCCTTTGTCACCTACAATATCATCCAAATTTTCTTATTCCTCTTGAGAGCCATTAGTTTTATCAAACGCAACATCGTAAGTTTCTTCAACAAAATCTTTGTTTTTATTAAAAACACAATAAACTTTGCTATTTGAAGAATAGCCAAGCAAGAAATCTTCGTCACAACGACTTTAAAATTTGGAGAGCCGAACACCCTTTTTCAAAATATAGCATTTGCAACCAAATACACAAAAATAAGAGATGTTTAGTCTTCTCCCAATAAGAAACTCATAAGAAGTCCTTTTCAAAAGACGATGCAAATAAAGCCTATTTGTTGCATGGCAAGTGGTATTAATGGCTTCCACCCAAAAACTATCAGAAGTGCCATGTTCATCAAGCATTGTTCTTGCCATTTCAATTAGTATTTGATTTTTCTGTTCTACAACTCCATTTTGCTCCAGAGTGTAGGTGGCGAAAAGTTCATATTTTATTCCAAGTTCATCACAATAATCTTCAATTCTTGTATTTTTGAACTCGGAACCATTATCACTACGAATTTTCTTTATTTTGAAATCAAATTCATTTTGAGCCCTTTTTGCAAATCTTTTAAAAATTTCGGAGGCTTCGGATTTATCATCCAAAAAGAATACCCAAATATATCTCGAATAATCATCAACAATAACTAAATAATAAGAATTTCTCCCGATGCTCTTATAGGTTGTTGGGCCAAGCAAATCTATATGTAAGAGCTCTAATGGTTTAGATGTGGACATAATACTTTTTGAAGGATGAGAACTGGCCACTTGTTTGTCGGCTTGACAAGCACTTAAAGTCTAATTTTTTTCAAACTTCACATCTTTCAAGCCCACAACTAAATTATTTTTGAAAAGCTTTTTAAGCTGAACTATCCCAACGTGAGCTAGTCTTCTATACCATAACCATCCCAAAAAGACTTTCGCAATTAAACTAGTTTGAAGACATGACTCATTTGAGGTGAAATTGACTAAATATAAATTTCCAAATCTAAAACCTTTAAATACCAAATAATTTTTATTTTCTTTAGAAATAACTACTCCATTCTTAGAAAATGTGCAAGTAAGACCAAGATCACAAATTTGAGCAACCGATAGCAAATTTAAATTTAATGTTTCAACTAAACAGACATTTGAAATAGAAAGGTCATTTGAGATAGCAATTTTACCCGATCCTAATACCTTTCCTTTGCTATTATCACCAAATGTGATCTTGTCATGTTGTCCACTTCCCAACTCAAATGTGATGAACATTTTCCGATCGCCAGTCATGTGTTGAGTGCACCCGCTATCCAAAACCTAATACCGTCCACTGGTCTTGTAGTTCACCTACAAAAGAGAATCAAACTTTTTTAGGTATCCAAATTTGTTTTGGTCCTTAGAGGTTAGTAACCATGGTTTTGGGCACCCAAATGGCTTTCTTTCTTTGGCCAATTATAGGAGTCCCAATAAATTTAGCAAATATTTTTTCATTTCTATCTTTCCTATGTACATAGCAAGAATCATAAACATTACTTTTAGATGCTTTACCCAAAAGACAATCATTTGCTAAATGTCCTATATTGTGACATTTATAACAAAACTTTCCATTTGATTTTACAAAACATGGATCCTTGTTACTTAATTTCTTACCCTCTTTAAGAATATACCCAAGTCCTTTATTGTAAGAACATCTTTGACTATTTAAAATTTTATTGAGAGTATTCTTACCTTTAAAGCATATATCTAAACTTTTGCTAAGTTTATTCACTTGTTCTTTAAGCTTATTGTTTTCAACAACTAAATTTTCATGACAAGAAATTGAGCTAGAGCATGAAGTAGAAGGAATATCAATTAAATCATCACAAGAGGTGCTAGTTTTTGCTACACAATGTGAATCATTTCTAATCTTGGCATATCATCAATAATATTGCATTCAATGCTAACATCTTTTAAGGACTTTAAATGATCCTTGATAAGAAGAGTCTCATAAGCTTCCTTTAGCTCCTCATAAGAGTCTTTGAGGGAAAAAATTCTTTTCTCAAAGCCTTATGCTTAGACTTTTCTTTGTCGAAGTACTCATTTAAGTCCTTAAGCATATCCATTAGTTCATCATACGTGGGTTCATCACCGTCATTTGATTTTTACCTTAAAGTCTCCTTTTGCCATGAGACACAAAGGAGTGACGAAACCCGAAAATGTCTCCTTGATGGCAACGCCGGCGATGCCCTTCTTCCGTGTAGGTGTATAGTCCTCGAAGGAGTCAGAATCCAAATATTTCTCTTCGGAATTCCACTCTCCAATGTGAGCTTCGCATTTGCCATCTCTTTGAAGCTTCTTGAAAAGCTTCTTCTTTCCTTGAAAAACTTTTTCTTCTTGGGCGACTTGTTCTTGTCGTCCTTCTTCTTAGGGCAATGAGAGGCAATGTACCCCTTCTCATCACACTCATAGCACCGGATATTTACATATCGGTTTGTGCTAGAGTGTTACCCTTTCTTGAATTTTTGAGTGGCGCTTGAGATTGAACGCCTCCTCATAAACCTTTTCATCCTTCTCACGAGGAGCACCATCTCCTCCTCGATGTCTTCATCATCGGAGTCATCAAGCGCCTCATCGCTTGACTCCACTTTCACCTTGAAGGCATTATTCTTCTTCAAATAGCTTTGCTCCAAAAGCTTTTCCATGTCTTTCTTGTAAAGCTCATTTGTGATGAGATTTCTAAGAAGTCTGGTGGGCGTCATTCTTGGCAACTCCGGTGAGTTGAGAAACAACGTCACCAAGGTCTCATACTTCTCCAGAAAAGCCCTAAGCATCTTACGAACAATATCAATATCGATTAGCGAAACTCCAAAGCCCTTGAGCTCATTTACTATGTTATTGAGTCATGAGTACATCTCGTTGATGTTCTCATTGGGTAATATAATAAACTCTCATATTTGATCCGAAGCATATGCAATTTGGATTCTTTGACCGAGGATGTCCCGTCATGAATTTCTGAGAGGATTGTCCAAATCTCATGAGCGGTTTCGAGATTTCCCACTTGATTGAACTCATCCTCATTCAAAGCACCAAAAAGAGCATTTATAGCTTAAGCATTGAGATAAGTGTTTCGCTCTTCTTGTTCCATTGTAAGAGTGGGATTTACTCCTGGAGTGAAACTCTCAACTACAATTCTCCATATACTTAGGCTCATAGCCATAAGATAAATGGTTATGCGAATTTTTCAATATGCATAATTTGTGCCATCGAAAAATGGTGCATTGCCTATTGACACCCCATCACTAGTCAACCTTACTCTATAGGCGGTAAAGCCCCAAAAGAGATTTCAAACTCTGGTACCACTTGTAGGATCAGCGATAACTGACTAGAGGGGGGTGAATAGGAGGTTTCTAAAATTTTCAATTCTAATTGCAATTAATTAAATCACTATGCTCAAATTGGAATTTTCTACAATATTACAACTAAGGTTTCTAGTGATTTTCAAATTCTCTAGCAATTCAAGTATGAGCAAAAGATACTCTAGGCATAAATAATATACTTGACAAGCAAAGAGATAAATTTAGCACAAGAAATGTAAATGAAAACCATAAGAGAGCAAGAGACAAGATTTTTATGCCATGGTCTCAGAGACTTGCCGGTCTCCACTATTTCACGTTGATGTGACTTGAACTTCTTCAAGCCGGCTCCACTCGTTTAAGCCTTCCTTGATCACTATGGTAGTTCTTCCCCGTTCCGGATAGGCGAACTCCGGCCTTCACAACTTGCTGGGGCTTCTCACAATCTCCGTCGAGAAGCTCACCATGCACAAACTCCTCCAAGCTGTTTAGGAGGTGGCAACCTCTAAGAGAATAGAGTAATGACCCTTGCTTGAGGATGAATCAGGTGTCTAAATGGCTCAAAGCTAAATGCAACACTTGAATGCCTTTTACCCACTCAAAATAAGAGTTTTAATGTACTTGTGAGTGAAAAGACTTACTAGAGCTCAATATGTATTCAATGAGTCACCAAGAAGCTCTATTGTGAAGGTGTGAGGGTATTTATAACCTCCACCCACAATTCCAACCGTTGGAGGGCAAGATCCTGAAAAATCAGGAAATCCAGTACTACCAGCGTGTAAATCCCAGTAGTACCGCCCCTCATACAACGGTCGGTTTTGAGCATTTAATGTGGCGGGAAAGAGCAGTTGAAGGAGGTCTGGTACTACCGCCACACAAAGTGCAGTAGTACTGACTTTTCTAGAGAGATTTACTCAAATACGGATCGTTCTAGAAAAAGAGTACCACCATACGAATCCCGGTAGTACCGTGATCCCGGCACTACTAGATTTTAGCCCACGGTAGTACCGCCCTGGATAAGATGCTCAAAACATCTCTTTCTGGAAAAAGGCTACCGATAATAGATCGGTACTTCCGCACATGCGGTAGTACCGCAGATTTAACTCTGGTAGTTTCAATTTTGAAGGTCAAGGAAAAAACATTTAAGAGCTTTTCTGAAAAATATGTACTGTAGTGAAAAATACGGTAGTACCGAGATTCCAATACTACCGAATTTTGTCTTGCAGTAGTACCGTCAGTAAGAACAAGAGTTTTCCAAAAATACACTTCTCTGGAAAATAAGTACCGCACTACAAACTGCGGTACTACCGTGAAAATACCTGCGGTAGTACCGGTTTCCCTGGAGAGAACTATATTTTGAAAACACATGTTTTGATGCAATTTGGAATGATTTAGCCTTCATACAAATTTGAGCCACATGACACCTTTAAACACCGTCAAGCTACTAATCATTATTCCCCCTTTATAGTATGGCATTTAACCTATAAACTTGATCTTTTTACTTCTTACTCCAAGATCGGTAAAAACAAAATAAAATCCCTTAAGATCACATTTACCTTGCCCTTGATCTTTTGGTTCCTTGTAATGAACATTCATTTCTTGAATGAACTTTAATCTTTCGTAAGATGCCACGGCGGGGACCAACCTATTCTTACGAACTTAAGAGAAATTGTTAGTCCTTTAATACAATTGTCATTAATTACCAAAACTTTATTAAAATAGGGGCTTAAATGCTTCAACTGCCTATCGATGCCGTTCGAACTGTGCTGCATCATGACGGCCATCATGCCCATCATGTCGTACCATGTCAGCCCGGCTCACCTTCGGTGAGCTTAGGCATGACCCAATTACGCTTCGTGCCGTGCTACCCTAGGGCCAACCCATTTGCACTATTGCAACAAAAGGAAAGGAGCCGAAGACGCATGGAGTTGAGACAGTGGGCGCAAATATTATGAGAAATAGAACTAAAATTTATTTATTCTTAAACAGTTACAAAGAGTGAGGGGATGTGCTGAACACGAGCAGGAGAGGGGGCAATAGGCGAGAAAGAGAGTGAGTGAGACAATCAAGAGAGATTGAGAGGGATATTGAGAGAGACCGGGTCTCTCAATCTCTCTCAGTTCTCTCTTCCCTTTTGCTTGTCTCTCTCAGGTGTCGGCAGTGGGGGTGGCGTCTATACTGCCAGGTGCATATATGGTGCTCACGCTTTGTGAGTCGGTGACTTTCATACTGGGCTTTTTCCTCGTATCTTGGGTCATTGGGCCCGGTACATCCCGTTCTACAGTATTGTGCCAGGCCATGCCACCCATCGTGCCTGGTTCTCGGGCTGGGCATGGCCCATGCTGCATGTTGGGGAACGCGGTATGCTATGCTAGCACAAAATAAAATTTCTACCGCATAACCAGAAAAGCTACTCGCAAGAAAGGGATCATAGATTGGATTACCACTAGACGCGCAGTTGCGGAATCCTTCGCACGTTGGTGTAGTGGATCATCCTCGCCGTGGATCGTCCTGACGCGGATCGTCCTCACTGCGGTTCGTCCTCGCTGCGGCTCGTCCTCACCACGCCGCAGTAGCAGCAGCGTCACCACAGCAGTCCACACGTCCCGGGATGGAACGCCGTGCACCGGCGTGCAAGCACCGTGTCGCTCAGCAGGGGCAATGAGAGGTGGAGGCTAGGGTTCTGGATGTGAACAACATCATGCACGCCCACCCTTCTCCTCTCCTTATATAGCCACGCGACGAAACCCTAAGCCAGGGCCCATCAGCGCGTTAAGCCCATGAGGTCCATTAATTACAGATCCAATCCGAATTAATGTGTCCCAGCCCGTTAAGTGTGTGACCCTGTAGGTTCATGTACATTTGGACATAGATTCGGAAAACCCTTTTTCCAATCCAATAGCTGGTAGCGGTTCCTTGTAGAGCATGCCAACTCCCAAACGCATATGATCAAATCAGATAGAACCTTTCAAAAGTACTCATGTAATAATCCCTTTGCCAAACTATATGAAGATCGAACTCAAGGCGAGAAGTATGTCATCCTTTGACAGTTCAATCCATCTCTCGTATCCGTGATATATTAATAAGTTGTGATTGACTTCTCAATCACGGCATGGCCATGCACTTCCTTAATCATATCACACAAGTGGCCTAGACATATATCTCCGTTACACCGAAGTGGCAAATTCCATCTTGACTGCTCACTTCCCTCTGCATGTTTCATAGCAAACATGAAAGCTACCTTTATAACTATCCGGTTAGGAAATAGCATTTGGTGGCCCCAAGGTAAACTATTACACATGTAGGGAATGTGACAATCTCAGGTCTAAGGATCATACATCCACTATGTATGAGATACACTGATGACACATAAGAATGTAACATTCTCGCAATGTCCCATTGCGGGTCTATCTAACCCATGTTCTTCATCATGAGTTCACAATGTATTGATGATATCTCCATATCCTATGATCTATGAAACATAATCATCGATCAATACATGTCTTGATCTATTCATCGTTGTCCTATACGATGATACCCGATCAGAGATACTTACATAATTATATCAATAAGTAGAGAGTTTCATAAGCATGTCACATACTTGCTGATCAATATAATGATATACATTCATTGGACCAATAATAATATTATTATTCATAAGCATAGTCATGTTACAATCATCTATATGACTGCCTCAAGGGCATTACACCAACACTGCAGTGTCGTGTTGGTCCAGCACGACACACTTCGTGCCAGCCTGAACTTTGAACTGGGCCATGACGTCGTGCCTTGGGCTGGCCCAAAAGTGCTAGGCCTGAGTGCCCACCTCTACATCTAAGTTCTGCACCTATGCGAAGGCTTTGATTTTTTTTCTGATTAATGTAGAAAGTTTTAGTTCTTTATGTTCTTTGATTAATGTGATAATTTATATCTTTTTAACAACCTAGATTAACACGATGGCTTTCGGAGGAGCTTCCAATTAGTAAAAATAAATTTCATCGATTAATATGGAAATTTCTATTTTGTTACTGGCTAGGATTAATATAATGGCTTCTACAGAAGCCTCCAATTAGTAAAAACAAAGATATGTTTTAAAAAATCAATTGAAAACATGACTTGTTGTCAGAACTCACACCACCACTAGCAGTACAAAAGCTAAGACATTACAAATTAGTCAGCTAAGCTGTCCTATACCAAACATGCGGTTGCATGATTGACTCGGGTCAAAAGCTTGTAAGGTTAAGTCCGTAGAGTGACTAGGGCAAGATTCCACATACCCTCTACCCTTCGGCCCACCTTGGCACACTGTCTCTTGCCACTTACCCCAATCTAAATGATTACCACCCCGGTTGATTACCAAGCACCACGTGCCATCAACAATTCAACATCCTTATGTGACATCCCTCTCCACAATAACTCTATCTCATCGTGTGACAACACCTGACACACAAGTTTATAATCATGTTCCATATTCCATTAGTCAAAATTAAACTTTGATGATTCAAGTACATGTGATGACGTAGCATGGCTAAGCATGCTAACACGATCTAACCAACCCATGTTGATTTTAATATTAACCAACTATAGTAAACCAATCTAGGGTGACAATAGATCATGGCATACAAATGACAAGGTATGGTATGGATCAAAAGGTAGTTAACTAAGTTCCAATTTAATTGAAATAGTTGTACACGTGAAATAATATGCAATAAGATAAGAACAATATAGCGACTTTATAAACATGAGTTCAACATGATCAAAGCAAAACTTGCCTTAGAGAATATCTTGATCTTGTTCTCGAATCTGATCTTGGGTTGATGGATCCTCGTCGGATGCGGCGCACATCTCAACGTCTACGTGAAATGAGAGAGAAAACTAAATAAACACCAAAATAGAGAGGAAACGAACTCTAAAAATCAAATAAAATTTACTATTAAATAGATCTTAATTTTACAAATTTTTAAAAATTTGAATCACCTCAATCGGAGCTCGTATGTAGAAGAATGGGCTCTCAGAAAATTCAAAAATCTAAAAATCCGAAAATTAGAAAATAGAATAATAATAACTGAATTATTTTTCTATTAAAAATTTGCTTTATTGCATCATCACCCGAACCGAACCAATTAGTACATGCCACGTGGCTTGACACTGTGTCGTAGATTTGGTCCACTGGACCAGCGGTCTTACCGTGAACTCACGGCACTGTGCTATGAGCCCACTAATGTCATCGATGATGTCACGAGATGACGTCAGCTCGATGCCAATGCAACGCACGATGCCACATGTCACAGCCTCATTGGCACAGTGGCTGGCGCAATCTGGTTCACTCGCGTTCAATCGAACGGCTAAGGGAAGATTAGATCTAAACCATTGGATTTGATCAGACGGTCCATGGGTGCTAATGAGACTCAATAGTAAGCGCTTATGTGGCATGATTAAGACCGCACAAAATGCATTGGATGGTTAAGCTTACCTGTGTTGAAACCGAATCGTCCCACGACGTGGCACGATCCTACTCCTTCGTGAAAAATCGGATGGCTGCGAGCTCTTCCGGAGTTGATGGTGGCACGGCGGCGAGACTTCACCGTGGCTGAGGAAGAAGACCTCGGTAGCGGCATTCCGACGATGGCACAACGATGGAACCTCATGGATCTGGTGCGTCATGAGTCGGTGAATCTGGATCTAGAATCAGTGTAGCATTGAACGGCTTGACGGCGGGACAACAGCGTGAAAAAAATGGCGGTGCGTCTCGAACTTCGGTGAGCTACAGTGCATGAATGGCGGCGGCGCGGGCAACTTTAGCTAGGGCTACAGATGTGTCCTAGAACGACAATCCTCAGGGTGTAGGCAGTGCCTTAAATAGCGGTCTAGAAGGTCGCGTACGATGCTAGGAAACCCAACCAACGCGATGGTGAAAACATGTTGACGGCGGACTTCGAGTCCTGATCGGAGATGACGACTCCACATCATTCGATCATAGGCGAATGGTCACGATTTTATGCGACGCGTCACGATCCTAACGGCTCGCAACAAACTAACAACCGGGATCAGATAAGATCCAAACCGCCCTGATCTAACCTACGCCATATGATCTCGATCCGATGACTCCGGACGCTAGGGTTTTAAACCCCACCATCTAACCATAGCCGTTCAATCTTACATCAATGGTCGACACAACTCACTAGATGCGGCTTGAAAATGGCCCTGTGATGAAGATCCAGCGGCTGTCGCATTGGCTTCTAGCCACGTGTGCACAATATTGGGCTCCAGTCCGATACCGTTTAGATGATTTTTCCCTAATTTTCTTTTAAAATAATTCTATTAAATAAACTAATTAGTTTAGAGCTGATAAAATATCAAAAAAATTTCAAGAAAAATATCAAAATACTTTGAGACATTTTGAACTTAAATAAAATATATTTAGCCAAACTTTATATTAAATTTATCTATAATTAATTAGTTTTCACAAAAGGCCAAAATACTTAATTTAAAATAAATTCTAATAAATTCCAGATAAATCCAATAAATTCAAAAAATCAAAAAAATGCACAAATAACAATAAAATAATATTTTAAAGCTAATTTTGGGATGTTACACTGTATTAGTAGGAAAAAAGAAAGAGAAATTTGAGTGAACAATAGCTTTATATTCCGATTTCCTTTCAGAGGAATTTGTCACTTTTGTTTCTTAGATCGAATTGAAATTTGAAAATTTGCATTATGGTAGATTATTATTGTGTCAATATTGCCAAAATTTTTCAGAAATTTATATGACCTTCTGGACCATTTTTTTTATAAAGGAAGCACATATAAAGTCCTCATAAGTTGACATGGCATCCTCCTCACCCTCTCCTCTCTCCCTGACGCTGACATGGCTATTACTCTTTCTATAAACCCGAAAATTTTCTGTCAAATAAAATCTACGTGCTCAAAAAGACAAAAATTGGGGCAAACACTTTTAAGCCAGAGTTTCAACTATATATTTTGATGGGATCGTGAGTGGTATTAGGCCATAATTTAATTCATCGTAGTGCACGCCTTCGATTAGAAATGATAAAAGTTATACACATAGAGAGAGCAACCTAACTGATGCCCTCATTTTACACTGAACTTTAAACAAGAGAGATCGGGAAAACGGCGACCAGAGAAATAGGCAACCATGGAAAAACTGCATACCTATTAACTCCCTGGCCTTTCCTCATTACTCGAGGTGAGCAACACCATCCAAAATTTCACATCTAACCAGATCCTGTGCCGTTGGTAGCAGTCAGTTCTTTACCAGTACAACATTTCGGTACATTTCTCTAACTCGTCGAGACAATCCCTTGCGATTTGTATACTGTAATTACATATGCAGCTTGAAATTGGCAACTATTGTACAGGGCAATGCGTCGACCTGCAAGGGTATATATAGACGTCTGTTGCATCTCATATGGCACTGAATGGAAAATGGATATCATCATGCATAAAATCACTAGAGAAGTCGTCCGAAAATTTATATTCCTTCTATCTTGTATTACATGAAGAACATGGATTAACAATAGAACAACTGAACTTCAACCGACTATACACATTTGGAAGGATAGTTGTACAATCAACAAACAGTAGTCAGCTAAGAAGACATTCTGGATTCTCATGTATCAACAAAATCCCAAGCCAAGTCTACGGAACCATTTGAGATGCGCTTTTTTCCAAGATAATTTGTTGATAACTTAACCACTAGTTTCTAACAACTTTGTTTGACTTATGAGGTAACTAGTGGTGCATCATTACTCCAGCTTGTCATGATCAGTTTCAGCAATCTTTGGTGGTTCTGCAGGGAAGTATTTGATGCCCACAAGATCACCAACTCTGCTGATAACCTGAAATTGGATTGCAAAGCGAGAACAACGTGAATTGGACTCTAGTTATGTGTATGTGAACGATGAGAAGTATTTGTGTACATAAAGAAAGAACTCACATCAAGAGCTTTTATCAGGTCGTCCCTGGTGTGTGAAGCAGAAATGCAGATACGAGCTCTTGCAAGGAGGAGAGGTGTGGCAGGGAATGCCACAGTGACAACAGCAACCTGAAATGTGGAAGTGGTGAGTACATGCAGATTGCTAGTTGCTACAACATTTCTTAAGGCAAATAGCATTCCATAAGAGAATTTGATTACTAACCTTTTGTCTAAGGCACTCCCTAGAAAATGCAGGAATCTTAGCCGGATTATAGAGCATTATGGGCATAACAGGAGAGTCATTGTCACCAAGAACCTCAAACCCCATCTTCTTGAGCTCTGACCTGAAGAAATTGCTGTTCTCACGGATGCGTGCAAGTTTCTGGGCACCTGCAAGACATCACAAGCAAAAAAAATTATTCAACGTAACACTTCACTTCACACGAAGAACATTGCGGCAGATTGAAAAGGGCGAAACAAGTAAACAAAAAAAAAGATCTTTTAGTACCTCTGTTTGAACCATCCTCTCCAAGGATAACTTTAATTGCAGAAATAACTTGTTGCACAGCTGGTGGTGACATGGAAGTAGCATAAAGATGGGCTGGGCAACTATGCTTCAGGTGCTGAATTATCTCCTGAAAATTCAAACAAGAAGAATTAGCAAATCTTCAAGACAGTCCAAAGCATAAGTATCATAGTAGTACTGTTTTGTTTAAAGAAGACATACCTTCGATGCTGCAATATATCCACCACATGATCCAAATGACTTTGTGAAAGTCCCCATCATTACATCTACATCAGCTGGGTCAACCCCTAGAAGCTCACAAACACCTCGGCCAGACTGCCCAACAGCACCGATGCTATGGGCCTCATCCAGATATGTGTAAGCCTGTTTGACAGGACAGAGTGTCATATATATATGGTCAATTTTCACTGTTGCACTTGATGCAGCATATTAATGACTTGAGTGAATAGAAAATAATTTGAGAAATAAGTGTGCTTTATGTGCCAAACTTAAAAAGGGAAATTAGAAGGAAGTTCCTCGAACCTTGTATTTCTTGCAGACAGCTATGATCTCAGGGAGTTTGCACAGCTCGCCTTCCATGCTGTAGATACCCTCAACAATGACAATGATCTTCTTCCATGGTCTGTGTGTCCGTGGCTGACCACCAGCTATCTGTTCTCTCAGGACATCTTCCAGATGTGCAGGGGCTGCAAGTAGCACAATGGCAAGGATAAGTCATTGTGAATCACAAACATTGAATATTGTGTTGCAGTGTTCGAAGGCATAACAGCTTACAGTTATGCTGAAAAACTCGGACAGTTGCACCGGATCCTCTTGCGCCATTGACAATCGAGTTATGGTTCAATGAGTCACTAATTATGAGCCCACCCTGGGATAATGTGAACAGGCAAACTAAGTAAATTGCTGCTCAGTTTAGCCAAATTTTTAGTTACTGGATATATTGAGCACTGGAAAAAACCTTTCCCATTAGGCAAGGAATGATGGCTGAGTTTGTAACATAACCCATGCCAAATAGGATAGCAGCAGGCTTTCCAACAAAGCATGCAACCAACTCCTCCAGCTCGGTGTGAAGTTTGGTCGTGCCTGTTTCAAGATAAAAGGGATCAACTTGGTACTAAAGGTCCTTGAAACTTCGTAAAAAAAAAAAGCATGATGAGCATCCAGGCATACCGCCATCGACGCGAACACTGCATGTGCTTGGTGAGTATTTCTTGAGAGACTCAATAACACGTGGAGTACAATACTCATCTGCTGCTGCAAATCCAAGGTAATTGTAGGATCCTAGGTTGAGGCATCTAGTGGTATTCGAGGTACGTCTGCAACAATAGTGAGAGTGTAAGACACAATGGAAAATTTTCTTTTTTTTCATTTCATTTATCTTGGACCATATTTTATAAATATAGATCAGAAGGGATCATTGATATTCAACTGGCAAATTTCTAAAAATAGGGTATAACTTGGTTAGAACGAAACTTATCAGGGGATGATCCGCACAGGAGGACCATCCCATGAAAATCTTTTCACTTCATTATGTCTGTTATTGAAGTACATTGCTAAAGCTGAGTCCTTTCCCATAATGAAAAAAATTAATTAGAATGTAGAATAAATGCTTACTGTAATGTCTTGTTATTGTCATTTGAGTAGCGCTCAACAACATCAAACCAAGCATCTGGTGCACTTGCTATTGGCCTACAAAAACAATCCTGTAAAACCAAAAATTGGATGGTTAATATCCAATGATACCAACAACAAAATAACTGAAGGAGACATCTCGCTTGACAAAATATACTTGCACGGAGTCCAATCCAGGACTGATTAGTAACAATACGTTTAACTTACAGTGACTAAAATGTGTTACCATTTCAAACAAGCATGTTATCATCGTGATTGGGCTATGTCATGTCTACAAACATACAAAACATTCCAGATGTATATACATGTGACACTTCTTCCTTTTGCCCAAGCTCCTTTCAAACAGCCAAAAAAAAGGAACAGGAGATATGTCATGCTAGATGCTACACGTCATTTCAGGAAGACATTACTTTGAGCTGAAATAAGATTTAATACTGGTTTGACTGTCGTTAGAGTCAGGTAACAATGTAATTCAAAGTGATGAAAGAATCAAGCACACTGCGTTGCCACCCAAAACCGTTTTCACTAAAATCGGGTATCATAGGCTTGGAAAATCAGAGATTGCATCCAAAATTCTTCATTTAGATACAAAATCTAATCTTCTAAACAAAAGTGCATAATACACGAGTGCCTGAATTCCTAAATAGCCATTGCTTTCCTAGTATGCTGCTAATGTATCCGTACAAAAACCATAAGAATACAGCATTTGATGAAAATGAAACAAAAATGCCTCCAGAAACCAACTATTGCTGGACTAATCATCATATATCCCTCCCAAAACACACAAAAAAAACATCAAAATACTGAAAAAATTCAAAGATCTACCTAGGCGTGAAGCAAATGAAACGCACAATGTGTTGACATAGAAGCACAAAATTTACTATCGAAACGCACAACATTTCCTAACAAAAGCATCTAGAATCATTACCTGGATCCGCAGGTAAAGGCGGCGCACGTAGAAGTCCTCGAGCCCCAGGCAGATCGGCGCGTACCCCTGCGTCAATCCCAAACGGCATATCAGCAAACCAACCAAGATTAGAAGAAAACCTCCCGGATCCGACCGGAAATAGAGGCAATTCGCGCGCCCACCTTGACGTTCTTGGCCTTGAACCAATCGACGAGCTTGCGGAAGAAATCCCTGAGCTGGCCGAACGCGAAGAGCAGCCCGTAGCTGAACAGCGTCGTCAGCGCCGTCGTGTATGGCAGCCTCACCATCTTGGCTGTCCGGGCTGCTCCCTAATCCCTAGGAATTTCTTGCCTCTGCAGTTCTTCGGCTCCTGGGTTCTCTTCTCGCACTCTTCGCTGGAATTCTTTGATTCCTCCGCCGGTGTGTTCGTTCCTGGGACTCCTAGCTGCAATTCTTGGATTCTTGGCTGCGAATCGTTGGATTCCTAGATGGTTTCTTGAAAATCTTTCACGTGTATTGCGGATTTGCTTGGTTGCTGGGCTGTATTGGAGGGAATGAGGCGTGGCTGGGAGGGAGCCGGGGAAAGGAGGGATTTAAGGGAGGGGAGGAGGCGGAGGTGGTCGTCAATGGCGACTGGACAAATACAGGAGGAAGGGTTTGAACGTTGAACAGCACGACAGAAAGGAAGGAGCCAAAGCCAATCTGTTGTTATTATTATTATTATTATTATTATTATTATTATTATTGTTGTTATTGTTGTTATTGTTGTTGTTTCGTTTTTTCGCTTTTGTTATTCTGTTTCACTGTCCATGGGATATCCTTAAATTTCCAGGAACTTCAGGTTTTTCAAAATGTAAATTTTTCCGTCTGCGTGGACTTTGGCTACGTTTAGAACCTAGTCTTGTTAAAAAGAATTAGGTCTTACAGATAAATAATGCATCAACCAAACTTAACACACAGAAAAACACTAGCTATACGTCCGTACGATGCAACGGAAACTCAACTTACCATAAAAAATTATTTATAAAAAACATTAACCTTATTTAAATAATAATATTTACTTTAATGTACAATGGTTAAATGTTTAATTCAATTCATCGAAGCATACAAATTTCAAACACCTGTTTACAAACTCGAGTTTAAAATTATCTTTAATTTCACAAACATAAATAATAACATCACAACATTTAGGATCGTAAATTTGTAACGCCATAATTCGAGATCGATCGATCGACCGAAAGAGGCATCAGCTGCTGCCTCATAGGCGCAAAGGCATTGAAGAGGTAGACGTCATCTGTATGTAGCTGCCACCATCAGCGGCGTGCATGGCTCGTACACCTTGTTTCGGTTATACCATAGCCCAACCCCATCAACCAGCTCAACTGCTTCCTCCCCTCCCCCCATGAGCGCCTCCCTCAACGTATTGATATCATCCACCGCGACGAGCTCTAGCAGCGTCGCCAGCCTATCTCGCCGCCCATCACCGACGACCTGTCCTTGCACCGCATCGACAAGATCAAGAATGTCGTCCATTACCTCCGCTCAACGGATAAGCTCAATACATCTACATGAGAGGTAAGAAACGGTGGGGTTATATAGATTCAGTAACCGAGGAGATATCAATGGAATCCAGATTAAGAAATTGTTGAATAAGGAAGACAATAAAAGAGAAAGAGGCGAGAAGAGACCCAACTCCATGAATCGGAGATCTACTTTCTTCAAAAGGGAATCAATCAATCCAATCCGAAAAGCACCGGGAGCAATCGCTGCCGATTCAAATGCTAGATCAATAGGAGAAAAGAAAGTAATAAATGAGCCATGCATATTCCTTTAGAGGCTGTTTGGTTGTCGTCTCGCACGAGCTTGGCCATGGAAGCCTACACCGCCCCAGCCTGGCTCCGGGAAAATAGTCATGGAGCTCGTTTCCCATGAGCCTGGCTGCGAGTACTTTGTGTATCGTGTTGGTCTGACTCCGCACCGCGTGCAGACAACCAAATAGCCATCTTACATGCGTGGGTGCAGGCTCACGCGATACAACGAGCAACCAAACGCTGGTTCTCTGGCTCCCGCGAGTCTAGCCACGCGGAACCAGACAACCAAACAGCCCCTTACCTCCTGTGATAGGATGATCCAATCCAATCTACCGGGGTGGCCACTGCCTGCTTCCCACTCAGCCACACACGTACGTACACGTGTTGGAGTGAAGGTGGAGAACGAACGTACCATCACCAACTCCTAATTAGAATTAGTAAAAATAAAGATAACAAACTTATCTAGTCGCGTCATGCATAGTAGTGTGTATGCTACTGGTCAGCAGGAATCAAGACCATACGTGATTAGATAAAAAGAAAAGATAATCTTATCTACAAATACAAGTAAATATTTAATGGAAATGGTGCATATGGCAACTTAAAGGCACATGATAACTAAGAAGCTGTATGCGTGCAGTATTTGAAAATAGAATCGACTAATTGAGATAAAAGTCTGATAAGCCACAGATCACGCATGCATGCATATCCAACCGAATGAAAACTTTCTCCGTTCGCCAATGTAAGAAGATTGAGACAATGACGGTTTTGTGGGTATGAGGGGGGGGGGGAGAACGGACTTCCGTTCGCCAACTCATAATTAGATGTAGTAGAGAAAACTTCTGTCATCTGCATATGGTTATGCTTGCACTTATATGGTCTTGTCAACAAAAGAATATGTCTCATTGATAATTAGAGGTGCAAACGGAGCGGATGGTTATCGACAGTCTATCCGTTTGAATAAATTCGGATTTTATTCGGATTATAAAATCGAATATCTATATTTTTTTCAGTATTGGAGTCAGATCCGAATAGTTTTTCAGATACGAAAACAGATTTGGGATAAAAATATCCATTGGATTTAGAGCAATCCAGAGTTTTAATCGGATAGTATCCAGGAAATTTATTTATGATATCTGAATATCAACCCAATAGAGAAGCCTATGAAGCTATGGGCCCATAAGTACATGACTCTCTCACTTGTCTAGAGTGGATAAGAGAGATAGAGAAATCAGCAGCATAAGAGGCTTTTTTCACTATTGAAATTATTTTTTATTTTTAGAAAATATAGGAAATACAAATAAGCAAAGAAAATAGCAAATAAACTCAGAATAATTCCAAACAATTTAGGCAAATACATTTGAACATAAGGAACTTTTAAAAAATACTTTTGAGTTTAATTGTTGCAACCAACTTTGCATGTTGAACTCCTAATGAGTTGCATTTTAAACATGTGTTGATTAATTCTTCTATATGCGACATATATGAATTCTATTTTTGCCCAATATCTGACTAAATATCCCTGACTGAGGCTATCCGCATTTGGTTTGATATGTATTTGTGCCCAAGACAATATGTATTTGTATTCATGTCCGCTATTATCCATGTTTGGCTCTAATTCTAAGAAAAAAATGTGAAATAGGATACAGGATGAACGATATCCGTCCGTATCCACTCCGATTGCACCCCTACTGAAAAAATGCATCAATGAATCTTGAGCACGCAAAAACAAAACACTTTGTGCTCGTACATGATGATAATTTAGTGTAAGTTATTAACTGAAATTAATTTTATGGTTAACAAATTTTACATATGGACGGTATTGATAAGAAAACAATATACGGATATAGAAGGTTTTTCAATCATGAATGTGACTATATTGGCTATTTCTGCCAGTTTGGATGGATTCTGCCATCTGTGATCTGTCTATTTGGGAAAAATTATGGATTTTTTTTGGGAGATTTTTTATTCATTGGCTCATCTTGAAACTAGAAAATTGTGGGAATTTTTTAAACAATACAACTAGGTCTTCTATATTTTAAGAAAGAATATTCTTACAAGCATACAGGCATACAGGTTATCACCATTTTTTCGCTTGGGGCTAGGGATGGCAATGGGGACCCGTTCCCCGATCCCCGGCGGGGAATTCCTCTATTAGGGGGCGGGTATGGGAAGAAATCGTCCCCATGAGGATGGAAACGGGAAAATTATTCTCCGTCGGGATGGCGGGACGAGGACGGGACGGGAATTTTTTCCTCAGGATCCGATTGGGGATCCAAATTTAGTTTAGTCCAATTTAGTTATTAGATTGCAAACATATTCTCTAGCCCATCATATTCACATTTTCATAAACGGGACAACATAATCTTCAATGAATGCATGCATTCTTTTTTCCTTGTCTATTGATATGATTTTAGAGTTAAAATGGCTATAAAAGCTCTTCTCTTGTGTGAAATTTTCGCGGGGATGGGTCCCCGACGGGACCCCGATACCCGAACGGGGTTGGGGACGGGGAGATTTTCTCCCCCGAGACGGGGAACGGGGACGGGGAGGCACTCCCCGGCGGGGAATGGCCCCGTTGCCACCCCTACTTGGGGCATAATTGGAGGATTTCATAGTAGATTTGTCTCACTAGAGGGCATACATGTAAGTTTTATGTCGTGTTAAGGATTAGATGTCAGGAATTTAATTTCTTGTCAAATTTGTCAAAAAAACTAGTCACTTTGTAAACTTTTTTTTGGACGGAATCCGTAAACAATTAATTATCATAAATACTATCCAACATATGACGTGATGAGTCAGTCTGCACGCTACGACGAAGAACACTGCTACTGTTTTCAAGTAGACATTCTGAAGCAACATGAAATTATCGGTTGCACTTAACTACTTACTCTTGTAAAACAGCGATATGTAATTCTTCTATAAAAAAAAAACAAATGTAATACAGTATGCGAGTGAGTGCATTGATTTTAGTTGATGATACTTAATTATTTTGACCCGTATCTAAGTAATTGACAATACTAGGAGCCCGTTTGGTAGGCGAGCTCTCCTGGACACTCTCGCGCTCCTAGTCGCTAGAATTAGAATCGGTATGGAGTGATTCTTGGTTTTGCGCTATGCACGAGAAGCGGTCTCGACCCTCCTCCTTGCAAGAATCGATCGGTTGGTCCCTGCCGCCATGACCTGCCTCCCCACGTCGTCTCCTAGCCTTGAGCGTTTCGACCCCGCCTATCCGCGTCGCCTCCCCGCCTCGAGCTAGTCGTCCCCGCGCCTCGACCTGCCTCCTCGCATTGCCTCTTCGCCTCGAGCCCACCGAGCAGTCCCCGCCTGTGCCACCGAGCCGCGTCGAGCCATCCCCGCCTGCGCCGCCGAGGTATGGCTCCTCTCTCTTCATTCTCTCCCGAATCCTCTCTTTTAAGAATCTAGAGCTAACCGAACACTTTCAACAACTACTTCTAATTTCTTAGAAAATCAAAATTAGGAAGGGTTGAAGCAGAATTTAAGAGTAGAAGCTAGAGCTCTACCGAATAGGCTCTAGATTCTGTGAACGTTGTCGAAATATATTGTGCCATATTTAAGCTTAGAAGGCGCGAGGGTCACTTGCATCCATTCCTTCTGTACTCTATGCTACTAAATGGTGACGAAAAATTATTTAAAAAAGTCATGACATAATCAAGTTAACTTCTGCAAAAATTTAGCTTGAAAACACGATGCATATAAGGAGAAACAGTTAATAAAAACAGCGTAGGATAGTAAAATTTCACGTTCAACATGTTTTTTCCTCAATGTATTTATAGATCGAATTTTATATTTAAAATTTTGTGGCATGATAGATTGATTCTGCGTCAATGATATCGATTTCTTTTTTAAATTTTCCGTATCAGTTTGCAAAGGGTTTTGATAAGGATGCATGGGAGCACCGAATAAACGTACATCCTTTATCAATATATACACACATATCAGCCAAAGAGATTCATTTGATCAAAAAAGAAATCAAGAAAGCATTTGTGTTCTTGTGCAAGTATTTATCTAGCTAGGTCCGCGCTTGCTTTCATTTGTGTTTGACAGGGCGGCTAAACACGTACTACATGAAACAAAGCTTCCCCTTTTGAGCCAGGTGCACTATACAGCATTAATTAAAGCCTGTTTTCTGGAATGCAGGTATATATATATATATATATATATATATATATATATATATATATATATATATATATATATATATATATATATATATATATATATATATATATATATATATAAAATATCTTTTAGGAGTCCACCTTTGAAATACCACCTAAACGAACTTGAAATACTCCTTTATCACTTTGGATACACTCATACACTAATTATAAGATGTTCCAATGTGAGCCACATGAAAAAAATTGCAAGGGAGTCCATGATTTTTAGCGTATTTTGTAAATATGTTCATACACGCATATAAAAAGGAGTATGTCCAAAAAATATGTATACCACCTCTGAAAAAATGTACATACCACCTAGATGATCTTATATACTTGTATACTACACGGTCATATTCTCCGCCGCACAACATACTTACGGTATAGAGAGTAACTACTCCCGGAAATAGAAAAGAGGCTTCTCTCTCTCTCTCTCTCTCTCTCTCTCTCTATATATATATATATATATATATATATATATAGCAAGGCCTCGTGGAGGTGGAAGACCTACGGGCTGTCAACTTCTTTTCTCGGAGAAGAAACAATGATGGTATATGAGAAAAAAGTATCGGCTAACTCTGTGTCAGCAGCCACGGTAAGACAGAGGATGTAAGAGTTATCTGAAATGATTAGGCCAACTCTTTCAAGCTTTGTTTCTATTCAACAAAAAAAAAATCAGCAACGATACTACCAACCAAAGTCTATTTTAATGAAGATTCTAGTGCTCCTAAATTCTATAGATCACTCTCCCGATCTCAACGATTTACCAAAAAATAACTATTATTCTTTTAAATTCCCTATTATTTATTGTATGTACGTATATGTATATATATTTTTCACAACGTAGAGAGTATCTCGTAAAACGGAGGGTATGTACATGTAGTATATGAGTATATAAGTGTTGAGGAACGCGGTATGCTACACTAGCATAAATTAAAATTGCTATTGTATAACCAGAAAGCTACTCGCAAGAAGGGGATCACAGATTGGATTACCACTAGATGCGCAGTTGCGGAATCCTTCGCGCGTTGGTGTAGTGGATCGTCCTCGCTTCGGTTTGTCCTTACCACGCCGCAGCAGCAACAACATCACCACAACAGTCCACACGTTCCGGGATGGAACGCCGTGCGTCGGCGTGCAAGCACCGTGTCGTTCGGCAAGGGCAATGAGAGGTGGAGGCTAGGAAAATGGACATGAACAACTTCTGTCACGCCCACCCTTCTCATCTCCTTATATAGCCACGCGACGAAACCCTAAGCCAGAGCCCATCAGCGCGTTAAGCCCACGAGGTCCATTAACTACGGATCCAATCCGAATTAATGTGTCCCAGCCCGTTAAGTATGTGACCCTGTAAGTTCATGTACATTTGGACATAGATTCGGAAAACCCTTTTCCAATCCAATAGCTGGTAGCGGTTCCTTGCAGAGCATGCCAACTCCCAAACGCATATGATCAAATCGGATAGAACCTATCAAAAGTACTCATGTAATCATCTCTTTACCAAACTATATAAAGATCGAACTCAAGGCGAGAAGTATGCCATCCTTTGACAGTTCAATCCATCTCTCGTATCCGTGATATATTAATAAGTTGTGATTGACTTCTCAATCACAGCATGGCCATACACTTCCTTAATCATATCACACGAGTGGCCTAAACATATATCTCCGTTACACTGGAGTGGCAAATTCCATCTTGACTGCTCACTTCCCTCTACATGTTTCATAACAAACATGAAAGCTACCTTTATAACTATTCGGTTAGGAAATAGTGTTTGGTGGCCCCAAGGTAAACTATTACATATGTAGGGAATGTGACAATCTCGGGTCTAAGGATCATACATCCACTATGTATGAGATACAATGATGACACATAAGAATGTAACATTTTTGCAGTGTCCCATTGCGGGTCTATCTGACCCATGTTCTTCATCATGAGTTCACAATGTATTGATGATATCTCCATATCCCATGATCTATGAAACATGATCATCGATCAATACATATGCTGATTTATTCATCGTTGTCCTATACGATGATATCCGATCAGAGATACTTACAGAATTATATCAATAAGTAGAGAGTTTCATAAGTAAGTCACATACCTGCTGATCAATATAATGATATACATTCATTGGACTAATAATCATATTATTATTCATAAACATAGTCATGTTATAATCATCTATATGACTGCCTCAAGGGCATAACACTAACAATAAGACCAGGTGGTATGTACACTTTTCAGAAGTGGTATGTACATTGTTTGAGATATACTCTTTGTTACGTGCGTACATGAAGGTATTTGCAAAATACATTTAAAACTATGCACTCCTATGCATTCGTATTGGAATATCTTATAATTAGAATATAAGTATACACAAAGTGATAAAGGAGTATTTAAGTTCGTTTAGGTGGTATTTCAAATGTAGGAGTAACTACTTCCGGAAGTAGAATATATTTTTCATACACGCACATATGTATGTGTATAGGAAAATGATTCCAGACTCCTGGGTATACGTACTCCCACCTTCAGTATACCATTTAAATGATATTGTTATACCTCTTTATCCTTTTGAGTATACTCTAATACTAATTATAAGATACTCTAAAGTGAGTTTCACGAAAAATTTTCTTAAAGTCCACCCTTTATAGCAATATTTGTGTATATATTCCTTTTACATATAAAAAAGGGTATGTAGCAAAAAAATAAAGGGTTCTGATGAATTTTTTTCAACCATATTGCATTGGAGTATCTTAGAATTATTATTGGAGTATACCGAAAGTGATAAAGGAGTATAAAACGTTTATTTAAGTGGTATATTAGAGGTGGGAGTATGTACTCGAGAGTGCTGAAAAGGCTTTTATATATATATATATATATATAGTTTTGCTCTGTCGACTTCAAAGCCGAGATCATCCGTGCTTCAGGCCGATTTTTCAAAATCCGTGACAAAAATGTTCGATCGAACCGTTCATCTTCTTCATCTTGTTGAAATATAGCTACAGACCAAATTTCGTATTTTTTTGAATTTGTTTACTATTTATTTTACATTTTCTAAAATCAATTAGATCGCTGATTTTAGAAAATGTAAAACAAATAGTAAACAAATTCAAAAAAATACGAAATTTGGTCTGTAGCTACATTTGAACAAGATGAAGAAGATGAATGGTTCGAAATAATATTTTTGTCACAGATTTTGAAAAATAGGGCCTCAAGCACTGGATGATCTCTCTCTCTCGACTCTAGCTCTCTCTCTCTCTCTCTCTCTCTCTCTATATATATATATATATATATATATATATATATATATATATATATATATATATATGGGAAATATTAGAGTGCTAATGGTGTTTTCAGTGCTAATTCCGTGCTAATAGTCTGAATAGAAGTTTTGAAAAATTCTCACAAAATTACCACATGTTTGAACCTTTTCATATCTTGCAAATGCGATTGAGATGAAACTCAATCGCATTTTGAAAGATATGAAAAGGATCACTCCCTACATGTGGTAATTTTTGAGAATTTTTAAAACTTTACAGGCCATTAGCACGAAATTAGCACTGAAATCACCATTAGCACTGAATATGTCCCTATATATATATATATATATATATATATATATATATATATATATATATATATATATATATATATATTGTGGTCCAAATTTCATCTCAAGCATCGATTAATTTCGGATGGATTGGGTGATCAAGGCTCTCTATAGAAAACTGGGTGATTGAGGGGACCGGGGCGGTTGATCCACGGTTGTATGATGCGCGGAACAAATTTGGGTGACTGAGCTAGATTGAACCCAGCGGCCGATGGCTGAGAGTCTGAAAAAAAAAATCACAGAAACGTGAGAACATAATTAAGGCAGCAAAATGGACCGGTTCAACCCACAATCACTGAGCAAGACTTTCAAGAGAAGGTTGCAAGCTATTCTTCTGTCAATTGTTGGCTGCAGTACTCCAAAGTTGACACGGAGATAAAGTCGATCGACCAAGTAGCTAGGCTTACTTGTGACGAAATATGTCAAGCACGTACGGCAGAACATTTTCTAAACTACCTACCAAGATTGTCTGTAGATATAACGAGTTTGGTCAGAAAGGATGTGAATTGAAATTGTGAATGCATAGAAATTAATTTGAGCACAGATGCATGCACGCATGCAAAGACTACACTGTACGGCCAATTTACATTTCACGTTTATCTAGCTCAATTTTCTGCGGGAAACTTTTTTTTTAGTGCTCTTTTATGCTATACTAAATTTAGTATAGACTATTTATTTCTTTTGATCCACTGAATTAGATTAGTTAGTATTTATTTATATTTTCTCTAGTAGTAAAGTGGTACAAATACCATCAACAAATCAATAGCTAGTCAGATTTTTTACTACCCACTTGATACAGATTAACTAGTGGGAATCGCTAAGTGATGCATGAGATGCCTGATTATTTACGGTACCACATACGATAGCTTGCAAACCAATAAAAAAGATAAAATTACAAGTGCTTCATTTGGATCAAGCCTTTAACTTGCGTAATCAACTATCTCCCTCTTCTCTTTTGTGGCAGTAACTCTCCTTCTCTCTCAACTCACGCTAATTACACCAATTATGATGTCTAAAGGCTTTTCTTTATTTTGTATAACTCAATTCATAATTTTTAATCTCTCTCATCTTTGTCGTATAACAATGGAGGGGGGACTCACAAATATATAGCACACATGGATAGGGGCGGATGTTCACCTTTGATTTGGCGAAGTTGGCCGAACCCTACTCTCTATCTCCTACACTTATATCATATTTAGAATAAGTCTCTACCACAAAAATAGAAAATTACACATAGATATCTAATTTCGGTCAACTAACAAACTGAAACTTGTCGGCTAATTTAAACATAAAAGTAGATGGAATCTGATCTTGTCATACATTACAGATGTTTAGGGGACCTTCTAAGCTTTCAAAAGAGTCCAAAAACACTTCAATCCGAGTTCAGACATGAAAGTCATGGCTCTTTTAATGTTGGCTGGTGTTGGCAATACGAGTTGGACCCTTTCGTTATCGAAGTCTAATTCAGTTTTATCTTTTTTTATTTCCATGCTTGGCTCGACCGAATTGAGTTGCTTGCTTTTCTCTCTAAATTAGATTGTCTACTTGTCTTTCCTTCCTTTCCAAAACCAACCCAATTTTCCTTTCCTTTTTGCTTCCATGCTTGTTGGCTTTCTCCTCTTCTTGCCGCGCGACAACCTCTGTGTTTTTGTTTTGGTTTTGGGTTTGGTATTTTAACCAGCCTCAACTTCCTCTATTTTCTTCTTGTTTCCACGCGTCCACATAACCGAGAACGCTCTTCGCCTCTTGCGGCCATGCGCTCACGCATGTGCATAGCCTACACAGCATCAGTGCATGCGGCTTGCCCCTTCATGCATCAAATCCCTAATGTGCTACATGTAAACCCTCTAGAACTCCCTTTTCTCCTCCTGAACGCTAGGGCTTGATCTCTTCCTCGCAATCGTCGGCCATGAGTATGCATACAATCCTCTTTAGGTGTTAGGGTGTCTACAACCTTCTCACGACCTTCCTCCATCATGCGTTAGCGTAGAAACCAAGTAGGAAAATTTTCGCCGCCGCGTGCGTTGTTTTTTTCACAGAAATAATTTTGTTTTTTTCGATGGTGTTTTCTTTTAAAATCGTCGAGAAAACGCACGAAACGGTTGAAAGGATACAAACGCAATAACTTTTTTTTTTTTGCATTTATCTAGAGTCCTCTCACGAAGGATCTGCAATTGCGCTAAATCGAAAGGTCTTTTTCACGAAAAATAGTTGGAATGATCCAAACGTAACTTTTTTTTTAGGTATTTATCTAGGATCCTTTCACGAAAGATTCACGATTTTTTTGAACCAAAAGATCCCTTTCGTAAAAAAACGCGAGAAGGACCTACACGTAATTACACATTTTTTAGGAACCTACACGCAAAAAAACAAGCCAAGCTGGCCGCGCGCAGCTCGGCTCGGCTCGCGTGCTCCCAGGCGGCCATTCCTTTGATCTTTAGTATATTAGTTAGCAGAAACAATTTCGTTTTTTTCAGCATTTTTTTTAAAACCGTCGAGAAAACGCGCGAAACGGTTGAAAGGATACAAACGCAATCATGTTTTTTTGCATTTATGTAGGGTCCTCTCACGAAGGATCTGCAATTACGCTAAATCGAAAGGTCCTTTTCGTAGAAAATAGCTGGAATGATCGTAACCACGTTCTTTTTTTCGGTATTTGTTTAGGGTCCTTTCATGAAATATTCACGATTTTTCTGAACCGAAAGGCTCTTTTCGTAAAAAATCGTAGGAAGAATCTACACGTAATTACGTATTTTTAAGGACCAAAACACAAAAAAAAACAAACCGAGCCGCACACAGCCGGCCGCGTAAATCGCTGAGCACGCGGAATTCCTTTGAAGTTTAGTATATAGATGATGTGGACCAAAAATCAAGTTAAGGGAAAGACACTGTGGTGACAAGGTCAAGCTCAGACGGCTGACAACTAGTCACTTGTTTATTTCAGTTTCTTGTGAATGTGTATGTGGTGCATTAGAGCATCGACACTATCAATGTCAACGTCACCAACTTTGAATTATGAAACGAAATTGACTGGCCTTCTACGTTCATAATAAATAATAAACTCGTCCTTTTCCCTAGTAACTAGTTTCATAATAACTAATTAACTCCTGGATACCAATTCTTGTATCCTGCGACGGAAATGTTAGGTTAGGGGTTACGAAAGTATGTAAGCTTTACAACTTTCAGCTGGTTTACAGCTCAAAACCATATTAGCACCTGGACCCTCAAATTATAGGTGGTGTGTTTGCACCAAGATTTGGTAGGTGCAGTTAAAATCGGCAGTTCAAGATTAATGAGATACGGACAGGACATGATTTGAAGATATTTGGAAATGAAGGAGATTATTAGGGAAATAGAGGCCGATACGGATTTTACTTTTAAAATGTGTTGTAATAGGACTCGATCAATGAATATAAAAGATGGACCAGGGCCGACGAAAGGAACAACAACAAATCAATCAAGCCTGCATTTACTTTTATCCTTTTGTCGACTAGGAGAAGATCTGTAATTTAGTCTTCTTGTAATTCGATCTTGATCAATAAAGTTGTACCTTAGGTCTGATTCTCTGATCTTGTTGCGCATCGCCTTTTTCAAAATATCTACCTTTACCCTCTATTCTCAATTTAATCGGCTTTTAACTGATTAAATCTAAGCCGATTGCCTCACGAAATCAGCTTTGAGTGAATTTTATACTTTCTCCTTACTGATTGTAGGGTCAAATCGGTTGGCACTCTCTGAACCAGGTATTCGTCTAGTGTGCTATAGCCAAAAATCCTATTTCAAGTTTTTGACGCCAACACACTCTTGGCACGCCCAGTGGGACCCGAAAGATGTCTTTATCAGGCAAATCGATTCCACTAGCCGACCTCAACACTGAAGCCATAATCGTCCCCACATTGGACGATTTGACCTCAGATAAACGCAAAGAAATTGAAGATAAAAAAACTACTTTGGAGAAGATGATGTTGGGTTGCTACTAGAAAACTCGACGTGGGGTTACCCAGAAGACTGCTTTGTCGATGCTAAACCCTCTCGGTGATGCAGGGATCTCAAGTGGCCCGGTAAGTCAATACATTCTTGCACAAGTCGAGTTAACGGCCATGATCGAGCAATCTGTACATTACACATTAATTAATCAATCATTGGTTTTGATCACCATCCTCAAGTCGATGATAATAAATAATGTGAAAACTATTGCTCAAGAGCTGGCTTCATTTTAGTCCACAACCTTCCCATGACATTCCTCCATCATGCATTAGTGTAGAAACCAATGTGGACCAAAAATCAAGTCAAGGGAAAGACACTGTGGTGACAAGGTCAAGCTCAGACGGCTGACAACTAGTCACTTGTTTATTTCAGTTTTCTTGTGGATGTGCATGTGGTGCATTAGATCATCGACACTATTTCAATGTCAACGTCACCAACTTTGAATTATGAAACGTAATGGACTGGTCTTCTACGTTCATAATAAATAATAAACTCGTCCTTTTCCCTAGTAACTAGTTTCATAGTAACTAATTAACTCCTGGATACCAATTCTTGTATCCTGCGACGGAAATGTTAGGTTAGGGGTTACGAAAGTATGTAAGCTTTGCAACTTTCAGCTGGTTTATAGCTCAAAACCATATTAGCACCTGGACCCTCAAATTGTAGGGGGTGTTAATGAAACTAGCAATAATAGCGCGCTACGCTACGCCGTTCTGTAGAGTCGATAGGATCCGTCGGCAAATCCATAGGGGACATATTTTTGGTTTTCATATTTGTTTAAAAAAATAGGTCATCAGCTATAAACCTTCAAGGAATCTACGTTTTTTTAGAAAACCGCGATTACAACCCATTGTCTGATAAAATTTGTCGAATTTTCGATTTTCACATTTTTTAAATAAAATGGGTCGGTAGGACTCGCTGGCGAATTCATGGGATATTAGTATATTACAAACCTTCGATGAATCCGCGTTTAATCTACGGGTTACTATAAACCTTCGATTAATCTGTGTTTTTTTTAGAAAACTGTGGTTGTTTTTTTACGCATTTCGGGATATTTGATCGTTTTTTTGTTTTTCGTGTTTGTTAAAAAAATGGGTCGTTAGGACCCGCCGTCGAATCTATGGGTCGCTATAAATCTCTGGACGAATCTACGTTTTTTTTAACAAAATCCGTGGTTATGACCCGTTGGCAAATCCATAAGTTGTTATAAACCTTCGACAAATCCGTGTTTTTTTGTCGATGCGTGTTTTATTTAGAAAATTGCGGTTGAATCTGTGTTTTTTTTGTTTTTTGTGTTTGTTAAAAAAAATGGGTCGTCAGGATCAGCCGGCGAATCTACGGGTCGCTATAAATCTTTGGACGAATCAACTTTTTTTTAAAAAAACCCACGGTTATGACCCGTTGGCAAATACAAAAGTTGTTATAAACCTTCGACGAATCCGTGTTTTTTTTTGTCGATGCGTGTTTTATTTAGAAAATTACGGTTGAATCTGTGTTTTTTTGTTTTTTTTAAAAGAAAAGTGCGGATTTTTTTTATGTATTTCCTTTTTTAAAAGGCTGTTTGGACCCGCGGGCGAATCCATGAATCGCTATAAACCTTCGACGAATCTATTTTTTTCGTTTTTTGGTTTTTTGTGTTTGTTAAAAAAAATGGGTCGTTAGGATCCGCCGGTGAATTCATGGGTCGCTAGAAATCTTCGAACGAATCTATATTTTTTAAAAAAAAACCCCCGCGGTTATGACCCGTTGGCAAATCCATAAGTTGCTATAAACCTTCGACGAATCTGTGTTTTTTTTGTGACGAAAACATTTTTTCTGGGTTTTTTGGATGGCGAAAACATTTTTTCCGGGTTTTTCGATTGATTTAAAACATTTTTCCCGGAAAACGGAGAAAGGACTCGAACGTAAGAAGCGAGGACTGCTTTGTTATTTTTTGGACCTGTTCGCTATCCTGAAAAATTAGAAAAGGGCTTGTTCGCGATTTAAAATTAACGGGAGACTTTTCCGTAAAATACAGCGCCAAGGACCCAAACGCGAAGGAAAAAAATATCTTCGTCTCACAAAAAATTCCACAGGGACCTATCCGTAATTTCGAAGAAACGGAGGGGTTTTTTCGTAAATGTTCAAGATGACAGGTGGCCCACCTTGGAGGACTCCAATCTCTAGCGCTATAATGGGTCTTCGTCTCACAAAAAATTCCACAGGGACCTATCCGTAATTTCGAAGAAACAGAGGGGTTTTTTCGTAAATGTGCAAGATGACAGGTGGCCCACCTTGGAGGACTCCAATCTCTAACGCTATAATGGGTGCAACCATATGTGTCATGCGAGGCACTTTAATTCATACTAGGCATGGTAGCGTGCGACTGCATGCCGTGTTGTGTGGGCGTGAGGAAAAATCGACGAAACGACGTAAACACGATTTCCAACATATATCTCATACCGGAAAACAGCAGAAACCGAGTTACGGGGGGAAAAAATAAAGAGCCAGAGTTGTAGAAATATCTCCTTCGATGAATTATTTGGGAATTATCGGAGACCGAGGTGGGAAAACAGTCTAGAGGGAAAAGGGCGAAAAATTATTAGCGACGACAATCTTTTTTGAGTTGCACACATATTTCTGGTGACGAAAACATTTTTTCCGGGCAAAACGGAGAAAGGATCTAGACGCGATGACAACCTTCTTAGAGATGCACACAGATGTAGAAATATCTCTTTCGACGAATTATTTGGGAAATATCGGAGACCGAGGTGAAAAAACGAAAGGGAAAATAGTCTAGAGGGAAAAGGGAAAAAAATTATTAGCGACGACAACTTTTTTGAGTTGCACACATATTTCTGATGATGAAAACATTTTTTCTGGGCAAAACGGAGAAAGGACCTAGACGTGATGACAACCTTCTTAGAGATGCACATATATTTCTGGTGACGAAATTTTTTTTTTGCGAAAAACGGAGAAAGGATCTAGACGTAAGAAGCGAGGACCTATTTGTTACATTTTTGGACCTATCCGCTATGTGAAAGTGCATCTAGGCACTTATGTTATTTTGGTGATTAATGACAAACGCATATAATGACAATCTATATAATTGTGTAAATGCTTAACTAAGTGCTTAACAAACGACAAACCTCTAATATGATTATATTGCTATGAGACTAACATGTTATTGCCTAGTTGAGTATCAGTCTCATCTATTTAGAGGAAAATCAAGTAGGATGGTTAAGCAAAGAATAAGGTATGCAATTTCGGTATCCATTCTTTATTTGTTATTGCATTCCTTTTATGCAAATGCATAGTGAACTCCAAGTAGCATGTCGATTATATATATGCATGCACATTGGTTCATGTCATATTTATTTGTGCATATATATTCACTTGAGTTCATTATGTGCTTTGATTTTAGTATACATATATTGACTAGAGTTAAACTTCATATTAATATAGATTGACTTGGTGCATGCATGTTATAGTTGTATATCTTCTCATGCACTTCTCCTAGTGAAGTTTAACCTAGAGTTGGATCACATATTTACTCTTGTTCGAATATTAGTTGCACATGTACAATTCGTGTATATTCTTCATGTGCTTCATTTAAAGTAAAGACTGTGATCTTTTGCCATGCTTTAATTGTTTCGTCATATTGGCAATTATCTCTCTAGTACATATAGATCAATCACATATTCATCATGATGTACTTAGTAGAGAACATTTTTTATGTCAAGTGTTTCCAGTTATATTATGCTTCTTTATATGAAACACTTGTTGTAATCAATTGCTCACAAATTATCAACTCATTTATATCTATTGAGCTTTTGGGACTAATGTCTTTCATGAGTGATTTGGAAAGAATTAGGTCCCGTATGTGTATGATGACAAAGGTATTTTAGAGGATGATCGTTAAGCCGAGGTCAACAAGACGGCGGTGTCACCAAGAGTTGAGGACTAAGTCAAGATCGACTTGGCGTGGAGATCGTCAGAGAGGATGATCAAGTCAAGGTTGATAGGACGAGAGTCTCATGAGGTGAATCGAGTCAAGTTGAACAATGCGAAGATATCATCAATCATTTGGTAAAAGACATCATGCACATTGCATCCACGGAGAAGACGGCATGCGGATTAAATGTAAGACTTAGATTTCTTGTTTGAATTTGAGTCTAAGGATTGCCGTACTATTAAGAGGATGCTGAACGTTGAATGAATTTTAGATGTGTCAAGTGCTCAAGTGATCCATCCTTGTGAAATTTAGAGAGAAAGTGGTGTTGGTGGTGCCGGAAAGTGAGAGTTGTAGGTCTCCCTTGGATTCTTTGTGAATTCTGAATTTATTCTTTGAGATTTGGGTAGTGAGACCTTGTTATTTGTGTAGCCCTTGTTCTTAGCTTTCAATAGAGTCCAAAATCACTGAAATCGAGTCCGGAATCAAAAGTTATGCCCTCGGGCTGCTTTGGTCGATTCGGACTATCCGAAGTGAGTTCGGAAAGTCCGATGTTGACATCGGATAGTCCGATGTGGACTTAGAAAATTTTGTGAAACATCTTTGAAAATGGGTTCTCTCTGGAAATATCGGATAGTCCGATGTTGATATCATATAGTCCGATGTTCCAATATCGGATAGTCCGATGTCGGATAGTCCGATGTTCACTTGGAAATCTGAAATTTACACACATCGGATAGTCCGATGTTCCATATCGGAAAGTCCGATCTGTGCTTTTTATTCACAAAATTTGAATTTCGAGTGGAGTCGATCTGAGTTTTACACATCGGATAGTCCGATGTTCAACATCGATAGTCCGATGTGGGTCGACCGAGGGCATAACGGCTAGTTTTTGGAGCCTCTATTTAAAGCCCTCTCCTCTCCATTTCAAGTGGCAGTCATTCCACTGGTTTTGAGGTGTTCTTCCTTGTTCTTGAGCCCCTAAACACCACTTTACCCTTAGATCTAAGTGATCCTTTTTTGGGTGAAGGGTTGGGAAAAGTTTGAGGAGTGAGGTGTTAGGTTGAGTGTGTGTTGAGGAAGAGTTGATCTTTGAGCACTTGAGTTCATCTCCAAGTTTGTTCTTCGTGAGTATTTGTTACTCTTGGAGGTTGAGGACTCCTAGACGGCTAGGAGGTCGCCACGAGCCACCGGTTCTTTGTGTGTGTGGCCGAGGAAGTTTGTGAAGGTTCGATTCCGCCTCCAAGGGAAGGGATCAAGAAGTGAAGCCGCGAGTGCATTTGTGCAACACCGGAGGACAAGGGTCGAAGGAGACCCGGCTCAAGCGTGATCAAGCCTCAACCGGCGAGTGCAAGGTGCAACACCAGGCGGCTAAGCGGGTTGAAAGAGACCCCGTGTCTTGGTGAGTGCAGTGCTAAGTGCAACACCGGGAGGAAGAGGGTTGAAAGAGACCCCAGCTCGAGTCTAACCGAGCCGCCTCAACGGAGACGTAGGATCCCCTCAAGGATCCGAACTTCGGGAAAAATCAATCGTGCCTCGAATCTTTGGTTTGGTCTTTTCTCATTGCCTTGATTAAATTGATCTTGAAGTAATTGTAGTAGCTAGCCATCTACTCCTTGTTGTGTACTCTTGTTTAGCTTTGAATTGAGTTAAATCTGATAGTTCTCGCTCTGATCGGATAATCCGATTGTGCATATCGGAAAGTCCGATACATATCGGATAGTCCGATATTCCAAGTCGGATAGTCCGATCTTATTCCGCTGCGATTTAAGATTTAAATTTTATAAACGCCTATTCACCCCCCCTCTAGGCGACATCCCTGTCCTTTCAATTGGTATCAGAGCAAGGTCTCTCATTTTATCAGACTTAACCGTCTAGAGAGTAAAGGATGTCGACTAGAGGATTAGAGCACTCACACGTTCTACCTGTGCTAAATGGGTTAAATTATGCTCATTGGAAATTAAGTATGATTTCTTATTTTAAATCCATAAGCCCCCAAATATGGTGGATCGTAGATGTAGGCTTTTCATCTCCATTGAATGAAGATAATCCTACTGAAGGGGAGATGAAATGCATACATCTCGACGCTCAAGCTGCTAATGTTTTATTTTATGTTGTGAGCGATGAAATCTTTGATAGAATATGCAATCTCGAGAGCGCTCATGAAATATGGATAAAGCTTCAAGATCTATTTGAATCATCCACGTCTTCAAATGAGGAGTGCATTAAGGAAGAGACGTCGGGAGATGAAACCTCAAGCTCCACCTCAAGTTCAAGTGAGGAAGAACCGACATCTCCATCAACCTCAACCTCCGCCTCAAGCGACGATGAAGATTCACTCTCTTCTCGAATCCGTTGCTTCATGGCGAAAGGTAAGAATGAGGTAAGTGATGATGATGATGATGAGCTTTCTTGTGAAGAATTTTTCAATATGTTAAAGGAGCTCAATGAATGTCTTGGGAAGGAGAAAAAGAAATATAAAGTTTTGAAGCTTGAACATGAATCACTTCAAAATAATTATAATATGCTTCAAGAAGATCATGAATCCCTCCTTCTCAAAGAAATTCATAAGCCTAAGGTGGATATAGGAATTTCATGTAATTTAGTTGATGAAATGCAATGCTTAAATGTCAACTCTAATACTTCATCAAATAAATGCATATCCACTTCTAACGATGATTTACCTTGTTGCTCTAATAAAATTTCTTCTAGTTCCTCTATGTCTCTAGATGCTAATCTTGTAGAGGAAAATAAAGAGCTCAAGGCGCAAGTCATTAGATTAGAAAATGACTTGAAGAAGTGCGTAAAAGGAAAAGCCATTCTCGATGAGATCTTGAGCAAGCCAAGGGCGCCTCAAGATAAGCGAGGACTCGGCTACAACTCCGAGAGGGAGAAGAGCAAGAAGAAGCACAATGCAAGAATGAAGACGATTGTGTGCTTCGGATGCAACAAGAAGGGCCACTTCGCCTCCGTGTGCCCTAACAAAGTGGAGATCAAGCCACAACAATCAACAATGAGGCAAACCGACAAAGAGCAAGTCAAGAAAAGGAGACGCTCAAAGCACACTTGCTACAATTGTCGGGAAAAGGGGCACATCGGTAAGGATTGTCCCAAAGGTATCATTCCTAAGCCTACTCATCATTTCAATGATTATTTGCTTAGGAAGGACAAGAATGGCAATGTGTTTGCCAAACTTGTCAAGTTCCCTATGCCCGTTAAAATTGATAATATTCATTTGCATAGGAAGAGTAAATCTAGAAATGTGTTTGCTCATAATGCTAGATTTCCTAACACTATGAAAAATCATGTTGATCATGTGCTTAGGAAAAATAACAATAGCAAAACATTTACTAGAAATACTAGATCCTCTAAGCCAATGCATAATTTCAATTATCATATGCTTAGAAGAGATCAAATTAGAAATAGTTTTGCAAAATATCATTGCCCTCCTAAGCCTTTTCATAAAAATGCCAATCATTTGCCTAGGAGGAATAATTATCGCAAACCTATTCCTAATCATGTTAGTCTTATCAAAAATGCTAAGATTAGGACCATTTGGGTTCCTAAATCTATTGCGACTAACATTGTTGGACCCAACAAGGATTGGGTACCAAAAACCGCCTAAAAGATTTTTAGGCATTTGGAGATGCATTGGACGTTTGGCTACTTCAAGAATATAAGGACTTCATCAATTACAAGTTGGAGCCAAGCATGAAGATGATCACTTCAATCTTGAGCCAATGCCATCTCGGGTAACAAGTATTTAAATTGATTCTTATAGCTTATTGCCTTGTGTAGGTTATGTTGCATTATTCATGAAAATCAATTTAGACTGCTTGTTATATGCTTGCTCATGCTTATTAGTTGTTTTGATTGCAATCTTGAGCAAGTTTAAAAGTGGCACATTAAGGGGAGTGTTAATTCATATCCATGTATATTACATCCCTACATGTGCCCATATTTATATAAGTGCTAATATATATTTTCAAAATCAAACCATTTAGCCAAAAGTCAAAATTTTGTATACTATTAGTATTCTTGTGAAAAACTAATTGCAAAATGTATACAAATGTTTTTGAAATGTTTTTCAAAGGTTTTGGCTTTGCAAAATCTATTTTGAAAAGAAAATGAGTTTCATAATCAAACTCTAGTTACTAGTATCTTGTTTTGGATTTAAACTTATAATTTTCATAGAATTAAAAGTAAAATGTTTTTGAAAGAAATTCCAAAACGAAAATCCTAGAGTTGGTCATTCTTAACAATTCTCGTGTTCAAAAGATTTTCAAAAGACCAACTTATCAAAAGTTATTTGATTTTAAAACTCATGAAAAACTATACTTGACCCATAATGGTCATATTATTGCACTTTGTGAGTTTCACCATTTGGATCGGATTCTTGTGTAGAATTTTGGTTCAAAATGGTATTCTAAACTCATACACAAAATTTGAATCTTTATATCTTACTTCAATTGGTATTTCATTCTTTTTTGAATTTGTTGTGTTGATTGAATTTGACTTTGTGGTTTCATTTGGTTCTTCAAAGGAACCCTCTTTGGACAAAAGTCAAAAGTGTGTTTAAAAGGCCTAAATTTGTGAAAAGCCTTGCAAAAGTATTTTATTATGTATTTCAAAAGGTTTTGCAAGCTTCCAAAAGGAGAAATCCTATTTTGGAAATTAATTTGGCCAAAATATTTGTGTTTAACTCAAATATACCTACAAGTAGTATTTTGGCATTCAAATTGGATTTCATTGTATTCATTAGAAATTCATGGCTTCAAAATGAATTCCAAATTATTCAAGCCATGAGAATCCAAGTTATAAATGAAATCAAATTTGAAGTTGCACTTTGAGGTCTTTATGAAATTTGTTTTCATTTTCATGCCTCAAAGAGCATTTTGCCAAAATTGTGCTAATAAGAAAACTCTTTGGAAACAAAAGTCATTCCAAAACCTTCAACTTAGTCCAAAGTTGGTTTCTGAAAATTTCAAATCATTTGGAATTTATTTGAAGTGTTTTCAATTGGTTTTCAATCTGATTTCGAATTTTCTTCAAATCGAACATCCGATAGTATCGAATATCGGAACATCCGACTTCGGCAAAATGAACTAATCGGAACATCCGATATCGTATCGAATATCCGATATCAAGTCGGAACTTCCGACCTTTTGCTTTGATTTAGCCTGTTTTCAAATTGGATTGGATTTCAAACTTGGTATCAATCTTGTATTCAATTAAATTGAATGATACTCACTTGATCTTTGAAAAGACAAAACTTGTGCAATTCAAATGCAAACAACTCCATGATTCATTTGTTGAATATCTTGGGGAGTTTATTTATTGCAAGTTTTGGGCACTTAATTGCTTCCAAGTAGTATCATCTTATTAATGTACTCTGATACTCTTTCTGAATCTTTGTGATTTAGATTTTAAAATTCAAAAGAAAATCCAAGTTGTCTTGATCTATCTTAGATTTTCTTGATCTATCTTAAGTTGTCCATCTCTTTGATACCCAGAAATGTTTATTGCTCTGATACTCATCGATTTTATCGATTATTCCTTCAAGTGATATCAATTCTTAGTGATTTGATTATAAGTAGTATCAATTGAGCATTTATTCATTTCTTGTGTTTACAAACCGGTATCATTGAGTTTCTCCTATTTTGACAATTGGTATCATTAAGACTTATTGCTTATACTTTCAAGTGATATCTTTTGGTTGTTTAAATTCTTTCTTGTGGTATCATTGAACTCGATTATTTCCTACAAGTGGTATTTTCAATTGCCTCCTTGTAGCATAGATTCGATACCCAAAATTCTTGATTAAGAATTTCCTCCCAAGTTAAAATTGTAAGTTCAATCTCCTAAGAATTCTCTATGTGAGATTCTTTATGCATTGAAATACATAAAGAGGAAAATTCCTAGTTGAGCATTGCTTTTCAAGCAAAATTTGAAAATGCTCATTTATGTTGTTTTTCAAGCAAAGCCATTGAGATATACTTTAAAGTGGTATCTAATTTATCAAATGGTATTTGTTTTGGGTTCCTCGTTTAACCCTCTTTAGGCAAAATTTGTGGATTCTTCAAAAGAATCATGATGCGAGCTTTGTAAAGCCTAATAAAATGAGGAGTGAGTTATTTGATTTTGTTTCAAATAACTCGTGTGATACCCTTCTTTCGCCTTTTTGTGCATCTCTTACATGTGGTTCTTCAAAAAGCCAAAAAGGGGGGAAATGTTGTTTTTACAAGTGGATGTCCAAATTAAATTTGAATGAGTTTCAAATAGTCTTCAAGAGTTAAATTTGAATGAGTTTCAAAATTGGTATTGTAAATTGGTAATGAAACCTTCAATTGGTATCTTGAATTTTTTCAAATTGCATGCAAGTAGTATTATCATGTTTATCATCTATATCGTGCATGTTGTACTTAGACATTATCAAACTAACTTGGGTCAAGTTGAAAGATATTTGTTCCTGAAAATCGTGTGCTTGTCTATTGATGTTCAAGGTATTGGAAAAGGGATCATCTTCGACGGTGGGATGAAGGAAATGGAGAGGAGCTCCATTGTCCGAGGGATCTAAGGCCGGGCGCGGTGATCATGACCGATACGAACATGCAATGGACAAGAACCGACAAAGGGACGTATTTCTTTTTGACCACATTCAATAATGTCTTTGCACACCATTATGCTCAATTATCTCATTATAAATGGTGTTGTATTTTTCAATTGATATCATTAATTGGTATATTTTAAGCGGTATCCTCTAATCCTAAATTGCTTTGAAGTGTCATCTAACTTGCATTTGGTATTATCAAGAATTAAAATGTACATATGGGTGACACATTGCAAAGAGGTATGCCCTTGATAATCTTGCAAAATTCTTGATCATGAAAGTACATTTTACTTATACAATCTTGATTCATGATCTTGTATACATCTTGCGATCATATAAGCAATTCCTTTTTGTGTAATCTTCTCTATATGATCTTGATTTTTAGAATTTAATTTGATCATGAGCATGTGCTTCAATTATATAAATTTGCTATATGATCTTGATGTTTAAGAATAAATCTTCTCTATGTGGAATCATATTCATGTGTCATGTTTAAGCATCACTTACATCTTGTGAATCATGACTACATTTAAATTGGTAGCATTGGATCCATTACCTAAATCTTGGATTAATTGGTATCATGTCTTGCCTAGATTTAGGGGAGCTTAATATCATTGCATTACTACTAGCTCCTTAATTTTATTTTGTTCTCCCTAATCTTTTTATTGAGTGTGCAATCAAGGGGGAGAACAGATTTTATTGAATAAACAGTAAGGATCTTTTAAGCACCTTTTTGGGATTAATGACAAAAGGGGGAGAATTTATGGATTTATCAATTGTCCCTAATCGATTGACAAAAGAGATGATTTGTAAGTATGATCTTTTATTGTTTCTTCATGTTTGTTTTAATGCTAAATATCTTAATATTGTCAATTGGTGCAATTGATAATAGGTTTGTCATAAATCACCAAAAAGGGGGAGATTGAAAGTGCATGTAGGCACTAATGTTATTTTGGTGATTAATGACAAACGCATATAATGACAATCTATATAATTGTGTAAATGCTTAACTAAGTGCTTAACAAACGACAAACCTCTAATATGATTATATTGCTATGAGACTAACATGTTATTGCCTAGTTGAGTATTAGTCTCATCTATTTAGAGGAAAATCAAGTAGGATGGTTAAGCAAAGAATAAGGTATGCAATTTGGTATCCATTCTTTATTTGTTATTGCATTCCTTTTATGCAAATGCATAGTGAACTCCAAGTAGCATGTCGATTATATATATGCATGCACATTGGTTCATGTCATATTTATTTGTGCATATATATTCACTTGAGTTCATTATGTGCTTTGATTTTAGTATACATATATTGACTAGAGTTAAACTTCATATTAATATAGATTGACTTGGTGCATGCATGTTATAGTTGTATATCTTCTCATGCACTTCTCCTAGTGAAGTTTAACCTAGAGTTGGATCACATATTTACTCTTATTTCGAATATTAGTTGCACATGTACAATTCGTGTATATTCTTCATGTGCTTCATTTAAAGTAAAGACTGTGATCTTTTGCCATGCTTTAATTGTTTCGTCATATTGGCAATTATCTCTCTAGTACATATAGATCAATCACATATTCATCATGATGTACTTAGTAGAGAACATTTTTTATGTCAAGTGTTTCCAGTTATATTATGCTTCTTTATATGAAACACTTGTTGTAATCAATTGCTCACAAATTATCAACTCATTTATATCTATTGAGCTTTTGGGACTAATGTCTTTCATGAGTGATTTGGAAAGAATTAGGTCCCGTATGTGTATGATGACAAAGGTATTTTAGAGGATGATCGTTAAGCGAGGTCAACAAGACGGCGGTGTCACCAAGAGTTGAGGACTAAGTCAAGATCGACTTGGCGTGGAGATCGTCGGAGAGGATGATCAAGTCAAGGTTGATAGGACGAGAGTCTCATGAGGTGAATCGAGTCAAGTTGAACAAGGCGAAGATATCATCAATCATTTGGTAAAGACATCATGCACATTGCATCCACGGAGAAGACGGCATGCGGATTAAATGTAAGACTTAGATTTCTTGTTTGAATTTGAGTCTAAGGATTGCCGTACTATTAAGAGGGATGCGAACGTTGAATGACTTTTAGACGTGTCAAGTGCTCAAGTGATCCATCCTTGTGAAATTTTGAGAGAAAGTGGTGTTGGTGATGCCGGAAAGTGAGGGTTGTAGGTCTCCCTTGAATTCTTTGTGAAATCTGAATTTATCCTTTGAGATTTGGGTAGTGAGACCTTGTTATTTGTGTAGCCCTTGTTCTTAGCTTTCAATAGAGTCCAAAATCACTGAAATCGGAGTCCGGAATCAAAAGTTATGCCCGTTTTGTCGGGCTGCTCGTGCCGATTCGGACTATCCGAAGTGAGTTCGGAAAGTCCGATGTTGATATCGGAAAGTCCGATGTTGACATCGGATAGTCCGATGTGGACTTAGAAAATTTTGTGAAACATCTTTGAAAATGGGTTCTCTCTGGAAATATCGGATAGTCCGATGTTGATATCAGATAGTCCGATGTTCCAATATCGGATAGTCCGATGTCTGATATCGGATAGTCCGATGTTCACTTGGAAATCTGGAAATTTACACACATCGGATAGTCCGATGTTCCATATCGGAAAGTCCGATCTGTGCTTTTTATTCACAAAAATTTGAATTTCGAGTGGAGTCGATCTGGAGTTTTACACACATCGGATAGTCCGATGTTCAACATCAGATAGTCCGATGTGGGTCTGACCAGGGCATAACGGCTAGTTTTTTGGAGCCTCTATTTAAAGCCCTCTCCTCTCCATTTCGAAGTGGCTGTTGCTCCACTGGTTTTGAGGTGTTCTCCTCTTGTTCTTGAGCCCCCTTTAAACACCTCTTTACCCTTAGATCTAAGTGATGCTAGGGTTTGTGTGAAGGGTTGGGAAAAGTTTGAGGAGTGAGGTGTTAGGTTGAGTGTGTGTTGAGGAAGAGTTGATCTTTGAGCACTTGATTTCATCTCCAAGTTTGTTCTTCGTGAGCATTTGTTACTCTTGGAGGTTGAGGACTCCTAGACGGCTAGGAGGTCGCCTACGAGCCACCGGTTCTTTGTGTGGTGTGCCGTAGGAAGTTTGTGAAGGTTCGATTCCGCCCGCAAGGGAAGGGATCAAGAAGTGAAGCCGGCGAGTGCATTTGTGCAACACCGGAGGACAAGGGTCGAAGAGACCCGGCTCAAGCGTGATCAAGCCTCAACCGGCGTGAGTGCAAGGTGCAACAGGCGGCTAGCGGGTTGAAAGAGACCCCGTGTCCAAGCCGGGCCGCCGAGTGCTAAGTGCAACACCGGAGGAAGTGGGTTGAAAGAGACCCGGCTTGAGTGTGACCGAGCCGCCTCAACGGAGACGAGGATCCTCAAGGATCCGAACCGGGAAAAATCAATCGTGCATCAAATCTTTGGTTTGGTCTTTTCTCATTGCCTTGATTAAATTGATCTTGAAGTAATTGTAGTAGCTAGCCATCTACTCCTTGTTGTGTACTCTTGTTTAGCTTTGAATTGAGTTAAATCTGATAGTTCTCGCTCTGATCGGATAATCCGATTGTGCATATCGGAAAGTCCGATACATATCGGATAGTCCGATCTTATTCCGCTGAGATTTAAGATTTAAATTTTATAAACGCCTATTCACCCCCCCTCTAGGCGACATCCCTGTCCTTTCAATTGGTATCAGAGCAAGGTCTCTCATTTTATTAGACTTAACCGTCTAGAGAGTAAAGGATGTCGACTAGAGGATTAGAGCACTCACACGTTCTACCTGTGCTAGATGGGTTAAATTATGCTCATTGGAAATTAAGTATGATTTCTTATTTTAAATCCATGAGCCCCCAAATATGGTGGATCGTAGATGTAGTCTTTTCATCTCCATTGAATGAAGATAATCCTACTGAAGGGGAGATGAAATGCATACATCTCGACGCTCAAGCTTCTAATGTTTTATTTTATGTTGTGAGCGATGAAATCTTTGATAGAATATGCAATCTCTCGAGCGCTCATGAGATGTGGATAAAGCTTCAAGATCTATTTGAATCATCCACGTCTTCAAATGAGGAGTGCATTAAGGAAGAGACGTCGGGAGATGAAACCTCAAGCTCCACCTCAAGCTCAAGTGAGGAAGAACCGACATCTCCATCAACCTCAACCTCCGCCTCAAGCGACGATGAAGATTCACTCTCTTCTCGAATCCGTTGCTTCATGGCGAAAGGTAAGAATGAGGTAAGTGATGATGATGATGATGAGCTTTCTTGTGAAGAATTTTTCAATATGTTAAAGGAGCTCAATGAATGTCTTGGGAAGGAGAAAAAGAAATATAAAATTTTGAAGCTTGAACATGAATCACTTCAAAATAATTATAATATGCTTCAAGAAGATCATGAATCCTCCTTCTCAAAGAAATTCATAAGCCTAAGGTGGATATAGGAATTTCATGTAATTTAGTTGATGAAATGCAATGCTTAAATGTCAACTCTAATACTTCATCAAATAAATGCATATCCACTTCTAACGATGATTTACCTTGTTGCTCTAATAAAATTTCTTCTAGTTCCTCTATGTCTCTAGATGCTAATCTTGTAGAGGAAAATAAAGAGCTCAAGGCGCAAGTCATTAGATTAGAAAATGACTTGAAGAAGTGCGTAAAAGGAAAAGCCATTCTCGATGAGATCTTGAGCAAGCCAAGGGCGCCTCAAGATAAGCGAGGACTCGGCTACAACTCCGAGAGGGAGAAGAGCAAGAAGAAGCACAATGCAAGAATGAAGACGATTGTGTGCTTCGGATGCAACAAGAAGGGCCACTTCGCCTCCGTGTGCCCTAACAAAGTGGAGATCAAGCCACAACAATCAACAATGAGGCAAACCGACAAAGAGCAAGTCAAGAAAAGGAGACGCTCAAAGCACACTTGCTACAATTGTCGGGAAAAGGGGCACATCGGTAAGGATTGTCCCAAAGGTATCATCCCTAAGCCTACTCATCATTTCAATGATTATTTGCTTAGAAATAACAAGAATGGCATTATGTTTGCCAAACTTGTCAAGTCCCCTATGCCCGTTAAAATTGATAATATTCATTTGCATAGGAAGAATAAATCTAGAAATGTGTTTGCTCATAATGCTAGATTTCCTAAGACTATGAAAAATCATGTTGATCATGTGCTTAGGAAAAATAACAATAGCAAAACATTTACTAGAAATACTAGATCCTCTAAGCCAATGCATAATTTCAATTATCATATGCTTAGAAGAGATCAAATTAGAAATAGTTTTGCAAAATATCATTGCCCTCCTAAGCCTTTTCATAAAAATGCCAATCATTTGCCTAGGAGGAATAATTATCGCAAACCTATTCCTAATCATGTTAGTCTTATAAAAAATGCTAAGATTAGGACCATTTGGGTTCCTAAATCTATTGCGACTAACATTGTTGGACCCAACAAGGATTGGGTACCAAAAACCGCCTAAAAGATTTTTAGGCATTTGGAGATGCATTGGACGTTTGGCTACTTCAAGAATATAAGGACTTCATCAATTACAAGTTGGAGCCAAGCATGAAGATGATCGCTTCAATCTTGAGCCAATGCCATCTCGGGTAACAAGTATTTAAATTGATTCTTATAGCTTATTGCCTTGTGTAGGTTATGTTGCATTATTCATGAAAATCAATTTAGACTGCTTGTTATATGCTTGCTCATGCTTATTAGTTGTTTTGATTGCAATCTTGAGCAAGTTAAAAAGTGGCACATTAAGGGAGAGTGCTAAATCATAATCATGTATATTACATCCCTACGTGTGCCCATATTTATATAAGTGCTAATATATATTTTCAAAATCAAACCATTTAGCCAAAAGTCAAAATTTTGTATACTATTAGTATTCTTGTGAAAATCTAGTTGCAAAATGTATACAAATGTTTTTGAAATGTTCTCCAAAGGTTTTGGCATTGCAAAATCTATTTTGAAAAGAAAATGAGTTTCATAATCAAACTCTAGTTACTAGTATCTTGTTTTGGATTTGAACTTATACTTTTCATAGAATTAAAAGTAAAATATTTTTGAAAGAAATTCCAAAATGAAAATCCTAAAGTTGGTCATTCTTAACAATTCTCGTGTTCAAAAGATTTTCAAAAGACCAACTTATCAAAAGTTATTTGATTTTAAAACCCGCCGAAAAACTATACTTGACTCAGAATGGTCATATTATTGCACTTAGTGAGTTTCTCCGTTTGGACCGGATTCTTGTGTAGAATTTTGGTTCAAAATGGTATTCTAAACTCATACACAAAATTCAAATCTAATTATATCTTACCTTCAATTGGTATTTCATTCTTTTCATTTGAATTTGATCTTTTGTGTTGATTGGTATTTGACTTTGATTTTCATTTGGTTCTTCAAAGGAACCCTCTTTGGACAAAAGTCAAAAAGTGTGTTTAAAAGGCCTAATTTTGTGAAAAGCCTTGCAAAAGTATTTTATTATGTATTTCAAAAGGTTTTGCAAGCTTCCAAAAAGAGAAATCCTATTTTGGAAATTAATTTGGCCAAAATATTTGTGTTTAACTCAAATATACCTACAAGTAGTATTTTGGCATTCAAATTGGATTTCATTGTATTCATTAGAAATTCATAGCTTCAAAATGAATTCCAAATCATTCAAGCCATGAGAATTCAAATTATGGATGAAATCAAATTTGAAGTTGCACTTTGAGGTCTTTATGAAGTTGGTTTTCCTTTTCATGCCTCAAAGAGCATTTTGCCAAATTTGTGCTAATAGAAAAATCGTTGAAAACAAAAGTTGTTCCAAAACCCTCAAAATGGTCTAAAGTTGGTTTCCTGAAAATTTCAAATCATTTGGAATTTATTTGAAGTGTTTTCAATTGGTTTTCAATCTGATTTCTGGAGCTTTCATCGTATCGGAACATCCGATAATCATATCGGAATATCCGATTTCGAGCAAAATGAACTAATCGGAACATCCGATATCAAGTCGAATCCTTCCGATCGATGGCCTATTTGGAACTTCCGAAAAGCCTTTTTTCAAATTGGATTGGATTTCAAACTTGGTATCAATCGTGTATTCAATTGAATATCCACTAGATCTTTGAAAAGACAAAACTTGTGCAATTCAAATGTAAACAACTCCATGATTCATTTGTTGAATATCTTAGGGAGTTTATTTATTGCAAGTTTTGGGCACTTAATTGCTTCCAAGTAGTATCATCTTATTAATGTACTCTGATACTCTTTCTGAATCTTTGTGATTTAGATTTTAAAATTCAAAAGAAAATCCAAATTGTCTTGATCTATCTTAGATTTTCTTGATCTATCTTAAGTTGTCCATCTCTCTGATACCCAGAAATGTTTATTGCTCTGATACTCATCGATTTTATCGATTATTCCTTCAAGTGATATCAATTCTTAGTGATTTGATTATAAGTAGTATCAATTGAGCATTTATTCATTTCTTGTGTTTACAAACCGGTATCATTGAGTTTCTCCTATTTTGACAATTGGTATCATTAAGACTTATTGCTTATACTTTCAAGTGATATCTTTTGGTTGTTTAAATTCTTTCTTGTGGTATCATTGAACTCGATTATTTACTACAAGTGGTATTTTCAATTGCCTCCTTGTAGCATAGATTCGATACCCAAAATTCTTGATTAAGAATTTCCTCCCAAGTTAAAATTGTAAGTTCAATCTCCTAAGAATTCTCTCTGTGAGATTCTTTATGCATTGAAATATATAAAGAGGAAAATTCCTAGTTGAGCATTGCTTTTCAAGCAAAATTTGCAAATGCTCATTTACGTTGTTTTTCAAGCAAAGCCATTGAGATATACTTTAAAAGTGGTATCTAATTTATTAAATGGTATTTTTTTTGGTTCCTTGTTTAACCCTCTTTAGGCAAAATTTGTGGATTCTTTAAAAGAATCATGATGCGAGCTTTGTAAAGCCTAATAAAATGAGGAGTGAGTTATTTGATTTTGTTTCAAAAACTCGTGTGATACTCTTCTTTCGCCTTTTTGTGCATCTCTTACATGTGTTTCTTCAAAAAGCCAAAAGGGGGGAAAATATTGTTTTTACAAGTGGATGTCCAAATTAAATTTGAATGAGTTTCAAATATCTTTATTGTAAATTGGTGAAATGAAAGCTTAAATTGGTATCTTGACTTTTTCAAATTGCATGCAAGTAGTATTATCATGTTTATCATCTATATCGTGCATGTTGTACTTAGACATTATCAAACTAACTTGGGTCAAGTTGAAAGATATTTGTTCCCGAAAATCGTGTGCTTGTCTATTGATGTTCAAGGTATTGGAAAAGGGGTCATCTTCGACGGTGGGATGAAGGAAATGGAGAGGAGCTCCATTGTCCGAGGGATCTAAGGCCGGGCGCGGTGATCATGACCGATACGAACATGCAATGGACAAGAACCGACAAAGGACGATTTCTTTTTGACCATATTCAATAATGTCTTTGCACACCATTATGCTCAATTATCTCATTTTAAATGGTGTTGTATTTTTCAATTGATATCATTAATTGGTATATTTTAAGCGGTATCCTCTAATCCTAAATTGCTTTGAAGTGTCATCTAACTTGCATTTGGTATTATCAAGAATTAAAATGTACATATGGGTGACACATTGCAAAGAGGTATGCCCTTGATAATCTTGCAAAATTCTTGATCATGAAAGTACATTTTACTTATACAATCTTGATTCATGATCTTGTATACATCTTGCGATCATATAAGCAATTCCTTTTTGTGTAATCTTCTCTATATGATCTTGATTTTTAGAATTTAATTTGATCATGAGCATGTGCTTCAATTATATAAATTTGCTATATGATCTTGATGTTTAAGAATAAATCTTCTCTATGTGGAATCATATTCATGTGTCATGTTTAAGCATCACTTACATCTTGTGAATCATGACTACATTTAAATTGGTAGCATTGGATCCATTACCTAAATCTTGGATACAATTGGTATCATATCTTGCCTAGATTTAGGTGGAGCTTAATATCATTGCACTATTCCTAGCTCCTTATTTCTATTTTGTTCTCCCTAATCTTTTTATTGAGTGTGCAATCAAGGGGGAGAACATATTTTATTGAATAAACAGTAAGGATCTTTTAAGCACCTTTTTGGGATTAATGACAAAAGGGGGAGAATTTACGGATTTATCAATTGTCCCCTAATCGATTGCCAAAAAGAGATGATTTGTAAGTATGATCTTTTATTGTTTCTTCATGTTTGTTTTAATGCTAAATATCTTAATATTGTCAATTGGTGCAATTGATAATAGGTTTGTCATAAATCACCAAAAAGGGGGAGATTGAAAGTGCATTTAGGCACTAATGTTATTTTGGTGATTAATGACAAACGCATATAATGACAATCTATATAATTGTGTAAATGCTTAACTAAGTGCTTAACAAACGACAAACCTCTAATATGATTATATTGCTGTGAGACTAACATGTTATTGCCTAGTTGAGTATCAGTCTCATCTATTTAGAGGAAAATCAAGTAGGATGGTTAAGCAAAGAATAAGGTATGCAATTTCGGTATCCATTCTTTATTTGTTATTGCATTCCTTTTATGCAAATGCATAGTGAACTCCAAGTAGCATGTCGATTATATATATGCATGCACATTGGTTCATGTCATATTTATTTGTGCATATATATTCACTTGAGTTCATTATGTGCTTTGATTTTAGTATACATATATTGACTAGAGTTAAACTTCATATTAATATAGATTGACTTGGTGCATGCATGTTATAGTTGTATATCTTCTCATGCACTTCTCCTAGTGAAGTTTAACCTAGAGTTGGATCACATATTTACTCTTGTTCGAATATTAGTTGCACATGTACAATTCGTGTATATTCTTCATGTGCTTCATTTAAAGTAAAGACTGTGATCTTTTGCCATGCTTTAATTGTTTCGTCATATTGGCAATTATCTCTCTAGTACATATAGATCAATCACATATTCATCATGATGTACTTAGTAGAGAACATTTTTTATGTCAAGTGTTTCCAGTTATATTATGCTTCTTTATATGAAACACTTGTTGTAATCAATTGCTCACAAATTATCAACTCATTTATATCTATTGAGCTTTTGGGACTAATGTCTTTCATGAGTGATTTGGAAAGAATTAGGTCCCGTATGTGTATGATGACAAAGGTATTTTAGAGGATGATCGTTAAGCCGAGGTCAACAAGACGGCGGTGTCACCAAGAGTTGAGGACTAAGTCAAGATCGACTTGGCGTGGAGATCGTCAGAGAGGATGATCAAGTCAAGGTTGATAGGACGAGAGTCTCATGAGGTGAATCGAGTCAAGTTGAACAATGCGAAGATATCATCAATCATTTGGTAAAAGACATCATGCACATTGCATCCACGGAGAAGACGGCATGCGGATTAAATGTAAGACTTAGATTTCTTGTTTGAATTTGAGTCTAAGGATTGCCGTACTATTAAGAGGGATGCGAACGTTGAATGACTTTTAGATGTGTCAAGTGCTCAAGTGATCCATCCTTGTGAAATTTAGAGAGAAAGTGGTGTTGGTGGTGCCGAAAAGTGAGGGTTGTAGGTCTCCCTTGAATTCTTTGTGAAATCTGAATTTATCCTTTGAGATTTGGGTAGTGAGACCTTGTTAGTTGTGTAGCCCTTGTTCTTAGCTTTCAATAGAGTCCAAGTTCACTGAAATCGAGTCCGAATCAAAAGTTATGCCCGTTTTGTCGGGTTTTGTTCGGACTATCCGAAGTGAGTTCGAAAGTCCGATGTTGATATCGGATAGTCCGATGTTGACATCGGAAAGTCCGATGTGGACTTAGAAAATTCTGTGAAACATCTTTGAAAATGGGTTCTCTCTGGAAATATCAGATAGTCCGATGTTGATATCATATAGTCCGATGTTCCAATATCGGATAGTCCGATGTCTGATATCGGATAGTCCGATGTTCACTTGGAAATCTGGAAATTTACACACATCGGATAGTCCGATGTTCCATATCGGAAAGTCCGATCTGTGCTTTTTATTCACAAAAATTTGAATTTCGAGTGGAGTCGATCTGGAGTTTTACACACATCGGATAGTCCGATGTTCAACATCAGATAGTCCGATGTGGGTCTGACCAGGGCATAACGGCTAGTTTTTTTGGAGCCTCTATTTAAAGCCCTCCCCTCTCCATTTCGAAGTGGCTGTTGCTCCACTGGTTTGAGGTGTTCTTCCCTTGTTCTTGAGCCCCCTAAACACCACTTTACCCTTAGATCTAAGTGATCCCCTTTGTATGGAAGAGTTTGTGAAGGGTAGGGTTGGGGAAGTGAGTTTGAGGAGTGAGGTGTTAGAAGGGTTGAGTGGAAGAGGTGTGTGTTGAGCAAGATTTGATCTTTGAGCACTTGATTTCATCTCCAAGTTTGTTCTTCGTGAGCATTTGTTACTCTTGGAGGTTGAGGACTCCTAGACGGCTAGGAGGTCGCCACGAGCCACCGGTGCTTTGTGTGGTGGCCGAGGAAGTTTGTGAAGGTTCGATTCCGCCCGCAAGGGAAGGGATCAAGAAGTGAAGCCGGCGAGTGCATTTGTGCAACACCGGAGGACAAGGGTCGAGAGAGACCCGGCTCAAGCGTGATCAAGCCTCAACCCGCGAGTGCAAGTGTGCAACACCGGAGGAAGAGGGTTGAAAGAGACCCCGTGTCTTGGTCTAACCGAGAAAGTGCTAAGTGCAACACCGGAGGAAGTGGGTTGAAAGAGACCCGGCTTGAGTGTGAGGATCCGAACGGAGACGAGGATCCTCAAGGATCCGAATCGAAAAACCAACCGTGCCTCGAATCTTTGGTTTGGTCTTTTCTCATTGCCTTGATTAAATTGATCTTGAAGTAATTGTAGTAGCTAGCCATCTACTCCTTGTTGTGTACTCTTGTTTAGCTTTGAATTGAGTTAAATCTGATAGTTCTCGCTCTGATCGGATAATCCGATTGTGCATATCGGAAAGTCCGATACATATCGGATAGTCCGATATTCCAAGTCGGATAGTCCGATCTTATTCCGCTGAGATTTAAGATTTAAATTTTATAAACGCCTATTCACCCCCCCTCTAGGCGACATCCCTGTCCTTTAAATATGCAACAATTTAGTGGACACATGTTGTCTTGGATACTGTAGCATGATACTATACACTGGAGAGGGTGTTTCATCTAAACAGCATTATACTATGTATCCTACGTGACTGTCTTGGATTTTAGAGTACGACACCGTCCACTGGGAATAGCCTTAGCCCCACAACCCACCACCCGCCGCCCCTCGACTTCCGTCACTGGCTTGCATGTCCACATGTTGCTTGGTGCACATCCACCACCGACTTGCCGCTCGTGCCCGCCCACCAGCTTAGACTATCTCCAACCGTTTCCCAGCATTTCATTCCCTTCCCCACCCCTGAAGAGAATCCCTTCCTAGATTTCATTCCCTTCCCAGAAAAACACTCCAACAGCATTCCCTTCCCTATTCTCTTCCCACATTAAAAATACTTATTTTATCATCCTCTTCTAACTACCAACTTCCATACCAATTTCTAACTGCATATGTCTGCAGCTGAGTGCTCGCTAGCCGCTCTGTTGGCTCTCTTGCACATCAAATGTGGTTTGATCAGACCTCAATGGACTCGCATGCTTTAACTGATTTCAGTGCTGGGCATCGCAACAGACACATGGGCGTTGGGTAACCTGCTGTCAATTTTGTTCTGAACCATCTGAATGTAGGATATGTGGTCTCTCTTCCGAGCGTAATCCTGTGGAGTGAAGCCAGTAGCATCACGAGCATTCTTCCATGCATTGATTCCCAGGTGTGACATTTAGGCAGAGTTCAAAATCAAAACAAAAGGCAGAAAAATTGCAGGTAGAAGCCAAAAGTAGCCCTAGTTTTCTTGTTCGCGAAAAATTCCCAAAGTAAACGAAAAGGTTGAAGGTAAAGCAAACCATCTTTGATCCAACACTTCATGTAGAACTCTGATGTGATACAATATACCTCTACAAGATCTACTCAACACTCACAAAACGGTTATCTAACCTTCAGGACTTGACTATCACACAAACTAAGTTTTCACAAAGGCTTTGACCGCTTGTTGACAGCAGTGAAAATTAAAGCTTGTCCCAGGGCAAATTCAACTGGCGAGGGGACATCTAGATCAATATTACCCTGGAACAAGGTGTCCAGAAGCTTCTTTACAACAGCACACCATTCCTGATCAATCGCAAAGGATAGCAGCCATCTAAATCTTGTAACAGGAAAACCCTCAGTACAATATTGTGGTGTCTCAGATGTAGCTTGTTTGTGGCACCTTTGGAGAAGCCAACAGAAATTTGTCTTTTTTATTACTCTTAACATAGGACGAATTTGATCATGAAATTTTATATGTAGATGGGGTAAGATGATATGTACATCCATGATTTTTTTCAGAATTTTTTGAAACTTTTCTTAGTTGGATTGCACGGTGATTGCACCAAAGTCCTGATTGCACTAGATATGCCCCCATATATAATAGCTACTTGATATATATCTTCTTTTTGTTGGGACATAGATTGATCGCTTCCAAGCCGCCTTCTATGGGAAAAAAAATTAGCATGGTCTCAGTCGGCTTTGCAGGAACGCCATATTCTAATTAGCTTTAGTTCCTGCTACTACAGATTGATCTATATTAGACGTCTTATCACAGACTGTTTTTAAAAAACAGTCTATATTAAAGATAGTCACAAAAGGTTTTGCTAGCGCGATTGTCTAAATTACTGGATACGGTAAGAACTGTCACGAATCATCTGTGAAGTATCACAAATGGTTTTTACAGAAAACAATCTGTAGTACTTCACAGAAGGTTCATGGGATGAACCGTCTGTGATATGACAACATATCATAGATAGTTTTCTAAAAACAACTGTATGCGATACTTCACAGACTGTTAGTTTCACAAACCATTCGCCTATGATATTTCCTACTAATATATAATATGGAGCCTCGACGTACTTAGGATTTTTTGGGTTTCTAGATCTATCTTTGAGGTGGCAATGGCTGTGAGATAATTTGGTGAAAGGAGACCATGGATTTAGAAGAGTAATTATAGATCTATTTATTCTTGGTGATTACGGTTAGTTATCGGTTCTAATTGCATTATATTCAAGACCCAACTTGGTAAAGAGAGAATTGAAGATGGTTTAGATCTAACTTGGATAGATCCATTGTTTTTTGTGATTTAAGGTAGTAATTAGTTATAATTGCATTATAATCAAGATGTAGCTAGCTTGTTAAAGAGGGAATTGAAGATACTTGGTTTAGATCTAGCTAGCTTGGTGTAGAGAGAATATTATTTAGATCTAGCATGGTTTAGGATTTAGAGTAGGGTTTAGCTAGTTAATTTGCACTCCAATATAAGAATGTGTGCATGTGCACACCTAACCTACTTCAAGTTAATTAATTTTTGCTAGCTACTTTAGATCATACATAATCTATTTCAATATTTAACTTCAAATGGGAATTATAGGCAGATACCACACCACCTTAGCGAGAGGTCATTTCTTCATCTTGATGCCCTCGCTGTCATCATCTGATTGATTCTTACACTTATACCAGGATGCGTTGCACACCGAACATATATACAAGTTTACATACTCTTTACAATAGAGGATACAATCGTTTAGATAAGCATATATTCTTTCTACTTTCATTCCCAAGGGACAAAGAATCTTCTTGGCTTTGTAGATGGCTTTGGGCAACTCGTTTCTCTCTAGAAGCATGTCCACTAAAAGACCTAACAGCGTCGTGAAACTCTTATCAGACCAACCATTGCTTGCCTTGTGTATTTCGACTTGCAGCTCAGGAATTAAGATTTCTCCGAATCCTCTATCAAACCCTGAAATTTACCATACTCTCTCTCATCACGGTTTCCTTCTATATCACATAACATCTGATCCAGATTATCATCGTGCAACCTATCTACATCGAAAGCACAATCGATATCATCTGGCATATCGTTGACTTCGTCGGTAATGTTAATACTACCATCTTGTATAATCTACTCTTCACTGTGACTGGTCCAACATGTATACCACATTTTGAAACCCCTTATAATCAAGTGTGCTTCGATCTGCGCTAAGTTTTGAAGCACCCTCAAATCCTCATAGTCAATGAATGGACAAAACATAAATTGCACCACCTCCTTATTAAACATATCCTCTTTGGTAGCTCTTCTAAAAGCAAAGCTGCTAATTCCATCCAGTCAAGAAACATTGATAGGAGGTTTGAAGAATTCGGTGCAGAACTGAGGAATATAAGATTTCAATTGAGTATAGATGTAATGAATCCTTTGGGTAACATGATCAGCCGACACAGCACTTAGCCCATGAATCTCTATATCTACAACCTTCCTCCTTGGTTATCTATGTAGCCAAAGTATATTTTGTTGTCTATACTTATCTAAGGGTCGAAGTAAACTAGAAATGATGTTGGTGTGTACCTAGCACAATTGGTAGAAGATCTAAAAACACTGTGGGTTTGTGGGGTATATGTATGGGATGCGTACAAACTAGAGAACTTTACTTTACACTATTTGTTGTTCTACACCATATATTATTATTCTGCCATTGCTAACTTGTTGGGCTAAAGTAAAAAAGGAGTCAAAGCTTGTACTCAATACTTAGATAATACCGAGAGTGTATGGTTGAATCACTCACGTAAAACTATGTACATGGGTCACTATTGGTTTCTTTGGAGGAATCACCCACACTGCAAGATGAAGAAACAATTTAACAGAACGAATAGAGATGGTTCAGCTCAAAGGTCTTTAAGTGGGATAGATGTTTATAATATGATTAAGGATTTGGATGTTGCGTATGTAAAGGTACATAAATTGAGGATTTGTGAGAAGAGTATATGGAAGAAGGGATCAATATTTTAGAACCTACCATATTAGAAACACCTAGAAGTTTGCCACTGTATCGACATCATGCACATAGAGAATAATATATATGATAGTTTGATTGGTCTCTTACTAAACATCAAAGGCAAAACATAGGATGGTATCAATACACAGCTTGACTTGGACGATTGGGTGCCATACCTGAGTTAGCACCGAAAGAGATGAAATAAAGACTGAACGTACTGCGAACCTGCTTATTGCACTCTGTCTAAGGTTGAAAGAACTAAACTGTGCCAGTGTTTGCATGGTGTGAAAGTTCCATTCGGTTACTCTTTCAACATGAAGATACTTGTTTCGCTGCAAGATTTGAAATTAATTGGCATGAAGTCTCATGATTGTGATGTGCTAATGGCATAGATGCTCTCTGTTGAAATTAGTAGATTTTGCTAATCAAGGTCTGAGAGATAATCATAAGGCTATATTATTTCTTTAACACAATTGCTCAGAAGGTTATTGATCTCGAAGTACTAAATTCTCTACAGGTCAAGGTGGTGATGACTCTATGTTATCTTGAGATATATTTCTCTCTATCGTTTTTCGATATTATAATCTATCTCATTGTTCACCTTGTGAGAGAGATAAAGATGTACGAGCATGTGTTTCTACATAGCATGTACCCATTTGGGAAGTACATGGGAATTCTCGAGTCCTATGTACGGAATCGATCTCGATCGGAGGGTACCATTATCAAAGGTTATGCAACCAAAGAGGTTGTAAGTTCTGCGTCGATTATGTGGCTCAGGTCAAACCAACAGGTGTGCCTCGATCTTGCCGTGAGGGGAGGCTTAAGGGTATCGGGACCATTGGAAGGAAAGCAATCACACCCATTTCATGTTTTTGCAACACATGATTGTAGTGTTCTCGTACTCGTATATCAATGAGTATAAGTACTGGCTACAATAAGAGAATATAGCATGGTAGGAGTTTTGAATCACGAGATATCATAACCTTCAGTTCAACAAATGGTTGAATAAGTGACTCATCGCTGGGAACTCGTCAGGTGATACGCTAATATAATTGGTAAAAAGGCCAATATTTACAGTTGTGATATCGAAAGGATATGTAATATTCTGTTTTTGAGCAAAATTAAAATTTTCACTTTTTCTAAAAATTTTAGTGAATTTAAAATTCCTTTTAGTGCAATAAAATTAATTAAATCAGTTGTGCAAGCTAAAATAAGTTCATAATAATTAATTTGGGTTCTAAATGCTTAAAATTATTTTTAAGAATTTTTTAGAATTTTTTCAATTTGTTTGCTATTTATTTTGGACTTTTTGTATTTTCTTGATTTTGCTAAAAAGAAATTTCAATTCTTTTCTTTTTCTGCGCGGGCTATTTTTCCCTTCGGCCCGGCTCCATTCCGACCCATTCCCTTCTGTGTTGGCGCACCTACTTTCTTCCGCCTTGCCCTATTCCCGGCGTGTTTTTCCAGCCTGAAACTCTTCCATGCTGGCCCATCTCCTTTCTTCTCCCGACCCAGTCTGTGGCTTGGCTTGCGGTCACTGACGGCTAGACCCCATTGGTCAGCAATCGGTCAGCTTCATCCCCGTTGTCTCCCAGCTGGATACCTCCGCCGCCCGACTGTGCAACTGTCGCCGCGAAATCCGCAGGCATCCTTGCCTTATACAAGTCGATTTCCTCAGCACCCTCACCTTTAAAGCCAGCAACCTCGTTCCCCCTCCTTATTCTCCATGTTTCACCACCCGAGACATCGCAAGATCCAAACCCTAGTGCCCAAGCTTCTTTGCCGTGACATTGAGGAACCTCGCCGCCGATCTCTACTGCTGGTGAGCTATTGCCGTCACCGCTTGCACCTCTGATCTCCCTATGTCACCTGCTCCATTTTGCCCATTGGCCGTGGCTTCTTCCTCAGCTCCAGCGAGGCGCCGCTGCAACAATGCCGCCACATCTCTACGACAGCCGCGCCGCACTAGCATCTGCGTCTGCGCTACATCGTCGCTGCGTGGTAGCCACCTCAACGCCACATTCGCGCCGCATCACCTCGCATTCAGCTAGGTCAGCGCCACCTCGGCTTCAGTGCTCATTGAAAGTTCAAGCTCCATTAATTTGGTTTTGGTGTTAATGACAAATCTAATATTGAGACTAGCTCTTTTGATAATCATATATTGATTAGTCTCAATTGTTAATTAATGACAAATCTTTTTATGAGACTAACTCTTTTGTTGAGCTTAACTCTTATTAATCTCTTTTGGATGAAAAAGATGGAAATATCAAAGGTATGCACTCAGCTCATGTTATATATCTTGTTGCATTCCTTGGATGCAATACCCATGATTATATTAATAAATCTAAATGTGAGACTAAGGCCCCATTTGGCAACTTGGAACCGGACTGTTTCTCCTAGAATCTGAAATAAATCCAACCAAACGGAATAGGACTCGGAACGTTTCAAAGCGAATCGTTTTTTATTTTTACACACCGTGGTCGAATCGGCTAGCAACCCGTTCCTCCGGATTCTGATTCTACCTGAAACGTTTCTACCAAGAATCCGGAACCGTTTCCGTTTCTACTAGAATCTGGAACCGTACCAAACAGGGCCTAACTCTTTTATTGAGTATATCTTTGTTTAGTCTCATCTCATTGAAAAATGGAAAACCCGAGGTATGCACTCATATTCATTTTATGATATCTTAATGCATATTTTGGATTCAAGATTAAAGGATGAACTCTACCATTATTCAGACCTCAAGATGTGCATAATATTTTCAATTCCATATTTACATAGATGCACATATCTAGGGGGAGTTCGTCATTTAACTTGAAGGTTTCATTGTATTGATCTATTCTTTATTGACACATATAAGGATCAAGACATTGAAACTAATTCTTGAGTATATATTTGAATTGCCTAGTTGTAGTATACTCATGGTAATATAGGATAAGCTCCAATGCAATCAAAATTGAATATGTGCATATTGTCTCCAAGTCAATTATATCTATGCACATATACATGTGGGGTTTATTCTATAGTTGATGGCTTAGAGTAATGGTCATTTCCATATAGTCCACACATTAATGGATCATTACTTTTCATCAACATGAGTATATGAAAATTTGTGTAGTTAATATATACTCATATCAATTTAAATGAAAATTTAAATTGAGGTCGGTTGTCTTTTAATCAACAAAGGATATCTCATCATGTGTTGATAGTGTTCTTTTGGATTGATTAAAGATACTCGATAGTTCTTGAGTATAACGAAGCATTAGTTACATCGATGTACTCAAGACACATTTATATCATTTCATTTGATTTGGGTTGTGCTCAATCGATATTTGAGGCTTCCATTATGTGTTAATGGAGTGAATATATGATTGAGACAACCATGTGTCTTGGACTAACTATTCTTATGAGTTGTGAATGAGATAGGTTAAGTCAAAATGTTTGAGATGAGCAAATGGGACAATGACGCATCAAGTGAAGATGGGCGTCAAGAGGAGATCCCGAAGAAAAGAAGAGAAGAAGAGTGACGATCCCGGAGAGATGCAAAAAGATCAAAAATCTTAAAAGCCCCAAAGGGGATCGCGTGCGGCGGCGAAGGTATAACTAGATAGGCTAAGGACTTTCTAGTCTTTGAGTCTAGTTTTTATCGCCGTACTATTAAGAGGGGTCGAGTTTTCTAGTTTGAGCTTCATCATGTGTTGGTGAGCTCAACCTGCGTTTCACTCAAGCTCAACCCGTTTGGTTTTTGCATGGAGCTAACCATTTGGCATGTGTTGCGAATGGGTGAAGCTCGTGTTTTGGTTTTGCATATGGCTTTGATTTACATATGTTGCAAGTGGGATAAGCATATGCGTTGGCTTTTGCATGAAGTTCATATTTTGCATGTGTTGCGAATATTGAATTCATGCTTGGTTCTCGCATGAGCTATGTTCTTGCATGTGTTGCAAAGAAAATAGCTCATGCTTACTTTAATTCAATTTCTTATTTGAAGTAATTTTTTGGAGCTAAGTTTTGCATGTGTTGCAAAAGGAGAGGGCTCAAGCAATTTGTGTTTATGGAGTATGCATGGAGCTAAGATTTGCATATGTTGCAAATAGAGAGCTCATGTATTTGAGTTTGTTTTGGTTTTGCTTGGAGCTAGGTTTTGCATGTGTTGCAAAATGAGGATACTCAAGCAAGTTGGATTTGGAGTTTACATGTGGTTCTTTAAAGCACGTGAATAGAATTTGCAAATGTGTTTTCCAAATTATTTTGATCATGAGTTGATCATCACATGGTTCAAGTTTTAATCTTGTTGACCCTTACTAGCTTGTAGTCATGCTTTTGATCAAGTCTATGTAAGGGATTTCGAGAAAATCAAAATTGGACTTGAATGACTACATTAGAGTCTTTATTTTTGTGATTTTGAAAAATATCTATGGTTGCTTAAATCTTAAAAATAGGTGGAGATTATAGCCCTCGTGATAAGCTTCGCATAGAGTCCAAAATCACCTAAATCGGAATTCAGAGTCAAAAGTTATGACCGTTTTTCTAAGTGTCGTCTGTGCTGAAACAGCAGGTGCGGTAGTACCGCATTTTGTACTGCGGTAGTACCGTTTTGCGGTACTACCGCTATTTTTAGGTTGGTAGTGCCGGGGGTACTATAGCAACAGCTAGTTTCAGCACTTTTAATGTCCGTTTTGCCCCCCAACGGCTAGTTTTCTTTGTGAGGCTATAACAGGAGGTCTTGGGGGGCATTTACTGGTTGATTGAGTATTTTGGGTGAGGTGGTTCATGTGTTGAAGCTCTCATTTATGTATTGGCTCTTGTGTGAGTATTTGGGAGGTGGTTTGCATGTGTTGCATTCTCGCAAGTTGATTTTGAGCTAAGAGTGAGACTAATTGTATGTGTTGCAATTAGGAGTGGGTTGAGATCTCTTGTGCATGTGTTGCACTTGAGGAGGAGCCTAGGTGCATGTGTTGTACTAGGTGATCACCGGAAGCACATGTGTTGTGCTAGGTGAAGCTCGAGCGGAGACTCGACTTATTATTCTTGGAGGTTGCCGCCTCTTAGACGGCGTAGAGCGTCGTGCGCGGGAGCTCTCGAAGGAATTGTGAGAAACCCCTGCGAGTTTGTGAAGGTTCGAGTTAAGCCTACCCGAAGGAGTGAAAAACTCCCACTAGTGGAATCGAGGCGGGTGCTCATTGCGGAGCTGGTCCAAGAGTTGGGCTAGCCTCAACGTGGATTAGGGGAGACCGGCAAGTCTTCGAACACCACGGTAAAATATCGGTGTGTCTCTTTGTATTTGCTTGCAATTCTTATTCATATTGTTGCAATTTACATACCTAGAATTAAAGTGCTTTATTGTCTTTATTCTTGCATGTTCTTGTTAGAGACATAATTAGCTAGTGCACTTAGTGAACCTAGTTGACTTAGGCTTAATTGTCAAAACCTTAGTTTATCACTTCCGCATTTATTATTATATAGGTTTTGACATAAGGGTACTTAGGTGAGATTTTAATTAATCGTAGAAAAGTAAATAATTTTTAAAACCGCCTATTCACCTCCCTCTAGTCGGCATCCTCGATCTTACACTCATGCCGCATCATCCGCCGCGTGGCTATTGCTCGATGAAGATTGGGCTATAGTGAGATAATTTGTGACAATATTCATATTCAGTTTTCAGATTTAATGATTCTTGTCTAATTGATGAGTTCAATTGTTTACTTGTTTTTAGTTCTGTTCATATACATGTATTTATGATCTTGCTGTCTGTACTATCATTACCTTTGCAATCTAGACTTTGTTGTAGCACGATTAGTAGGCATATTTGATATATGAACTGCTAATGAAATCAATTGAACGTGTTGAGAATTAATTGATAAGATTGAAATCTATTTTATGGTAGGTCTAAATAGAAAAGATTATCATGAATTAGTCTATGATCCTATCCCTAGTAGCTAGGAGGTCTTTTAATTAAGACAGCCTGATATCTAAGAGCAATCTATATTCAACTTGAGCATTTGTAACTAGTTGAAAGCTCTTTGTTATTGTTAATTGTCATATTCATGCTTAGATACTTGATTATGAGCTATTTTTTATACTTTGATATTAGATAATATCATAATTCAATGTCTATGCTTTTGTTATGTCTTTGTTATTCTCTAGTTATTTATTGTGTCTGGTGTTAAAATAATCAAAAATTTACTAATACCATATATATTTCAACAGTCATATGTGCATATGCTATATCTGGGCCTTCATGTTCTCACCACTACGAGAGGCCGGGTCTGGTGGCTACAGCTCAGATCCGATCAAATCTGGGCCATGGCTACCAAATTGCGGCCATTGCCCCATCCCTCCTGCATCTTGCTTTAAAAAAATGACCAGGAGCTTTGACATTCAGTATAGAAGAACAAGAATAACTGGGCTACAAACAAACACACACCCACACATGCACACATCCCTACACATACACACACGCATTCACTCGGCCTCATGAGTGTGCACATCCAAGCAGACTAGAACACATGTGAGCAGTAGAGTGGCTACGTACTCTTTCCAACTGAGCAAGACTCAGTTCTTTCCGGTGTCTTGTTGAACTACGGGAAAAAGTGCCGATTAAAACCAAGTATGATTGACAATTTGTTGACCTACAACGATTTGGTTGGCCTAGATCCTCATCAATTCTGCTCGGCCGCTTCCACATATTCATCTCCTTCTCCCACCGCATCGGTCTTCGATGTTGGTGGCTACCACGGCACCGGCATCCGATGGCAGCGGCGGCTGCCCACGGTAGCATCAAGCGACGGCGACACCCATGTTACTAGTGTACGACTGTTAGTTGTGATCTTCAGTCATAACAGGAAATATCAAAAATCAAGGAAGAAGATCAGAAAAATCTAGGATTGACCAACCATTACGCGTTCTGATCGGGAGCATTTTCAATCGTTTTGGTTTTGGTCCTGATAACCTGCGCCATATTAAGGGGAGAGGCCAGCACTCAAAATACAAGAGAAAAATCTAGAGCTTTGCCATCTTTCGCACATCCCTTCCGATCTAGGGTTTTTGGCACACCGTTACCGAAGGCCCTCACCTTCACTGAGATCATCTCGGTGCTCCCAGTTTCTTCATCGCGTGGCTACCTCACCCTTCTTCACCGACACCACTCATCTACACTGACAAGATCCTAATGGTCGCGTCTTTGAAAGACTATGTGGAGGTCTATCCTTGTGTGTGATGAGTAATTGACGAGATTTGAGCTTGGTTTGATTTGAAATTGAGTTTGATTTGATTTGAATTTTCGATTTGAAGTAATTTCAGTGTTGGTTGCTTTTCCCATAGCTACCGGTCTAGGGGCGGTAGCACCAGACCTTTGAGTGAAATTATGATTGATTAATGATTTTGGGATAATAATTGAATATCTTTGTAGGCATTGCTATGTGAAAGGTTTTTCCTTGTCTTTGATGGTTGCAGGGCGACAGTGCTAGATCATGGTGAGGCGAAGGATGACCGGGACTAGGCTAGGAGTGTCGGAGGTCCAAACAGTCAGGAGATCTCTAGAAGATGATTGGAGACGGAGTCCGGGCAAGCCAAAAAGACAAGGAAAGGAGGAGCCGCGTGGATCAAGGAAGGCCGTAGAATTGCGGTCTAGTTGATAGGATAGCGGGTCTAGATAGTATGCTTTGAAAACCGTGCAAGAAAACCCAGTATGTATGTGGGTTTTGGGTTTGCCCTTACATGGCTGTGTGAGTGGGTTAATTCTAGCCCTTATATGAGTGCTCTAGGGTTGAGGGACTCATCCAAGGGTGGTAGGTGGCCCAAGAGTAGTATTAATAGGGGTGGAGGGGTAGCCTCCAACGCTTAAAGGTTTTAGAGGTTTTTGTGCTCCTTTGAGCTTTGCCCACCTTGTTGTGAGGCTTTGTAAACCTCCTCCTTCCAGAAATGCAAATCTTTTTCATCCATGCTTGAATTTATATTATGCATTTACTTTATGTCTTAAATTTAGCATTTAAATACCTGCAATTTACTTTCTCGCAGTTCGGATTTGCCTCCACTCCTTCTAAATGCTGCTATTTTTGGATGTCTTGAGTGTGTTCATATGGTTTTACGTCTCTCTTGCACCCTAGGATAGAGTAGAGATCATCTTTTCTATTAAGGTGCAACTATATCCAGAACTTGTTTTTCGCACAACAGTCAGTATTTAATATTTAGAAAAATTTTAAAAAAATCTTTTTTGAGTGATTCTTATTGGAGAAGGTGAGGGACTCTTATATCCATCTGTGAAAATTTTTTTGAATCCACCTGTTGAACCGTTTGAGTGCCATGAGGTGAAAACTGAGCCCCAAATTTTCTGCTCGAAGTTCCTAACTGTCTGTGTTCTTTGATTTTTGCTGATATTTCACGACTAAGTATGATGGTTCTAGTAGCATTCGTGAGCATATCATGATGATGATTGATATGGCTTCCAAACTCAAGGGCATGGACATGGCCATTTCTGATGGTTTCTTAGTCCATTTTATTATGACCTCCATCCCTTCTGAGTATAATACTTTTAAGATTAATTATAACACTAAGAAGGAACAATGGACCATGAGCGAGTTGATCGCTATGTGTGTTCAGGAGGAGAAGAGGCTTAAGGCTGAAAGGAAAAATCAAGTTTTCCATGTTGGCCATGGAAAAAGGAAATTCCAAGGGGAAGCTAAGTCCAAAAAGAAGTTGCATTTTTCCCCTAAGGCTGAGTCAAGCAAGCCAAAGCCAAGGAAAAGGCCCCTGCTGCATCTAACTCCACTTCTGATGGGCCCATCTGTCGCTTTTGCAAAAATAGTGGGCACATTCAGAAAGATTGTGTGGACTTCATGAAGTGGCTTGCCAAAAAGGGTAACGACATAATTTCTACTGTTGATGAAACCCTTTTTGCTGATGTTTCCCCTAATACCTGGTGGATTGATTCTCGTGCCTCTGTGCATATTTCCAATTCATTGCTGGGATTCCTTACGAAGAGGACACTAAGAAAGGGGGAGCGAAGTCTTAAAGTTACTGATAGAAGAGAGGCTGAAGTTGAATTTGTTGGCACTCTACCATTAGTATTAGATAGTAGCTTCACTCTTACCTTAAATAATATTGTTTATGTTCCCACCATGAGGAGCAACCTTATTTCTGTTACTCTTTTAGATGATAATGGATACATTTGTACCTTTGGGGATAATAAATGTATTATAAGTTTTAATTTAAATAATGTTGGTCTCGTGAGTCGACGGGACAAACTCTATATGCTTTCTCTCTGAATACCCTATGTCAATGAATGTGTGTGATACCACCAATAAGCGAAAGAGAAGTTTAGGTGATGAGACTTCATCAAAATTGTAGCACTGTCGTTTAGGCCACATTTCGAAAGGGAGAATGGAGTGTCTCATTAAAGAAGAGATACACTATACCACAACACATTATTAGCGTCGGACGTCCGACGGCAATAGTGGGTAAATGCCAACAGAAAAGAAGTCGGCAAAAGTTTGCAACTAATGACCAGTCGGGAATTATCTCTACAACGTCAGCTGGTCAGTCGACAATAATACTTATTATTAGCGACGGACCATCCATTGTAAAACTTAATTTTTCCTGTCCTACAGTTAGTCGGCAAAAGTGTATGAAGTTTTCCCGTCCTAGTGTTAGTCAGAAAAAATATGTCGGTAATTCTTTTGGCACGCGCACGGGCGGGGGTGAAAAAATTAGCGCCAAAACCCTAATATCCCCTCCTGGCCTCTACACTCGATCTCTCCGCACGCCAAATCGATCGGCCTCCTCCTCCCCGTCCTCTCCGCGCCAAAACCCTAATATCCCCTCTCCGCCCCACCTCCTCCTCCCCGTCCTCTCTGCGCCAAATCGATCGGCTGCACCTCCTCCCCTTCCTCTCCGCCGACGCCTCCTCCCCCCCCGTCCTCTCCGTGCCGCCTCCTCCTCCCCTGCCTCTCCGCTGTCGCATCCGCCTCCCCGTGCTCTCCACCGCCGTGCCTCCTCCTCCCCATCCTCTCCGTCGCCACCTCCTCCCCAGCCTCTCCGCCGCCGCATCCACCTCCCCATCCTCTCCACCGCCGCCTCCTCCTCCCCGTCCTCTTCGCCTCTACCTCCTCCTCCTCGACCGCCTTTTCCCCAAAGGGCGCCGACCTCCACGCCGAGGAGATCACAGGAGCGGCAATGGCAGCACAGATCCCAATGACGACTTCACCAAAGCAGCAAGCAATGGCGGCGACTTCACCAGATGCTTATATGATTGTTTTATCGATTTCCTTGAAGATACCACTATCGTTTACTTTCTAGACTGAGCCATTATCGGTCTTTGAGAAAAGCTCGCTTGGCACATTACTGAGGATCTAAATGTACAGCAATGAAGGTGAAGTCTTCTTCCATACTTCATTGTTTTCGATGCAAAATTATGTCTTGAGTTTATTGCTACAGTTTTTGTTCGAAGGCATCTTTGTATACTTGTTGGACATCATGATTTCAGTTCATTTCGAGCATTTGGATGTCGTGGTGTCTTTCTTCCTAATCGTTGTCTAATTTGCTCAGAGTTCATAAAGAAACACAGTTCAGGAAGGCATATTATATCAGATAATTGTGGAGAAGATGAAATGCTTGCTGCCCTATGGTTAAATTATGAAGAAACAGTACCTATAACACCTACATCAATTGTGGAGAACGTTAAAGATAACAACAAAAGTGTTAAACTGGTAGTACATCAAGAAAAGGTGAGTGAAAGTGAGAATTCTTGTGCCAAGTTAGAGATTCCATATTCTGAAAATAATATGCTTAATTTATATAATGTGGAATTGATTACTCATATAGAAGTTCTTACTAGAATAACCCCTGATGATTCTATATACTATATCATGTTTGATGAACCATTAGAATTATCTAGCGTGACTGAAAAAGTTTCAAAAATTGCATGCTTAAATCGCTAGTCAATTACTATGCCTACTATAAATTTAATTTGATTAGAGATTATGGTGTAGACCACAATTTTTATGTTGACCGAATATATATTACTTGTGATAAACTTGATGAAATGAAATTGTATATTTTGAATAGCATTGCTCGCATAAGCCTTTCACAGGCTACCACAATATATGTATAAATGTTTGCGGTCAATGTGGACAATGTGAAGCCAACTCACAGTGCTTCCCACTTACATCCTCCACATCCATCTCCATCTCCATCTCCACCTCCCACCTCTCCTCCGTGGCCAGACCACGCAGAACTTTGTTGGAAATGGGGCACAGAGATGAAGACCGCGACCACGACCACGACCACGACGACCTGTCCGCAGACAATTCTTTGTGGAGCAATGACGTCTGGTCCGAGGATGATGAGGTCACCCTGTTTTGCTCTTCCTCGAAGGATTTTGTTTTTTTTCTCTTTTTGTGGGTTTTTTTATAATGTTTTTGAGGGTTTTGCTTGGAGTGTTGGACCTGCAGGGTTCGCTGTTGTTTGATGATAGCGGGGAGGGCTCCAACGCCGAGTCCGACGAGCCGGAGGCAGCGGAAGAGAGCGACTTTTCCAAGGACGAGGTGAAGCTTCTTCTTATAGCTCCTTCAATTGTTTGAGGTGCTAATTCATATATTAGTCTGTGGCTTTGTGTTTTCTTTTTTGCGTACTTGGGGACTGGAAAAGTGATTGTCACTGTTTTCTGCAGGTGGCGCTGCAAAATACAATGGGGCACGTGCCATTGGAGTGGTAAAAGAACAAGGAGCATGTTGGCTACAACATCTCTAGGAGGAATATCAAGATGCGGGATAGGGAGGGCCGAATCGTAGCACCTCAAGAATGCTGATGATGTTAAAAATTGGTAAGGGACTAAAACATTGATTCGTGTAGTATCAGTGCAGGTGCACAACCTTGCACCCCATGAACTTAGGAAATGACCCATATGTCATAACTTTCATTTTACAGCTTAGGATTCACTGAAACAGGGACTTTACGAGTAAATGTTGTTGCTTGTATGATATTTTTCTATTTAATTATTTTCTTGATGTGCATTAGGATTTTTTTAATAATCTCTAATTCATAGTGCTACTATTAAGAAGGCCTAAAATCTTCTTACAAAACATGGAGTAAAAATACTTTTGATAGCTATTATGGTTAAATGCTCTAGATTGTAGTCTTCTTGTAGAACATGGATGAAGAGAGGTTCTTGAAAACCATCATGTTTAAATTATCTGTATTTTGGATCTTTCTTTATTAGTCAGCATATGCTTTTTTTGTTTACTTTCCGTCTTAGCTTTATCCTTACACTGTATGATGCTAGGTTGGTTGGCTATGATTTTTCTTACTAATTTAATTTCTCCTCCTTGCTTTATTTTGTTGCCAAGTATAGGAGGAAGATCTATGATGAGTATAATGACGAGGAGGTGCAGATTACCAAGGAAGAGGCTAAGATAATTAGTAGATTTTGAAGGGAAAGACTCCACACACCAATGTTGATCCGTGATCCAAAGATGTGTAACAACCAATATCATTTATACTTACGATATTTATCTAATGCTTAGTTTATAAGTATTGAGTAAAAGATTACACCTTGTCGCAATGTCACTTTTTGGATGTGTATATTTTATGATAGACTTTCATAAGAGAATTTGGGTGTCATTTATTAAGTACCATGCATAATGCTTACTTTTTCTTTGCTGACATATAGCTTATTTATAACCTATTAATTTAGAGTTCATTTAGGATTTAATGGCTTCCTTTTTTCCTCCATATGCGAGATGTTATTTGTGTCATTACGTACCATAGCGAGCATAGTGTGGTTCTTTCAAAAGGTCATCTAATGCCTAAATGCAATGTCAAGCTAAATGATGGCAGGTTGGTTTGTTTAGATCACACGGATGTCCTGCTTCTATTTATCCTGATCTAAATTTTCCATAGGATACTTATCTCAGCGTGGTATCCTACCCATATGTACGATTTAGATAAAAGCTTTTATATCCATTTATTAACATGTGACAGAGATGTGGGGAATCCAGTTTTTTCCCTATTGGAGTATCCAGAGGAAAGTTGGAGAAAGGAGCGTCGTCGATGCAGTACTTATTTGTTCAATTGATACATCTTTTAAATCTAATTTGAGACTATGCTTCTGTACTCATGTTTATGCTTGATCAATTTGGAACTACGACTCTGAAGTAGGACTTCAAATTACAATTGCCGAGAATGTTCTTCGTAAGGATATGCTCTGATTACTTTATTCTATTTTATCCTTTCTGCATAGAACATTAGATTCCACTGAATAAGTCTTATGTCAAATTATGGTGCTTGAAAACTAATCTTACATATGATCTGCTATCTGTTGGAATGCAAACTTACTGTATGTCATAAGTTCCTTTTGGGCTAAATTATAAGTAACTAAATGGCACATGAAAAGTTAGGCATATAGAGTTCAGGCAGAAATTATGTCTCCCTGTAGTTTATATAGTCATTTGCACTGAATATTTGGTAAGCCAGTTTAATATGTGTGTGATTGCATTTGAAGACTAGAAGTTCTTAGAAAACTAACATGTATGAGTAGGTTATTTTGGCTGCACTTGTGTGTAGCCCTGATGTTATCTTTCTTAGTATTAATCTTTCTGTTGTTGAGAAATGTCTTGAGGACTAGAGCAATCCATTTGCTTCTGCCAATGGCAGCACAATATAGTGTTGTTTTTCATGTTTTATTTTCCCATTCCGCAAACATGCATCTCCTCTATTGATTAACTGGAGCAAACAAGCTTGAAGAGTGCTGACAATGACACAAGTAAGCATAGATCACTTTATGTTTTAAAAGCAACTTATCTGCAGGCATGGGCTTAAATGGGTAGCTCGTGAGTATAGTGTTTATGGTTACTTTCCATGAGGTGTTAAAGCTAGTTCTCACGCCAAGTTACGCTTCTCATGGAGGAAACAACAAGAAGATATAATGCTAATGGTATCTCTCAACTCCTAGAGTTGAAGATTGTTCCATTTTCATGTGCGTAAGGAATAGACATCACTCACTTGATATTTATCACCTTAAATGTTCTTGCTGCAGGTAAAAAAGGAAGGGCGTAGCTCAACGATTCTTAACCTCCAGTTCATGCGTGGAGATCTCCATACCTCTCTCTTTTGGTGTTATATATATGTTTGTACAAACTATTATCTTTTGGGGATCAGCTATATTGGTGTTATTATAATATACTTTTGGTGTTATATGTAATTGTTATTGTCTCTGTTGGATGATATGCTATCTTTTGGACAAATTTGATTATTACTAGAGTAAGTTGTTACTTTGAATGCTTGAATTATCCTATCATGTTTCATTGATGATTGAATTATATCATGTTATGTCTCAGTTGGATGAATTATGCCGTTATTTTTTTTGAAGCGATCTGATTATAGCAACGAACTGTGTGTCGGCAATACTAGACATTACCGACACATTGTAAGTTGGGAAACACAAGTGCGTTGGCAAAAACTGAAATCGGACGGCAAAGTGAAGTTCGTCGGTAAAATTATGTCAGTCGGCAAAAAGTAATTATTGCCGACACACTGTCCGTCGGTAAAGGTTTTTGCCGACGGGACTTTAGCCGACACTCCTAATCCGTCGGTAATACTTTTTACCGACGGACTGTCTGTCGCTATATAGGGTCTTTTCCGACGTACAGTTAGACGCGAATAATATGTCATGGTATAGTGATACTCCACCCATTAGACTTCTCTAACTCAGACCCCTGTATTGATTGTATTAAGAGGAAATATGTAAAACAAATTAAGAAAGGAGCCACACGAAGCACAAGAATATTGGAATTAATTCACACTGATATATGTGGTCCATTTCCTGTAACTTCAGTAGATGGGTATGACTCCTTTATTATGTTCACTAATGATTTCTCCCGTTATGGTTATATTTTTCCTATTCATGATCGATCTGAATCGCTGGATAAATTTAAAATATTCAAATTGAAGTAGAAAATCAGCATAATTTAAAGATTAAAGTGGTAAGATCAGATCGTGGAGGAGAATATTATGGGCGACATGCTCCTTATGGACAGATTCCAAGTCTATTTGCTAAGTTTGTTTCAGAAAATGGCATAATAGCCCAATATTCAACACCTGATGAACCTCAACAAAATGGAGTAGCTGAAAGATACAACCACACCCTTATGGATATGGTGCGTAGCATGATGAGCTACTCTAGTTTACTAGTTGGTTTGTGGATAGAAGTATTAAAGACAGCTGCACATATACTTAATCGGGTTCCCAGTAAATCAGTACCTAAGAAACCTTTTGAATTATGGACTGGGAGGAAACCGAGTTTAAAATATTTACATGTGTGGGGTTGTCCTGCTGAAGCTAAAATTTTTAATCCACATATTGGGAAATTAGATCCTAAGACAATAAGCTGCCATTTTATTCCCAAAGATCTAAGGGGTATAGATTTTATTGTCCAGATCGTGTCACTAAGTTTGTGAAAACCCGACATGCTCTGTTTTTAGAGAATGATGAAATCAGTGGGAGCTCAGAGGGTAGGAAAATAGATTTTGAGAAGATTCGGACTTATGTACCATTACCGATAATTCAAGAGATTATTCTTCCTGTACCTCATTCAGTTACACCTCCAGTTGAGAATTTTGGAGTTGAGCCTCCAACTGAGGGTTCTGGAATTAATAGTACAATACCTAATGATGAGCCTCAACAGCCCCTGTGATAACTAATGTACCAGTAGAAGATCACAGGGCGAAAGGTCTGCCATCCCAAATGATTATGCCATATACATGAATAAAGATATAAATGACATAGGGAAGGCAAACGATCCTAATTCATTTAAGTAGGCTATGATGACTAAGGATTTACCCAAGTGGCTTGAGGCCATGCAGGATGAAATCAAGTCTATGAGTATTAATGATGTCTGGGATCTAGTAGAAATTCTTGACGGAGTCAAAACAGTAGGCTGTAGATGGGTCTACAAAACAAAGCATGACTCTAAGGGAAATGTCGAAAGATTTAAGGCAAGACTTGTAGCGAAAGGGTTTACACAAAGAGAAGGGATTGATTATGTTGATACTTTCTCTCCCTTCTCAAAGAAAGATTTACTAAGAATTGTCATGGTGCTTGTTGCTCATTATGATTTAGAGCTACATCAGATGGATGTTAAAACTGTATTCCTTAATGGTGACTTGCATGAGAATGTTTACATGGCTCAACCGGAAGATTTTATCGTGGAAGGCAAGGAATATATGGGGTGTAGACTTAAGAAGTCCATCTATGGACATCTATGGATTAAAATAAGCGTCTAGACAATGGTACCTTAAGTTCGATGAGACCATAAGAAACTTTGGTTTCAAAGAAAATGAAGAGGACAATTGTACATACATTAAGACTAAGGGGAGCAAATTTACTATCTTAGTATTTTGTGTAGATGATATCTTATTAACTAGCAGCGATAAGAATATGCTGTATGAGACCAAGAGATTTCTTTTCGCTAATTTTGATATGAAGGATCTTGGTGATGTCTCTTACATTTTGGGCATTGAGATTCACCGAGATAGGTCTAAAGGGGTATTAGGTCTATCCCAAAGGGCATACATTGACAGAGTACTTAAGAGATTTAATATGCATAACTGCTCTGCGACGCCTGCTCCTATTGTTAAGGGTGATCAATTTGGAACCTTCCAAAGTCCAAGGAATCAATTAGAAGCTGATCAGATGAAAGGATTCCTTACGCTTCTGTTGTCGGAAGCATTATGTATGCTCAAGTATGTATTCTCCCTGATTTAGCATTCGTAACCGGGATGCTTGGCAGATATCAATCTAATCTAGGGTTGGACCACTGGAAAACCGTTAAGAAAACTTTGTGTTATTTGCAAGGCACTAAGCATTACATACTCACATATAAGAAGTCTGATACCCTTGAGGTTGTGAGTTATTCAGACGCTGATTTTGCAGGTTGTGTTGATACTAAGGAATCCACATCAGGTTATATCTTCACACTTGCGGGAGGATCCATTTCGTGGAAAAGCTCCAAACAATCACTTACTGCGTCATCCACAATGCAGGCTGAGTTTGTGGCATGTTATGAGATTACTGGGCAGGCTGTATGGCTTAAGAACTTTATCCTGGGATTAAAAGTGATAAACAGCATATTTAAACCACTACCTATATACTGCGATAATTTGGCCATAGTATTCTATTCAAGTAACAAGTCAAGTGGTGCTGCCAAACATATTGACATTAAGTATCATGTTGTGAAAGATAGAATCCAGGATCAGACAATTAATGTCAAGCATATAAGTACTAAGTCTATGCTTGCGGATCCGCTTACTAAAGACTTACCACCCAGTCTCTTTTGAGAGCATGTTGCTAGCATGGGTTTATTGGAAAGCCTCTGATTCTGAAAATAAAGACCATAAGAATAAAACCAACTCCCATTAAGAATAAGTGATTAACCTATCGAGATAGAATGATACACTATAGATTCTGGGGTTGCAGTGGTGCTTAGATTAATTGTTGTAATACTTTATCTTGGTGTGTTGTTCTGTTAAGTGTGGACTTATGATATTATTCTTCAATTAAGTGGGAGAATGTTAGTTATGATCTTCAGTCATAACAGGAAATACTGAAAATCAAGGAAGAAGATCCGAAAAATCTGGGATTGACCCACCATTACACGCTCTGATCGGGAGCATTTTCAATAGTTTTGGTTTTGGTCCCGATAACTTGTGCCATATTAAGGGGAGAGGCCGGCACTCAAAATACAAGAGAAAAATCTTGAGCTTTGCCATCTTCCGCACATCCTTTCCGATTTAGGATTTTTGGCGCATTGGTAACCGAAGGCCCTCACCTTCACCGAGATCATCTCGGTGCTCCCAGTTTCTTCATCGCGCGGCTACCTCACCCTTCTTCACTTGCGCCACTCATCTACACCGACAAGATCCTAATGGTTGCATCTTCCTCTCCGGGTCAGATTAACCTAATATTTTCTAATTTCTGCATTATGTTTTAGTGATCAAGATTTAGATTAGTTTATGTGTTAGTTAAACCTAAGTCTAACAACGACGACGAATCTTAGACTCTCAACCGGCCACCAATGGAAGCTTCAACTCCAATCGTAAAGACTAGGTGATCAAATATTATCCCAATTCCAAATTATGTATTTAATTAATTTTAGATTGGGGTACAAGTGTTTGGGCATATGATGCCACCTTGAATATCTGCTTGTGAACTGGTTATATGTCTGGGTCTATAGCTTTTTTTTTGGAAAAACTATTTTTAAAATTTTCTAGGTTGAATATAGTTATAATTTTTTATAAGAGATCATTTGACAAACAACTAATTTCTCTTTACAATAAGCTGCAAAGGCATGTTCTACTCTTCTTTAGTTTTTGCTTTTGCTAGTTACATATGACTTCTGGTTTATGTCAAAACCCACATAAAAGCTGACATGTTTAGGGTTAACTGTTTTTTTAAAGTCGAAGCTGATTTTAAGTATCTCAAAACAGGGCCTAAATATCCTGAATTTTGTTTTCAGCGGCTTGTCCTCTGACGGCAGCGATCCATTAAGAGCATGACAGGGATAACGAACCCTCCGACCGTGGTGGTGGATTGAGAACATGAATTGCCATATCATATGATGCCCGACTACGACGACGGCATCCAAATTGGATGCGGCGAGCGTGTCAGCCAATGTGGAGCATGACTAGAGCCTTCATGGTATGCAGTGCAGTGAAATGGTAGCATTTGTCTTTCAAATTCGTTTGGTTTCCTATTTCTGCCCGGCCCGCTCCTGTTCATGCCAGCCCATTTCTATTCCTTTCCCCGCTCGGCCCACTCCTATTCTTCTCGGCCCGGTCGTGTTCTTGTCGCCGCCCGGCCTGCTTCGCTTCACCGGCCCAGTCCGCCGAAACCCTAGCGCCTCGTGCGTTGGATCCCGATCCAACAACCGTCTTCCGCTCGCGTAGCCGCTTGTTCGAGACCGTCGGATTGTCACCTCGCGGACGGCCTCGATTGTGCCACGTCGTCGCCGCCACTGCCGGCAGCCCGTGCAAACCGTAGCCGTCGCCGCTCTCAGATTTCAAGCATGGACTCGCCTCCCGAGGCTATAAAAGCCGTCACAGCACCCCGTGTCGTGCTCTCCGCTCTGCGCCGCATCCACCACCCATCTCTGTGCTGCCTGAGGCCTTTCATTGCGCCACACGCCCTCGCTGGAGTTGCGCCTCCACCCGAGACCTTCTCCGCCGTGTTACTCCCTCTCCGGTGGGTCTCCGTCGTCACCGCTTGCATGTCGAAGTTCCTCGTGTTGCCCTCTTCCCTATCCGCGCAGAGCCGAGCCCGATCCGCCGCTCCTCCACCGATTTCTGTGCTGTCTTCCTCATGTCCGGTGAGTTAGCGCTACCACCTCGCCGTCGCGCTCTGCTGCTAATCCTAGCTATCCGATCTGTGGTGGTCGGTCCAGATTGCACAACATCGTTGTTGCTGCCCCCGTTGCCTTCTCCGCCATCCGATCGCCAGCCGACGTCTCGTATCCCGCCACGTCGCCCCGTGAACTCCTCGGTGGACTCGGTTCACCATGAGCCGTGTCTCTGGCATGTGGGTCCCATGTGTCAGCGGCATTTCTTTTCAATTTCCTGATTTTTTCAAAATTCTGAAATTCCAGCCAATCAGGATCTGACACGTGTCACCTCTCTGATTTTTCCTGATTTCCTCTCCCGAGGAACTTTCAAGAGCCCGTTCTCCTTCGTCCGAGCTTCGATTCCAGTGATTAAAATTTCTAAATTCATGATCTATCTTCTAGTACCATTCTTTTCAATTTTTTAATTTTTTTGAATTTTTTTATTTATTTGCTCTCGTTTCACGTGTAGACAACGCAGTTGAATCACAGGCGAATCATCAGGCAGAGGTAGAACCAGCGGGAGGCATTGAAGGCAAGTCTTCCTTGAACATGTTGATCACAAATTTTATGAAAACTTTATGTTGTTTTAAATTATGCATGCATATTATTTTGCGCAATGTACTTTAAGCGTAGCGTAAGGTTTAGTTAAATTCCAGTTGTGGTATACCCTCATTGACTTTAATCATGACAACCTTTGACACCCTAGATAATACCAGCTAATTTATTTGGTGATAACCAATAGTGTAGCATGGGATGGTAGATTTGCTTAGTTCAGCTTAAACGTTTCGGTATTATGCCATTATGGAAATCTTTTCAAACATTGTTCAAACTTAATTGTGAAATTGTGGCAATTGGTATTACTGCTGTTATTTAATTAAAATAAAGTGGAAATAGCTTAGACCGGGGCGGATGGTTGTTTGGTGGGTGCTGGATGCACGAGACCTTGAAAAGTGAATGTTCCGCCCTAGTCAATTAAAGACCGAAGCATGTGTTACCATGGACCGAGCACTACCGTACAACCACAAGTCTATATGGGTATGACCTGGCTAATTAATTTGTACGTCTCATTATTGGCTTCGCCATTTGGTTGAATGTGGGTGCCAGATGTAGACACTCGCAAAGCGCAAGAGGGGGCTTCTGTACTGGGTGGCTAGAACCCTAACAGTGGTGAAATCTTAGCGGGCAAAGTTAGTAGCGGTGTCGTGCATTGTAAAGGCCTTGTCATGATCTCTCTGCCGATACACCAAAGGAAGTGTGTTAATTGCATGGCGACAAGAGTCGATCATGTCTTGTGGGTAAAGTTGTACATACTCTGCAGAGTTAAAGCAACTTAAGTAGTCGTGCCCATGGTCAAGGGTGGACAAGGTATGCTAGTACATTGTAGATCTTATGGTTTTGTTTTAAATGAAATGATGGTTTGGGAATTCGTGAGTGGTTGGAACTCTCGGGTTTTGGTTTGGCGGTTGGAGCCAATCAGGTGATTGGAACCTGTGTACTTGTTATATCGAAATTCAATTACTATTCTATTACATTTTGTTAAATGATGCTTTATGAAATTACTATTGGTATTTAAAGTTAAATTCTACTTTACCCTGAATGAACCATATTATGCCTTCAATTGTTTGGCCATGCATATAGTTATCATGCATTATGTTTCCAAGACTTGCGGAGTATATTTTATGCTCACCCTTGCAACTTCCCAACTTTCCACAGAAGAGTGTGCTGAAGCTGAAGGTGACTACGGGTTCTATGCTTGTGGTTATGACGAAGGCGATCCGGACTACTAGGACGCGTACTCCAGTCGATTGCCTGTTGGGCATATAGATTGGCTCATTCTGCTGCTACTATCTTATTTCCGTTGCTTCTTATTGAACTCAAGCTATGAGGCTGGTTTATTTGTAATAATTTGGCCATAAGACTGATACTCTCTTTGCTTAATTAATATTATTGATTCGTGATATGATTGTGTTATCACCACTGTTTCTACTATGTGTACCAGCATTTTCTGGACTAGCACGGGTATACACAGAGGGTTCGGATTTGGAAATCTAGTCCCGACACTGTGTGACTTGAGGGAGGGAGCAAGGCTGGCGACCATGGTGAACTCCCGTGACTACGACGATGTCGATGACCTCCTCGGATTTCTCTCCTCCCGTCAAGGTTAGCACCCACATTGCCCTTAACCCTATCTCCTCCCCACCCTAAAACCTAACCCTTGCCGCCACTGGGGCCCTGACAATCCGATGTGACCACACCTAGCTAGCACCACTACCGCCACCCCTAGCTCGAGCAACCCCTACTGCCCTAGCTTGAGTCACCACTGCTGTCCTTAGTTGTTGTAGTGGCTACCACCCTCAGCCCTAAGCGTCGCCATTGACTCCAGCTCGAGTAGTCGCCGCCTTTAGCCCCAAACACCGTTGTTGCCCTTAGCTTTAAATGCCACCACCACTGCCCTCAAGGCCATTTTGGGGGCTATGCTTTAGCTATGGGGAAAAGCTCCCCCAAACAGCATAGCTACAAAGTAACTTAGAAGCTAAGCCACAGCAGAAGTACCCCAAAAGCTACAACCACCGGGGAGGAGCTTTTCAGTTGTGGCTTCGCTTGACCGCCTCCCATCTCGCTCGCTCTACCTCCTCGACCTTCACTGCCCTGCCTCATCATCTCCCCACTCGGGTGCCACTGTGCTTTGCTAAGTAATTGCCTCCCACTCAGTTGCCCCCCAAAAGTTACAACTGTAGGAGCTAGTTTGCCAAACGAAATAATAAGAAAAGCCACAGCCGTTAGCTACAGCTGCTTTAAGGGTTGTTTGGGGGGGCGGGCCGGACTTCAACTTTGGCTAGAAGCCCCCCTAAATAGCACTAAAAGGAAGCGGCTGTATAGCATTTTGCTAGTAGAAGCCCAAGGAAAAGCTATAGCACCGCGTTAGGTGCTTCGCTGGGCTGCCAGGCACTTCACGTCCTCCCGATCCCGATGCCAGCTGCCTCCTCGCCTACTCACTTACCGGGACGCCGCGTCCTCCCTGACTCGTGCTCCCGCCTAGGCTCCGTGTGCTCCCGATTCACATCATCGGCCTATTCCCTGGTAGCTCATTGCCTCCTCCTCCCCCCTCGCCCTCCCGGTCGCCGCCTCATCCCACGGTCTCGAAGCGCCATCCGGTCGTGCTCCCCACTTGGCCACCACATCCTCCCCTCCCTAGCCCTGGCTCAGCGTGCACCGCCACAATGCAAACCACATCCGGAAGAAGCAGCGAATCATCACACCTAGCAGCGGCGGTAGTAGCGACTTTGATGCCTCCTCGTGATCACTCACTGCCAACGATAAGGTATGCACTCCCCCTCCCTCCCACTCGCACCATCTAGTGTTGTTGCATGGGGTTTTGCAGTTTTCTACGGGAGAACTAGAGCGATCTAGTTATGGGGTTACCAAGATTAGGGCGCTTCGAGAGCCGAAGTTGATGCGCCCCTGCCACACTGGGGATCTAATTATTGTTTGCTTGTATGCATCTACATGCCGCGACTGATTTGAAGCAACACAATTTCGCTGCAAGTTTGGGGACAAGCATTAGCATTACCCGTGTTCTAGAAACGTAGGTTTTCTCCTCCTACAGCTCTAAAAAATGATTTGAAATTATGCTTATAATATAAGTAGATATTGTAGAAATTAGCCTTGCATTAATGTTCTGATAAAAAATAAATCTTATTTTACATTCATGACTCAAGTCAGCTAATTTTGGAAGTACCGGTGAAATTTAGTTTTGCCTGGTGATCATGGCAAAGAAGTGAAGAACCAAGTTCCCATTGAATAGAGAGAACTTCTTTTGCCTTTTTTTATTTCTTTGCACATGGAGTTTGTGAGGTACTAAACATTTTGTGTTTGGTTGTTGGTGGGGTTTCCGGTGGCTCAGATTCTTCATGGGCTTGTAGGTAAGTTCTTATTTGTTTTCTAGTTATGTTATTTTCACTATGCTTGTTAATATTGAGACTTGTAGAGTTGTAGTGTACCTATGTGTGGTGCAAACTCCATGAGAAACTAAATTTCATATCTGAAATATCGCTCCCAATAAAAATTATGGATGAAAGTGGATTTTCCTTGAAAAAGGTTGAACTTAATATATGAAAAGAAACTTGAAAATTGAAATATAGGTAATATGTACATAGTAAAACTTCAACACAGGCTACTCTATGCTAATCCCTTTTAAGAAATTTATTCTATAAAAAGCATATAAAAAGGGAATTGTGATCGAGTCTGAAACCTTGCAGCTCTGCTTGGTGGATACTAATATGTACCCCTATGTCCTAGTAGGTTCATTTCTAATCTTCGCAAAACATTATGTTGCAAGCATCAGCCTATATATTGAACACATGGAAGCCAAGTTTTAATTTTCAAGAAAGCGTCCTGTTAGATTTCCAAAACAAGGTTGCTTTTCTTCACTCTTATGGTATGTTTTCATTTTTAATCACTGAGGTACATATTACTTTCAAGTAGTATTTACCAAATTATTCACTTGAAACTGCCTAAATTTGGAATGCAATACTCTAGCTTGAAACAATTGCACTAGTGACAGAAGTGGTTCATCCAGATATTTGGCATTATTTTTTATGCTGAAAAAGACAAGTTTATCTTAATTTTCATTTAGCATCTGATCAGAAGTTTTTATACATTGAATTGATATTATCATTACTATTACTTATGCACTAGCTAGATGGACAAAGTTGTTAAGAATCCCGTTGAAGTGTGGGACAATTTGGCCAATGAAGCCTTTTGTGAAATATGCACCACTAAGGTTATTGCTGGAAATAGGCCTACCGAACATTTAAATGCGAAGGGATATAAGAACCTAGCTGAAAAATTCTTTGCAAAGACTAGGAGGCTTTACGACAAAAAACAATTTAAAAATAAGTGGGATGGTTTGAAAGCCAAGTTCTCAATATGGAAGGAGTTGAAGCATGCAGCTACCGGTCTTGGTTGGAATGTTGTGAATGGTACAATTGAGCAGATGATGATTGGTGGGCTGAGAAAATAAAGGCTGCAACTTGACAAAATTTATATTTATTTCAACCCAACATACCCTTATACTTATATAACTTGTCTAATTTTTTTCAAGCCTTCCTGAAGTATGCTCATTTTAGGAAAGCACCACTTGAACACGTAGACTATCTTGAAGTTATGTTTCAGGGTGTTAGTGTGACATCCCAATCTTTGGTTATTCCTGGTATACCAGCTGAAGTCACAAGAGTACATGATGTCTCAGATGAAGATGGTGGTGATGATGATGACGTGGCTATTTTAGAGGGTGCAAATAAGGTCATTGAGAAGGGTTGTGCTAAACGAAAGGGTACTAGTGTTGGTCGTAGCCCAAAGAAGGGCAAGAGGAGCCCTATGATGATGGAAGTGAAGCGTCTAGTGGACTATATATATGACTAGTAGCAACTCTGTAACATCCTAGAGGTCTAATAATGTAGATGATGTGACAATAGAGCATATGAGGATGGCTGTCAAGTCTGGGGTACAGGAAGGGAGTGATGAGCATTTCATTGCATGAAAACTCTTCATAAAACCTGAGTATCGAGCAGTGTTTTGGTCTATAGAGACCGATCATGAAAGAGTTGCTTGGCTTAAGAGGATATACGAAGACCGTAAGAAGAACTAGAAACCTTTGTTATGTTCTTTTTATTAATGTTAGATTGAACTATATTATGCATGTTTGAACTATATTTGTCATAATATTCCAATACTATGTATGTTTGAACTATGTTTGTCATAATATTTAGATGTTATATTTGTTTGAACTATGTATGTTATTGTATTATTATATTATTGTCGCTTTTGTTATCTTTTGGTTCTCAATGTTTGTAGATGAGTTCATCAAGTGAGAGCGATAGTACATTCAAGAGCACATTAAGTGAGAGTGACTCCGATATTATTGAACAAGAGAAAAAAAGGAGGAGAACCATGTAGCTCCAAGCTACAACAGTTATTCTTCTTGTAGGTATGGATTATTGTGATACATACCTAGAGAAAAAAATAAGGGCACCACCTTAAATGACTGGGTATCAATGGGTTGTGGAGCAACTTAGTAATAACAGAGATTTCCATAGAACGTTTCGAATGAATATTCCTACCTTTTATAAGTTGCACGAAACTATCGTAGAAAAATATGGTCTGAAATCGACTAGAGCGATGAAGATCTATAGAAGGTTTGGCTATGTTCTTGTGGACAGTTGGCGCTCCTTAGTCATTTAGCCAAGTGGAGAACTGTTTCAAACATTCCAATGAAACTATATTTAGGAAGTTCAACGAAGTATTGGATTGCCTTCAACTCTTAGTTAAAGACAATATCAAATCAAAAGATCCCCAATTTAGTACAGTGCACACACGACTTCTAGATTCTCATTTTGCACCTCACTTTAATAATTGCATTGGTGCAATAGATGGCACACATATACCTGTTGTTGTCCCTAAGGCGGACCAACTTACCCACACTAGTCGCCATGGTTATGCTACTCAGAATGTAATGGTTGTTTGTGACTTCGATATGAGGTTCACATTTGTTGTAGCTGGATGACCTGGAGCAGCACATGATTCTCTCATGTTCAATGATACACTATCTAAGTATTCAGATCGCTTTCCACATCCACCTGGTGGTAATTATTTTATCTTTCAAATGATCAAAAAAATTTTCATTGTCTTATTGAATGTTTAACACATTATGTGTTTATACAGGAAAATATTATCTTGTTGACGCAGGATACCCTAATTGAAAGGGATATCTTGCTCCATACAAAGGCCAAAAGTATCATGTTCCGGAGTGGCAATAGGGTCGAGGACCAAGAGGGAAGAAAGAGTGGTTCGATTTTGGTCACTCTTCTCCTCATAATGTGATTGAAAGAGCCTTTGGAATGTTGAAAAATGAAATGGTGAATATTGTTGAAACTACCAAGTTTTAAAGTGGAGAGGCAGAAGATCATAATGGCATGTATGGCACTACATAACTTCATTCAGGAAAGTGTCATATATGATCGTCTATTCTGGAGGTGTGATGAGGATGAGGACTACATGCTAGAGGTTACTCAAGAAGCATCATCTGCAACGGTTAGTGAAAAGGACATGTCATTGGACGACAGGGATATGGGTACTCTTCGTTATTTAATTGCTAACTCCTTGATGACTACTAGAGAGTAGGAATGTGTTTTGCTATCCTTTCGTGGCTAGCGATAGCGAGGATGAATGTGTTTTGCTATATGACAGTGAATATCACACCTTTTGTGGCTGTTGCTTAGTTATTCATTACTTAATTGGTACAATGGTGTTTGCGTTCTGATTGGACTACTGGAATTTATGCCTATGTGGAGGAAATTGATGGTATGTATGTTGTTATGTATTTGCATTGAACAAGATGAACAAAAGGTTGATGAAGAAAAATAAACAAAATATATGTAATATTGTCAAAAAAATAAAATATAACTAATGCTCAGTTATTCATCACTTAATATTTTCACGAATATAAATTTGAAAGATCAATATTTAAGTTAAATTAGCGTACAAACAAGCCTTCATAACTCTCAAGGTTATTTCGGTCATTTAAACATCAACTACAGCTGCAGCAGCCAACTTTCAGTCAGTTTACCAAATAGCCTCTCAAGAAAAACTACAACTGTTAGGCATAGCTGCTTTACAGCTCAGAAAGCCAAAATCAGTTTTACAGCCTAGTTGCAGCCCCCACTAAACAGGACCTTTTAGCCCAGTAAATCAAAAACAGCTTTTCAATCTAGCTACAGTCCCCAAACAGGCCCGTCATATCTTGAACGCACGCAGCATTGATTTGTTCTCATTTGCTCTATACGAACAACGCAAGTGATTTGATCTGTACCAACAACACATGATAGTGACAGATTAATTCTTTCATGGGATGGCAGATGTGTAATTATTAATTGCCAAAATCCGAATTCTGCTTGGTGCCTTTAATGTGGCCTTACTGACACAATGAGATAAAACAATGGCAGTTCCCGAGATAGAACAAGGGCTTTAAGATGCTGCTGAATCCAAAATTACTATCAGTTTTACTCCAAATCTGATCTGTATGGTAAGCATATACGCACTTAAAACTATATAACTCCAGATTCTACAGTTCCTTCTGTGCTGCACTGAACTAGTAACGTGTAGAATTCAGTTGCTAGATCAAATGCTTTATCTATATGTCGAACACAAATCGGGATACCGTCTACTACGTTTGTTGAAATGGCACCTAAAGTGACTGTCAATGATTTGTATCAACAACTCAAGTTTACGTTTGAGGGTTGTTTGTCTGACCATGTGGGCTAAATTATCTTTCTGCAGATTTCCTCACACGAGCCATGTTGTGGGATCCAACTGCTACTTCATGAATGTCTTGGAGGACAGAATTCCTCCTATGCAAATGATGTGTTCACTTGATTGCAGATGATGCCTGAAATTTGATTAGATCGATTTTGGGTGCAAAGTAGATCAATTCATGGACTATTTTTGCTTGCTAGTGCTTGTCCATGGACCATCAATATGTACATGAGTTTTGACTTGGTGAGGAGCTATCATCGGTATAGATCAATGTGTTGCTTTTTTGGATGCATCCTATATCCTGAGTTGTGGCAATAGTTTGATAGAAACTACAGATTGATGTAAGTTTTCAGTACAACACCTCATGTAATTGTGAATTGTATATTTGTTCGGAGTTTTAAATGTTGAGAGATTGTAAAATGTTCACAAATGTATAAATTTTCAGACTGTGATATTTGTACTTGTTAGTTTCGTTGTGTTCAATTCTGTGTCGTGTAATTGTTATTGGTCCGGAGAACATTTTTGTTCAGAGTTAGATATGCTTCTGTGTATTGATGCTTGTAACAGATAGCAGATCAACTAGCATCAAGCAATGCAGCTACTCTGCCAACGGTTCAAATATCAACATAGCTAATGGCAAATGATGTACATCTATCTCTCTAGAACTCGACTCAACAGGAGTTATATAGTCATACGATGCAACTCATTAATTTTCCAAAAAAGAAAGGTAAATGATACTTGGATCATTTATATACATTCATATGGTCTTGCAAAAATTTACAAAAAACTTCGTAAATTTATATATAAATACAAAGGAGTAATACACAAATATAATTGAAGTGTTAGAACCAAGGGTAGCATAGCCCATTTACCTCCAATCTTATCTCTTATAGTTCTTGAAGCTATATATCCTGCTAGCTAAAACACTTTCCTGAGACAGCTCCAGGTTATCATACATACAGTCGAAACTTTTGAAACCTTAGCTATCCATATCTTTTTAAATATTTAGATTAGATGTATAAAAATTATATGTGTAGATTCGTCTCGAAACGTACTTTCGTAATATTAAAATTTTATTGGATTTTTTAAATATATTATAATAAAATTAGTAACCAAAATTGAGTTTTAGAGAGTGTACCGATGTCTAAGGGTCTGTTTGGTAGAGCTTCAGATTTCAGTTTCTCTTGAAATCTGAAACTTGTAGGTTAAAATAAAGTGAATTAAGTTTATATTTTTGGTCTAAAATGTAAACAAGATGATCTATCTAAACACTCTTAATATATTTACAGTTTCAACTTCACAAATATAGAGAAACTAGAATTTTCAGTTTTACCAGATTCATGAATCTAGAAAAACTGAATCCCTGTCAAATACACCCTAAGATAACAACTATGTATAACTTCATGAAGCAGAATCTAAAGCTGTATAAACGCTCAAAATTAGAGTGTTGTTTAGCGAGAAAACAGTCTGTCTCTGACGCACTCGGCACTCGGCTACCGGGAAAAAAAATGCCGTTCTCCAATCGGATTCTGATGGAGTAGAGAAAGTGACAGGGGCAGACATACCCGGACTGGAGGGGAGAAGAGCGACGAGTCCGAGGAGTCGAGTCGAGGAGGCGGCGGCCGCGTTCCTCTACATCCAAGAACCACTCAGCTGTAAAAGGAATCGAATCTTTTCTTGCATCTCCTCCCCGTCTTCTCCGATCCGATTTGACTGTGTCGTGTTGGGATGGTTGGTTCCAGCGATGATTCTTGGGTTATTTTGGGGCGATCGGATGCCAAAGTTGCCATCTTTGTGCGGTTTGGCCCGTCGATTTTGCTCCTGGTCCTGGACCTGAAATTTCTGTCTTATTTTGGGTTTTGGGGCTCGGTTTCTTTGGGATCTTTCATGTTTTATTCAGGGCCTTGGTTTAAGGTCAGACTAATAGAATTTTTGTGGTCTTGTAAATTTTGGGATATTTGCCTCGAGAGATGGAAAAACTTTCCCGTTTCTTGGGTTTATGATGTTTAATTTTGAGCTTCTCTTCAAATTACTTCTATTTATTGAAAGATAGTTCACGAAATTCATGTGTGCTGTTTCTAGTTAATGGTACTTTTTGCAAGTCGATCCATAATCCACTCCAACTTGTGTTAATTCTTGGAAATTATCATCAAGTACTGTTTTGAGTAAATTAGCCCATAGTCCAGTACCAATTCGTGATAACTCCTGCAGATGATCATTAGTTGCTATCCAGTTCTAATGTGGCGCTTTGTTTCTTGTGCATGTGTAACAGGTAGCAAATGGAAACTGTGGAAGTAATGGGGGTTTATTAGGATTCCTGGGGACGGGCACCATGGCATGCTTCCCGGAGGATGTTGTAGAACACATTCTTGGCTTTGTGATGTCACACTCTGACCGCAATGCGGTGTCGCTGGTGTGCCGGACATGGTACCGCATTGAGCGCCTCAGTCGCCGCTCGGTGTTTGTATGCAACTGCTATGCAGTGCACCCACAGCGTGTACATGTGCGTTTCCCCTGCCTGCGTTCGTTGAGTGTGAAGGGCAAACCACACTTTGCTGACTTTGACCTGGTCCCGGTGGGATGGGGTGCCACAGCGGAGCCATGGGTGGATGCGTGTGCCCGGGCATGCCCTGGCCTTGAGGAGCTCCGGCTGAAGCGGATGGTTGTCACTGATGAGTGCCTCAAGCTGCTTGCTCGCTCATTCCCCAATTTTAAGTCACTTGTCCTTGTTAGTTGCGAGGGATTCAGCACTGATGGGCTTGCTACTATTGCCACCAATTGCAGGTGAGAATTCTGCAAGCTTGGATATTTTTGATGCTATGATGATATTTCTCAATGTACCTGTCTTCCACTAGATAATGAATATAACAGGGATTGTTTTAGTTCATCTGGCATGGCCATTTCAGTTAACTACAGTTCTTATTCAATTTAGTGTTCAGATTTTTAATCTTCTTGCTGTTCGGTTTATGGTGTTACTCTACATTTTATGCCAGATTATAGAAGCTTGTTCACACTTGGTTGGATCTTGGTTATTAGAATATATCTGCTATGTGTTTAGACCCAATGGAAATTGTCAAAACAATACAGAAGTTTCTACAGAAAAGTTATCTACAGTTCCAGTTGAATCTCTTCTTGAGTATTTGAACTTGTTTTGATTAGTTCTTTGCAGTTGGTATTTGCTCTATCTCCATCAAATCATGGAATTTGTGTTTACATTGTATATTTGTTTACTAGTATTTCTCTGTTTTATGACTAAGGATCATTATTGAAAGGCATTGCAAATTAAACAATAGCCTTATTTAACAGCTAAGATGCTATACTTCAAGGGATGTTTGTATTAGTCCAGGATTATAGTTGGGCAGTAATCCTCTGCTTGGGTGGTTTCCTCTTTTTTTTGTTTCCCTAGTAAAGTATCTTTTGCTTATATAGTCTGCATGACTGTTGGATGCACATACGTGGGAGCCTATCTTCTTATGTATCCAATCGAAACCTTTTCTGTAGACATAGAGAAACTTGCTTGGATTGCAAACTAAAGATTTGGTAGTGCTGCATTTAGATAACTGGAATACTTGAAGGTTCTTCTACCAGTAACTTTAGTTGACATGTGTGGAAGAATGTTTTACATATAGCAAGGTGGAATCACTAGAGCTTTTGAAAAATGAGCAAGGCACTAATGCTAGTTATATCTTATTCTTGCAATTTAAAGGAGGACTGTAAATACTTAAATGTACATTTGCATAATGCAAGGGAGTGCCACTGATAATAACAACACTGCTGCAGATCCTCCAACAAAAGTAACACTTCCAAAGTCCACCCTAAAGGACTCTAGGCATTTAAACCACGCGCTCTTTTATTTTTTTTCTTATGAACAACTACAGCTCTTTTTACATTTTCAGTTTCACTCAAAATTTCTCATATTTATTCATAAGCATAATTTCCCTGTCACTCCAGATTGAAATATTGTAATTTCTATGATGTACTTCCTCTGTTTTGCAATGCAAGTCCAATTTCTTGCAAAGCATCATTTTGCAATGCAAGTCCCTTGAGGAAATCACAATTGCAATTATTGCAATATTTGCACCCTCTACCCTTGTTATAATGGACTAAAAAAGGCTGAGTGGTTGTAGTGTACCATTTAATAGGGGTATGTGTGGTCCAATGTCATTAACCATTTCTTATATTTTGTGCCTCCTTGGTCTGCATATGGTGGATGTGGACTTATATTGCGAAACAGAGGAAGTGTATTTAGTGATATCATCTGTAAGTCTAGAACTGGTAGTTGGTGCATCAAGAGGCACCAATGCTGGTATCATTCATAGACTCAATTACCTGGATAATCATTTAAACATTAGTACATGACAACAATTTGCATACCTTAGAAGTTATGATATCATACTTATGTTCTGTTGTAAGTTATGATATCATACTTATGTTCTGTTGTATGAAGGTAAATTTATCTTCACCTCTCTTCTATCTGTTTAATTTTGCTACAGAAATGTTTTTGGTTAATCCAAGCCATCTTACATAATTTGTAACTCTTCACTTGTAGGTTTCTCAAGGAACTGGACTTACAAGAGAGTCTGGTGGAGGATCAAGGCCCTCATTGGCTTAGTCGTTTTCCCAAGCCTTGTACATCACTAGAATCCCTGAATTTTGCTTGCTTGACTGGGGAGGTGGATGGTCATGCATTGGAAAAACTTGTTGAAAGGAGTCCAAATCTTAAAAGCTTGAGGATGAATCGTGCAGTTTCACTTGATATTTTAGCGAGAATACTTTCTCGCACATCTAAGCTGGTGGATTTAGGTACTGGATCTTTTGCACAAGGCAATAATGATGGTGCCGACATCAGGCATGCTTTCCAACAATGCAATGCACTGAAGAGTTTATCTGGGTTTTGGGATGCTCCGAACTTGTTCATTTCAGCAATTTATTCTGTTTGCAAGAACCTAACAAGCTTGAACCTTAGCTATGCTCCAGCGGTTCGGAGTGCTGATCTTATTGAAGTTATTCGTCCATGTCAGAAACTCCAACACTTATGGGTAAGACTTACTAGCCGTGTTGCTAGGAAAATTTAGACCCCCTCTTGTTATATTAAATTACCTCGTGCAGTTTTCATAATTTTAATGTGTTAGTTGTATTAGATTACCAACTTAAGCGAAATTTCTAGGTGCATTTTTTGTGAGGTTGATTACATTGTTTCCCTGTTGCGAAGTACATTGCGCCTATGGAATGTAGCCTGGGATATTTTTTACGTATTTGGAACTTCTGCTTTTGGCAACCCATTTGGACTACAATTAGCGAGTATCTGTCTAATGCGCTTATGGTTTGAGTTACACTTCGTAGGCAAGAATTTTGTATATTTTAACAAACGAAAATGCATTTTTTTGTTCAACTTTCTAGTAATTGTTAGTTTCTTACAGTTCAGCAGAGGTAAATTACACCTTTAGAGTTGAATAATACCACACATTTATTTATTAAAATGCTGAACTATCAAGTTTGTACAAGTATATAGACATGTCGAAGTGTCACACCCTGCTAGTGTGACACTATATGTTCCTAAAATATCCACACGAGGAGGCTGCTGTACAAATGTAAGAATACTTATAAATAACATTCTTCTTGTAAGAATACTTATAAATAACATTCTTCTCAACCTCCATTGGTATCTCCTGTAATGCTACAATGGTTTATGGTGTTTTGTTATGCATTGTTAATTGCAACATGCACAAGAGAATGTTGCCCCCTTCAACCTTATGTCAACATGGTAATGATATCTTGAGAATGGCAGTTGATGATTTAATGGAACTGATATGGATCTGCTTCATGTTAGGGAAATACCGATGTCTAATATGTGCTGGACTAAAGTGCCAACATGAACGGATAACTTCAGTAGGTGATTAGTCCACATAAGACCTCAAGCATAATAGCAAATGTGGCCATGCGTGGTTTGTTTTAACAATTTTTCAAATAGAACTGCAAGCATTAATCGCAGTCGATTTGTCCTGATAAATGGATTATTACAGTTTGTCGCTCATATGCTTTGTTCATTTGCAATGTACTTGCTGGTTGCTGCTTATTAAATAGTTTAAGTCACTTAGGTTTAATCCTTGGTTGCAGGTATTAGATCGCATTGGTGATGAAGGACTGAAGGTTGTAGCCTCTTGTTGTACAGAGCTCCAAGAGTTGAGGGTATTTCCCACGAATGCAAATGTTCATGCACGCACTGCTGTAACAGAGGAAGGGCTGGTTGCCATATCTTTAGGCTGTCAGAAGTTGAACTCTGTGCTCTATTTTTGTGGACGGATGACTAATGTTGCACTGATTACCGTGGCAAAGAACTGCCCACGATTCATGTCTTTCAGACTATGTATTCTCAAGCCTGGGTCAGCAGATGCCGTGACAAGCAAGCCATTGGATGAGGGTTTTGGGGCAATTGTACAGTCATGCAAATGCCTAAGGCGGTTATCAATGTCTGGACTTCTCACTGACGAAGTGTTCTTGTACATCGGCATGTATGCTGAGAGGCTGGAGATGCTTTCTGTTGCATTTGCAGGAGATACCGATAGGGGCATGATTTATGTGCTTAATGGCTGCAAGAATCTCAAGAAGCTGGAAATTAGGGACAGTCCATTTGGTGACACCGCGCTTCTTGCAGGCATGGATAGGTACGAGGCAATGCGCTCACTTTGGATGTCATCATGCAACATCACCCTGGGGGGTTGCAAGTCTCTTGCAGCAAACAAGCCAAATCTCAATGTTGAGGTCATGAATGAAGAAGCGGCTTCTATTGACGAGGCAGATGAAGATGCTAACAATGCAAAGAAGGTGGAGAAACTGTATCTTTACAGGACAATCGCCGGACGGAGAAGTGACGCGCCGGAATTCATCTCGATATTCTAAACTATATCTATCGTAGCTGTTAAAGGTTTCCTCTAGACCTTCCTTTTTGGATAAACTCCTTCATTATCACCCTATGCTATATGAGTGTTACCCTTGTGTGTTGCTACTCTTTTGGTTAGTCTTCAGAATTATGACTCTTAGTCCTGGCTGTAGCTAGGCAGATTGATCATAAGTTCATAACACAGCATAATGCCTAAGCCTTTCCGGAAACTCGCATTCTAGCTGGACCGTGTATGTCATAACTGTGATTCATGTTCATGTATTATTAAGGATTCCATGCTGGTGCTCTTCTGCAATGGCTGGAAAGTTTGTGATGTTTAATTGTCGATTGCCTGAGTTGAAGAGTTGTCTGAAATTCCTACGAGAGGTTAAGGCTGGTCGAATCAACTGAGAGCCAACCTTGTAGAGGCATTTTGATTAAGTAGCTGAGCCTTTCAACTGTCATGATTTGTTTTTTTGGTAATGACATAGTGGTTGGGCCTAAATTCAGACCTCCAACTACACAACTTGCGATCAGAAGTTGAGGATAGGGCCCAACTCATCCTGTCTGCCTTCTTTATTCTTGTGTCAGTGTCTTATGTTCCAGCCGTTCAAAGGAGCTACGAAGTGAAGCATTTCGTTGTCAGTTGTAACCTGCGGAGTTTGCTGTGAGTAGTTCTCACCTTCCGGTCCATCTTAGGGCCTATTTGGTATAGCTCTAGATTCCAGCTTCACAGATTTGAAATTTATAGGCTAAAATAAAGTGAATTAAGTTTATATTTTTAGTCTAAAATGTAAACAAGATGATCCATTTAAACACTCTTAATGTACTCACAGCTCTAACTTTATGAATCTGGTGAAGCTAAAATTTTCAGCTTCGCCAGATTCTCAGAATCTGGAGAAGCTGAATCTCTGCCAAACAGGCTCTTAGCTATGTGCTTATTCCTGCACGGTTTACCAAGCAGATGCAACGCAATGAAATAAGTGTCTAGCACGGTTTACCAAACATCCAATTTTCTAACTCTTAGATCTAACAACAGCACCGTTTGATCAAACTCACTGCGCCATGTTTTGTGATCTATTTTGCCAAATGGTACCAAAAGGGAGAAAAAAATTCAAAAAGAAATATATATTGAAAGATATAAGAAACATAGTTGGTTTCTATATCCATTATTCACACGAACCGGTAGGACAATCAAACTGGATCTCAACAAAGGAGATCTCAACAAAGGATCCAAAGCTCTTAAATTTGGGTGATTTTAGCAAACAAAACATCCGGATGATGTTTATCAAAATCCATGAAATAAATATTGTTAGTCAAATGGCAGACACCACGGCCATCCAATTAAAGTCAAATGGTAGGGATGAACAGGGGCACGAAATAAAAAAAAAATTGATTACGTACAATTCGTTCCTGTTAAATTGCACTCTTGACCTTCAGACTTCAGTCCAGGTTGACGGCACAGCACATGAATTCCGAGGTTCTCTCATGGTCTGCCGATCGATCTGGGAAGAAGCACGAACCTCATTCTTCGTTATTCTAACATCCATTGCTTGCTGTCGATCATAGCTACATTGGGGATCTATCGATCGCAAACTTGGCGTTTAAGATAAAAGGGTGTTCAAGATCACAGGGACATAATCGGGAATTTCGCAAGAGGTAACATGGGAAAAAGCGGATAAATAGATATACCCCGGCGCTCCCGCGGGGGTGGAGTTGAGAAAATAAGATTAACGACTTAGATTAGAATAAAGAGTTCATATGAAGTACAATAAAAAATAGTTGAAAATTGGAATAAAAAATAAAGAAAATTAGCGATTCGATTTCTATACGATTTTCAAAGTAACATCAATAAATCTATTAGACAATCTGAGGAAACTCCCACGTTAACCAGAAAGAACCCACTATCTATCTAATGGACCCAAGATATAATGGCTCAGATTAAAACATAGATTCCATGTCAAGTACAGTCAAATTTAGGTGAAATCCGAAATAAAAAATAAAAAAATTAGAAATTTGATTTCTATACCATTTTCAAAGTAACATTTATAAATAACTAAATTTGGAATAAAAAATAAAAAATAGCAAATTATAAAGAAAGAGACCATATAAACTATAATACAAATTAAATAAATTCATAATAAAAATAAAGAAGATTTAGCAATTTAATTTCCACATGACTTCCAAAGTAACATCTATAAATTAATAAAATTTAGAGTAATAATTAAATACAAAATAGAAAAGTAGAGAAGAGTCCATATCAAGTACAATATAAATCAACCAAAATTTGGAGTAAAAAATAGCAATTTGATTATTAAGTTTATAAATAAAAACAAAAATTATAAATTTGATTTTAGATTTAGAATCCCACAAATATGTAAATTTAGAATAAAAATCAAAATAATATTATGAATTTGATTTGCGTGAATATATGTTAGGAATCAAAATTTGGCTTAAAAAATATTTATACCAAATACAACTGAAAATTTAGAATAACAAATAAAAGTCTATACCTATACTAATTAGGCACTCGAAGGAAGCTCTCATGTTAACTAGAAAGATTTAGCCATGCATCTGGCGTGCTCAAGTTATAATGGCTCGGATTAAAATAAAGAGTTCAAATCAAGTACAATGAAAATTAGGTGAAATTTAGAATAAAAATAATGGAAAATTAGCAATTCGATTTGTATACAATTTCCAAAGTAACATCCATAAATAATTGAAATTTGCAATAATAATTAAGAAAATAGAAAATTAAAAAGGAAACAGTCCATATCAAGTATAATCCAAATTAACTAAAATTTGGAATAAAAAATAAAGAAAACATAGCAATTTGATTTCCACACAGCATCTAAAGTAACATCCATAAATAAATAAAATTTGGAGTAATAATTAAATAAAAGATAGAAAAGTATAGAAAGAGTCCATATCACATACAATATAAATTAACAAAATTTGGAATAGATAATTATCAATTTGATTTGTGTGAATATGTGTTAGGAATAAAATTGGATTAAAAAATATTTATGTAAAGTACAACTGAAAATTTAGAATAACAAATAAAAGAAAAATATCAAAATTTAATACAACTAATGTTAGGAATAACAACTAAATGAAAATTTACAATTGGATTTATATGAAATCCAAACTTAATTTTTCTGGAAATGAAAACTCCATGTCAATGCAATTTGATATTTGTATGAAATTAAAAAATATAGAAATTCACAAGAAGCACTGGATGGAAATTATAAATTTGATTTTTTTTACAAAATCATAAATCGAAATAAGTTATGTCGGTGAAAATTCTCACGTCTCAAATGGGGCTAAGAAGATGAGACAAATGGGCTAAAGTAAGTGAGAAATGTGACATGTCGTAAGGACTATAAATGATGGGAGGCCCCTCTGAGCCCATTGCTCTGAACATGAGAAGCTTCTTCTGAACCGTGAATGTGAACCAGACAGGGAGAACGGTGCGAATCATAAATTTTACTAATCCCGTGAAATCGGGTGGCATTAGCCAAATGCATCGTTTTGAAGCCGCATATGTCAAATCGTGTCATACTAAATAATCCGAAAACCGAGCTACTGCGATAATTAAGCGTTAGTTTGGAATTACACAAAAAAAATTTACAGAAATTTTACCGAAAGCATTTTAATTTTAATAGTAGTGGAGAGAAATTTCCACGATTCAGATCGGGCTAAGAAGACGAGACAAATGAGGCTAAGAAGGCGAGAAACGAGACATGTTGTGAGGACACTAAATGATGGGAGGCTCTTGTGAGCCCATTGCTTTGAGCGTGAGAAGCTTCTTCTGAACGAGCGAACGTGAACCAGACAAGGAGAACGGTGCGAATCATAAATCCAAATCTCGTGTCCGTGTCGACGCCGCGGACGCTCACATGCTTCGATTCGATTTTCCTCTCTTCTTCCCCACTCTTTTTTTTTTCGTTCTCTTGTTTTGGCTGAACACGTGAGGCTGGAGGAACATCCCATATGCATCCCTGTCACATCCAGTGTCAAATACCAAGCTGTGTGTGTAAACCTTGATGAGTTCTGGCCTTCCTCAGATACAATTGAATTACTATGAGATCCACACACACTTGTTCGTATAAATAAATGAGAGGTGTTACCACGCAGGTCTTTTTAAAAGGTGTATAAATATTAAAACATGAATAAAGAGTAGATGACGATTAATTACGTCTTCATTTACTTTAAAATTTATATAACTTGTACGAGGAGACATCTAAGTAACTCTCTAGATATACTCTCCCCGCTTCCGAACGCAGGTCATCATGCAGTCCACGTTGGTGACCAGGTTGTTTCGGAAAGCCATTAAATTTAGAAAAGAAAACACAAAGAAATCCGAAAGTACCGTATGGATTTTAAAAGTTTTGACCAGCAATAAACATTAACACAATAGAAAAAAAGAGGATCCGACAAGGACGTGTTCATCGTACGCCTCCGCCTCTGGTTTTGCACATTGGCACGAGCTGCAATACTCCGAAGCACCGTTGTAACCGCTAATTTCTACCGTGACATGTCATAACGAATCACGAGAGATTATGGGCTGCGAAAGCACAGCGAGATGTGGGCGCATGGACCAGATTGAGCCACGTGTCTAAATCGTACCATTTCTACCGTGCCGTATCAGTCCGGTTCATCTTCGGCGAGTCCAGACACAATCCTTTTACAATTCATACCATGCCGACTTAGATCTGACTCATTTGCACTGTTACGATGAGAGAAAAGGACCCGGAGATATACAGTGCTAAGGCAGTCGATATAAATATTAGGAAAAAAATTAAATTTTATTCATTCTTGAACATATATATAATTGCTGTCTCACTAAAAACCTTACACTTAGTGTAGGGTACCCCAGTGCGGAGCGGCTCGGTGCGTATGCTCAGTGTCAGTGAGCATGTAATCTTCAGTCTCTATTATCCACCTTTTAGCATCTTCGTGATCTCCCTTTTCTTCGCATGCGAGAACCGTAAAAGTCACTGACTAAAGGGCGAGTCATAATATAACGCAATGTTACGACAGAGCACTTTACCACACGTCATGCTTACTTCAGACCTATCGAATATGTTTCATGCCCGACCATAAGGCCTAGCTTGGCCTTATAATTCATATCATGCTGACCCAGCCCGTATACACATATGCGTACTTGTCGTGCTATAGATCGAAAAAAAAATCCTCCCCCAAAGAACCCGGCCAATGCTTCGATCTGGCCGAACCCTATAGAAGATCCCAAGCATATATGAGGTGGAGGACAGGTCAACCGACACCGAACAATCGAACAAAGCGACCCAGCAGCAGGCAAAGCAGCAGATATCATGCATCGGTGCGATCTGAAATCCCGGAGCTAGAGCAGGACCGACCGATATATCATTGCACATGGATCGGTAGTGCGGTGAAAGGGACGCACGCACCTACGTATACTTTCTCGACCACCAACCTGGTCTCCCTCGCATATGTACTCATCCGGATCTCACAACATAGAAAATACTCCGTGTAACCGGGGCTATATATGTACTATATGAGTATACAAGATTATTTAGATAGCATGTATATTTTATTTTTTAGATGAAGGAAGATTTTATTAATCTTAAGAACATTACATCAGATGATCAAGTCTTAAAATTTCTTCCTACTCGCTAATAAGAAGCACACAGCCCTTAAACAAAACAAAAAGGAAAAAAGAGAACGATAAGCAATCTGGCAGTTTGATTTCCAACATTCTGAGCCACAATCCGCGACTGATTTCCAACATTCAGGCGCCACCACCAAGAACACCGTGGCTATTTGAATCATTGCGCCCCAAAATCATGAACGCGAGCACGGACTCCATACCGCCCATGACCACCAACTTGAAATCTTGGGGACGAAGACCACCACGAGCAAGACAAATTGGACCACCATAGCTGCGACCATTAAATCGATCGCCACCGTATGCATTGCTCCACCCGCTATGACTGTTTTAAATTGATTCTTAAAGGATCGTCACCCAATATCCTGCACATCCGCTGCACATCGCCGAGATTGGACTCAGAACAAGGCCAAGATTCTTGCAAGAGGATCAAATTTGCCTCCCAAAAGGAGCCGAAAATCTCATGACAAATGCATCTTCTCCAAATTTGAAGAAGAAAGACAATACCTTGCACAATTCAACTCACCTGCGAATTGCACCTCCTTTCATCCGAAACAGATTTGCAAGGAAGGCCATCCGAAAGGAACGAGCGACCGCCATGGCGTCGCCTCATCCGATCCTTCCTCTCCCCCAATTGGAAGAAACTATCGATCTTGTCGATCCGCACGACCGCCAACAATGAGCGATCGCCGCCTCGGTATCACGCAACGGCGGGATTGGCCACCAAAGCACCGCCAGCCTCATAGAGAAAAAGATAGATCGACCGCCGCCGATCGGTTATGCGATCGTCGCCAGATCCATGGGCGAAAGGATCGCCGAGGATATGTCGCGCGACTGGTTGGATCGAAGACGCCCGACGGAGCAGCCTCGGCGGCGCACGGAGGCGGACGACGGAGCTCGCAAATCATCGACTCGAAGAACCGCACCGGTAAGCGGCAACCCGTCGCTCGCGCCTCGTGGATAATCACCTCCCGACGCGCCGCCGCGCATGGTCGCGACGCTCATGGAAGCGCCGACGCAAGACGAGGGAATTTCGCATGTTTGGTCGTCATCTCGACCAAAGACAAAGTGAGGAGGAATCGATCGAACAATCTCGGCTATCTCCGGAGCGCGACGAGAGGCTCAAAGTAGGAGATCGAGATCCGGAGGCCGCACCGCCGATGAACGTGAGATTTGGTGAGTCTTTGGTGGCGGCTAAGGGAGGAAACCCTAGCCGCCACCCTCCGCCCTCAGTGTATATATATATATTTTATTAGATATGTATATGAAGGTATTTATAAAATCCGTTAAAAACTATGTACTTCCGAGCAATTTTTTTTCCTACGATTCACATTAGAGTATTATATATCTAGTATATGAATATATCCAAAATGATAAAGAGTATTTCAAATTTATTCATGTGATTATTAACGCCCTTTGGCTGGCAGGGGGTGTTTGGCTCCAGAAATGGACGGATCACGGGGATCATGATCGACTGGTCCTAGCTCTGAACCTAGCTAGTCACACCCACGACGAGGACGAGACCTTCGACGACGACGATGAACGGTGGCTGGAGCTAGGGCTAGCTAGCTGCCGCTGCATGCACGGGCAGAACGCATGGGTCCCGATCTGTCTGCACTCTGCGGCGCCGGGGTGGTTGTGTGAGCTGAGGTGGACGAGTTTGTTGGGTGGTCGGCGTCACTCGCGTCGGAACAAGGCAAAACACTCGAGAATGTTAGCCGGCCCGCCCGGAGTATACGGGAAATGACCGGTAATATAATGTCAGTGCGCACCAATACATCGTCCCCAGATTATGATCCTTTGCGTTGGAAAAATTGTAAAATGAATTATGCTAGTACTATATAATAGGTCGTAAAAATTAAACCTAGTTCTTGATTTGTTAACCATTTTATTATCAGAAGAAATATAGATAAATATTAGCTAATATAATGATTCTAATCTATTGCATCGAAAGAATGAACTATTCATATTAAATTCAGTATACCATAAGGGCATGTAAAATAGTTTGCAGTGGCGGACTCCAAACAAAAATTTAGAAGGTGCTAAACATGTAATGAGGCAATACCAAAATGAGATAGACGAATCAAACATGATAGAACCATCTACCGATCGATTATTGTGATCCAAAAGCATACATAATTGAAGGAGGAATATAATGAAAATATGAAATATAACAAAGGTAGCCCGGCCCTTGGTAATGCTATAATGGTCAGTGCATTCCTAAAAACTCATAAATAGCTATATGTACATCAAAATTAGCAAAATTAGTGATATAGTCATAAATTGTGATGTGCAAATAGTTATAAACATTGAGAAAAGAATGCAACATACCACTAAGCGCTAACATTGAGTAGTACTGAGTATGAGGCTATATCATCCTAGTTTCTTCATGGCTAGGAAGTGATTTATGATTTTGTCATCATCAAAGCTTTTAAATATCTTTCGTTCAGTGTAGCATATCATTAAGTCACTGAACCATTCATCTGCTACTTTGTTGCGCAAATCTATCTTGATAATATTCATTGTTGAAAAGACTATTTCTATCGATGCCGTTGCTACTAGAAGGATCAATATTAGCTCGGTAAGGTGATAGATTAATGGAAAAGTTATATTTTTTTTTCTATTTCAACCATTTTTTGAGCTAGCTTTGTTGTATCACCACATCCATGAAATTCTACACTTCTCCTGATGTTGAGAATAGATGTTTGAAGTTGATTTCTTAACAACAAACGATCAGTTATGAAGTCATCAGCATATATCTCAGCAAGCTGAATAAGTTTATCTACATTAAACTTAGAGAAAGAGTTTTTTAGATCAAGACAAGACATGCATACTACTAGCTATGAAGAAACTTCGTTGAACCGATGATTCATCTCTAACGTAATGGCATCAATAGCGGCAATGAAAATATCAACATAGTAATAATGAAAGTAAGTCACCGTATGCTTTATACGGAAAAATTTACCTCTAATTGGTATAAGCTCTTCCATATTTGGTACATGAATCTCATTTTGCTTCACAAAAGATTTTGGCTTGTTAGCTCTAAACTAGAACATTTCATTTAAAATAAATTTGTTATAGTATTTACCATCATTACAAATGGACATGGAATCTTTTAATTCATCATCAGATGATAGAATCCAGTGAGTATATGAAAGCTCAGCACTTTTGTGACCATTTGAGGTGTCAGTCAATTCTTTATAGTTTCAATCTTGACTTCATATACCTCAATTATCTAGGAAGTAACAATATAACCAAGAAAACAAATTCCATTGGTGCAAAATGTACACTTTTCGAGGTTATCAAACAAATATGCATCACTCAAAATAATAAAAACAACACGTAAGTGTTGTAGATGTTTATCAAGTGACTTGTTGTAAATTAATATATCATCTAAGTAAGCCTCCACAAATTTACCAATAAAAGTACATAAAACTTCGTTCATTAGTCTCATAAAAATGCTAGGTGTATTAGTTAAACCAAAAGGTATCACTAACCACTTATATAACTCAAACTTAGTTTTAAATGCAGTTTTCTATTCATCTCCAAATAACATTCTAATCTGGTGGTAACCACTATACAAGTCTACTTTAGAGAAAACAGTGGAGCCACTTAATTCTTCAAGCATATCATCTAACCTAGGAATAGGATGACGATATCTAGCAGTGATATTATTAAAGTGAAAGACCATGTGGAGGTCTATATTTGTGTTTGATGAGTATTTGACTAAATTTTGAGCTTGGTTTGTTTTGGAATTGAGTTTGATTTGAATTGGATTTTCAATTTGAAGCAATTTGAGGTTTGTTTGTCTTTTCCAGTACTACCAGCCTGGGGGCGGTAGTACCAGACCTTCTGAGTGTGATTGATTTGATTAATGATTTTGTGATGATTATTGTATATCCTTTTGGATATTGCTATGTGATATTTTTTCCTTGTCTTTGATGGTTGCAAGACGACGGTGCTAGGTCATGGTGAGGCGGAGGATGATCGGGACTAGCCGAGGTGCGTCGGAGGTCCAGACGGTATAAGATCACCGGAAGATGATTGGAGCTGGAGTCTGGGCAAGCCAAGAAGATAAGGAAAGGAGATGATGCTAGCTAGATGCCGCGTGGATCAATGAGGGCCGTTGGATCACAGTCTAGTTGATAAGTTAACGGGTCTAGATAGTATGCTTTGAAAATCATGCAAGAAAATCCATTATGTGTGTGGGTTTTGGGTTAGCCCTTGCATGGCTATGTGAGTGAGTTAATCCTAACCCTTTGATGAGTGCTCTAGAGTTGAGAGACTCATCCAAGAGTGGTAGGTGGCCTAAGAGTAGTATAAATAGAAGGGGAGGGGTAGCCTCCTCTTGAAGGTTGTAGAGGTTTTTGTGCCCCTTTGAGTTTTGCCCACTTTGTTGTGAGGCTTTGTAAACCTCCCCTTCTAGAAATGCAAATCTTTTTCATTCATTCTTGAATTTACATTAAGCATTTGACATAAATTCAACATTTAAATTCCTGCAATTTACTTTCTCGCAATTTGGATTTGCCTCCCCTCCTTCTAAATGTTGCTGATCTAGGATGTCTTGAGTGTGCTCATATGGTTTTTCATCTCTCTTGCACCGTAGAATAGACTAGAGATCAAGTTTTCTATCAAGTTGCAACTCTGTCCAGAATTTGTTCTTTGCGCAATAGTCAATTTTTGATTTTTAGAAAAAGATAGAAAATAATTTTTGACTAATTATTATTGGAGACGGTGTGTAACTCCCATATATATTTGTGAAAAAATTTGGGAGTCTACCGGATTCATTGTTTGGGTGTTATAGGTGAAAACCGAGCTCTAAACTTTCTGATAGTCTATGGTATTTGATTTTTATTGATTTTTCTGTAAGGGTTTCTAAGGTGGTTTTTGGTGGAGTTCTTCATGACTAACTTTCTCATAGGAAAATTTTCAAAAATTTCTAAAGTACCAGAAGTCCACCAACCACCTGCTCCAAATGAGGACAATTTTTGAAAATTCTGCTTTTGCTTTTCTGAAAGTGACTTTTGTGATTTGGCTTAATCTCCTTTCTAATAGTAAGAGTTAAATTGATTCCTTTTCATTTTGGACACTTAAAAACCAGGATTGTGATTCAAAAATCGCCACATATTCTATAGTTCTCATCCATGCAAGCTAGGGGTACACATAGTTGTCTAGTTGTTAGGGTCTTTCATGATTTTTTTGCGCGATCTTTTCGAGGTCTTAGTTGGAGTATTTTGTGGAGAAAATTTTTTTGTGACTATTCACCCCCTCTGTTTGCCATCTCGATCCTTCAATTGGTATTAGAGCTGGTTTTGCTCTTCCATAGATCTTAACCGGTCTCGAGAGCCATGGTGACAGACAAATATTCTACTAAGCCTCCGATCTTTTGTGGTGTTGATTTTCCTTTCTGGAAGTCTCGAATGGAGCTATACATCACTACCCAGGGTTTTTTGATCTGGAAGAAGGTGAAGCTCCCGTATGATGTTCTTGCCGATGAAAACGTCACGGTCGACAATATGGCTGATGTTAAGGCGAATGCTAAGGCAAGGAACATTCTTATACAGAGCCTTAGCCGTAGTGAGTATGATAGGATTTCTCACCCGCGTTCCATTCACAAAATTTGGGTGACTCTCGATGCTTACCATGAGGGCACTACTCAAATCAAGACCATGAGGCAGGATCAGTACAAGCGTGAATACAACAAATTTGAACAACACGTTGGTGAGAGTTTTGACGAGTGCTTTGGTCGTTTTACAAAGATTTTAAGCGACCTCTGAGCAGTTAGTTGTACATACCCTAACTCGGATAATGCTCGACATTTCTTGACCGACTTGACCTTCGAGTTTGGAAAATGAAAGTGACCACCATCAAGGACACTACCGACTTATCGACCTTGACTCTTGATGGGCTCTATTCCCGACTCAAGACTCATGAGATCGATGTCGTCTCTCGTAAGATGAAACCTTAGTCGATGGCCTTGATCACTGATCCCACTAGATCTTCTCTTGGTTCTTCTGTTGGATTCTCTCTCTCTGCCCTTTGCGAGCTAAGCGATGACCAACTGGAAAAATTTCTAGAAAATGAGCTTACTTTTTTAGCTCGTAAATTCTCTCATGCATACAAGAGGGTAAGAGAGAGGAAGAGAGGTGGTATGATCATCTGTTTCGAATGTGATGGCCCCAACCACATTCGAGTAAATTGTCCCAGGCTGAAGTAGGGCAAGAATGACTTCGACAGTTCGGGAAAGAACAACTATACTAACTAGAACTGCAACAAGAAGCCTCTAGTCTGTGAGCCGACGAGAGAGAAGAAGTACCGCAACTTCTCGAAGAACAAGAAGCTCTTCCACCGAGTCCCCACCACCCTCGACGACATCAGCCTCTCCGATATGAAGACGTGGAGCGATGAAGGTGAGGACGAACCGCAAGAGAAGAATGGCAGCGATGAGTTCTCCAGCATGTGCTTCATGGCGGACGCTAATGGCATCAGTGACTCTGAGCTCTACAATGACTCGGATGAGGTACCCTCCTATGACCAGCTCAATGAAGCTTTCTACAAATTAGGCAAATTCCATGCTAGATCTAGAGCTAGGTGTACGGAACTTGAGAAGGAAGTAGATACCTTAACTTGGGAGTTAGCTTCTCTTAGATCCTCTCTGTCCCGAGTCACTGATAATTATTCTTTGTGTGATGCATTGCTTGTGGAGTTAGAGAACCTAAGGACTATGCATGATAGTGTGTTGACTGAACTAGATAGTCTTAGGTTGAAGGATGCTAGCAATGAATCTTCTAATGCCATGTCTTTGGATACTAGTTTTCTTCTTGCTCACTCTATTCCATCATGTGATAATTGCCCTAAATTGCTTGCTAAAATTGATGCCATGAGCACTCACCTTAGGAAACTTTCTGCTAGAAATGATGAACTTGAAATGCATGCTTCTAAGGATCCAGTCAGCTCATGTGAGAGTTGTAAGCAACTAAAACTTGAAAATGAATTTTTAAATGTCAAGTGCGCTCAACTTACTAAGGGCTTACTAGATGAGTCACAAAAAGGTTGCTTGCGATGTTCTGTGATTGAGGAGAACTTGGATAGAATCCAAGTCAAACTTAGAAAGAAGCTAGAAGACCAAGTGTAAGTTCAACCTTCATTAGTTATGGTTTTGGTGTTAATGACAAATCTAATCTTGTGTTAATGACAAATCTCATATTAAGTTTATCCCCTAATGCGATATTGTTATTAATGACAAATCTTATATCGAGACTAACTTGTTTATTTAGAATATCTTTGTTTAGTCTCATCGCATTGAAAAATGGAAAACCCAAGGTATGTTTGCATATTCATTCTAGTATTAGTTGCATACTTTGGAGTCAAGTTAAAGTATGAATGTCCCCATTATATTAACCACAAATGTGCATCATGATTCCCAATCCATATATTACATGGATGCACATACTTAGGGGGAGTTTGTAGTTTAACTTGAAAATCTCTTTGTATTGATCGATTCTTTATTGATATACATAAGGATCAAGACAAAGAAACTAAATCCTTGAGTATATGTTTGAATTGCCTAGTTATAAGTATACTCATGGTAATATAGGACATACTCCAAAATGATCAAGTAAATATGTGCATATTATCTCCAAGTCAATCATATTTATGCACATATACATGTGGAGTTTATTCTATAGTTGATGACTTAGAGTAATGATCATTTCCATATAGTTTACAAATAATGGATCATTATTTTTCATCAACGTGAGTATATGAAAACTTGTGTAGTTAATATATACTCATATCAATTTAAATGATAATTTAAATTGAGTTCATTTGTCTTATTAATCATTAACGAACACTTCATCATGTGTTGATGGTGCTCTGTGATTAATTGAGGACAAATGAATAGTTCTTAAGTATAATAAAGCATGAGTTGCATTATTGTACTTAAGACACACTTAAATCATTTCTATTGATTTAGGGTTGTGCTCAATTGATCTAAAGGCATCCATTATGTGTTAATGGAGTGCAAAAGATAATTGAGACAACCATGCATCTTGGACTAACAAGTTTCTTGAGTTATGTTTGAGTTAGGTCCAAAGATGGATGAGATGATGAAAACGGGACAAGGACGGCATCATGAGTTGATAGGCGTCAAGAGTGGATCCCGAAGAGGAGTCGAGTAGAGATCTCGGGGGAGTATCAAAGTGATGATCATAAAGACCCCAAAGGGGATTGCTTGCGTATGGCGGCGAAGGTATAACTAGATAGGCTAAGGACTTTTGTAGTCTTTGAGTCTAGATCTTTTATCGCCGTACTATTAAGAGGGGTTGCCTCTTTGCTTGAGCTTCATCATGTGTTGGTGATCTCAATCCGCGTTCACTCAAGCTCAACCATTTGGATTTGGTTTTTGCATGAAGTTTAACCATTTGGCATGTGTTGCGAATGGGTTAAAAGTTATGCTTGGTTGTTTGGTTTATGCTCCGATTTGCATGTGTTGCAAAGAGGAAGAGCATATGCATTTGGTTTTCGCATTATGCTTTGATTTGCATGTGTTGCAAATAGGATAAGCTAATGCGTTGGCTTTTGCGTGGAATTCACTTTTGCATGTGTTGCATTAGTTGAAGCTTCACGTTTTGGTTCGCAAAACTATCTTTCTTAAAACCATGTGGTTGCTTGGAGCTAAATTTTGCATGTGTTGCAAAAGGAGAGAGCTCAAGCATGTTTTGATGTTTGTGAGTTTGTATGGAGCTAGAGGCTTGCATGTGTTGCTAGTAAAGAGCTCATACGTGTGATTTGGTTTAGTTAAAGTTTGGTTTTAGTGTTGCATGGAACTAGAGAATTGCACGTGTTGCAATTAGAGAGTTCATGCATCCTGATTTGATGTTGTTTGGAGCTAGACTTTTGCATGTGTTGCAAAGAGTAGTGCTCAAGCATGAAATGTGTTTATTGTGTTGGTTGCAAGTTCACAGCGAATAAACCGAGGTTTATGAGTCCGGAATCCCGAGAGCATGTGAGTGGGGCTTGCAACGGGTGTTGGCAAGTTGACCGGGTCTTGTGTTGACCTTCACATGGCTAGGGGGATTAATCTCATAAACTCGAGTTTGATTTGCTTAATACGTCTTGCAAATAGATCTTGAGTTGATTGCGAAATGTGTTTTTGCAATTTGGTTGAAATTCTTTGAGCATGAGCTAAATTGGTGCAAATGTGTTTTGCATGAGTGTTTGATCATGTGTTGATCGTCTAGAGGCTCAAAGAATGGGTTTCGGTTTTTTGGAGAAATGGATTTCGGAGTCGAATTGGTTTTTCTCCAGGGTGGCCGGCACTACCGCTATGCATGGGCGGTAGTACCGCAAGTGCGGTACTACCGGGCCTAAGCCTGCGGTAGGTATCTTCCAGAGCGGTGATTTTTTCTGTGCGCTGAGGCCGGCACTACCGCCGTGTGGGAGCGGTAGTACCGCAAAGTCGGTACTACCGCGCCTCAGAGGGCGGTAGTACCGGACATGTGACCGTTAGCCGACCGTTGGGGCTACGGGCGGTACTACCGGCCCTTAGAGGGCGGTAGTACCGCACTTTTGCTGTTTCGCCCGTTTTGAGCCCCCAACGGCTAGTTTTCTTGGTGGGGCTATAAATACACCCCTTGGGGGGCTTGGGCAATGAGTTGGCTGTGTGTGGGAGTCATTTGCATGTGTTGCTCTTCTCCCCTTGCTTCTTGAGCTTAAGAGTGAGGCTAATTGCATGTGTTGCAATTAGTGAGTGGTTTGAGAGCCTCTTGTGCATGTGTTGCACTTGAGGGAGTCCTTGTGCATGTGTTGCACTTGGTGATCACCGAGGAGCGCATTTGTTGTGCCCGGTGAGGTTCAAGCGAAGGAGCGGCTTATTACTCTTGGAGGTTGCCGACTCCTAGACGGCGTAGGCGTCGTGCGCGGGAGCTCTCGAGGTGTGAGAAGCCCCGGCAAGTTTGTGAAGGTTCGGGTTGAGCCTACGCGCGAGCGTGAAAAACCACGACTAGTGGAAAGAGGCGGGTGCTCGAGCGGGAGCCGGTCCGAGTGGTCGGGCTAGCCTCAACGTGGACAAGGGGAGACCGGCAAGTCTCCGAACACCACGGAAAA